>CM070769.1:8487065-9087065 GCA_036346245.1 Bonia amplexicaulis
TTTCAGATCGTGATGCAAAATTTCTTAGTCATTTTGGAGAACTTTGTGGGCTAAATTGGGTACTAAGTTGCTATTTTCCACTACTTGTCATCCCCAAACCGATGGACAAACCGAGGTTGTGAATAGAACCTTATCTACCATGCTTAGGGCAGTTTTGAAAAGAACATAAAATGTGGGAAGAATGTTTGCCTCATGTTGAGTTTGCTTACAATCGTTCACAACACTCTACTACTAAAAGAGCCCTTTTGAGATTGTTTATGGTTTTGTGCCTCGTGCCCTATTGATTTGCTGCCTTTACCAACTCTTGAGAGATTGAATTTTGATGCTAAACAACGTCTTGAGTTGATGTTAAAAATGCATGAGACCACAAAGAGAACATAGAGAACATGAATGCTAAATATAAACTTGCTGGTAGCTTAGGAAAGAAGCATGTTACTTTCGAACCGGGTGATTTGGTTTGGCTGCACTTGAGAAAGGATCGGTTTCTGATTTGAGAAAGTCAAAGTTGCTTCCGAGAGCTGATGGTCCTTTTAAAGTTGTAGCTAAGATCAATGATAATGCATACAAACTTGAGTTGCCGCAGATTTTGGGGTCACCCACATTTAACATTGCAGATTTGAAACCATATTTGGGTACGGAAGATGAACTTGAGTCGAGGACGACTCAAATGCAAGAAGGGGAGGATGATGAGGACATCCCTTCCAACGATACAACCACGCCTACTACGCAGCAAGGACCTTTGACTCGAGCTCGCGCACGACAACAATTATCGGTAAAGTCGTTCCTTGTTGTCCCAACAAGTTCTCGAATTGGGTGCTACTAACGTCTTGTGATGATTTTCTTATGCTTAGGAACTTAGGGATTGAGCCGGCTAAATGTAGAAGCAATCAAGATAACAATCACATGGATGTTGGAGCACACAAGAAGAAGTCGGACCAAACGTTCGGATGAACGTTCGGACCTACGTGAAGCGCCATATTGATTGGGCCATAACTTTTGATTCCAGAGTGCGTTGGAGGCTTATGAGTACTCGTTGGAAAGATCTCGAAGTCTACTTTCAGATGGATCCAACCTCATGACGAAATTCCACCGGAGCTGAGCAGAATTGACAAAGAGACGTTTGGCCTTCCGGTCTTGAGTGAAACCCTTGTATCTCGTGCACCCACTAGGGCCCATTCTAGCTTAGGGTTTACACCCTCCCACGCCTCCTTGTTGTTGCCCATGTATAAATACATGTAGCAGCCGCCGGGATGAACTTGGGTTTTGTTTAGATGCAAGTTTAGCTACTGCTACTTCCTAGTGAACGCGTGTGTCGCCTAGACCACCTGTTTTGCTTGATTCAAGACCCCAACTCGTGATTCAGGTTTCATTTGGTTCAGATCCGTGAGTTTATTTGCTTGTTCATCTTGTTCTTGCTTGTTCTCGATTGCTAGCAGGTTCAAGGGTGTTCTTGGCACGACAAGAACGACCAACGTCGAATCGGTGTACTGTTGCTAAGGCGCGACATCACGTGATTGTTGTAGTCGGACAGCCAACGTCGATTCCACCCCCAAATCGAAGTTACCCCTCCTCTCATCGAAAGATCGGGATCAGTCCCTGTTTTATCATATATGAACGCACACACAAAGATCAATGTGACTCGATGCAAACAAAGGATTGAGCTAACAAGAGGCAATCTGAAATTAAAGATTAGATAGCTCGTTTTGCACCAAGTACTAGGAAAGACGCTAGCCTATTGCAATGATATGAATGTAAGGGCACAAGATTGCTCAAAGGAATTAAATACACAAGCTGAGTTTATGGACTAAGAGCTCATCCTAGATTCGGCCAATGTTTTTTTTTCACTTTTTTTTCTTAGCTATTTTTTTCTTCTTCTTTTTTTTCAAGGGCCGAACTAGGTTTAATTATCTCTTTGATTTTGCATAGGTCACAAATATTCAGCAAGATGTAGAATACTCAAGAGCAGCCCTAGAGCAATATTCAACAGCTAGTCTCAATTGATGAAATAAAAATATCTGATTTTTTTTGCAATGTAGTACTGTTCATGCACTGTAGCGATTGGATTTTTTTTTGAATTTTGGATTGGACACAAAGATTAAGCTACGCAAATAAACACGAACGATCAGCACGTAAACAAAATTTCTAATGGATCAAGACATAATAAAACTCACGAAAATAGCACATGTGAAACTAGGGTTTTGATTTTTTTTTGTGTTTTCGGTTTATGGACTATAGGACAATAAGTAATAAACTGAAATTTAAAGGGATAAGATCCTACCGAGTAAACCGCGCTCTGATACCAAGATGATACGGGGTCGCCCGATCTTTTCGACGTAGGATGGATACTCACGGGAGTCTTGATGAATCGTAATGATCCTCCAATGCCAATGCAAGGGACGAACACTCTTTAATCCGCCAAAACACACTCGTGTTGATTTCACCGACCACCAAGCGAAGATCTATCGTGCACCCAATTCCCAACGGAAAGGTTGAACGATCTTGATTGAAGAAAATCACTCCTAATTCCCTATGGAACTTAGACAGCAATACTAAACTCGAACATACTTTAGTAGATTGATTATTCTCAAACGTGGTCTACCTTACAATGGGGGTCTAACCCTCAATATATAGTACCATGTCCACCTCATGGCTGGCCAAGAGGTTCTAAACCAACTCCAACTCATCCCTACATGTATTTGGAAACAAACTCACACAAAAGGAAAAACCTAAAATTAAACCGTCACCATGTTTCAGTCATAACTTTTTATCCGTGATGAATTTGAAGGTGAGGCCGGGTCCATTACGTAGCCCTTGAAATTATCTTTCCAACGAGTACAAGAACACCTAAATCGGACTCCGTTTGTGAAAGTTATGGCTGTCCCGAACCGAATCCGAATTGAATTCTGAGTTGAATCCGAGTTTGAATTGGATTGAGGACGTGCGAGGTCCGAATTTAGCATGTAAATCTTATCCATAACTTGTAGTTTTAGTCCTTGTGCTCCTCCCTTTTGCTCTCCCAAGTCTTCCCATGAATCATACCTAAGAATACGTAAAATAATAGCATGATGTAGTATTCTAAGTTCATCATCAATTAAAAGAAACTCCTTTAGAAACAAATTCACCTGACAATATTTAACTCGGCTCAATACTTCTTTCCAATTAAATAATGTATTCGCCTAAAAAGTGCTAAGCGTGTGCGTATCCGCATCACTTTGGAGAGAAGCTCTTGTACTTGTTTCTGAATTTCCTTTGTTTCCTCAGGATTGGTGCGGTACGGTGGTCAGTTCGGCAGCGACGCTCTTGGAATCAAGTCGATCTTATGTTTTATCCCGCGGATTGGTGGTAGCCCAGTTGGTACCTCCTCTGGAAAGACGTCGCTGAAATCCTACAAAACACGAACAACACCACTAGGAATAGAAGTTAAGTCGTTAGTCAAAAGCAATGTGTCTTTGTACAACAGTACAACATGCACCAAATTAGAATCCTCGCTGAATTCTCTAATCTTTGATTTGGTGGCTAACATCACTAAATTCTTCTCTCCCTCACGTTTATTGTTACTACTCAGTTGGTTCTCTCGCTCTTGCGCACTCTCTGAAAGATCAAGCTCCGGTTAAGTTGGTTTTGGTGTTAATGACAAATATCATAATGTGATTTTAATGATAATATCATATACCATTATGTTGTTTTTAATGATATTGACCAATGAATATATCAGACTAATATGTTTGTTTAAGTTTATTTATGATTAATCTCATTTGGATGGAAAGGTGAAATCAAAGAGGTATGCATTCGAAATTACTCTCTCATATATTAGTGCATTCCTTAGATCCAAAATATAGATTGAACTCCACATATTGTACCATATGAATGTGTGCATATGTATTCAATATACACACTTGTATGCACACATTTAGGGGGAGCTCTTTATATGTTTTGGAGCTTCACAAGTAATGATCCATGCTTCTCTAAATATTCATATTTGGGATCTTTACTTTGAAATACACTGTTAGGTATATTTATAACTTGTGTAGTTCTTATATACTCATGTGTAACCGGGTTGTCAACTAACTTCTCCATTAGCGGGAAAGAGCTACCACTAGTGGATTGAGGTGTTTCGGCTTAATTTGTGGAGCCGGTCCGATTTGTCCGGGCTAACCTCAACGTGGATTAGGGGAGAGCGGTAACTCTCCGAACACCATGGTAAAAAGAGACCGTGTCAAATTGTGGTTTGTTTCCTTGTTCCTTATTTACATTCAAGCAATTTACATTCATAGAATTAAATTGATTGCTTGCATTTCTAGGATTGCAAACCTTGACCTAGAATAGAATTTGTACTCTTAGGCGAATTTATTTGTTGTAGGCATTATTTGAGCTAAACCAAATTGATTTAAGCTTCCGCATTGTTTACTTGGTTTAGGCAAATAGAAAAGGTCTTGAATTGCTTAGCAATAATTAGTAGAGAAATTTTAAAAGACCGCCTATTCACCCCCCTCTAGTTGGCCACCTCGATCTTACAAGTGGTATCAGAGCTTGGTCTCTCATATATTAGACTTAACCGTCTAGAGAGTAAAGGATGGCGACTAGTGGGTTTGTGCACCTAGATGAACCACCTCACTTTAATGGTCAAAATTATGATAATTGTAAAATCCGCATGATTTGTTATTTTAAGGCCATGAGCCTAAATATATGGCGGATTGTAGATGTGGGCTTTTCTCCTCCAAAGAATCCTCTTGCTCCAACAATTGAGGATGAGAAATGCTCACATCTCAACGCTCAAGCAACTAACGCTTTATTTAGTGCTTTGAATGTAGAGGTGTTCAACAAAGTATGCAATCTCGAAAATGCTTATAATATATGGATGAAAATTCAAGAAGAATATGAAGCATCCACCTCATCCGATGAGGATTGCATACAAGAGTGGATGTCGGGAGAAGAATGCTCAACTTCTAGCTCCGACGATGATGAATCCACCATTCCTTCCACATCAACTCAATGCCTCATGGCAAAAGGTAACAAGAAGGTAAATTTCGATGATAATCATGATGAACCTTCATATGATGAGCTGATAGACATGTTAGAACAATTAAATGAATTTCTTGGAAAGGAGAAAGCAAAATTTAAGGTTTTGAAGAAAGAATATGTCTCTCTTCAAAATAATTATGATGTGTTAAAAGAGGAACATGAAATTCTCCTTCTCAAGGAATATTCTAAACCAAATGTGGATATAGGCATAACTTGTAATTTAATAGATGATTTGCCATGTATAAGTTCTACTTCTTGCAATTCATCTAAAATTGATATATTCACCTCATGTGAAGATTTATTAGATGATATACCATGCGTAGCTCCTAGCTTTTGCAATTCATCTAAAATTAGCGTATCAACATCTTGTGATGATTTGCTAGAAATTCCTTGTTGCTCAAAAATAGATGCTACTAACTCCTCTATGCATATTAAGACTAATCTTGTAGAGGAGAATAATGAGCTCAAGGCCCAAGTCACAAGTTTGAGAAAAGACTTGGAAAAGAGTTATAAAGGAAAAGCCTCTCTTGACAAAATTTTGGGAAGTCAAAAATTGTCAAATGACAAGAGAGGTATAGGTTTCATCTCCAAGAAGGAAAATAGCAAAACAAGGCACAATGCAAGACACACGAAGAAAGTTAAGTGCCATGGTTGCAATGAGACGGGTCACTTCGCCTCTAAGTGCCCCAACAAGGTGGAAAACAAGAAAAATCCATCAAAGAAGAGGCAAGCCGATAATAAGCAAGACAAGAAGATTATAAGGGCGAATAATTGCCGTACTTGCTACAATTGCCGGGAAAAAGGACATCTTAGTAAGGATTGTCCCAAAGGTATCATTCCTAAGCCATATTTATTCAATGAACATTATTTGCTTAGGAAAGATAAGAATAGCAATGTGTTTGCTAAGAATGTTAGTTCACAAAAATTAAATGTTAGGGCCATTTGGGTGCCCAAATCTCTTATAACTAACATTCATGGACCCAACCAAGATTTGGGTACCAAAGTGTGCTTAAAAGCTTAATAGGTACTTGAAGAGGCATTGGAAACTTGGCGTATTCATGAAATGGTGAATCTCACCATATGCACATTGGAAGCCAAGCTTGAAGATGATCTTGCCACATCATGAACCAATGCCATCTCGGTAACAAGTATCTACATTTGTTGTATTTAACTCCTAGCCTTGTGTAGGTTGCATTTCATGAAAATCAATTAAAAGGGGTTCTCTTGCTCTTGTGCTTAAATTTCATTATTGTAAATCTTGAGCAAGATAAAGTGGCACATTAAGGGGGAGTGCTAAATCGTATCCATGTATACCACATCCCTAAGTGTGCCCACAGTAATTAAGTGCTAGTAATTGCTTTTTAAAATTGAGCCATTTAGCCAAAAGTCAAAATCTTAAAATAATAAATATATCTTTGAAAAACTAGTTGAAATATATATATATAAATGCATTTCAAAGGTTTTACAAAGGTTTTGGTTTTAGAAAAACTTACTTCAAGTAAAATTGAGTTTGCAACCCAAAACTATCAATCTAGTATCTTGTTTTGGCTTTAAACTCAAAAATTTGCTAAAATCAATTCTAAAAGGAATGTAAAAATATGTTCAATACCAAAAACCTAAAGTTGGCTATTTCAAACATTATTTGTATTCAAAAGTTTGCCAAAAAGCCAACCAATCAAAAGTTATTTGGTTTCGAAACTCGACCAAAATATTGAATTGACCTAAGCGGTCACAATCTAGCACTTAAGTGAGTTTTGCCATTTGAGCTATATCTATTGACATATATTAGCTCACAAGGGTATTTACAACTCATACATAAAATTGAATGTTTAAAAATACCCCAAATGCTCATTTTTGCTTTCTTTTGAAAATTATTGAAAATGAGTTTGTTTTTTGAAAAATTGAAAGCCTAATTTGTAAAAACTAAATTTAAAAGGCTTTTAATCTTGGTAAATAGTTGAAAATGCTCCACAAGTAGTTTTCTTGTCTCTGTGTGAAAGACTTTGCAGCAATGTACAACAAAATATTTTTCAATCCCTTAAAAAAAAATCTTCCTTCTTCTGGCTGCTCCCAGAAAAATCGGAACTTCCGTTCCCGGATGCGGAACTTCCGGCGGCCGGGACTACCGCTCGACCGAGCGGAACTTCCGCTTGTGTCTGGGGCTTCGGAAGTCTGCCCGACCCGTGGGGCCTCTTTTCTCTCTCTCTCTCTCCGAGCGGAAGCTCCGTCCTCTCCCTCCGCTCGTGCCCGTGCTCGGCTCCCTCCTGCGTCTCTCTCTCTCCCCTATCAAAAATCCTCCAAAAACTGCCCCTTCGTTCTCCAAATCCTTCACGTTTTTCTTCAATCTTTCGTGCTTTTATCCTTGCAAAGGGATCAACTCCTCCATTCCTCCAGGTAATCCGGATCGAATCCCTCCTCTTCCTCTCATTTTTGAACCCTAGGTCATTTCGGTTAAATCTCAAATCCGAATGATTTCTTGCGGTAGATTTGGGGTAAATGGTTATTTTTTGGTGTCTTGTGATGTTTACACATCCATTCTATGGAATCAATCCAAGAAAAACACCAAAAATCTGCACGCATTGTCAAACCCTAAATCGGCCAGGGAGAGCGGAACTACCGCTCGACAGAGCGGAACTACCGCGCGGCGGTACTTCCGGATGTTGTGCGGCGGTACTTCCGCTCCTCTAGTAAAAACAGCAAGTTTTATTCAAGTTCAAATATTCTTTGATCTATTCTTCCTTGACTCTTATTGTTCCTCCTTGTTCTTAGATGGCTAGAACAAGGAATGGCGGGAGAAAGGCGCACTCCCCTTCTTCTGACGCCTCCGAAGGTGCTTATGAAGCAAGGGATGACAGAGGCAAAGGCACTGCTTCAGAGTCAGATACTGAGTCTGACCAGCAAGTCAATTCGCCAATGGAAGAATCTGATGAAGATTTGGGTGATAGGGAGGAAGCACAAATTGATCTGAAAAAAAATCCCTGCAGATGAATATGCCAGGATAAGGCATAGGAGTCAGTTTTTGCTGCCATGCAACTCCACCAATCCCAGATTCCACACTCTGTTTCAGGAGCAGGTCTATGAGCAGCTATACAAGACTAGACCATTTGCTGATCACAAGTTTGTGGATTGGGATCATCTGGGCCCTATTGCCAAATATGATGGAGCATATGGCATGTTTCAGAGAGCTAGCTTGCACCACTTGGTGGCTTTGAGGACAGACTATAATGAGGACATCATTAGGCAGTTCTATGCCACTGTCTACGTCTCGCCAAATTTTTGACATATAGCACGGATGACGGGGAATCACCGTGAAGCTACGAGCATGATTTTGAGTTGGCTTTGGGGACTGAGTCTAGTGCCTTTGAGAAAGTGTATGACAGGCCTGCACTTGAGCTTTCTGCTATTTCTCAGTATTATGATCAGGGCTCAAGATTCATTCCAGGCAAGCTAGTTGGCCTGAGTCCCCTTCCCAGCCTGATCAACAGAATCATCAACCACACCATTCTTCCCAAAAGTGGGAATTATGATGCTATTCGCGGCCATGCATGGAACCTTATTGAGTATGTTATGGAAGGTCGCAAATTTGATGTGGTGGATCTGATTATCAGGGAGATAGCTGCTTCTAAGAATAGCAGGATCGAGCGGATTAACTATGCACCTTTCATTATGGCCTTGATCACGAGGAAGGCGAGTTCGAGAGGAGGCATGGACACTGTTCACAGGGCATATAGCCCAGACCAGACCCTCCTATCCCTACTGCAGCCCGCTCTCAGTCTTCACGTCCAGCAGCTACTTCAGCGGCACCTGCAGCTCCTTCTTCCTCAGCTCCTGCAGCTCCCTCCTCTCCAGCTCCAGACTCGGTAGGCAGTTGATGGCGGTTCTCCCTCGCCAGGATCTACTCTGCCATTCTTCAGGTCCGAGACTCACAGATTGAGGGGTTTGCCTCCCTCTCCTCTCGCATGGACTCCATTGACGGGAGACTAGCCTCTTTGGATGGACGAGTTGCAGCCATCGAGCAGACTTTCTCTCAGCCTCCTTCGCCTCTTCACTACTCGCGCCGCCGCCGTCGTGTTCCCTCTCCTTCGGCGCCTCAGGAGTAGCCTCCTTCAGCTTTTGTTGCTAAAGGCGAAGAAATTGAGTAGATGGGCTAAAAATCTTTTATATATCTTTTGGATGTAATGAACTCTATCTTGCTTTTGGATTGAATGGATGTAATGACATTTATGTTGAATGCTATGTTTGGCCTATGCTTAGATAAATCTAAATTGCTTTCATCTAATGTCAAAACTTGTTATTTCATATGTCTGTAATTCATTCTCAGCTCATATGAAAATGATGAAGCAAATTAATCCATGAAAATCCAATTGGTTTAGATATTGAACTTTTGTTGCAAAATCTTTCATCCTTTTGTTTTCAAAGGGCACCTTGCCATATCTTTTGATTGAAGAAGTTTTTTTCAAAAATTCTTGTTGGAAAAGGTCACCAATAGCATCAAATTTATATCTGCAAAATTTGAAAGCATTTCAAGTTAATGTATAAAAGTTATGACCTTTTTTCTCTCTTTGAAAAATGGCTGAAAATTCAGAACTTCCATGATTCTGAGCCAATTTGTGATTTTTGTATCTCAAACTGGGTTCAGATTTAAAGGAAGCCATAATAATGAAAATTGATACTCTCCAATTGCTCTTCAATGTCAAATTTTCTCAGAATTTATAAAGTTTATTTGATCAATTTTCCATCTCTCACTAGAAGCTAAAGTGAGATGTAAAAATCTGAAATTCCAGACTTTCAGATTTCTGCAAAATCATGTATTGAGCTGATTTGTTATTTTCATATCTTTAAATGTGCTCATAAGCTGAGGTAGATGCAATTATAACTTTTGATCCTCAGACATTAAGCTATACTGACAAATTTTCTCAGATTTATTAGATATTTGTAAGTCAGTTTTTCAGGAAGCTTTTGAAGGCCACTTGGAATGCAAAATCAGGAAATGATCCATATATTACAAGTGCCTTTCATATACATGGTATCAAGCTCCTCATACTCTAAATTGATATTGAACCCCTCCGAATGTAATAATCAATGTTATTTGTGTTCATTGACTCTTTTTGGTGGTTAATGCCAAATGGGGGAGAAATTTGAGATAATAGCCTTATTAACAATGGGGGAGATCAAGTATGTGGGGAAGATCAAGTTAATACTATTATTATGCCAAATAGGTAAGAAATAATAGAAATGCTATTTGCTAATAAGGGAATTGTGATAATGTGTTTATCAAGGTGAAGTTAATTAAATGATGCCAAAATGTGAAATTTTAAAAAAAAAATTTAATGATTAAATGTTGATTAATGCTTTCACCTTCTCTCATGCGCTTATTTCATATCATTTGGTCATATTCACCAGTGTGCTATTATCATAAATGAATTTGTCATCAATCACCAAAAAGGTGGAGATTGAAAGATCAAGCTCCGGTTAAGTTGGTTTTGGTGTTAATGACAAATATCATAATGTGATTTTAATGATAATATCATATACCATTATGTTGTTTTTAATGATATTGACAAATGAATATATGAGACTAATATGTTTGTTTAAGTTTATTTATGATTAATCTCATTTGGATGGAAAGGTGAAATCAAAGAGGTATGCATTCGAAATTACTCTCTCATATATTAGTGCATTCCTTAGATCCAAAATATAGAGTGAACTCCACATATTGTACCATATGAATGTGTGCATATGTATTCAATATGCACACTTGTATGCACACATTTAGGGGGAGCTCTTTATATGTTTTGGAGCTTCACAAGTAATGATCCATGCTTCTCTAAATATTCATATTTGGGATCTTTACTTTGAAATACACTGTTAGGTATATTTATAACTTGTGTAGTTCTTATATACTCATGTGTAACCGGGTTGTCAACTAACTTCTCCATTATATGTTAATGGTTGAATAGTCAAATGACAACCGGATAAGTAAGCTTCGTGCTTATCTAAAGAGTGTACAAATTATTGTGTACAAGTTGTATACTCACAAATCAATTTTATATCTCACAATTTGTTGAGATTGTCATGAATTACCAAAAAGGGAAGATTGTTGAATCTTGTCCCTCCATTGTGTGTTAATGGTGAAGATTGGTAATTGATGACAATTATTTTGTGGACTAACAATTTTCATGAGTTGGATGAATAGGTTAGGTTCCACAAATAAGGATGACTTGGGATGACTTCATGTGTTGAAGATCATCAAGTCAAAATGCGAGAAAAAGATAGATTCATGAGTTGAATGCTATCAAGAAGATGAAGACTTCATGTGTTGAAGGCCATCAAGGAAATCATGTGTTGATCAAGCAAAGACCATCATGTGTTGATGGAGTTGATGTGAAAGATGCATTATGTGTTAATGCATATCAAGTTGTTGACCCGAGGCAAAGGTATGACTAGCTAGGGCTAAGGATGTGTTCCTAGTCTTTTACCGGCTTGGTGTTTGGTTGGAAGACCGGATTGCTAGTACAGGTTGCCGTACTATTAAGAGGGGTCATGTCTAGTAGTTTGAGTCTCTCATGTGTTGATGGCTCATCCTCACCTCGCTAGCTCAAATAAGCATGAGGCTTATATTTGTAAATGTGTTTTACAAATAGTGGAAGCTCATGTGTTAAACATCTTTGCAACATGGGACTATGCATTGCGAATGTGTTTTGCAAGTGCTTGAAGTCCATGTTTCTATTCTTTGTAATATGATGCTTAGATTTGCAAATGTGTTTTGCAAATGGTTGTAGCTCATATTTAATCTTTCGTCATGATTTCAAAAGTGTGCAAATGTGTTTTGCAACTTGTTGGAAATCATGTGTGATCCTTGTGTGCATGATATCGTAGTTTGCGAATGTGTTTTGCAAAATCTGTTGAGATATCTGCCGAAAAAAATCGAAGAATCTGGCTTTGTGGGCGGTACTACGGTGAGCGGAAGTACCGGCATGTGTTGAGCGGTACTACCGGCTCCCGAAGCTCCGACCCTCGGCGGACCCTTTTTCCAGAGCGCCAAGTTTGGGCTCGACTCGAGCGGAAGTACCGCGCCGACTTTGCGGTACTACCGTCGAGCGGTACTACCGGCAAAGTGAACGGCGGTACTACCGCTACCGCGTGTAACGGCTAGTTCGAAGCTCGACATAGCCGTTACTGTAGCGTCAGTGGGGCGGTACTACCGCCGTTGGCCGGCGGTAGTTCCGCTCGTCTTGAATTTTTCAGGACTTTGCTCCAACGGCTAGTTTTTTAGTGTGGGGTATTTATACCCCCTTGAGGCCGGTTGGAGATGTTGCTGGTGTATTCATTTGTTGACCCTTGAGCTAGTTTGAGATTTTTCACTCTATTGTGCATGTGTTGCACTTTGTGAGAAAGGAGAAGAGGACTAGAGTGCATGTGTTGCCTCTAGGTGAGGACTTTGTGTCCAACGAGCTTGTGCATTCGTTGCACGTCGTGAGAGTCAAGCGAAGGACTTGGCTTATTACTCTTGGAGTTTCTGAGCTCCTAGGCGGCGTTGAGGCGTCGTGCGGTGATCTTCTCAACGAAGGTTGTGAGAAGGCCCGGCAAAGTTGTGAAGGTTGGAGCTCACCTACCCAGAGCGGGAAAGAGCTACCACTAGTGGATTGAGGTGTTTCAGCTTAATTTGTGGAGCCGGTCCGATTTGTCCGGGCTAACCTCAACGTGGATTAGGGGAGAGCGGTAACTCTCCGAACACCACGGTAAAAAGAGACCGTGTCAAATTGTGGTTTGTTTCCTTGTTCCTTATTTACATTCAAGCAATTTACATTCATAGAATTAAATTGATTGCTTGCATTTCTAGGATTGCAAACCTTGACCTAGAATAGAATTTGTACTCTTAGGCGAATTTATTTGTTGTAGGCATTATTTGAGCTAAACCAAATTGATTTAAGCTTCCGCATTGTTTACTTGGTTTAGGCAAATAGAAAAGGTCTTGAATTGCTTAGCAATAATTAGTAGAGAAATTTTAAAAGACCGCCTATTCACCCCCCTCTAGTCGGCCACCTCGATCTTACACTCTCAACGTGCATCTCAATTTTCGGCATGGAAGAATTGACAATCTGTTACGATGTAAGCGGCTTCAAGATGACATCCATATCGTTCCATCGAAATGTGTAGCGATTTGTACGCCCATCGTGAACAACGGAACGGTCATATTGCCATGGCTGTCCCAAAGGCAAGTGACATACTGTCATAGGCACAACATCGCAGTCCACGGTATCGGTGTATTTCCCAATAGAAAACGTCACACGCACCATATAGTTCACCTTCACTTCCTCTTTATCGCTCAACCATTGCACATGATAAGGACGCGGATGCGGCAAATACTTCAAACCATCTTATGACACATAAGCACACCAAATTGTGACAACTCCCGCCATCAATGATCACTTTGCACACCTTACCCATATCAAGCTTTGCCCAAGTCTGAAAAAAATTGCACCGCTGTTCGAGTGATGGCGATGGCATCACACTAAGCACCTTGGGCATGCAAACAATGGAATATTGCTCAGTGTTAGGAAACTCATGATCGCACTCACATTGTTCTATGTCATCAGTGTGCAAGACTGCCTGTGTTTCAGGCGACTCGTCATCGCTAACCAAAACATAACCGCCATCCTCTGTGATAAGCATAGTTCTGACATTTGGGTAGTCCCTCTGAAAATGGCCAACGGCCTTGCACTTGTGGCAAATAACGTCACGTGAACGGCCTGTCGACCCCATAGACGAGGTCGCACGAGCAGCGGACGCCACAGGTCGATGCACCGGTGATGGTGTACTCTCTGGCTTCTGACTTGCCAAACTGCGCATCGCCATATTACTTGCAGCCGAAGTGCTCCTGTTTGGTTGGCTGTTGTTATAAGGCGTCTGGATGGTGAAGAACGTGACCGGCGAAGGAGCGTGCGTCGTCAGTCACTTGTCTCTCGGCTTCGCGTGCTTGGTGCAGCAACTCAATCATATCATTATGGGATGGTGATTGACAATGATACGGGGTCGCCCGATCTTCTCGACGTAGGATGGATACTCACGGGAGTCTTGATGAATCGTAATGATCCTCCAATGCCAATGCAAGGGACGAACACTCTTTAATCCGCCAAAACACACTCATGTTGATTTCGCCGACCACCAAGCGAAGATCTATCGTGCACCCAATTCCCAACGGAAAGGCTAAACGATCTTGATTGAAGAAATTCACTCCTAATTCCCCATGGAACTTCGGTAGCAATGCTAAACTCGAACAAACTTTAGTAGATTCATTATTCTCAAACGTGGTCCCCTTACAATGGGGGTCTAACCCTCAATATATAGTACCCTGTCCACCTCATGGCTGGACAAGAGGTCCTAAACCAACTCCAACTTATCCCTACATGTATTTGGAAACAAACTCACACAAAAGGAAAACCCTAAAATTAAACTGTCACAATGTTTCGGTCATAACTTTTATCCGTGACGAATTTGAAGGTGGGGCCGGATCCATTGTGTAGCCCTTGAAATTATCTTTCCAACGAGTACAAGAACACCTGAATCGGACTCCGTTTGTGAAAGTTATGGCCTTTTTAGTAACTGCCTGTCAGGCTGTCCCGAATCGAATCCGAATTGAATTCTGAGTTGAATCCGAGTTTGAGTTGGATTGAGGACGTGGGAGGTCCGAAATTGGCTTGTAAATCTTATCCAAAACTTGTAGTTTTAGTCCTTGTGCTCCTCCTTTTGCTCTCCCAAGTCTTCACATGAATCATACCTAAGAATACGTAAAATAATATCATGATGTAGTATTCCAAGTTCATCATCAATTAAAAGAAACTCCTTTAGAAACAAATTCACCTGACAATATTTAATGCGGCTCAATACTTCTTTCCAATTAAATAATGTATTCGCCTGAAAAGTGCTAAGCGTGTGCGTATCCGCATCAGACAATGCGCTTGACAGCATGATTCATGCCAGCTAGAAATCTCGCCATGGTCTGTTCTTCATTCTCGCGGACATCTGCACGTATCATGATAGTCTCCATTTCCTTATGATATTCATCAATTGATTTCATACCTTGTCGCAGCCCTGTCAGCTTCTCAAATAGTGAGCGCTTGTAGTGGCGAGGTACAAAGCGTGCCCGCAAATGCTGCTTCATCTGCTCCCAGGTGATAATCGGCAACTCATGGCGCTCCATGCGCTTACGGTTGAATTGCTCCCACCAATGTGTGGCATAATCATCCAAGCCATTGGACGCAAGCAACAGCTTCTTCTCATTAGAATAGTTGTTCATCCGAAACAACTTATCAACTTTCAGCTCCCAAGTGAGGTATTGTTCCACATTTGTACCACCTGAAAATATAGGAAGATTAATTTGGGCTTAGCGACACAATCCTCGGCGTCGTCGTGGCGAGGACGCTGCACGTTGTTGCGGTGGTGGTGCTGTCGGTCATCGTAGCCATCGACGGGAAAATCGTCATCCCAGCGCTCGACTACGTCAGCCCAGCTCCGAGGTGCATGATGCACACCTCCTCCGTGGCCACCCTGTGGTGCACCTCCACCCTGGCCACCGTTGCCTCGGCCAGGCCCATGTGCCTGAGGGCGTGCCGCGGCTGCCATCCCGACGTTTGGCAGCACTGCCATGCGACGCGCCTGTCGCTGACGTCGCTCCTCATCTAGACGAATAGCACGCTCCTCCTCGGTCTCATTGTGCAGAACGATCGGAGGACCGTGCACACTTGTGTCATCAGCTGGTGCACCCCCACGTAGATTGTGTTGTGCGAACATGGCACGCAGCTCCAGAAAGTTATTGTTGATGGTCGTACGTAATTGTGTGACCTCCTCCCCGAGGGTGTTCAGTCCAGTCTGAACTTCCCCGAGCTCATCGCGCATGCCATTGTCATCATCCTGAAGTTGTTTTTGTAGCATCTCGCGCAATCGAGTGTACTCGGTCCACGTAACCGGCGCCTTCGGATTAGGTGGATCCTCCTCGTGACCTAACATAGGAATGACTCACAAACAAGAAACGAGGTTATATCTGGGTTAGTAAAACAAAAACTCTCTCTAAGCTTGCAACTCACTGTCCTGAAAACAAGACAAGCTTACCGTTCCAAAGTGAATCAAGGACGACAAATGTGACAGCGAACGACCTCAACCCGGTAATGTATGAGCGTAACCAAGAGCAAGGGAGTACACAAACGGGTGTAGGTGGAGTTGGACAGTTATGTAGATATCCTATGCAATCTGATATTCAAGGTATTGTAAAGCTACGATGACCCGAACTCACGCAAGGAAAGTCTTGGCCAAATCAATCTCTTATTCGGTCAAGGCTTCCTAATCCAATTCCTAAAATTTAGCAATCTGTTTCCTTTAATTTCGGGCTAAGCCATTATCCTATTACAAGACCGAGATTGAGATGGACTCGGTCACCCTTTGGGCACGCAGGCCACATCTTGTGCGCGCCATGAGATCTGTGATCTTGTGGCCTTCCATTGATTTGATGGCTTCTTGGTTAAGAAACTCTTGGACACATATATCATAGCTCCTTGCCCGCATGGACTCTCCTTCTCATGACTCGTGGTAGGTTGGTCCTTCTCCACTTGATCTTCTGTTGCTTTAAATCTAAGAAGACATAACATATTTGCATTAGGTAGTATGTTATTCTCATCTAACGTAATAGAATATTCTCTAAGAAACAAAAGCACATGTTGTTGAAGTAGGTTAGCTCTTGCTCTTGTCATAGGACCTTCTGGAGCCTTATCATGCACACTTGGAGTGGACGATGAATGTGTAATAGAGATTTCCTCATCATCCTCCCCCTCTTGAAAAGGAATCGTCCTCGACTCTGTACCATCTTGTCCAAAGAATGGTGATAAATCAGCAACATTAAAAGTAGTGCTCACCCCATAATCGTCTCCCGATAGCTCTATCTTGTATGCAGTATCATTGATCTTCGCAAGTACTTTAAAAGGACCATCACCACGGGGCATCAATTTTGACTTACGCTTCTCCGGAAAGCGTTCTTTGCGAAGGTGTACCCATACTAGATCACCTGGTTCAAATAGCATTTTCTTTCTAATCTTGTTAGCTTTAGAAGCATAAGCACATACCTTCTTTTCAATTAGCTCTTTAGTCTTTTCATGGAGCTTTTTTTACAAAATCAGCACGCTTAGAAGCCTCCATATTTGTACGTTCTTGTATGGAAGTGGCATCAAGTCAAGTGGCGTGATCGGTTTGAAACCATACACCACCTCAAAAGGACATAGTTGAGTTGTAGAATGCACTGCCTGATTATATGCAAATTCAACATGCGGTAGGCAATCTTCCCACGCTTTTAAATTCTTTTTTATCATTGTCCGCAGCAACATTGAGAGTGTACGGTTCACAACCTCCGTTTGTCCATCGGTTTGTGGGTGACAAGTTGTCGAAAAGAGCAACTTTGTCCCAAGCTTGGCCCACAAAGTCTTCCAAAAGTAGCTCATAAATTTGACGTCTCGATCAGATACAATAGTTCTTGGCATGCCATGTTGATGCGGATACGCACAAGCTTAGCACATTTCAGTCAAATACATTATTTCACTGGAAAGAAGTATTGAGCCGCATTAAATATTGTCAGGTGAATTTGTTTCTTAAGGAGTTTCTTTTAATTGATGATGAACTTGGAATACTACCTCATGCTATTATTTTACGTATTCTTAGGTATGATTCATGTGAAGACTTGGGAGAGCAAAAGGGAGGAGCACAAGGACTTCAACTACAAGTTTTGGATAAGATTTTCAAGCCAAACTCGGACCTCCCACGTGCTTAATCCAATTCAAACTCGGATTCAACTCAGAATTCAATTCGGATTCGGTTCGGGACAGCCTGACAGGCAGTCCCTTTAAAAGGCCATAACTTTCAAAAACGGAGTCCGATTCAGGTGTTCTTGTACTAGTTGGAAAGATAATTTCAAGGGCTACGTAATGGATCTGGTCCACCTTCAAATTCGTCACGGATAAAAAGTTATGACCGAAACATTGTGACGGCTTAATTTTAGGTTTTTCCTTTTGTGTGAGTTTGTTTCCAAATACATGTAGAGATGAGTTGGAGTTGGTTTAGGACCTTATGGCCAGCCATGAGGTGGACAAGGAACTATATATTGAGGGTTAGACCCCCATTGTAAGAGAGACCACGTTTGAGAATAATGAATCTACTAAAGTTTGTTCGAGTTAAGCATTGCTACCGAAGTTCCATAGGGAATTAGGAGTGATTTTCTTCAATTAAGATCGTTCAACCTTTCCGTTGGGAATTGTGTGCACGATAAATCTTCACTTGGTGGTCGGCGAAATCAACACGAGTGTGTTTTGGCGGATTAAAGAGTGTTCGTCCCTTGCATGGGCAATGGAGGGTCATTACGATTCATCAAGACTCCCGTGAGTATCCATCCTACGTCGAGAAGATCGGGCGATCCCGTATCACATGTAGTCTCACAATTTGTCTGAAAAACAAGTCAGCTACATGCGACTCGTCGTCGCTCTTATGACAGGGAATAAAATGAGCCATTTTAGAAAACCTATTCACAACTACAAACATAGAATCCCTCCCCCTCTTAGTTTTAGGCAATCCTAAAACAAAATCCA
Organism: Bonia amplexicaulis; assembly: GCA_036346245.1. Taxonomy (NCBI): domain Eukaryota; kingdom Viridiplantae; phylum Streptophyta; class Magnoliopsida; order Poales; family Poaceae; genus Bonia; species Bonia amplexicaulis. The sequence continues at coordinate 8,505,713 of CM070769.1, forward strand.
TACTAATATCTTCCCAAGGAGCGCTAGGAACTGGAAGTGGAGTATACAAACCATGTGGATTGAGCTTTGACTTCGTTTTATGGCACGTCACGCATCGTTGAATAAACCTCTCGACATCTCGCCTCATCTTAGGCCAATAGAAATGATCAGCTAACATCATGTACGTCTTCTCTCTTCCAAAGTAGCCAACGCACAAAAGACTCTGGAACGCATAGTTTGTTTATGCGAAAGAAAAAACCATCATGAACATGAAACGTATCCCACCCTTTCCCATCTTTGCATTTAGAATATGGTGCTGAAAAGTCATGATCAGAAGCATATAAATCTTTCAAACTTTCCAGCCCTGGAACCTTTACTTCCAATTGAGTGAAAAGCACATGTTTCCTAGACAATGCATCAGCTACCATATTTTCCTTACCTTTCTTGTATTTAACAACGTATAGAAAAGCCTCAATGAATTCAACCCACTTAGCATGTCCATGGTTCAGTTTAGCTTGACCTTTCAAATATTTCAAAGCTTCATGATCAGAATGAATGACAAATTCTTTAGGTCAAAGATAATGTTGCCAAGTCTCTAATGCGCGCACAAGAGCATACAATTCTTTGTTATAAACAGGATAATTTAATTGTGCACCATGAAGTTTCTCACTGAAATATGCAACAGGTTTTCTTTCTTGCATCAAAACACCACCAATACCTATTCCACTAGCATCACATTCAATCTCAAAGGTTTTAGTGAAATCAGGTAAAACAAGCAATGGTGCTTCAGTTAAACATTTCTTCAATTCAGCAAAAGCTTTATCTTGTTTTTCTCCCCACTCAAAAGTGACTCCTTTTTTAGTTAATTCATTTAATGGAGCAGCAATGGTACTAAAATCTTTTACAAATCGGCGATAAAAATTAGAAAGTCCATGAAAGCTACGAATTTGACTAACATTGACAGGAGTAGACCAATTTCAAGTAGCTTCAATTTTATATTCATCTACTTCAATTCCTTGAGCTGAAACAACATAGCCTAAGAACACCACTTTGTTTGTGCAAAAAGTACACTTCTCAAGATTAGCATACAATTGTTCGGTTCTTAGCACTTGTAGCACTTGTCTAATGTGTTCAACATGTTCTTGCAATGAGTGGCTATATATCAAAATATCATCAAAATAGACTACCACAAACTTTCCAATGAAGTGTCTCAAAACATGGTTCATTAATCGCATGAATGTACTAGGGGCATTAGATAAACCAAAAGGCATCACTAACCATTCATATAACCCAAATTTTGTTTTAAAGGCTGTCTTCCACTCATCACCATGTTTCATTCGAATATGATGATATCCGCTAATTATTACTAATTTTACAACATCGAGAAATCAGATCGTGTAGGATAAATACTTTCTAACCAAACTCCACAAAATATCATTTGCCGTGCAATTGTGAGTCACATTTAAATCCGCTTGATCATCACTTGTCATTATACCCACCACCAAGTGTAAGTTTCTTTTGGCCTCAATTCACGTCGGAAAGGTAAGAACTTTACTTGGGAGAGGAAAAGTGAGATTGAGTGAACTCCACATATTGCCCATATATTTGTGGTTTTGGTGTCTTCTTTGTACAATCTATGGTGATGAGATTAAAGTGGGTAAGAAGGATTTCTGCATTGAGCTCAATCAACAAATGAAGGTGATACATAAAAACATCGTGAATGATATTGTGCGAGCACTTCGTCCACAACAAGAAGAAGATAGCTTTGTTCCTTTCTATGGCAGTGATGATCCAGAGGAGTATCTTGAGTGGGAATGGTAAATGGAGAAAGTATTTAGATTTCTGAAACTTTCCAAAGATCAAGAGGTGAAACGTGCCACGAGGGAGTTTGAAGACTATGCTTATAGTTGGTGGCAACAACTAATTGGAAAACAATTCATTAAATCTTGGTTAGATTTGAAGGTGTTCATGAGGAGCGAGTTTGTGCCATCCTATTATGCGCAGGAATTGCTGCACCATTTGGGGAATATCACACAAGGTAGTATCTGTCCAAGATTACTATTTTGAAGCGCAAGATGCGATGTGTCGTGTGGGTGTCACTAGTCCATCAAGGAGAAGGCATACTTCAAGGGTGGCTTGAATTCTGAGATCGCCGCTATACTTCAACATAAATATTTTAGTAACTTGTATGATCTTGTGAATTGTGCTATTAAGGAGGAGAAGAGACTTATGGAGACACGTACATCACGGTTCAATCCATGTCCATACTTCAGCTCTTATGGTTCCACTAGTGTGACACATGCGAAGATGACCGAGCATGGGACTTTCCCTTCGGTAAAGGAGACATCTTGTGCTGCCCCAATGATACATACAACAATTGAGATGCATCAAAACCCATGTGAGAATAAAGCCACATAGCCAAATTGAGTGAGAGTGTTAAAAAGAGTGAGCTGTGTGATTCCACCATATGTGAGTTTGAGAGCATCCAAATTGAGAGTGTGAGAGATACACCAAAAGAAAAGAGAGAAGTAGAAGATAGACAAAGTGAGGTTGGTTTTGAAACTAACACATTAATATCTACTTCTAGTGTTGTTTCTTACATTGTGCAGGTTGATATTAAAGAAGAGGAGCCAAATGTTCAACAACTGACACCATTGGAGATAAACGATGAGGAGATAGTCATAGTTAAAGATGAAGTACTTGCTGGCCCGTTGTTACATCATGATGATTTAATACCTACAACACCTATATCAACTGAGGAGAACAATAAATGTAACAATATTGGTGCTGAAATTAATTGTGAAACGGTGAGTACTTGTGAGAACTCATATGTACGAATGAAAATTCCATGTTCTGAAATTTCTTTGCTCAATTTACATAATGTGGAATTGATTACTCATAAGGAAGTTCTTACGAGAATATCTCCTGATGATTCTTCATATTATACCATGTTTGATGAACCTAAAGAACTATCTAGTGTGATTGAGAATGTTGGTGAAATTTCATGTTTAAAATCCTAGTTAGTACCTATGCATATACATATAAGTTCAATTTGATTGGAAGTTATGGTATAGATGATAAGTTTTATGTTTACCGAATATACATTACATGTGATAAGTTTGCTGAATTGAAATTGCATATTTTGGATAAACAATCTTCTGTGCCATATCGTGATCACAATGAGATGAGTTTCAACAATAATGTTGCATGTTTCAAAATATTTCTTAAGCCTACTTATTCATCCTTTAATGTACAATCATGTACAAATAATCAGAGTAGCGCAGTTGAAGCATGGAAGGAACTAAAAATTTTCTCCCCCATATTTGAACAACTTAATTTGGTTTGGCCCATTAATGACTTGTCCATGTGCCTAGCAAAGTCGAGGACGACTTTTTCTCATGGGAGGGACAATGATATGAAAGACAATGTTGCAATGTATACATCTTATGGTTGCCGTTATATTAATTTGTTTGTGTGGAACAACGAGAATGACACGATAATTGATTCATACATATACCATGCATATGTGTTGTTCTTTTTATCTACTACGCCTTCAGATGTTCTTGATATGCTAAGCAAAAGAAGTGTTGATGACAAATATATATACCATGCATATACGTTGTATTCTTTGCTTAGTACAATTTCAGGCTACCAAAAGCCGTGGACAACTTTTCTTGAAGAAGGGGAGGATGATGCGGATACGCACAAGCTTAGCACTTTTCAGTCAAATACATTATTTCACTGGAAAGAAGTATTGAGCCGCATTAAATATTGTCAGGTGAATTTATTTCTTAAGGAGTTTCTTTTAATTGATGATGAACTTGGAATACTACATCATGCTATTATTTTATGTATTCTTAGGTATGATTCATGTGAAGACTTGGGAGGGCAAAAGGGAGGAGCACAAGGACTTAAACTACAAGTTTTGGATTAGATTTTCAAGCCAAATTCGGATCTCCCACGTGCTCAATCCAATTCAAATTCGGATTCAACTCAGAATTCAATTCGGATTCGGTTCGGGACAGCCTGACAGGCAGTTACTAAAAACGCCATAACTTTCACAAACTGAGTCCCATTCAGGTGTTCTTGTACTCGTTGGAAAGATAATTTCATGGGCTACGCAATGGATCTAGCCCCACCTTCAAATTCGTCATGGATTAACAGTTATGACCAAAACATTGTGACGGCTTAATTTTAGGTTTTTCCTTTTTTGTGAGTTTGTTTTCAAATACATGTAGAGATGAGTTGAAGTTGATTTAGGACCTCTTGTCCAGCCATGAGGTGGAGAGGGAACTATATATTAAGGGTTAGACCCCCATTGTAAGGCAGACCACGTTGAGAATAATGAATCTACTAAAGTTTGTTCGAGTTTAGCATGCTACCGAAGTTTCATGGGGAATTAGGAGTGAATTTCTTCAATCAAGATCGTTCAGCCTTTCCGTTGGGAATTGGGTGCACGATAGATCTTCGCTTGGTGGTCGGCGAAATCAACACGAGTGTGTTTTGATGGATTAAAGAGTGTTTGTCTCCTGCATTGGCATTGGAGGATCATTACGATTTATCAAAACTCCCGTGAGTATCCATCCTACGTCGAGAAGATCAGGCGACCCCATATCAAGAAGGTACAGAGTCGAGGACGACTCCTTTTCAAGAGGGGGAGGATGATGAAGATATCTCTATTACACATTCATCGTCCACTCCAAGTGTGCATGGCAAAGCTATTGATGAGGCTTCGGAAGGTCCTATGATAAGAGCAAGAGCTAAGCTACTTCAATAACAGATGCTTTTGTTTCTTAAAAATTCTCCTATTACATTAGATGAGAATAACATACTACCTAATGCAAATATGTTATGTCTTCTCAGATTTGAAGCAACAGAAAATCAAGTGGAGAAGGACCAACCTGCCACAAGTCATGAGAAGAAGAGTCCATGTGGGCAAGGAGCTATGATATATGTGTCCAAGAATTTCTCAACCAAGCAGCCATCAAATCAATGGAAGGTTATGTGATCACAGATCTTATGGCGTGCACAAGATGTGGCCTGCGTGCCCAAAGAGTGATCGAGTCCATCTCAATCTCGGTCTTATAATAGGATAGGGGCTTAGCCCGAAATTAAAGGAAACGATTGCTAAATTTTAGGAATTGGATTATGAAGCCTTGACCGAATAAGAGATTGATTCGGCCAAGACTTTCCTTGCATGAGTTCGGGGAAACACTATAAAACCCCCTTGTATCCCCTTTGTTTAAGACAGACCACTTTTGATAATAGAATACTCTTGTTCTTTCTGTTGGGCGAACCAACTTGAGGGAAGAATTGGGAGTTCATCGAATTCAAGATAGTTCAACCTTTCCGCTGGGAATTGGGAGCGCGATAGAACTTCATCTTGTGGTCGTGAAGTTCGGCACGTGTGGTTGGGCGAATTATAGAGTGCTAACTCTTGCATTGGCAATGGGAGATCACTACGGTTCGTCGAATCCTCGTGAGTATCTTGATCCTACGTCGAAAAGATCGGGCGACCCCGTATCAACATGTGTCTACATTATCGATTTGATATCACATATCTATGATCTGTGAAACATGATTATCAATCAATACATATACTAATTTATAAATCATAATTGTCACATATAATGATATAAAATCAGGGATAATTTAGAATAACATCAAAACATGAATAAAGAGTTCCACGAACAAGTCATATACTTGTTGATCAATACGAAAGATATTTATTCAAGGGATAAAATAATATATTATTCAAAAGATCATAAACATAGAAATAATACAATCATCTCTATGATTGCCTCTAAAGCATATCACTAACACATCCAATTATGAAATATGGGGTTTTCTGTCTAGTTAGTAAATATAAAAGCAATTCTATATTTTAGTTTTTGGAGTACAAGTATTGTAACCCGGATTTTCAAGCTGTTGATACCGGTAATTCAGTGAGAAGGGAAAGATGCGTATTTAAGAGTATGATCTTGTGTCGACCTTTTTGGATAGGGTACAACAAACAGTGGGTAGTAACGGAGATAAGAAGAATTTGCTAGCTACTTAGAGTAGGTAGAAAATCTATACATACGTAAAGAGGAATTTGCTAGCTACTTAGAGTAGGCAGAAAACCTATACATACGTAAAGAGGAGGGAGCTAGAATTTATGGTTCATAATCATGTGTTTCTAAAAGTATCTCTCACCAAAGAGTACTTTTAAATGGAGTGGATTTTTAAAGTGGTTTCTATAAACCGTTTGTAGAAATCACTACAAGAGCTGTTTTGAATAGAGTGGTTTCTCAACATAAGTGTCTCTTACTCTCTTAATCTCTCTTACAATTAGCTAAAAGCTATAGCCAAAAACTAAAAAGCTACAGTACTTTTAAAGAGGGCCTTAGACGGAGGCACCAGAAAAGGCACACGAAGGTAGTCTGCCAAAACTGCTTCCATTGGATACTAGCACTACTAAATTTGGACGCATGGCAATTTCAAGAGGTCAGTAATGTTGACTAAATCCAATTACACGTAAAGTTGTACTTGATAAATTATTAGTTCCAGAAGTGCAACAAATCCAATTGTAGCTGGTAATGAATCCTTGGGCGTTCAGTAGTCGCATGTGCAAACAAATAGTTTTGCATAGCAATTAAATCTTTTTTTACCTCATGTCCAATACAGTTTAGAACCATCTCCCAACTAGCAAAACCAAAGTAAATCACACCCGGCTGATTTTATGGGTGTTTATCACTGACATACCTGAAGAGGGTATTTTTGGTCACTAACATGTGGGTCATATGCCTAGTGACCGACAATTTGACGAGGATCCTAGCCAACGCCTTGTCACTAAAAACCACCCACAAAATCAGCCTTGGGACGTCCCACTACTCTAGTTTGACAATTGGTGCTTAGGTTCTAAACAGTATTGAAGGTCAGACACGAAAATTAAATAATCACAGCAACAGTTGCGGACAATGGATAGACTTTTTCCAAAAGTATATATGTCAAGGGAACTTAGGAATAGTGAAAATGTCAGTATTAAATAAGTAGATAACTAAAATCCACCATGCCCTTCCGCGCAGAGCGAGCTTGGTTGGCGCATTTGGCATATTGTCGACATTATAAAGCAAACTAACAACCCAACAAAAAGCAGCCCAGGTAACCAACACCGTACAAGTTCCTACTTACAGAAACCGAAGGTACGCCAAGGCTGAAAAGTTTGGAAACTTACAGCCATGCCACATAGCGAGCTGGTGACGTATCAGCGTTGTCTGATGGGCTTATTTATAGTTACTGCCTACCGGTAAAATCAACATTGTATGTATAAAATTCCATCTTATCAGAGGGGTATTCACCGTTCTGATGTCATCACCATCTAGCTACAACTTACTGAAGCCGGATAGAAAGATCATAGGAAGCTCAGGACTCACGAGTACACTCAAACTAAAAGATCCGCTAGACCACGCAAATGTAGGTCATGGTAGCTCTAGTTTCTCTCTATGAAATTGGTTGTACAAAACTAGCTACCAGACAGTGCAAAAGGTTTCCTTATTAGTTTCCCTTTGATCTTCAAGCTTGATACTCTCTTTGATCCTTCATACATGAACACTTTTTAACATAACTCAGTTCTCACACCATATTGGGCCTTTGGGGTAGAAGAAGGTTGTAGAACTTGTCCTTTAAGAAGAAGCTCCGACCTTTGCTGTCGACAGACTTCTTCCACCCGCACCATCCGCCATTCACAATCTTCTTGAGGTCATCAGCACCAGTGTAGTGTGGATCAAGGATGAGAAAAGCACAATCACCACTGGCTTCGTTGTAATCAACTCCCAAAAGGGTGTAAGCCAAGACTCCACCACCTGGCAAGCATGAACATTGAAAATCTATGTGAACAGACCAAAGAGGCACAAAATCTAAATACTAGTCTGTTGAAAACATGAACATTGAAGCAAGCATGACCCATTATAATATTCCCTCCGTTCTCCTAATACTTGTCCAACTACTCCATGTGCACAAACCAGGTGGCACAAAATCTAAGTACTAGCGAGTAGAATTGAACCATACTTACTCCTATTACATGACGTATTTCAAACATTTTCTAGATCATTATTCATATAGCAGGGGTCAAGGATGCAAAAACTGCACCCCTCAATGGACAAGTACTGGGAAATGGAATCTCCCAATAAACTGGAGAAATATTGCAAAATTGAGCGTGTAGTAAAGCAAAAACAATGTACATTGTACAAAAGCATAAATGGAAGACATAGAAGACCTCTCTAAGTGATACACCACAGACAGGGTGAAGTTAATTGACCCAAAGTCTTTTGAAGATCATACATCCAATCATCCATAAAACCTGGGCTTCAATGTTTGTTTGACAACATGATGTGAAGAACTGAGAATCTGCATTCTCGTGCTTACTATCTCATTACAGCCGCAAATGATGATATCCAACAAGTAAAAAATATAGAAGCTCCAAACAAAAGCACGTACCAATCATAATAGGAGTTCCCTGGGTTTCAAAATGCATGGCAAGTTCTCTGCATTTCTCGGGAAGCTCATCACCAGATCTCACATTAATAATCTTGCAACTAACCTGCATGATGCACGTTCTGTTAAGCCAACATGGTAACACATAGTACGATATCAACATAGAAAACTACCTGAAACTTGAAAGTATGTGAATTAGTTAACCTCATATTAGCACACACGATGATAAGCAAAGACATAAACTAATTGAAAATAAATCATTTCACTTGATTTGATTGGGACCTGCCTGAGAACAAGCCACCTCCGATGTCATGTTCAGAGTACTGTGGCGTGTGGTACTGTTCACATGCAGTGGGCCCCATGACAAAGATTAGGAAGGCTTTGTGCTAGGAATCATTCTGACTATTAGGTTGTTAGGTATTCTATCAATTAGTTATACCCTATCCCCTAGCTTGTCTGATTCTACCAATGCTGTAAGGATCATTACATCCCAGAATGGTTCAGCATGCAACAATTTGAAATTTAATTTAGCATACAAACTTAGTCAGTTGTCTGGTACTTGCCATCAATAATAACTGGCTGGGGAGTGATACCAGAAAGAACGGAAGCCAATCGAGAAATGGCTCTATGAAATCTGGTAAGCACATTCTCATTCAACCAATCAACTTGGAAAGAATAAAGCTATGTACAAATACAGGAAAATAATCAAGAATAGCATGCCTGAAGCCCTGAACACAATTGATGGCTAGCTACATACATGCAACACTGTGAACTAATTTCAGGATATTATTTTTTTAAGGCAAGATATTATTTTTTTAAGGCAGGATATGATGTTGAAATCAGAAATTATACAAACTATAGCCCTGCATTGATGTCCTTAAAGAATTCAAGAAAATGTATGCTGAACATCATCGAGAAGGGAAAGAGAGTGAGAAAACACACGAAACTATAATATTTTTTAGTACTGTTCATTAGAACTAACACAGCTGCTCGGATCCTTGTGAACAGCAACGTCTGACTCATAAAGATAGAAGCAAATGAGTGAGTAGTCCAATCGAAGTGGCATCTATGTTGTTTGGCTAAAGGTCAGGGACTCAGGGCTGAGACCCGCCAAAACATACTGGCCTACTGGGTGGGTTACTTGTCAATTATTTATGAATTTCATGTATTAGATACCGTGACCTTGTTGTTGCCTGTCTCAAGATACCTGTGCTAAACAAATCTTCACATTCTCAGAAAAATAATTTATCACAAAACAAAGACAGTTCATCAAATTGAAAAGTAATATAGAAACTCACTCCAAGCAGTTTGTCAAGGACAAAGCTTAGTTCAATCGCTCCAATCCATTCCCGAGATCCAATAAATGATGGATCCTTGTCGCCAATTTCAACCAGAACTTGCTGAATTTCCCTAATTAGGAAAGTTGGAGCAAATATTAATCTCAGTCTGACATTGTAATTTCTCAATAATGATTAGGATTTCTCTCTCTCAGTTGAAAGCATGTATTCCAACCATGTTTTCTATTACTATATCAGCATCAACAAATTAATTGCAGTTTGCTTATTTCCTAGGCCTAACGTTTGCACAAGTTTAGGTACAGGCATGAAAACATTGCCCTTACAGAACTAAGGAACAAAATAATAAATTTAAGTAAAACATAAAGAGACACATCTGTGTTGCAGTTTTAAAGGCATATATGAAACTATGCTACTAGAACTTGTGTCAAACAAAATATCTCATGTCAAATTTCTGCTACCATTGTAAAAAAGGGTCATAGTTTAACAATATGACCTAGTTATTCAAGTCAAAAAGAAAAATACGCATGAAAACATCAATAGTCTCTCAAACCTGTGTGAAGGAACATTAATAGATGAATATTGTTGCAATCTGTACCAAGACACTATTGTTTGTAGAGAACGGTAAGCACATCCCCATCCCTGAAAGGAAGATAACCAAGACTTGTCACCAGTTCACCACAACAGCATATCAAAGACTAAAATCATCCTGAACCATATGATGAGGTACACTAAACAATGTAAGTATCCTCTTCCAGGAATGCACTATGCAAAAAAAGCTACCCCTACATTCCCAAACAAAACACAACATCATCCTAGGTACCGGTGGACCCCTACATTCCCAAACAAAACACAAACAAAACCATATAGCTTGGAAAAAAGATCCAAAGCAACAATTCCAGCATTCAAACCAAATGGTATAGTGCAAAACTAGGCACAATCACTTATGGCCTGTTTAGAAAAGGGTTTCACCCTGTAATACCAACGTCTGCCTTAGTGGTATGGCAATCAACGCTTGACCTAGCATCTAAATTCTAAGAAAGTTGCAAGGATTAAAGTAAATGCTAACTATAGAATGTCCGCCCTTCATTATTTCCTCCTAGTTTTGTATGGGAATAAGAAAAAAGACTCCTATATTACTAGAGATTATCCACAAAACCAAATCATGGAAGTGCAACTACCAGCGTAATTTCAAGTGGAAGCTTTTCAAGTGCAACTCATGAAATACCATCCTTTATGGCTTCCTTGGCTGAAGCGGCACAACCAAGCATAACAAAGCCTAAAACAAGCACATCCTCTGATAAAAAAATTTACAACAAAATTACGGTAATTTACCATTTTGGTTACAAATTTACAAGAAAAAACAGATAAATATACATGAAGCATTTAATTATCATTATATTCAAAATAAACCAAACAGTGATTAATATTGTAAGGTAAAATAACAGCCGTCATGGTAAAGTGTTAATGCAGTCAGGTTAGGTGGACAGGTTGATTTTAGAACCATGCAAGTCTTGTTGCCTTCTACAATTTCGCAAGCTATAAATGCAATGTAGAAATATGGAGAGAACTGATATGCACATATTCCACAATGTAGATCCCTTATTTTATTCTCATATTTAGAAAATTAATCTGCCATTAGCAAAAAGGTGGACACTTGGAACAAAAATATGCAGTGCGTTTGATTATTCTAACAATATAAGTTTCACAACATATGAAAATTTCAAAATAGTAGCCCAAAAGGTATGACATTTAAAAGTATCTTTCAAAGAAGAACTCACATAGTTAAATTTTAAATTTAAGAATTTGAGAAATATCAAAGCGAATTAAAATTTGGATATTTCAAATCAGAAATATGATTTTTGAATTTCAAACTTCTCATACAAGTACATTTTGTATTTAAAACCATAAACTTCTTTTGGAAATTTTCACTTTATACTCAAAGTCAATTTTGATATTTTATTGTAAAAAAGTTGTTTTTGAACTAAGTATGTGTGGTCATGTGCAAACTTGCTTGAAAACAAATAACTTGTTGGTTTGTGCAGTAGGACTGTTCATCGCATCTAGTTCCAACCAATGGGCAGGTGTCATTGTCTATCATAAACCTGGAATAGGATCTTGGAAACTGGCATCCACTAAAGAAATGTAGTAGCCAACATCCAGATATGGGGTGGGGGTCTATAATCTGTTATGAAGGTAAAGAATTGGCATTCTGCAGTACAGGCTGAACAATATATTTAAACAGCTGCTAAATCTTCTTTAATAATGTTGACATCCATATAAAACAAACTGCAGGAAAAAGTTATATAAACAAATCCTGAAGTAAAAAACTAACATTCAATATAGCTGGCTGTGAGACATTACATTGTCATCAATACCATCATGAAGGTAATGGTAGTACTCATAAGAACCATCAATCAATGACATAATTCCTCCAGATACTGCAATAAACATGAAATTAAACTCGTTATCTTCAAAAAATTATTCACCGGATTTGTTATTTTGCTCAAAGCAAGAAATAGAGCAACTACTAACCACCACTAGATGGAATTTCTCTGTGGACATCTCGAAGCAACGAGGAACCTGAACTTGATGACAGATCACAATGGATATAAAAGAAATTATTATCTAATTGAAATATAATGGAAAGAAAGACTACTAAGAAGAAAGAAGAATATTATAAAGTATAACATTGTGACATGCATATAAGTAATACCATTTCTTGATGAGCTTTTATCTCGCCCTCCCATGCCACCAAAAGTTAGTGCGTTAGAAATTCGCAATAAAGGACGATCTAAGGGCAGGCCTAGCCTGAAGTGCAGATTTTTTCTCAGTTCACCTGCAAATAACTAGGCAATTGCTTAGGTCAAAGATGCAAACAGTAATAAGCCCCCCATGTACACTGCTATGCTTAGTTGAAGCAAGTAAGAATTTTCAGAAATACTAGCATCATGGCAAATTCCATACTTTGCTTTTCCTCGATCTCCCCATATCTTGTGTCGTATATAGCTGTTACTGGAATAAGCAATCCAGGAGGAACAAAATGGTATGGACAAAGCTGCAATGAAGACAAGAAATGTTTGATAAGAAATTCTGGTGAAAAAATAAAGCTTTGCACACAATCAAGTTAATATCAGAAAACAACAAAATCATGGTTAATAATGCAAAGAAAATACGAAATTATGTGAGTGCATATGAATTAGAAGAAGAAAAAACCAAGCAAGAAAACACCGAGCATCAATTACGTAGCTTACCCACGGAGCACCATGTTACTTAATTACCCCCTTCGTTTTTTATTTTAAGTTTTAAAAGTGGAAAAGTGTTCTTTTCTATTTGATGTTATAGAATTTAGAGGAGAAACATAGCTACACCTTCCTAAAAAGCCCTTGCCTCATTTAATGTATGGTACAATTTACAAGGCTCAATCTCTTTACTCATTAGTCACTAAGATTGATTAAAGATTAGCAAGAAACACAACTTTTATAGGGTTATGTGTTCATCCTTTGCTTTTTTTCTTAATAAGTGCACACAAGGCTAAAACATCAAATAAAAAGAGCGGAGGGAGTAGTTTTTACTTCTTTATATGGTATTAGAAGAAGTTGTGAATTACAAATCTCATGCTCCACAAAAACCTTGACAATATAAATGATCAAAATCAAAAGAGGACACAATTGTGAAGAGTTAATGGAATGTTTGAATATTATAGTAACTGCCAGCTCGATGTTGTTTGTAATGAGTAACTGATGCGGAATGCAGAGTTCATGAGCATAACTCATGACTACCATTTTAGCACTTGGTAATATATATTCAAATCAAGACTGATGTATGAGGAAGCAGTTAAAAGAGACTTGAGGGATTGGAATGTATCCAAAATGTTGGCTTTGGATAGGAGCGTGTAGAAGTTAGCGATCTACGTACCGAAACCATGACATAAGAGGAAGATTTAGGGGCGGTATTTTAGGCTCTCGGTTCAGATGGCAGGATGTAGGACTTAGGGTTTTAGCCTTGTAGGTTTTATTACAAGGCTCACGTTTCTTTGACCTTGAGGAGATTTCATTCCTAGCCTATCCTAAATTGTTTGGGATAAAAAGTTCTGTTGTTGTTATTGTAATATATTCAGCTCAGAAATGAACTAAAAATGGTTGATTGCTACCAATTGTGTTAGGTAGAGTCAAGGAGCATTGATGCTGCTGCACCATTCCAATAGCTCTCACACCATTTCCTGGTTCTGTCAGACTGTTAGAACATCTAGAATGCAATGGGTGCTTAACAAGGTCCTTAAAACAAAGAGTGTGTGCTACATCACCGCCCATGCATCTAAGAGCTCAATCTTACTATGCAAGCACCACTTCTTAGAAGTGGTAAGGTGGTTACATGCCCCCACAAACTCACAAGAGTCCATGCAAGCACCACAGCTTATTCAAGCATCAATGCTTAGGTTTTGATAGCTTTTCTCTCCAACAAGGCAAGAAAACTACCTCTAAGCACATGCCACCTTGGAGCATTGGAGATATGCCCTTAGTTTTCATATTTATCACCTCTTAATTCTAACAAGTTTCACACATGGTTTTGAGATAGCTTCCGGTGTTGTAAAGAACCTTTGCAACTCCTTAATATGCAGCCCTTCTGTTCAATGTTATCGTAAGTTCTTGGATTAGAGTGTGTTTCTAGGAGATTTCAAGTAATCTATTAGTGACCGTGGCTTTATACATTTCTACAATATATAGGCAGCATGTTGAAGTGGCTCCTTCAACATTTCATGCCGTTCATTTGTAGCACAGGTAAGTATGGCATTGTCCCTACATGGATATGTACTGTATCAGTAATAGGTTAATAGCAATCACTGGACTAATGAATCACATACCTTGGGTTGTTCAGTTAGGAGCTCTGATACAATAGCGTTCTTCATAATGCTCAGCTGATCAGCTAATCCTGGAATAACAAGCTCAGATACAGCAGCAGCTACGGAAAAATCTATTGAAGTGTAGCATAGTATATCTAGCTTCAAGTTGATGACTCTGAGGCTAGCTGATGTTGGTGCTGGCAAAAAAGCATGAACACATTTTCAGTAAGGGAAAAGCAAACATCCAAAAATTGAAGTGAATCGAAAAAAGAAAGTACTTCTGCTGACTGATTTCATTAGGAAAGAAGTGTATTTTTGCTGAAAACTGTTGTGGTACGGGTTGGTTGGGTACGGGTCCGAGGACCGAGTGTAGTGTTATGAATATTGTGTGTATATTGAAGATGCCCAATGGGTAATATATATAGGGAGTACAAATGGATATTACAGGGAAATATGCTGATTCCTATTCTATCTCTAATACACTTAACACCCCCACTCAAATGCAAGGCGTATGCAATAGCATTGCATTTGAAAAAGGTTTAATACTAAAACAAGAAATATCCGACGTCCGAGTCTTGATAATGTCGTCGTTGCGTGCAGTTTTTGAATAAACTGTCAAATCAAACCGAAGAGGAATAGATAGAAGCATGACGACGCAGGTCGAAGCCTAAGACGGCGGCGGCGCAGTGCACAAGGTGCAAAAGACGCGCGGCGTGGTCTTAGAAGCTCGGGGCGGCGGCTAGAGAACCGGCGGCATAAAAACGACTTCTACGATCTGCACGCGGCTCAGAGAGTAGAGCGGCGGCTGCTGCTATGCAAAAAAAAATTCCTATACTTCTATGACTGACAATAAATTTGTGGACTCGCACGGCTTGGACGAACTAAAAATTAGAGACTACAGACTTGGATGGACGCAACGAAAGAGTCAAAAGAAAAATGACACAGATACTAGCAGCAGAAAAAAAATCCCCTTAAAATCCCCCTCCCTCTCCCCTCTCTCCTCACACCCCGATCCCTCACACTAGCCCGCCCGCTTCTCTCGCTTCATGCCCCCTCCTCACTCCCGCTCCCTCGCTTCCGCCGCTCTCCACCCTCACTCCCTCCGCTCCCTCGCTTCCAGCTGGCTCCAGCAGGATGCGGCGGCCGGGAGAAGGCGGCTGGCTCCAGCAGGATGCAGAGGCCGGGAGAAGGCGGCACCCCGGGGTCGGACGACAACGAGATCCGGTGGCGGCGGCCACGGGTCCAAGCGGTTGGATCTGACGAGGAGCGGGTCGCGGAGGCGGCTAGCAGGCGCGGCTGGATCCAGGTGGCGGCGGCCGGATCCGGGCGGGAGGCAGCCTGGTGCCTCGAAGCCAATAGTGGAGACAACCGGATCTGGCCCGGAGGCGGCCGAATCCGTACGGTGCCAGGCCGGCGGCGACGGCCACGAGGCGGCGGAGACAAGGCGGCTCCTCTGGTCGGGCGACGGCGAGATTCGGCGTCGGCGGTGGCCACGGGAGCGGTCGCGGCGGCGCGATCCGACGGCGGTGACAACTACCGTGAAGAGGACTCCAGCAAGCGATGGCGCGAGCTGGCGCGGCGGCGACGGCACGGCCGGGCCTTGTGGCCGGATCCGGCGTGGAGACGATCGGATCAGACGGATCCAGCAAGGAGGCGGTGCGGGACACGTGCGTGGGCACGCCGAGAGGCGGAAGAAGGTGGCCGCCAGGAGTGGAACACATTCCTCCCGGGGGGCATATGGCCGGCCGTGATGCCGGCGGTCAGGTGGTCGGAGCGGAAGTAGATCGAGGTTAGGGTTTTAATCTAAGCTCTGATACCATGTTATGAATATTGTGTGTATATTGAAGAGGCCCAATGGGCAATATATATAGGGAGTACAAAGGGATATTACAGGGAATACGTTGATTCCTATTCTATCTCTAATACCCTTAACATGTAAGACACTCGCCCTTGATCGGCCGGCCATGCCGCCGCCAAGGCTCTGAGGCCTGTTGAAAAAGAGACGAAGACTAGAGAATTTTGTTTATTTCTTTGCTTCATAATAATAGGTACAATGCTGTTCCTTTTATAGGGATAGCTAAACTTGATCCCTACGAAACATATCTCTATATTGAAGAAACTAATCTCTAATAAGAGGAAATTTATCTCTAATATATGAAAATAATCTAAAAGAAAATAAGTCCAAATAATAAGAAAACTAATTATTGTATTCCTAATCCACGATATACCGGCAAACCACTCAATTTTACGCGTACTGCAGTACCCGCGGTATTGTTTACATGTTGCTACAGTACCCGCGCGGTACTATTCGTGATTGCTGCAATGCTCGCGGTACTCTTCGCTCGCCGTACGCTGAGATCCTAAGCCATAACATTACACCCCTCGCGGTGAAACAGCTCGTCCTCGAGCTGTCACGTGGTGGCCATGGTCGAAGTTATTCTTAACTCCATGTTGACGAAAGGACATGATGATGACGTCGTGTCACATGGAAAAAGATCTATGAAGCCTCGGTGAGCAACAATGAGGATAGCAACCCTCCAGCGTCGGTTGATGTCGTAGTAGTCGCCGATGGCAAGGTCAACCGGCACGAGGCAGTAGCATCCTTCTTGCCCTCGGATGTTGCGGTTGTGCGAGGGATGTGACGACGTCGCTAGCCCCCAACTATCAGCCGTTGTGCTCCACACTTGCAGAGGCACGGTTTCGGCCAGTTACGTGGAGATGACCGCCACTGGACAGCGAAAACCTTCCTCCTTAGCAAAGACACCAAAGGTGAAGCTTAAAGAGGAATCATCGTTGGTGACGTAGCCATTGCCAAGGCCGGCGCCGAGGAAGGGGTGGCAGCAGCCATTGCAATGGCACACGATGCATCTTCATGCTCCTTCGCTTGTTCACCAACTCCATAGCCTTATCCAAGTTGGCCATCATATTGTCGAGTAAGAACCTTATTTTCTCGTTGCTAGCCATCAACATGTCCAAGAGAGGTAATTCAGCATCGGAAGCCATGGTAAGTGGATCTGATACCAAATGTTGTGGTACGGGTTGGTTGGGTATGGGTCCGGGCGGGGCACTCGCCCTTGATCGGTCGATCATGCCGCCGCCAAGGCTCTGAGGCCTGTTGAAGAAAAGAGGAAGACTAGAGAATTTTATTTATTTCTTTGTTTCATGATAATAGGTACAATGATGTCCATTTTATAGGGATAGCAAAACTTGACCCCTAAGAAATATATCTTTATATTGAGAAAACTAATCCTTAATAAGAGAAAACTTATCTCTAATATATGGAAATAATCTAAAAGGAAATAAGCCCAAATAATAAGGAATCTAATTATTATATTCCTAATTCGTGATATACCGGCAAACCACCCAATTTTGCGCGCACTACAGTACCCATGGTATTGTTCACACGTTGCTACAGTACCCGCGGGATCTGATACCAAATGTTGTGGTACGGGTTGGTTAGGTACGAGTCCGAGGACCGAGAGCAGGGCACTCGCCCTTAATCGGTCGGCCATGCCGCCGCCAAGTCTCTGAGGCATGTTAAAGAAGAGAGAAAGACTAGACAATTTTATTTATTCTTTGCTTCATGATAATAGATAAAATGCTGTCTCTTTTATAGGGATAGCTAAACTTGACTCCTAAGAAACATATCTCTATATTCTATATTGGAGGAAGCTAATACCTAATAAGAGAAAACTTATCTCTAATATATGAAAATAATCTAAAATGAAATAACCCCAAATAATAAGAAAATTAATTAGTATATTCCTAATCCCCGATATACCGGCAAACCACACAATTTTGAGTGTGCTACAGTACCCACAGTATTGTTCACGCGTTGCTACAATACCCGCAGATCTTGTTTGTGGTTCCGCAATGCTCACAAGATCTTGCTTGCTCGCCGCGTGTACACCGAGATCCTAGACCATAACAAAAACAACTAGGCAAAAAGGGAGGGAATTTAAATTTTTGAGCAGTAGAATATAATTAACTACCTGGAAAGTACTCTACCACAGGGGTGCCAAGCTTTGAGCTATTGACCGATTGATTGGACAGAACAGTTATTTGAATTGCATCTGCATTCTAGCAAATAAAACGTTCAGAAATGTGTGATCAGAGATTGTCATAGGATACACAAGTACACATAGAGAAGGCAGTCTACATCATCCCACTATACAAATTCTGAAATGAAATGCATCTCCATCTGACAGATGCCTTGCAACTTTCAAAATAGTCCTTCAACCTTCATATACTTTAAATTTCCAAACAAGTCATTCATACAATTCAAAACAGATTTTCATGAAGTACGTAATTCTCAAATACTGAAGCTAGGTATACTTCAAATTTTATGCCTTAATAAACAGAAGCAAGAGAGGAAAGTGAGCGAAGTTGACAATGTCCACACTTCTCATTAGTCATTAGAACTTGAGAAACAAGTATAACAAGTTGAGCCTCAGCTTACCTCTCTTGTCAAGGAGAGTTTGTACCTCTTTGTCAGGAAGAATTCTGAACAAGATACAATATTTGCACTGCACTGCTTTGTGCTTGGATTGTGAGGTAGATGGGAAACAGATTTTAGATCATTGCCATGTAAGATAACAGAATGGTGTGATTCATCAGGAGTTGTATGTGGGCCTTCAACTAGGTAAGAAACATGAGGATCTCTGAGCTTAGCAGCTGTAGATTCAATGAGAGAAGAAAATCTTGCTTCAAAGCCTGCAAAAAGTAACACATAGTACATACTTGTGCCTTTCCTTGAGTAGGGATGGTTCATAGTTCACGCAATACAATTACCTTTTTCCTTTCAAACAAAATACAAATGTCATAAAAAATTAAAATAAAAAAGTGTTGGCAAACATGATTGTGTCTTTAAAAATCTCTCAAAATATTCTTGCAGCATTTTTTCTATGAGTGCACATTTGCCAGGCTCAATAAATAGCATAGGTGAAACAGGCATAGACCCTCCAACTTTGTCAACCCGTCCCATGTAGCACTTTGGCCCCTATATAACCAACGATTTGTTTTACCAGTTGGGAGATTAAGAATTGTCAGGAAAAATATTTATTGTTAAGCAAGCATTAAGATACAAACATTATCCGAACAAAATGCAACCTGAAAAGCAAAATAACATGTCTAAAAATTATCCCCATGGATGTCAGGATGACAAAGGAATTACATATCTCACATAGTCACATATATGTTTAGTTTCGCCCACTCATTTCTTACTTTGGAAGTTTAAAATAAAAATGCAATCATTCTGTATAGGTAAACAATGAAATTTCCGGTATACTACTAACACCAGAAAAACATGGAACTGGAAATAAGATCAACGTGGGATTTATGTCTTATACAATTAGCAGGTGATCCATGCTTTCCCACGGATGGATAAAAACTGTTTGGCTAAAAATTTCGAAGACATTGATCCGGCAATAATATTATTTTTTTGGTCACCATTAATCCTTTCCTTACTGAACTTGATTCGTCACATGGACCAAGCCTGATTCAACAAATATCGACCTACTGAAATACACCCTTAATGCTTTAAAATCCCCACATACCCAGCGCCATGCAAAAAAACAATCTGCAGCTAAATGTAACATTTTACCGTGTGAAAACAAAGCATAGTAAGCACAATGTGCATGACAACATCAGGGTATTTGCAACATGATTGTGCTACATACTTCAAATATAATTTCATACGCAACACATGAAAAATTAAGCTAGAGATTGGGATCAGAAAAATTCAAAAAAGACGGCAATTTCAGCTTTTGCAGCTCAAGAAGAGAAGCGAACATTTACCAGACATCTCATCCGAAGGAACATAGAGTGGCAGCTTCAGCGGCAGCTCGCAGCGCAGGAGGCAGCCCTGCTCCCACAGCAATCTCCCCGGCTCATCCTCCCACACAACCTGCGGCCCTTCCACCGCTTCCAACCCGTCGCTCTCAGAAACAAGAAATCGAATCTCCCCAGTGCCCGCATCCACGCAGCCTCCGACCAAGCCATGGCTCGCCCTCTCACCGAACAACCGCTCCCTCAGCGCCCGGGCTAGCTCCAGCGCCCTACCGGCGTCGGCCTCGAAATTCGCGCTCCCCACGAACAGCGCCCCCACGATGTCGAACCCTCTCACGAGCAATCCCCGGATTTCGTCTGCACACCGCGCCGGAGATCGTCAGATGAGACCACAGGTGCCATAGAGAGTATGAGTAAGAGGAGCGCTGGGTGGGTGGGTGAGACTCGCCTGCTTCTTGGGGGAGATCAGGGGAGGAGGGGTCGCCGCGGAGGCAGCGGAGGGCGGCGGCGACGGTGAGCGGCGGGAGGAAGCGGGGAGCCGACGAGCCAGCGGAGGGGCGGGGAGGGCGGAGAGAGGAGGGACTTCTTGGGGCAGAGGAAGCGGACCGCCGGGCTACGGCGCGAGCCGGCGGCGTGTTCCATCGGCCGTCGAGGTAGTAGGAGGAAACGTGCCTTCTGTTCTTCGCGTTTATTTCATTTTTCGAGCCCTTGGGCTTCGGACTGGTTGAGGCCATTCTCATCTCGCTATCTCCTTTATGCTTCTAGTTTTTTAACTTTGTTTTTTTTTCTGAATGTTTAGTCTTTTTTCAGCTTTTTTGTATCTGTTTTTTCCTTTGCATTGTTCGTAATAGACTAATATGTTTTTCTATTTTTAAATTTTTTAAATTTAATTACGCTAAAAAAACACCAGTAGCTATAATACAAAATAAATCATCTATAGTACTAAACAGTGAAAAATAAGCAATAAATTACCAAAAAAACCCAAATGAGTAGGGTTTAATTGCAGGGAAGATCCCACTATAAAGATCAACATATCGGATAGGTGGTTTCCAGACAATGGTAGAGCGAACTCTTGATTACAATCAACTTATACCCCAAACAAACTTACTCAGTCAATGATTTACGCCGTTTACTGTGCCTCTTTACGACTTACCAGGCAATATGACTTCAGGCTTACCCACTAGAGGCTTCATGATCCACATGTCTCGGCTTATCGCCACACCTTTGGGATCTTCGCAACTACTATCTACTACCGCACCCCTCTCCCCCCTTTGGAGAAGATGGCTTGGGGAGCTCAGGCGCCAAGATGGCTCTGATACTAGGTCTCTTGATGTAACTGACCATTTAGAAGTCTCTTGCAGTAACGATAGATCTATCAAAATAATGTTAGTTAAGAATGCTTCGTTTGTTTACTTTAAGAATATAGAGAAAAGTATTACAAATTGGAAAGTACCTAAGGTAAATATTAAGGATATATATCATATAGGCACAACTCACTATCTTACATATGTGCAATTGCTTATGTTAGATACTATGCTACCTCTTTTTTACTTGTCATTTTGGATATCAAC
This sequence comes from Bonia amplexicaulis, assembly GCA_036346245.1. NCBI lineage: Eukaryota > Viridiplantae > Streptophyta > Magnoliopsida > Poales > Poaceae > Bonia > Bonia amplexicaulis. Next base: position 8,527,663 of record CM070769.1, read on the forward strand.
ACGTTCTTTAATACACACCTTTGATCATTACTTCTTCTAATTATATGTTAGTAAAAATTGTTAAAAATAGAGAAAATTGCACTTCGCACCAGGTAAATTGTCACTTGTTTCACTTTGCACCAGGTTTACACATTCTTTCACTTTGCACCAGGGTGAAGCAAATGTTGTTTTACTTTGCACCAGGTGAAAGTCGAAGTCGAAGCCATGGTCGAAATCGGGACCGTGATCGAAGCTGTTGTCAACATGGAAGCAATGGTCAAGTGGTTGTGGTCGAAGGGAACTATGCTCGAAGTCGACACCGTGGTCAAAGTCGAAGCCTTAGTCGAAGTCGTGTTTGAAGGGGACATGGTCGAAGTCAAAGCCGTGGTTAAAGTCAGGGCCGTAGTTGAAGTCGGGACCTTGGTACAAAGTGAAACAATATTTGCTCCATCCTGGTGCAAAAGTGACAGTATGTGTAAAACCTGATGCAAAGTGAAACAACTAACAATTTACCTGGTGAAAAGTGCAATTTACTCTTAAAAATATAATGGTATTAAAGTTTTTTTATGCAAATCTAATACTATCATTTCCACATGACTAATCTAAATACATCTGTGACTATTAGAAATCAAAATTTTAAAAGGTTCATTACACATATTTTAAAACGACAAGAACTAAGGGAGTAGATTGCGTCATAAATTGTATCGGAAGATTTCATTGAGTATTATTTAGGTATGCACATGTGCATATGTAGCTGTATTGGACTATGCTAGTACAGGAAGTTGTAACAGGATCAATTGAAAGGAAGGCCACTCGATCCATTTGTTGAGGAATCATCGCTGGCGAGCCCAGTCCGATTGATTCATCTGCTATGCAAAAGATAGATCAATCACAGAGTAATACAAAATAGTAGATTAAAACACAGAAATAAGGGAGAACTCCTGGTCTTTCTTTATTGCTTTCTCTTTCTCATGCGTGTCTGTTCAAAATAGCCGATAGTACTCCCTATTTATAACCTAGTGGTGAGGTGCTCACCATGGGCCAAGGCTTCAAGCTCAGGCCCAGGTTTCTTAACACTCCCCCTTGGGCACTTATCCGATATGTTCATGTCTCATCAAAAATCCATAAAACCCAGTGAAAAAAATTTGGAGAAAGAGTATATGATACATGTTATGCTACGTTGCACGAATTGTCTCATTAAAAACCTTGGCCGAGAAATTTCAGGAAAACTCGTCAAGTGAAAAAGAGTACAATCCTCCCAATTTCATTTAGTCTTCAAGATTTATTCTTTAGGTACTTGATCTTCGTGATTAAGTTTTTATAACGAGCTTGAGAAAAATCTTCCCCTAAATTCTGCACTTCTCTAAGTCTCATCATTCCAATTCCTTGTACGCATCTTTCAAAACTAGGTGCTAGGAGTGACTTAGTGAATAGATCTGGAAGATTTTCACATGATTTAGTATGCAGTACCTTAATTTCGTCCATCTTTTGCGATTCATAAGCATAAAAGAACTTAGGGTTGATATGCTTTGTGAGATGACTCTTCACGTAGCTCTTCTGCACTTGTGCAACACAAGTTGCATTATCTTCATAGATAATTGTGGGAACTTGCATGATATTCAACACACATGTCTGCTGGATATGGTGAATCATTCGTCTGAACCAAGCACATTATCGTGCGGCTTCGTATAGCGCTATGATTTCCAAGTGGTTCGTCGAAGTTGCTACAGCACTTTGCTTAGATGATTTTCATGAAATTACAATTCCACCATACAAGAATACATAGTATGTTTGTGACCTTGCGGTATGCGGGTCCGACAGGTACCCAATATCTGCATAGCTAGTTATATTCAAGTCTTGATTCTTTCTGTAGAATAACCCAAGGCCTTGCTTCCTTGGAGGTATCGAAAGATGTATTTTATTCCCTGCCAATGCCTTTTGTTAGGTTCTGCACTATGCCTTGCTAATAGATTTACAGCAAATGCAATGTCTGGTCTAGTACAGTTCGCTAAATACATAAGTGCTCATATTGCACTTAAGTACGGGAATTCCGGTCCCAGGACTTCCTCCCCCTCTTCCTTAGGTCGACATGGATCCTTATCTTACTGTAAAGATCTCCCGATCATCGGTACTTTCGATAGATATGCCTTCTCAAATCCGAACCTCTCTAACACCTTCTGGGCGTAGACTGACTGATGTACTAATATTCCTTCAGGGACATGCTCGAGCTACAGGCCTAAGCAATATTTGGTTTTACCCAAATCTTTCATTTTAAATTCTGACTCCAAGTAAGAACTTGCTTCGTTTATGACTTCTATGGTCCCGATGATATTCATATCATCTACATATACTGAGATTATACAAAATACATTCTATGATTGTCGTATAAATACACAGGGACAATCTTCATTGTACATGTAGCCTTTCTTGCATAGAAAGTTGCTTAAGCGATTATACCACATCATGCCTGATTGCTTAAGTCCGTACAATGATTTTCTCAGTTTCACACTGTACAGATTTATGTTTGCTCTATCTTGGTTTGGGACAGGAATACCTTCAGGTACTTTTATATAAATTTTCGAATCCAAGTTTTTATAAAGGTATGCAGTTACCACATCCATCAATTTCATTTCTAAGTTCAGGTTTACTGCCATTAAGATTAAGTATGTAAATGTGATTCCACTCATGACCAAAAAATATGTTTCTTCATAATCAACTCCTAGACGTTGAGTGAAATCTTGTGCAAAAAGCCTTGCTTTATATCTTATAACATCATTTCTTTCATTTCTCTTTCGAACAAATACTCACTTATGCCCTACAAGGTGCACATGAGGAGGCGTGCGGCTTACAGGCCCAAACACATCTCTTTTGTTCAGAAATAATAATTCAATTTCTATTGCCCTTTTCCAATCTTCATAATCTAATCTTTTCTTACATTTAGCGAGCAATGCGGGCTCTGGATCAAGATCGATGATTGTGGCAATTTTCTTTGCAAAGTAGATATCAACATTGGCTGTTATCCTATTCATGGATTCTCATGTGTGCACACAGTTTATAGCTATTTCATCATGAGTTGATTCTTCTTGTGCTTCTACCTACTCACCGCTCCTTCTAGTTGCGATGGTAAGTCTCTTTAGTTTTTCAGCTCTGATGTGTGCGCACATATCCATGCTGATTTCTCCCTCCATGGGAATGTTTAGATCCGGTATGCCCTTTTCTGAAGGTATCATACTGGTGCCAGGTCTCAACTGGCTCCCCTTCTGGTTCTAGGGAACTTCAGTGATTGGCTAGGTCAAGTCCTTCTTACTCTTTTTCACCGGGCATCCCCGGTTACTTAGGGTTCGAGGGGTCGGTGTTTTCGTTCTTTTATTTTGAGCCTCTAGACGGATTAGGTATACCTTCAACTTTCTTTGGTATTTCAACCCTCTCCGGTGCATTGCGTGCAGGCACATGTGACTTGGTCATGCTCTTGAAATCACTAAAGTGGTCAGGCAGTTGGTTTACTAATGCTTGCAAATCAATGATCTTCTGGACTTCTCTATTTATTTCACTAGTGTGCGGGTCATGTGCATGGATTCCCGTGGCTTGCTACGTATTTTCCCGATATTTTTCATCGAATGGTTGATTTCCTCTCCCTAATGTTGGGAAACTATCCTCATCAAATATGCAATCAGCGAAATAGGCAATATGCAAATCTCCTGTCATGGGTTCTAAATACCTAATTATGGATGATGTCTCATAACCAACATATATCCCAATCTTTTGGAGAGGACCCATTGCAGTATGCTGTGGAGGGGGTATAGGTACATAAACCTTGCATCCAAACCTCTGGAGATGAGAAATTTTCGGTGCTACCCTTCCGCTAGCTGCATAGGTGAATGGATGTTATATGCCGACGGTCTAAAGTTGATGAGAGTTGCTGATACGGGGTCGCCCGATCTTCTCGACGTAGGATGGATACTCACGGGAGTCTTGATGAATTGCAATGATCCTCCAATGCCAATGCAAGGGACGAACACTATTTAATCCGCCAAACCACACTCGTGTTGATTTCGCCGACCACCAAGCGAAGATCTATCGTGCACCCAATTCCCAATGGAAAGGCTGAACGATCTTGATTGAAGAAAGTAACTCCTAATTCCCTATGGAACTTAGGCAACAATGCTAAACTCGAACATACTTTAGTAGATTGATTATTCTCAAACGTGGTCCGCCTTACAATGGGGATCTAACCTCAATATATAGTACCTGTCCACCTCATGGCTGGCCAAGAGGTTTTAAACCAACTCCAACTCATCCCTACATGTATTTGGAAACAAACTCACACAAAAGGAAAAACCTAAAATTAAGCCGTCACAATGTTTCGGTCATAACTTTTAATCCGTGATGAATTTGGAGATGAGGCCAGATCCATTGCGTAGCCCTTGAAATTATCTTTCCAACGAGTACAAGAACACCTCAATCGGACTCCGTTTGTGAAAGTTATGGCCTTTTTAGTAACTGCCTGTCAGGCTGTCCCGAACCGAATCCGAATTGAATCTGAGTTGAATCCGAGTTTGAATTGGATTGAGCACGTGGGAGGTCCGAATTTGGCTTGAAAATCTTATCCAAAACTTGTAGTTTAAGTCCTTGGGCTCCTCCCTTTTGCTCTCCCACTGCATAGGCTTCTTTTCCCTTGATTAGCTGCATGGGTCGCTTGTCTTTCTCCTTTCCATTCCCATGGGCTTTGAGCTTTTTGTTCTTGGTAGCAAATATGATTACCCTCCTTGTGCTTCTCTATTGTTTTGGGCCCGGAATCATCATAATATTCAAACCTAATAATAAACAAGAATTTGGCATAAGGTAGTATAACGCTCCCACGAATAGAAGGAATTTCATTAAGAAACAAATTCACGACAATATTTAATGCGGCTCAATACTTCTTTCCGTGGAAATAATGTATTTGGTGAAAAGTGCTAAGTATGTGCGTATCCGCATCATCCTCCCCTTCTTCAAGAAAAGCCGTCCTCGGCTTGTGGTAGCCTGAAATTGTACTAAGCAAAGAATACAACGATATGCATGGTATATATATTTGCCATCAACTCTTCTTTTGCTTAGCATATCAAAAACATCAAGGCGTAGTAGATAAAAAGAACAACACATATGCATGGTATATGTATGAATCAATTGCTGTGTTATTCACATTGTTTTGCACAAAATAAGTAACACAAGTCCAACCATAGGATGTATTTGATATATACATTGCGGTACCTTCATTCACATCATTCTCCCTCCCATGAGAAAAAGTCGTCCTCGACTTTGCTAGGCACATGGACAAATCATTAATGGGCCAAACCAAATTAAGTTGTTCAACTATGGGGGAGAAAAATTTTAGTTCCTTCCATGCTTTAACTGCGCTACTCTGATTATTTGCACATGATTGTACATTAAAGGATAAATAAGTAGGCTTAAGAAATCTTTTGAAACATGCCGCATTGTTGTTGAAACTCATCTCATTGTGATCATGATATGGCACACAAGATTGTTTACCCAAAATATGCAATTTCAATTCAGCAAACTTATCACATGTAATGCATATTCGGTAAACATAAAACTTATCATCTATACCATAATTTCCAATCAAATTGAACTTATATGTATATGCATAGGTACTAACTAGTGATTTTAAACATGAAATTTTAGCAACATTCTCATTCACACTAGATAGTTCTTTTGGATCATCAAACATGATATAATATAAAGAATCATCAGGAGCTATTCTAGAAAGAACTTCCTTATGAGTAATTAATTCCACATTATGTAAATTGACCAAAGAAATTTCGAACATGGAATTTTCGAATGAACACATGAGTTCTCACAATTACTCACATTTTCACAAATAAATTCAGAACCAATATGATTACCTCTATCATTCCCTTCAATTGATGTAGGTGTTGTAGGTATTAAATCATCATGATGTAACAACGGGGCAGCAAGTACTTCATCTTTAACTATGATTATCTCCTCATAGTTTATCTCTAATGGTGTCAATTGTTGAACATTTGGCTCCTCTTCTTTAATTTCAACTCGCACAATGTGAGGAACAACACTAGAAGTAGATATTAATGTGTTAGTTTCAAAATCAACCTCACTTTGTCTATCTTCTACTTCTCTCTTTTCTTTTGGTGTATCTCTCACACTCTCAGTTTGGATGCTCTCAAACTCACATATGGTGGAATCACACACTCGCTCTTTTAACACTCTCACTCAATTTGGCTATGTGGCTCTCATTCTCAACGGGTTTTGATGCATCTTAATTGTTGTATGTATCATCGGGACAAGACAAGATGTCTCCATTATCAAGAGAAAGTCCCATGCTCGGTCTTCTTCTCATGTGTCACACTAGTGGAACCATAAGGGTGAAGTATGGACATGGATTGAACCGTGATGTACGTGTCTCCATAAGTCTCTTCTCCTCCTTAATAGCACAATTCACAAGATCATGCAAGTTACTAAAATATTTATGTTGAAGTATAGCGGCGATCTCAGAATTCAAGCCACCCTTGAAGTATGCCTTCTCCCTTATTGGACTAGTGACACCGGCACGACACATTGCATCTTGTAGTTCAAAATAGTAACCTTGTGTGATATTCTCCAAATGGTGAAGCAATTCCTGCGCATAATAGGATGGCACAAACTCGCTCCTCATGAACGCCTTCAAATCTGACCAAGATTTAATGAATTGTTTTGCAATTAGTTGTTGCCACCAACTATAAGCATAGTCTTCAAACTCCCTCGTGGCACGTTTCACCTCTTGATCTTTGGAAAGTTTCAGAAATCTAAACACTTTCTCCATTTGCCATTCCCACTCAAGATACTCCTCTGGATCATCACTGCCATAGAAAGGAACAAAGCTATCTTCTTCTTGTTGTGGACCAAGTGCTCGCACAATATCATTCACGATGTTTTTATGTATCACCTTCATTTGTTGATTGAGCTCAATGCAGAAATTCGGCATATCCACCTGATGTTGAAATCGAGTCATCGAGGTATTAAGATTAACTTTAATCTTATCACCATAGTTATCTTCTCTACCTGCCATGGTTAGATTGTACAAAGAAAACACCAAAACCACAAATATATGGGCAATATGTGGAGTTCACTCTATCTCACTTTTTCTTCTCCCAAGTAAAGTTCTTACCTTTCTGAAGTGGATTGAGGCCAAAAGAAACTTACACTTGGTGGTGGCTATAATAACAAGTGATGATCAAGCGGATTTAAAAGTGACTCACAATTGCCCGGCAAAGGATATTTTGTGGAGTTCGGTTAGGAAGTATTTATCCTACACGATCTGATTTCTCGATGTTGTAAAATTAAGTAATAATCCAAGTTAGAATATTTTGCCTATGTGCTGATCCAAAAGATTTAAGTGAAGTATATGAACGCACACGCAAAGATCAATGTGACTCGATGCAAACAAAAGGAATGAGCTAACTAGAGGCAATATAAAATTAAAGATTAGATAGCTCGTTTTGCACCAAGTACTAGGAGAGACGCTAGCCAATTGCAATGATATGAATGTAAGGGCACAAGATTGCTCAAAGGAATTAAATACACAAGCTGAATTTATGGACTAAGAGCTCATCCTAGATTCGCCAATGTTTTTTCTCTCTTTTTTTCTTAGCAATTTTTTTCTTGTTCTTCTTCTTCTTCTTTTTTCAAGGGCGAACTAGGTTTAATTGTCTATTTGATTTTGCATAGGTCACAAATATTCGTGAAGATGTAGAATACTCAAGAGCGACCCTAGATGCAATATTCAACAACTAGTCTCAATTGATGAAATAAAAATAGCGAAATTTTTTTTCCGCAAGACAGTAGCATCACTGTTCATTGTATCAGATAAGATCTTGTTCACGCATCGTAGCGATCGGATATTTTGTTTGAATTTTGGATTAGACACAAAGATTAAGCTACGCAAATAAACACGAACGATCAAGACGTAAACAAAATTTCTAATGGATCAAGACATAATAAAACTCACGAAAAAATAGCAGATGCGAAACTAGGGTTGGATTTTTTTTTGTGTTTTCGGTTTATGGACTATAGGATAGCAAGTAATAAACTGAAATTTAAAGGGATAAGATCCTACCGAGTAAACCGCGCTCTGATACCAAGATGATACGGGGTCGCCCGATCTTCTCGACGAGGATGGATACTCACGGGAGTCTTGATGAATCGCAATGATCCTCCAATGCCAATGCAAGGGACGAACACTCTTTAATCCGCCAAACCACACTCGTGTTGATTTCACGACCACCAAGCGAAGATCTATCGTGCACCCAATTCCCAATGGAAAGGTGAACGATCTTGATTGAAGAAAGTAACTCCTAATTCCCTATGGAACTTAGGCAACAATGCTAAACTCGAACATACTTTAGTAGATTGATTATTCTCAAACGTGGTGCGCCTTACAATGGGGGTCTAACCCTCAATATATAGTACCCTATCCACCTCATGGCTGGCCAAGAGGTTCTAAACCAACTCTAACTCATCCCTACATGTATTTGGAAACAAACTCACACAAAAGGAAAACCTAAAATTAAACCATCACCATGTTTCGGTCATAACTTTTTATCCGTGACGAATTTGAAGGTGGGGCCAGATCCATTGCGTAGCCCTTGAAATTATCTTTCCAACAAGTACAAGAACACCTGAATCGGACTCCGTTTGTGAAAGTTATGGCCTTTTAGTAACTGCCTGTCAGGCTGTCCCGAACGGAATCCGAATTTAATTCGAGTTGAATCCGAGTTTGAATTGGATTGAGCACGTGGGAGTCCGAATTTGGCATGTAAATCTTATCCAAAGCTTGTAGTTTAAGTCCTTGGGTTTCTTCCCCTTTTGCTCTCCCATCAAACGGGCTTCTTTCCTTCTTGATCAACCGCATGGGCTGCTTGATTGAGAAATTGTTGACAGATATATCATAGCTCCTTGCCCGCATGGACTCTCCTTCTCATGACCCGTGGTAGGTTGGTCCTTCTCCACTTGATCTTCTGTTGCTTCAAATCTGAGAAGGCATAACATATTTGCATTAGGTAGTATGTTATTCTCATCTAACGTAATAGAAGAATGTCTAAGGAACAAAAGCACCTTGTTGAAGTAGCTTAGCTCTTGCTCTTGTCATAGGTCCTTCCCGAGCCTTATCAATAGCTTTGCCATGCACACTTGAAGTGGACGATGAATATGTAGTAGAGATGTCCTCATCATCCTCCCCTCTTGAAAAGGAGTCGTCCTCGACTGTGCCATCTTGTCCAAAGAATGGTGATAAATCAGCAACATTGAAAGTAGTGCTCACCCCATAATCATCTCCGGGAGCTCTATCTTGTATGCATTATCATTGATCTTGGCAAGCACTTTAAAAGGACCATCACCACGAGGCATCAATTTTGATTTACGCTTCTCGGAAAGCGTTCTTTGCGAAGGTGTACCCATACTAGATCACCGGTTCAAATAGCATTTTCTTTCTAGTCTTGTTAGCCTTAGAAGCATAAGCACGCACCTTCTTTTCAATTACCTCTTCGTCTTTTCATGGAGCTTTTCACAAAATCAGCACGCTTAGAAGCCTCCATATTTGTACGTTCTTGTAATGGAAGTGGCATCAAGTCAAGTGGTGTGATCGGTTTGAAACCATACACCACCTCAAATGGACATAGTTGAGTTGTAGAATGCACCACCCGATTATATGCAAATTCAACATGCGGTAGGCAATCTTCCCACTCTTTTAAATTCTTTTTATCATTGTCCGCAGACATTGAGAGTGTACGGTTCACGACCTCTGTTTGTCCATCGGTTTGTGGATGACAAGTTGTTGAAAAGAGCAACTTTGTCCCAAGTTTGGCCCACAAAGTCTTCCAAAAGTAGCTCATAAATTTGACATCTCGATCGATACAATGGTTCTTGGCATGCCATGCGTCTCACAATTTCCACGAAAAACAAGTCACTACATGCGACGCGTCGTCGCTCTTATGACGTGGAATAAAATGAGCCATTTTAGAAAACCTATCCACAACTACAAACACGAATCCTCCCCTCTTAGTTCTAGGCAATCCTAGAACAAAATCCATACTAATATCTTCCCAAGGAGCATTAGGAACTGGAAGTGGAGTATACAAACCATGTGGATTGAGCTTTGACTTCGCTTTATGGCACGTCACGCATCGTTGAATAAACCTATCGACATCTCGCCTCATCTTAGGCCAATAGAAATGATCGCCTAACATCATGTACGTCTTCTCTCTTCCAAAGTGACCCATCAATCCTCCCGCATGAGACTCTGCAATAGTAGCAAACGCACGAAGACTCGAACGCATAGTTTGTTCATACGAAGAGAAAACCATCATGAACATGAAACTTATCCCACCCTTTCCCATCTTTGCAATTAGAATATGGTCTTTGAAAAGTCATGATCGAAGCATATAAATCTTTCAAACTTTCTAGCCCGGAACCTTTACTTCCAATTGAGTGAAAAGCACATGTTTCCTAGATAATGCATCGCCTACCACATTTTCCTTACCTTTCTTGTATTTAACAACGTATGGAAAAGTCTCAATGAATTCAACCCACTTAGCATGTCTACGGTTCGGTTTAGCTTGACCTTTCAAATATTTCAAAGCTTCATGATCGAATGAATGACAAATTCTTTAGGCCAAAGATAATGTTGCCAAGTCTCTAATGCGCACACAAGAGCATACAATTCTTTGTCATAAACAGGATAATTTAATTGTGCACCATGAAGTTTCTCACCGAAATATGCAATGTGTTTTCTTTCTTGCATCAAAACACCACCAATACCTATTCCACTAGCATCACATTCAATCTCAAAGGTTTTAGTGAAATCGGGTAAAACAAGCAATGGTGCTTCAGTTAAACATTTCTTCAATTCAGCAAAAGCTTTATCTTGTTTTCTCCCACTCAAAAGTGACTCCTTTTTAGTTAATTCATTTAATGGAGCAGCAATGGTACTAAAATCTTTTACAAATCGGCGATAAAAACTAGCAAGTCCATGAAAGCTACGAATTTGACTAACAATGACAGAGTAGACCAATTTCGAATAGCTTCAATTTTAGATTCATCTACTTCAATTCCTTGTCTTTGAAACAACATAGCCTAAGAACACCACTTTGTTTGTGCAAAAAGTACACTTCTCAAGATTAGCATACAATTGTTCGGTTCTTAGCACTTGTAGCACTTGTCTAATGTGTTCAACATGTTCTTGCAATGAGTGGCTATATATCAAAATGTCATCAAAATAGACTACCACAAATTTTCCAATGAAGTGTCTCAAAACATGGTTCATTAATCGCATGAATGTACTAGGGCATTAGATAAACCAAAAGGCATCACTAACCATTCATACAACCCAAATTTTGTTTTAAAGGTGTCTTCCACTCATCACCATGTTTCATTCGAATTTGATGATATCCGCACATAAATCAATCTTAGAAAAGATAGTAGAGCCATTCAATTCATCAAGCATATCATCTAACCTAGGAATAGGATGACGATAACGAATGGTAATGTTATTGATTGCTCTATAGTCTACACACATTCTCCATGTACCATCTTTCTTAGGAACAAGAATGACAGGGACGGCACAAGGGCTAAGACTTTCGTACATACCCTTTTTCCATGAGTGCTTGAACTTGTCGCTGAATTTCCTTTGTCTCCTCCGGATTTGTGCGATGCAGCGGACGGTTGGGAAGTGGAGCTCCGGTACCAAGTCAATTTGATGTTCGATGCCTCGAGCGGGTGGTAAACCAATAGTACGTCCTCCGGAAAAACATCCTCATAATCTTGTAACACATGAGAAACCACACTAGGAAGAGAGGTTAAGTCATTAGTAGAAAGCAAAACTTCTTTATATAGTAATACCAAATGCTCCAAAGCGGGATCATCTCTCATCTCTCGCAACTCATTTGGTGGCTATCATGACTAATTTTTCTCTCCCTCACCCTTTCTTTTTCCACTCGGTTTTAGTTTATGGCTCTCACCGACATTTTGTGGAATTATACACTTTTGCTCCTTCACTTTCTCACTCTCCACTTTCACCTCAACCTTTTGCATGTTATCATATATAATTTGAGAAGGAGTTAAAGGCCTTAACAATATTTCTTTATTATTCCACATGAACTTGTATTGATTAGTTCTTCCATCATGAATCACGTAAGCGATCATATTGCCATGGTCTACCTAATAACAAGTGACATACTTCCATGGACACAACATCACATTCTACAATATCACGATAAGAACCAATCGAAAACTAACATCAACTGTGTACCCAACATTCATAGACCCATTATTGTTTAACCATTGAATTTGATATGGATGTGGGTGTTTCTTATATTTCAAACCAAGTTTAGTGCAAAGTTCTTTGCTAGCTAAGTTATGACAACTACCCCCATCAATAATAACTTTGCAACACTTACCATCTTTACTCACCTGAGCCTTTGTTTGGAAAAGATTGCAGCGTTGTTCATGGTTGGGCTTTGCTTGAACGCTCAATACCGAAGGGGTGCACACAAGGATAGGACCGGATTCGGGGTCACAATAACCATCCCTATGTGTTTCTTCTTCGCCTTCTCCCTCATGGCCATCTTCATGCGCCTCGAAATCAGCAAGGTGCTCTCCATCTTCATCACTAGCGTAATCATATTCACCATTCTCGATTATCAACATTACCTTGTTATTTGGACAATCCTTTTGCATATGTCCACGACCAAGACACTTGAAGCATTGGATGGAGCTACTCTTGGCCGTAGAACCAACAGAAGATGATGAAGAGGGGACTGATCCTCTCTTTGGAAAAATAGAAGTGGCGTTCTTGGTACTTGGGGCAAGACGTGTACTAGGAGTAAAACTTCCACTAGATGGATTAGTTTTAAACGAATTGAAACGAGATGTGGTTTTACCTCCTGTAGGTGCTGTACGGGGAGTGTAGGAAGATGATCTTGAACCCTGTTGAACTTGCCTCTCAGCCTTAGTGGCTTGATGCACCAACTCCACCAAGTTGTTGTAGGGTTGAAATTCGGCGATTCGCTTGATGGAAGGATGCAAACCAGCAAGGAATCGGGCCATAGTTTGCTCTTCTTGTTCATAAACATTAGCCCTTATCATAGCCATTTCCATTTCTTTGTAGTACTCCTCAATTGTGAAACTCCCTTGCTTCAAATTCGCAATTTATCAAAGAGGTCACGTTTGTAATGTGTAGGTACAAACCTTGCTCTCATATGGTACTTCATCTCTTCCCATGTAGTGGATGGGTGGCTCATTATTCCTCATCCTTTGGTTTTGCATTTGCTCCCACCAAACCAAGGCATAATCATTGAATTCTAGTCCCGCCATATGGATTTTCTTCTCTTGAATAGTTGTGCAAGCGGAACACCTTGTCCACCTTGAGCTCCCAAGTGAGGTATTCTTGGGCTCATGTGTACCGAAAATGAAGGCATCGTAAATTTGAGCTTACCAAATTTCTCCTCGTGTGGTCGTTCTTCGCCGTAACGATTCAACGGTGGTAGCCATCGTCATGGTGCGGAAAGTCATCGTCGTCAAAGTGAAGTGCTCCCCACCACGGCCTCCATGTCCATGGCCCCTCCCCGGACCATGAAAGCCGCCCCCTGCACCTCTCCCAGGGAAGGGTGGACGGATGGCGTTTGCCACCACGCGGTCTCATTGCTTTGTGCATCTTGGCCACCTCGAGCAACGCCGCTTCCTCATCTCGCGGAGGATGCCACCCCACGTTGAACACTACCTTCCTCTTGTTGTTGTCGGTCGCGCACCACATCATTCACAATGTTGGTACGTAGCACGCTCATTTGTTGGTTCATCTCAATGCACATATCTTGTGTGGAATTGTTGATCTCGCCTTGAGTTGCTCCTCCAAGGTCAAGTAGTGGCGATGAACTCATTGCGCAAAGTTCCCTCAAAGCTTGGAATTGAAAACGAGTCACCGGAGAATTGGATCATGCTCCTCTCCCATGTTGTCGTCTCCACTGTCATGGTTAGTAGCACAAGGAAGATACCAAAACCACAAATATATGGGTAATATGTGTTCACTCTATCTCACTTTTCTCTCCCAAGTAAAGTTCTTACCTTCCAAGTGGATTGAGGCCAAAAGAAACTTACACTTGGTGGTGGCTATAATAACAAGTGATGATCAAGCGGATTTAAAAGTGACTCACAATTGCCGGCAAAGGATATTTTGTGGAGTTCGGTTAGGAAGTATTTATCCTACGATCGATTTCGATGTTGTAAAATTAAGTAATAATCCAAGTTAGAATATTTTGCCTATGTCTGATCCAAAAGATTTAAGTGAAGTATATGAACGCACACGCAAAGATCAATGTGACTCGATGCAAACAAAGGAATGAGCTAACTAGAGGCAATATAAAATTAAAGATTAGATAGCTCGTTTTGCACCAAGTACTAGGAGAGACGCTAGCCAATTGCAATGATATGAATGTAAGGGCACAAGATTGCTCAAAGGAATTAAATACACAAGCTGAATTTATGGACTAAGAGCTCATCCTAGATTCGGCCAATGTTTTTTTTTCTCTCTTTTTTTTCTTAGCAATTTTTTTTCTTGTTCTTCTTCTTCTTCTTTTTTCAAGGGCCGAACTAGGTTTAATTGTCTCTTTGATTTTGCATAGGTCACAAATATTCGGAAGATGTAGAATACTCAAGAGCGACCCTAGATGCAATATTCAACAACTAGTCTCAATTGATGAAATAAAAATAGCGAAATTTTTTTTCCGCGACCTGTAGCATCCTTGTTCATTGTCTTGTCTGATCTTGTTCACGCACCGTAGCGATCGGATATTTTGTTTGAATTTTGGATTGGACACAAAGATTAAGCTACGCAAATAAACACGAACGATCAGCACGTAAACAAAATTTCTAATGGATCAAGACATAATAAAACTCACGAAAAAATAGCAGATGCGAAACTAGGGTTGGATTTTTTTTTTGTGTTTTCGGTTTATGGACTATAGGATAGCAAGTAATAAACTGAAATTTAAAGGGATAAGATCCCACCGAGTAAACCGCGCTCGATACCAAGATGATACGGGTCGCCCGATCTTCTCGACGTGGGATGGATACTCACGGAGTCTTGATGAATCGCAATGATCCTCCAATGCCAATGCAAGGACGAACACTCTTTAATCCGCCAAACCACACTCGTGTTGATTTCACGACCACCAAGCGAAGATCTATCGTGCACCCAATTCCCAATGGAAAGGTGAACGATCTTGATTGAAGAAAGTAACTCCTAATTCCCTATGGAACTTAGGCAACAATGCTAAACTCGAACATACTTTAGTAGATTGATTATTCTCAAACGTGGTCTGCCTTACAATGGGGGTCTAACCCTCATTATATAGTACCCTATCCACCTCATGGCTGGCCAAGAGGTTCTAAACCAACTCTAACTCATCCCTACATGTATTTGGAAACAAACTCACACAAAAGGAAAAACCTAAAATTAAACCGTCACCATGTTTCGGTCATAACTTTTTATCCGTGACGAATTTGAAGGTGGGGCCAGATCCATTGCGTAGCCCTTGAAATTATCTTTCCAACAAGTACAAGAACACCTGAATCGGACTCCGTTTGTGAAAGTTATGGCCTTTTTAGTAACTGCCTGTCAGGCTGTCCCGAACGGAATCGAATTTAATTCTGAGTTGAATCCGAGTTTGAATTGGATTGAGCACGTGGGGAGTCCGAATTTGGCATGTAAATCTTATCCAAAGCTTGTAGTTTAAGTCGTTGGGTTTCTTCCCCTTTTGCTCTCCCATCAAACGGGCTTCTTTCCTTCTTGATCAACCGCATGGGCTGCTTGATTGAGAAATTGTTGGACAGATATATCATAGCTCCTTGCCCGCATGGACTCTCCTTCTCATGACCCGTGGTAGGTTGGTCCTTCTCCACTTGATCTTCTATTGCTTCAAATCTGAGAAGGCATAACATATTTGCATTAGGTAGTATGTTATTCTCATCTAACGTAATAGAAGAATGTCTAAGGAACAAAAGCACCTGCTGTTGAAGTAGCTTAGCTCTTGCTCTTGTCATAGGTCCTTCCCGAGCCTTATCAATAGCTTTGCCATGCACACTTGAAGTGGACGATGAATATGTAGTAGAGATGTCCTCATCAACCCCAGACCCGGATCTGCTACCTCTGCATCCCCTTCGCCAGATCTGCTTCTTCTACGGTGGCTGCGCACGGATCTGCTTCCTCCACATCTCCCCCGGCTCAGATCTGCTTCACCGTCTTCGCTGCGCACGAATCTGCTTCCCCTACGTTTGCTGCTGCCAGATCTGTGTATCTCCTGCCTGCGTCCACTAAAGACCGTCTTCAACAACCGATCTTCAAATCTTCTGGCTTGTATCATCTCAGAGCTTTGAATTTAATACGGTTATATTTTCTTGAGATGATGATATGCCAGATCTGTGATCCTGGTGTGATGCTGTGTGGATCTGGTTATTAAGAAGTGCTTCTCTGGTTCTTATGCTTTGAGATGTTTATGTTAATCCTGCTTTCTAGTTTAGTTTTATGATTATTACCTGTTAATTTAGTAGTTCTTCTTAAGTTTACACCTCTGCTTGTAGATTTCATTCCATGCTTGATAATGTTGTCATCTGTCTTTTAGATTCAATCTTCTAGTTAGGGTTATTTTCTTTGTTCTTACTGTTATTTTGTTGTTGCTCATGTGTTAGAAGTACTTACTTTTGCTCTGCAGTAGTTCAGTTTGCTTAATGGATGCATAGTTATGGTTATTTCCTTTTGGTGAGTCGTCTTTTGACTGCTGGGATGTGCTTGCTATAGTAGTAGCATTCTATTCCTTTTCTCAGACTCTTTGCTTCTTCCTTCTTATCCCTTAAATCTCTCTTCTCTCGATAGTCTCCCTATTCTTTCTAGCAAACCCCTCTTCTGTAGTCTCTCTCTGTCTTTTCTCTCCAGGGCGAGTTTTCCAGTCCTTTCTCTCTTTTCTCTCTTCCCTTCTAGCTCTTTGTTTTCTTTCCCGTCTAGTTATTCCTCTCTTCTCTTATTTTAGAATCAAGCGCTCATCTATCGGTTCTCTGTTTTACATCTCGTCTCCTAGCCTTCTTCTCTTCTCTGTTCTCTCCTTCCCCTTAGCTCATCATCTTTTATTTATTGCTAGTCTTCCTCATGTCTTTACCTTAGCAGAATTAGTTTCTCTAGTTTTTTTTCTCTTCTTTCCTCTTCTCTAGTCTAGTTACTCTTCTTCGCAGCACCTTCGGCTCTTCTTTTCTCCTACTTCCCCTCTTCTGCAGATCGATCGCTTGCTTTTAATTTATCTAAGTTCTGCAGCTAGTCTGTGATTCCCAGTTCTTGCGATTTAGCTTTGGTCAAGTGTTTTGTCACCGGTACTCTAGTTCCTGCGGAGAACACGACATCTCGCCGCTATCTTAGCGGCAACCCGTTCACTTCCGGGTGTGCAGTTTTGGCCCGACTTCTCAGCTTATGCGTAGGAGTGGAGACCATTCGTTAGCTCCTTTTGATCCTGAGATTGAGCGAACATTTCATAAGCTTAAGAGAGAAAATCAACTTCCCCATCAAGAGAAAATGGGTGATCAGAACCCCCAGCCTCTTCTTCGTGACCTTTGGATTCCTAGAGACCAAGGTATAGCCCCTGGAATTGTCCAACCTGCCATTCAGGCAAACAACTTTGAGCTCAAACCTGCACTAATACCATGGTTCAGCAGACCAGATTCGGAGGTTCTCCCACTGAGGATCCCAATGAACACATTCGCACTTTCCTAGAATATTGCAACACTTTGAAGTGCAATGGAGTCACAACTGATGCCATTAGGCTCTCATTGTTCCCTTTCTCTCTTAGAGATGGTGCTAAGACTTGGTTGCATTCTCTGCCCCTGCATCTTAAGGACACATGGGAACACCTACTGCAGGCCTTTCTTGAGAGGTATTTCCCTCCTTCCAAGGCAGCAGAAGTGCGTGACAAGATCACTAGGTTTTCTCAGTTTGAGGGTGAGAGTTTGTATGATGCTTGGCAAAGGTATCAAACCTTGCTTAGGATGTGCCCCATCATGGTCTTGAAAGGTGGTTGGTGCTGCAGATTTTTTACAAAGGCCTTACTCACCACACAAGAGCCTTTGTAGATTCTGCAGCAGGTGGAGGCATAATGAACAAAACTTTAGATGAAGCCTTCACATTACTTGAGAGTATGTCCTCCCACCATTTTCAGTGGTCTAGTGAGCGAGTTTCTGCACCTCCACGCCCTGGAATCTATGAGGTCAGCTCTCAAGATGCATTATCAGCCCAAATCCAGGCTCTCACTCGTCAAATGGCTCAGCTCATGCCCTCATCTTCAGCCCATATAGCCCTTGGATGCCGTTGTGGATCTCAAGGGCATACTCGGTGAGTGCCCTTAACTTCCACAGCTGAATCATCCGAAGTGAACTATGCTCAATCACATGGGCAGTATTCTCAAACCTACAACCCAGGGTGGCGTCATCCAAATCTTTCTTACAAGAACACTAATCCAAGTGTTTCCTCATTTCCTATGGGTACTTCAGCTCAAGGGTTTAGGCAGCAGCAAGCCCCTTCACATGCCTCATTTCAGCAACCTATGATGCATGTTCCTAACCCTCCACCTACTACTTCTCAATAAGATCAGTTGACTAGAATTGAACAGCTCCTTGCATCACATGTAGCTAAGATGGAAGCTCAATACAATGATGCAAAGACTCAATTGACTGATTTGGCTAGTCATGTGGAGAGTTTGCAAGCATCACAGGCTTCATCTAGCACACCTGGAAGGCTTCCTGCACAGCCTGAGGTCAATCCTCGTGGCCATTGTGGAGCAATCACTACTAGGAGTGGAAAAACCACATCAGACCCACTTCTTCCTACACCACCCTTGTATGTGCCCCTTGTCTTTAGGTCTGTCCAGCAAGTAAATCCTGATTCACAACAGCAGCAATTGCACCAACCCAGTTCCATAACACCAGCCAAAACACATGATATTCCCTCATCATCCACTACAGCAGCTGACCCTTTCACAAAACCCAAATTGCCATTCCCTGAGCGGTTAGAAAAGTCAAATGAGGACAAGCAGTTTGCTAAGTTCCTAGAGATGATGAAGGATGTTAAGATCACCATTCCTATACTAGATGCTGTCCTACATGTTCCCATGTATGCCAAATTCTTTAAGGAACTGCTTACCAAGAAAAGGAGTATGGATGAGTTTGAGGTGGTCACTCTAACTAAGGAGTGTAGTGCAATCATTCAGAATAAGCTACCTCCTAAGTTAGAGATCCTGGTAGCTTCTGCATCCCTTGCATTCTAGGCCCCAAGAACTTTAGAGCTCTTTGTGACTTAGGCTCTAGTGTCAGTGTCCTCCCTCTATCTGTGTGTGCTGCGCTTTCTTTGGGAGATCTGCAGCCAACAGCAATGACTTTGCAGTTGGCTGATCGCACATATCGTCACCCAGCTGGTATTTTAGTAGATGTCCCTGTGGTTATTGGCACTTTTGCCTTCCCTGTGGACTTTGTTGTCCTAGAGATGGAGGATAGAAGTGAACCTGTCATTCTTGGGAGACCTTTCCTAGCCCTTCTTGGTCTGTCATAGATGTTAAGGGTGCCAAGCTCACTCTCCAATTTGGTCAAGAGAAGCTGTCATTTGATATGAGGCATCCTACACATCTTCCTCACTGTCCAGATCAATGTTTCTCTCTTGATATGATTGACAAAAGTGTCATTGAGACATATGAAGTTGAAAATGCAGCATCAAGTGAGAATGAAAAGCTTACTATGCACAATGAGTGCACTGCTGAAGATTCTCATCATGTGGCACTCATTGATGCTCCAGTAGAGCCTTCTCAAATCCCAGGCCTTAGGACACCCATAGCCCCAAAGGTAGAGCTAAAACCACTTCCAAAACACCTTAGACATGAGTTTCTTGGACCAGATCAGACCTTCCCTGTTATTGTTAGTGACCATTTGACCCCTTCAGAGGCTGAACAACTCCTTGTGATCCTTCGTAGATATCAAGCTGTCATCGGATATTCAATTGATGATATGAAGGGCATTGATCCAGCCACCTGCATGCATCGCATTCACCTTGAGGATGATGCTAAGCCAACATGTGAGCACCAGCGTAGGCTTAATCCTCATCTACAGGAGGTTGTCAAGAAAGAAATTCTTAAGCTTCTAGGTGCTAACATCATCTACCCGATTTCAGATAGTCAGTGGGTCAGCCCCATTCATGTTGTGCCTAAAAAAGGGGGCATAACAGTGGTTGCAAATGAAAAAGGTGATCTAATTCCCACAAGGACAACCACGGGATGGTGCATGTGTACTGACTATAGAAAACTCAACAAAGCCACTCGCAAAGACCACTTTCCTTTGTCTTTCATTGACCAAATGCTTGAAAGACTTGCCCGCCATTCCTATTTCTGCTATCTTGATGGATATTCAGGTTTCGTGCAGATTCCTATACACCCATCAGATCAGGAAAAGACCACTTTCACTTGCCCCTATGGGACTTTTGCTTACCGTAGGCTGCCATTTGGACTTTGTAATGCCCCAGGGACCTTCCAGCGCTGCGTCATGTCCATTTTCACTGATCTTATTGAGAAAATCATGGAGGTTTTCATGGATGATTTCACTGTTTATGGACAGACCTTTGAGAGCTGCTTAACCAACCTTGAAACTGTCTTACAGCACTGTCTTGAGGCCAATTTGGTCCTCAATTGGGAGAAATGTCATTTTCTAGTAAGAGAGGGGATAGTCCTGGGTCACTTAGTTTCTTCTAGAGGCATTGAGGTGGATAGAGCTAAAGTAGAGGTAATTGAGCGCCTGCCCCCTCCAGTTAATGTGAAGGGTGTTCGCAGTTTTTTGGGGCATGCTGGTTTTTATCGCAGATTCATTAAGGACTTTTCTAAAATTGCTCGTCCTCTCACTCATCTTTTGGGCTGCGATGTCCCTTTTGTGTTTGATGAGAATTGCATGGATGCATTTAACAAGCTCAAGGCTGCCCTCATTTCTGCACCCATTGTGCAATCTCCTGATTGGGATCTTCCTTTTGAGCTTATGTGTGATGCTAGTGATTCTGCTGTAGGGGCTGGTCTGGGGCAGCGGCATGACAAGGCTTTGCATGTCATTTACTATGCTAGCAGGACTTTAGATGACACCCAGATCAATTACACAACCACTGAAAAAGAACTGCTAGCTGTAGTATTTGCCTTTGACAAATTCAGATCCTACCTAGTTGGCTCAAAATGCATAGTGTACACAGATCATGCAGCCATTAGGTATCTTTTGAGTAAAAAGGATGCTAAACCTCGCCTCATTCGTTGGATTCTTTTGCTACAAGAGTTTGATGTGGAAATTAGGGATAAAAAGGGAAATGAGAACTTGGTAGCTGATCATCTTTCTAGATTGCCCCATTCTGGTCCAGTCTCTACTCTTCCAATTGAAGATTCTCTTCCTGGAGATCAACTTTCAGAAGTTTCTCTTGTTCAATCTAAAACCCCTTGGTATGCAGACATAGTGAACTATTTGGTATGCAACGCAGCCCCTTCTGGTCTCTCTTACCAGCAGCGTAGGAAGTTTACTCATGAGGCACGGAAATTCTTTTGGGATGACCCATATCTGTATAGACATTGTGCAGATAGGGTTATTCGACGTTGCCTTCCTCATGAGGAGGTTCAAAATGTTATTTTTCACTGTCATTCTGCTCCTTTTGGTGGTCATGCCGGAACTGCCAAGACCCAAGCAAAAGTTCTTCAAGCTGGATTTTATTGGCCTACCATGTTCAAGGATATCCATGCATACATTCAGTCTTGTGACCCCTGTCAGCGTGCAGGGAACATGTCAAGGCGACATGAAATGCCTCAGCATGGTATCCTTGAAGTGGAAATTTTTGATGTGTGGGGAATAGATTACATAGGACCTTTACCCTCTTCTCAAGGGTACAAGCACATTCGGTAGCGATGACTATGTGTCCAAGTGGGTTGAGGCTATACCCACTGTTCATGCTGATTCAAAATCTGTGTGCCGCTTGTTTCGTCAAATCATCTTTCCTAGGTTTGGAATTCCTAGAGTTGTGATTAGTGATGGAGGGTCTCACTTTAATCACAGTCAATTTGAAGCCCTCTTAACCAAGTATGGAGTCCATAATCATAAAGTCACTACTCCTTATCATCCACAAGCTAATGGGCAAGTTGAAGTTTCCAATAGAGAGATAAAGCAAATCCTTGAAAAGGTTGTATCTAAATCCAGGACTGATTGGTCCATTAAGCTTTATGATGCATTGTGGGCTTATAGGACAGCATTCAAAACACCTATTGGCATGTCCCCCTTTAGGTTGGTTTATGGAAAAGCTTGTCATCTCCCTGTTGAGCTTGAGCATAGAGCACATTGGGCAATTAGAAAACTCAACATGGACATGGGTCTAGCTGGGAAACATAGGAAGTTGCAGCTGTGTGAACTTGATGAGTTGAGACTTGATGCTTATGAAAGCTCAAGGATTTACAAGGAGAGGGCTAAAAAGATTCATGACCGTCACATTTTGAGGCGTGATTTCCACCCTGGACAGCTCGTCTTGGTTTTTGACTCTAGGTTCCATTTGTTCCCTGGAAAGTTCAAGTCTAGATGGTTTGGGCCTTGTGTAGTCAAGAAAGTGCTAGGTAGTGGAGCTTTTGAGGTTGAGAGTGATTCTGGGGGTATTTTTAAGGTTAATGGACAAAGATTGAAACACTATTTTGTTGGGGATCCTTTTCCTGAACTCAGTGAGGAGGACAATGCTGGAGATCAAGTCAGATCTGACCCTGATCCTCCAAATTCTTTTGAGCCTACTTGATTTTCTTTCGTTGGTCAAGCTAAAGACCTAAAACAAGCGCTTCTCAGGAGGCAACCTGAGCATTTTAATATTTTACTTTAGTTTTCCGTCTTTATTTTACCTTTCCTTTTATTTTTTATATATTTTTTTTCAGGTACATGCACTCCTTCAAGCATGGCAGGCAGAGGGAGGATGAGACACTGTTCGGATTTTTTTTCTTTTGCACCCGGTGAGCTGTTTCCAATCATTAAAATGTTTATTATGGAGTTATTGTTCTATTCAGGCTTGGGGGAGGGATCTGTCTATGGATGAATAATGATTTAGCATGATTCTTTTGTCTTACTCATGGGCTATGACATGAATGGATGTGTAGTTGATGATCTATGGCTAGTATCATTAGTCATCACACTGAAAATCGTTTAAGTCAACTGGGATTTATATCATTTCTGCATTCTTCTCCAGTTGGCCTAACTTTGTATAAGTTTAAATATATTAATTGACCTTAATGGCTTAGAAATCTTATGATTCTGAAGTTTTTGATGCATAGCGAGTTACACATGTATCTTTTCCGTTTGCAAACTGAATTGATTCTGGTTATCACTTCCAGAATAACTATATCCTACAATTCATGCTTGGGAATAATAATTCATTTTAGATCTTGATACTTTTGCTTGAATGAAAGGGTTGTGAAAGTGGTAGTCCTATCTTGAGCCAATAACTTGGTTGATTTATCTAGGTATCCATGTCTCGGGACACGTGTTACTTAGTATTAATGAAAACCGGTTATAGATACTTAATCAAAAAAAAAGAAGAAAAGAAAAATTGTAATGCAATGTGTGATTGTGTGGAATAAGTGACTTTGTCACATTGGTTTGGAAATGTGTTGAATAAGTGGCAAGTTTGCCCAGGGCTCGGAATAAGTGGCACTTGTGCCCATAGTGTGCTTGAAACTTGTTAAAAATCAGCAAAAGTAAAGTATCATGGGTCAAGTGTGGGCTTTTTCATAAATTTCAAGCAAGCATTAGTCTCTTCATCTAGAATGGTAAATGCCTAAGTATAACTCTAGGATGTGCTTATTCTTGACTGTGATATCTAGTCTTGATTACTTTTCAATTCTGGTGAGGTCCATGCAAACAATCAGTGCAATTTGGCACTTTTGGGTAACTTGATCTGGTCAAAAACTCTAGTATCACGTTGAATTCTTTGCTGGAATACTGGTCCTTAATCTGAATAGCCTGTAAAAATTAAGTCTGGCAGTCTTATTAGAATTTTGGAGTGTAATTTGACTGAGCTGCAAGCATTCACTTATATCCTTTCATGTTTTTCTGGTTTCCCTGGGTTCGTTAACATCATATCAATTGCTTGAGGACAATCTAATGATTAAGCTTGGGGGTATGATATGCACCATTTCTTTGTAGAGAACTTTTATATCTTTACCCTGTTATTAGTAGTACAAACTGCCATAAATTCACGAATTATATAAATTTGGCCTCCTATTTGGAACTGTTTACATGGTTTTATACTTTGCTCGTAGGTCGGCGCGAGCTAGGCGCACAATATACAGAAACACCAGAAATGAGAGGGGTTATGGTTGCAAATTTACAAAATGTGAAGGGGCAAAATGCAAAATGCCGGCGAAAACCCTAGCCGCCAGCGTAATCACAAAAGGGGGCAGCGCAATCACAGAGAAAAAGGCCGGTCAACACACCAGAGGGGGGAGCTCATCGCCTCAGGAATCCGCCCCCCGACCGATCGATTTTTCCTCTCTGGCCTTCCTCGCCCACGCCCTCTCCGAGGGAGCCACCTCCAGACCAAATCGCCTTTCACCCCCCACTGCCGTCGTCGGAGACTGGCCGTAGCCGGCGACAAGATTCCTCCCCCCACGCTGAATCTTGGGAAGAAAGAAGGAGAAGGAACCCCAGACCCGGATCTGCTACCTCTGCATCCCCTTCGCCAGATCTGCTTCTTCTACGGTGGCTGCGCACGGATCTGCTTCGGCTGCGCACGGATCTGCTTCCTCCACATCACCCCCGGCTCAGATCTGCTTCACCGTCTTATTGCGCTGCGAATCGCTTCCCACGTTTTTCTTTGCCGGATCTGTATCTCCGCTGCGTCCACTAAAGACCGTCTTCAACAACCGATCTTCAAATCTTAAAGCTTGTATCATCTCAGAGCTTTGAATTTAATACGGTTATATTTTCTTGAGATGATGATATGCCAGATCTGTGATCCTGGCGTGATGCTGTGTGGATCTGGTTATTAAGAAGTGCTTCTCTGGTTCTTATGCTTTGAGATGTTTATGTTAATCCTGCTTTCTAGTTTAGTTTTATGATTATTACCTGTTGATTTAGTAGTTCTTCTTAAGTTTACACCTCTGCTTGTAGATTTCATTCCATGCTTGATAATGTTGTCATCTGTCTTTTAGATTCAATCTTCTAGTTAGGGTTATTTTCTTTGTTCTTACTGTTATTTTGTTGTTGCTCATGTGTTAGAAGTACTTACTTTTGCTCTGCAGTAGTTCAGTTTGCTTAATGGATGCATAGTTATGGTTATTTCCTTTTGGTGAGTCGTCTTTTGACTTTGGGATGTGCTTGCTATAGTAGTAGCATTCTATTCCTTTTCTCGGACTCTTTGCTTCTTCCTTCTTATCCCTTAAATCTCTCTTCTCTCGATAGTCTCCTATTCTTTCTAGCAAACCCTCTTCGTAGTCTCTCTCTGTCTTTTCTCTCCGAGGCGAGTTTTCCAGTCCTTTCTCTCTTTTCTCTCTTCCCTTCTAGCTCTTTGTTTTCTTTCCCGTCTAGTTATTCCTCTCTTCTCTTATTTTAGAATCAAGCGCTCATCTATCGGTTCTCTGTTTTACATCTCGTCTCCTAGCCTTCTTCTCTTCTCTGTTCTCTCCTTCCCCTTAGCTCATCATCTTTTATTTATTGCTAGTCTTCCTCATGTCTTTACCTCAGTAATTAGTTTCTCTAGTTTTTTCTCTTCTTTCCTCTTCTCTAGTCTAGTTACTCTTCTTCGTGACACCTTGACTCTTCTTTTCTCCTACTTCCCTCTTACGCAGATCGATCGCTTGCTTTTAATTTATCTAAGTTCTGCAGCTAGTCTGTGATTCCCAGTTCTTGCGATTTAGCTTTGGTCAAGTGTTTTGTCACCGGAAGAATCGATCTCTCCTGGGGGCGGCCATCTTCTTCGCCATCACCGGCGCTGGGTCCCGCCGGACCGCCTCCGTCCTCTGGTCGTCGCGGTCGCCGTCCTCTGGTCGTCGACGAGGTGTTCGTCCCGAAGCAGAAGAGCGCGATGCCGTGGTACACCCCGTACGTGTACAACAACCCCATCGGCCGGGTGGTGCACATCGTCGCGGCTCACCACCCGGTGGCATTGACTGGCGTTCAACGTCTCCGCCGCCCGCACCACGCCGCCTACCACCCGACCCCCACGAGCCGATCTACAACGACCGGGAGCGCGTCGGATCTTCATCTCCGCCGTCGATCCCGGTCGTCGCCGCCGCGCCGCTTCGACACGGAGCTCGCTGAAGGGCATCACCGTCGGGTCGGCGAGGCTGCCGGTGCCAGAGTCCGCGTTCCTCGGTGCCTCCATCACGACGATGCCGCCGAAGGTCTACCATCTCGTCCGCGACGCGTTGGCCTCCCAGGTGAAGCTGCCCGCGGCTGCTAGCAACGAGACGGCGGCTGGCGCGGTTGCTCAAGATGTTGGAGGAGCTGCTCATCTTCACGTACATCAGCCATGCATAATCATTGGAATCCTTGGAACACAACAACACATGCACGTAGGCCATTCATCCATGCATGCATGTACGTGTCCATGCGTACGTAAAGGATCTCGGCGGTGGTGGCCTCATCCTGTGGTCCTCATGCGGCGGCGGCGGCGGCGCCCTCAAGGGCTCGCCCATCGACGCCTCATCCGCCTGCCTCCTCGAGGAGCGCGCCGCGACCTTGACTTCTCCGGGATGACCTCGGCCTTGTCTTTGTCGCCGTCTACCGGCGGATCCTCCATCTCCTCTCGTCGATGACCTCACGGCCGCCGCTCGTGTGTTGCTCGACTCCTCTGAACGTGGCCCCTCCGGCGGCGGCGGAGGAGGCGTGCCGAGTACTTCATCGACCGCAACCCGGCGTGCCATGGCGGTCTTTGCTCGATTTGCTACGCACGGCAGCCTCCACGCCCCGCCGCACTCGCTGTCGTTGGCGCGGCTCATCTCGCCGGTGCGGCTTCTTCACCTCGTCTGTAACCACCGGTCGGCGTGCGCGTCGCCCGATTCGCCGCCGATGTGGCTTCCTTACCCACCGGCCGTCTCCGTTGCCTCCACAGATCCGGCGCTTCCAGCCAGATCCGGCTGCCGCTTCGGCCTCCCCGCCGTCTCTCGTGGTCGCCAGGCTCTTCTGCCGTCGCCGCTCGCCTCCATCTCCGGCCTCTCCACCGTCGGACCCACTGGCTTCGGCTCGTCAGGCTCTTTCGCCGCCGCCGCTGCCGCCGTCTCCCTCGCCGGGGCAGTCTCCGGCCTCGTCTCGCCGTCGTCGGCTCTTCGTCTCGTTGCCGTCGCGGCTCACATGGCGTCTGCGGCCTACTCACCGCTCAAGGGATCCGGCCACGTTGCCGAGCGGATCCGGCGACCTCGCACAGATCCGGCCGCCGAGGGCCTCCCACACCACCGCTGTCTCCGGCCTCGTCTCGCCGTCCGTCGTGGGTCGCTGAGCCGCCCGCTCGGCCGCCCGCCCGACGCTCCGGCCGCCCCGGCCACCACCGTCTCCCGCGCCGCCGCCGCTTCGCATGGCTCGCTGGTGCTCGCCGCCCGGCATTTCTTTGCCCGAGGCGCCGGTCTCTCCGCCGATCCGGCCTCACGCGTCGCTGCCTTTTTAGTCTTTGCGTTATTTTCGTTATTTTTCGTGAGTCT
Source organism: Bonia amplexicaulis (assembly GCA_036346245.1). Classification (NCBI taxonomy): domain Eukaryota; kingdom Viridiplantae; phylum Streptophyta; class Magnoliopsida; order Poales; family Poaceae; genus Bonia; species Bonia amplexicaulis. Next base: position 8,555,409 of record CM070769.1, read on the forward strand.
TTCGTTGCGTCCATCCAAATCCGTAGTCTCTAATTTCTAGTTCGTCCAAGCCGTGCGAGTCCACAAATTTATTGTCAGTTATAGAAGTGTAGGAATTTTATTTTGCATGACAGCAACCGCCGCTCTATTCTTTGACGAGCTTGTAACGCCGCCGCGCTTCTTAGACTGCGCCTCCGTTGCGCTTCTTGTGCCTTCTTGCATGCCGCCGCCATTGTCTCGAGCTTCGATCTGCGCAGTCATGCATCTATCTATTCCTCTTCGACTTGATTTGTGGTTTATTCCAAGGTCGCACGCATAGCGACAACATCATCAAGGCTCGGATTTCGGATTTTTTCTTGTTTTAATGTTAACTCCTTTTTCAAATGCAATGCTATTACATACGCCTTGCATTTTGAGGGGGGGTGTTAAGGAGATATAGATAGAGTTGTATTAGAAGATAGAGTTTGGATTCTATTCCATATATGCCTAATCTCTATATGGCATATCTCTTGTACTCCTATATATATGACCCTTTGGGTCTCATATCAAAACACACACAATATTCATAACAGTTCTAACCTATTCTGAATCTTACCAACAAATCACCTGAATGACAATTTAAATTGATCAATCTGTCATCTTTAAACACAAATATCATAGGATAATTGAACAGTCTCTCGTATGAATCCAGGTCAAAATTTTAAACAGACAACAATGATAGAACAGATCAAATGATGGCATCCAAGCTGAATCCATGATAGTTATTGTTTCGAGGAAGAAGGAACACATCACAAATAATACAAAAGCACAATCAAACATCACTGAGCCCAATATTGTGTCCTTGCTGATGAACACAACACAAATAGTACTAGCACTCATTGTCCATCCGCATACATTTGCCAAATCAAAGCACAAAAATCTTGGATCTGAACGATTGATGGGAGGTGATGGAGGATTACCTCATCGTAGAACGGGGGAGCATGAACACAGCAGAGGGAGGCGGGGGCGAGGAGGACGGCCGGTCGGTGACAAGGTTGAAGGCAGAGGGAGGTGGTCAGGGTGGAGGACAGTGGTGGCGGTGGCGGTCGGACGTGGAAGGAGGTGGTCTGAGGCAGAGGACGGAGGCAGCAGCATTGGACGGAGGCACGGTGTCGCGGAGACCTGGGCGGGGGCAGCAGAGAGTGAGTGAGGACGACAGAGGCGATAGACAGTGAGGTGGAAGTCTCACCGAATGTCACTGTGATAACCCTTAAAACATAACTAACCAAAACCAAGCACTTAAAAAATAATGATTAAATCAACACAAGGACTAAAGTAAAGAAAATTGGAATTAACTTTCATTTTACAAACATGCCCAAATATACATCCACATTTACATATCAAAAACATACACATTCATATATTACAATACTCAATTACAAAGTAAACAATTATAGTTACAATGTGATTACAAACTTACAACATAGCTAAATAAAATCCTACTTTAATTCTCTCCATTGCCACCACAACACCGTGAATACCTGCAAATTAAATGAAATCCAAAACAACAACTGACAAAAGCAACAGTAAATAAATAAAAAAAGTAAAGTAAAGTAAATAGAATTACTGTCAGACTCATTATCAAATTAACTGCACATGGACAATCGCTCACCGAGATACTAGACCATCCGAGGCTAGTCAGCACATCTCACGTCAGCGGGTTTCATCATCCGACAGTAATTCCCAGTTATACCCACCATTTTCACATTTCATCAATGCGCAGTTAAAACCTTCACCAGTCAAGCCTTCACATCAAAGCCACAACTGAGGCCACGAGTCATCGCCATAGCACATCCAAGAAGGAAGAATAGGGGATAAAGCCAGTTGAGAGAGAGCTGGAAAGCATCAGTGCAAAAGCTATTGCCCAAAGCCTCCATAGCACAGCAAGGCACACTACACCACCAAGCTCATGAGCCAACAGAACTGGTGAAGTCACCAACAGAGAGAGAGAGAGAGAGAGAACCAAAGCCACAACCACCAGAAGACCACCACAAGCCACACCAGCAAGGAGAAGGTCATTAGCCGAAGCCTTAGGCATTGGTCGATAGTCAAGAAGGAGCCAAGATTGGAGGCTACTAGAAGTAGGAGGGGACCACGACAAGAAAGACAACACCCATGAGCTGCTAGTCTGCATTGAGCAAGAGGCCAAAAAGGAAGCACTGCAACCATGTGAGAGTAGGACCACTCACCAAACATCCCAAATTGAGCCCGACAACACCGGCAAGGTAGTCCCCAGATCACTACCATTCCACTTTTGCTCATCCTTTAGAAGTAGTAAGCTCACAACCGGCTAGAGCTGTAACGACATGCCATCGCTGGCTCACGGCATTGGGAAGAAAGACCCTAGGGGTAGCCATGCATGCACTCCCAAGGATCCCCGATATGCTCTCCGATGCATGCAAGGATCCCCAAGCCCTGTCATGGGTGCTCACCCACATTGCGAGTATTCCACAAGAACACCCCATTCCACACAAGCCTAAGTCAGCCTAAGGACATGATGTAAGAATGAAATCTAAAGCATAACAAAACCAAAATAGCAATGCTTAGAAAGAAAGTGTAAAAAAGGTAGGATGAGAAAAGGATAGGACCATCGTAGCCAGGGGGAATGCGAAGCATCGACGACGTTGAAGCTGCTGGGACGCAAGATGTAGGAGGTGTCGTAGCTGGTGGGGATGCAAGGTTAGTGGCGCTATAGTTGGAGGGCCAGAATAAAAGGTGTCGGCGACATACAGCTGTCGAGACAGATGATGGAGGTGAAGAATCCGGCAGAGACACAAGGCACCGATGGAGCGAGGGCATCAGCAAGGTGATGCGATGTAGGAGTAGAGGCTCGGGTAGAACACGGGGTCCAGAAGGTGGCGCAGGGATTCTAAGGAGGCACGAGAAGGGTGCCGGAATCGGGGGAGAAGGGGAGAAATGAGGAGCCAAGCATATTAGTACACTCATACATGGAGGGGATAAGGGAGAGAGAGAAGGGGGGTAGAAGTGGAGCCAAGACGTGTGTGTGCGTGCGGTGGGAATGGGGGAGAGAGACAAGAAGGAGAAAGGGATGGCCAGTAGGCCGGCCATATTGCAAATTGGGCCAAATGAGCAAACGGGCTAGGAAGTAAAGCACGGGCCAAAAAGGGAAGTTGGGCCAGAACAAAAAAATAAGAAAGAATATAAAATAACAAATTGACACCTAAACTACAAATTCACAAAAACACCAAATAAAATAAGACCCATAGAATTTGACAAATATCTTTGGCAACTAATACCAACAAGCACTAAAACTTACAAGGGAGGAAATGATTCCAAAATAACACAAATTTTTCAACAAGGGATCTTGCTTCATTCATCATGTTACCACTAAAACAAAATAACATAGATTATCATAGTCTAAAATAATGCATGGGGAATTGGTCCAAGGGGAAGAGGCCATTCAAATCACCACTGAGGCAAACACCCAATATCAGTACTCAGGCAAGCATGTCGTTGTTCATTCTAACTAGTTATGTTACTACCCTTATTTTATTGTTATCACGTTGCATCAAAATTAATTTTTATAAAAAGAAAAGAGGAGGAACAAGGATGTAAAAGAATTGAATGTGATAAATAAGAAAAAGGACAAGACCACTAATGGAGGAATGCCCTACATGAGTATATAATGTAGGAGTGTAGGGGGTGCTCTAGAAGAGGTTCAAGGGCAGGTGAGACCCTCTACGTATGAATATAATATAAGGACTAAAAAGAATCTTCATTCTAGAATGAGCTATAAAACCATATCAACAATTTTTCCTATCTCAGATAGGTAGAGCTTCCTTTTATTGCTATAGACTCCACAATGGGTAAGAAGAAATATACATATAATGATACGGGGTCGCCCGATCTTCTCGATGTAGGATGGATACTCACGGGAGTCTTGATGAATCTTAATGATCCTCCAATGCCAATACAAGGGACGAACACTCTTTAATCCGCCAAAACACACTCATGTTGATTTCGTCGACCACCAAGCGAAAATCTATCGTGCACCCAATTCCCAACGGAAAGACTGAACGATCTTGATTGAAGAAAATCACTCCTAATTCCCTATGGAACTTAGGCAACAATGCTAAACTTGAACAAACTTTAGTAGATTCATTATTCTCAAACGTGGTCTTACAATGGGGGTCTAACCCTCAATATATAGTACCATGTCCACCTCATGGCTGTCCAAGAGGTCCTAAACCAACTTCAACTTATTCCTACATGTATTTGGAAACAAACTCACACAAAAGGAAAAACCTAAAATTAAACCGTCATAATGTTTTGGTCATAACTTTTAATCTGTGATGAATTTGAAGGTGCGGCCAGATCCATTGCGTAGCCCTTGAAATTATCTTTCCAACGAGTACAAGAACACCTGAATCGGACTCCGTTTGTGAAAGTTATGGCCTTTTTAGTAACTGCTTGTCAGGCTGTCCCGAACCGAATCCGAATTGAATTCTGAGTTGAATCCGAGTTTGAATTGGATTGAGCACGTGGGAGGTCCGAATTTGGCTTGAAAATCTTGTCCAAAACTTGTAGTTTAAGTCCTTTTGCTCCTCCCGTTTGCTCTCCCAAGTCTTCACATGAATCATACCTAAAAATATATAAAATAATAGCATGAGGTAGTATTCCAAGTTCATCATCAATTAAAAGAAACTCCTTAAGAAACAAATTCACCTGATAATATTTAATGCGGCTCAATATTTCTTTCCAATAAAATAATTTATTTGACTGAAAAGTGCTAAGCTTGTGCGTATCCGCATCATCCTCCCCTTCTTCAAGAAAAGTCGTCCTCGGCTTTTGGTGGCCTGAAATTGTACTAAGCAAAGGATACAACGTATATGCATGGTATATATATTTGTCATCAACACTTCTTTTGCTTAGCATATCAAGAACATCTGAAGGTGTAGTAGATAAAAAGAACAACACATAAACATGGTATATGTATGAATCAATTGTTGTGTTATTCGCATTGTTTTGCACAAAGTAAGTAACACAAGCGCAACCATAGGATGTATTCACTGCAATATTGTCTTTCATATCATTCTCCTCCCATGAGAAAAAGTCGTCCTCGACTTTGCTAGGCACATGGACAAGTCATTAATATGCCAAACCAAATTAAGTTGTTCAAATATGGGGAAGAAAATTTTTAATTCCTTCCATGCTTCAACTGCGCTACTCTGATTATTTGTACATGATTGTACATTAAAGCATGAATAAGTAGGCTTATGAAATTTTTTGAAACATGCAGCATTATTGTTGAAACTCATCTCATTGTGATCATGATATGGCACGAAGATTGTTTATCAAAATATGCAATTTCAATTCAACAAACTTATCACATGTAATGCATATTCGGTAAACATAAAACTTATCATCTATACCATAACTTCCAATCAAATTGAACTTATATGTATATGCATAGGTACTAACTAGTGATTTTGAACATGAAATTTCAGCAACATTCTCAATCACACTAGATAGCCTTTTAGGATCATCAAACATGATATAATATAAAGAATCATCAGGAGATATTCTCGTAAGAACTTCCTTATGAGTAATCAATTCCACATTATGTAAATTGAGCAAAGAAATTTCAGAACATGGAATTTTCATTCGTATATATGAGTTCTCACAAGTACTCACCGTTTCACAATTAATTTCAGCACCAATATTGTTACCTTTGTTGTTCTCCTCAGTTGATGTAGGTGTTGTAGGTATTAAATCATCATAATGTAACAACGGGGTTGTAAGTACTTCATCTTTAAATATGATTATCTCCTCATCGTTTATCTCCAATGGTGCCAGTTGTTGAACATTTGGCTCCTCTTCTTTAATATCAACTTTGCACAATGTGAGAAACAACACTAGAAGTAGATATTAATGTGTTAGTTTCCAAATCAATCTCACTTTGTCTATCTCTACTTCTCTCTTTTCTTTTGGTGTATCTCTCACACTCTCGGTTTGGATGCTCTCAAACTCACATATGGTGGAATCACACACTCGCTCTTTTAACACTCTCACTCAATTTGGCTATGTGGCTCTCATTCTCACATAGGTTTTGATGCATTTCAATTGTTGTATGTATCATTGGGGCAGCACAAGATGTCTCCTTTACCGAAGGGAAAGTCCCATGCTCGGTCATCTTCTCATGTGTCACACTAGCAGAACCATAAGAGCTGAAGTATGTATATGGATTCAACCGTGATGTACGTCTCTCCATAAGTCTCTCTTCTTGCTTAATAGCATAATTCACAAGATCATGCATGCTACTAAAATATGTATGTCGAAGTGTAGTGGTAATATCAGAATTCAAGCCTCTTTTGAAGTATGCCATCTCTTTGAATTAGCTAGTGACTCCTGCACGACATAGCGCATCTTGCGGTGAAAATAATAATCTGAATCTGTATTACTCCCTTGTGTGATACTTTCCAAATGATGGAGTAATCCCCACTCATAATAGGATGGCACAAACTCGTTTCTCATGATCACCTTCAAACCTTCCCAAGATCTAATGAATCGTTTTCGAGATAATTGTTGCCACCAACTATAAGCATAGTCTTTAAAGCGTATAGTGGCTCGCATCACTTCTTGGTCTTTGGGAAGCTTCGAACTCTAAACTCTTTCTCCAATCGCCATTCCCACTCAAGATACTCCTCGGATCTTCACTTCCATAGAACGGAAGAGACAAATTGTTGGGTTTAGAATCGCACCATAAGGAACGAAAAATATCAAGATTCATTCCTATTTGGTTCATACCGAGAGAAACGAATTGTTGAATATCCTGTCATGGATAGTTATGCAACATATATATATGTGGAAACACTCAATCTCACTATTTTCTCTCCCAAGTAAAGTTCTTACCTTTCTGAAGTGAATTGAGGCCAAAAGAAACTTACACTTGGTGGTGGCTATAATAACAAGTGATGATCAAGCGGATTTAAAAGTGACTCACAATTGCACGGCAATGGATGTTTTGTGGAGCTTGGTTAGGAAGTATTTATCCTACGATCTGAATTTTCGATGTTGTAAAATTAAGTAATAATCCAAGTTAGAAAATATTGCCTAGGTGCTGATCCAAAGATTTAAGTGAAGTATATGAACGCACACGCAAAGATCAATGTGACTCGATGCAAACAAAGGAATGAGCTAACTAGAGGAAATCTGAAATTAAAGATTAGATAGCTCGTTTTGCACCAAGTACTAGGAGAGACGCTAGCCAATTGCAATGATATGAATGTAAGGGCACAAGATTGCTCAAAGGAATTAAATACACAAGCTGAAATTATGGACTAAGAGCTCATCCTAAATTTGGCCAATGGTTTTTTTTCTTCCTTTTTTTTTCTTGTAGTTGGCACTAAGGTTTAGCTTTCCCTTCCCAAAAGAATAATATTTCAGCAGGTGTAAATTAATACCAAGAACAGCCCTTAATGCAATTATCAAAGACTAGTCTCAAGATGAGCAAATTAAGGATATATGTATGAAATGACCACAGTGTGGATATTTTTTTCATGAGACCTTGTGAGCAAAGACTGTTCATGGTATTGTAGCATTCTGTTCACACATGTAGCAATCGGATTTTTTGAATTTTTGATTGGACACAAAGATTAAGTGACGCAAAGGAACACGATGATCAGCACATAAACAAAAATTCTAATGGACGAAAACTTAACAAAACTCACGAAAATAACAGATGCAAAAACTAGGGTTTGGATTTTTTTTTGTGTTTTCGGTTTATGGACTATAGGACAATAAGTAATAACTGAAATTTAAAGGGATAAAATCCTACCGAGTAAACCGCGCTCTGATACCAAGATGATACGGGGTCGCCCGATCTTCTCGATGTAGGATGGATACTCACGGGAGTCTTGATGAATCTTAATGATCCTCCAATGCCAATACAAGGGACGAACACTCTTTAATCCGCCAAAACACACTCATGTTGATTTCGTCGACCACCAAGCGAAGATCTATCGTGCACCCAATTCCCAACGGAAAGACTGAACGATCTTGATTGAAGAAAATCACTCCTAATTCCCTATGGAACTTAGGCAACAATGCTAAACTTGAACAAACTTTAGTAGATTCATTATTCTCAAACGTGGTCTTACAATGGGGGTCTAACCCTCAATATATAGTACCATGTCCACCTCATGGCTGTCCAAGAGGTCCTAAACCAACTTCAACTTATTCCTACATGTATTTGGAAACAAACTCACACAAAAGGAAAAACCTAAAATTAAACTGTCATAATGTTTTGGTCATAACTTTTAATCTGTGATGAATTTGAAGGTGAGGCTAGATCCATTGCGTAGCCCTTGAAATTATCTTTCCAACGAGTACAAGAACACCTGAATCGGACTCCGTTTGTGAAAGTTATGGCCTTTTTAGTAACTGCCTGTCAGGCTGTCCCGAACCGAATCCGAATTGAATTCTGAGTTGAATCCGAGTTTGAATTGGATTGAGCACGTGGGAGGTCCGAATTTGGCTTGAAAATCTTATCCAAAACTTGTAGTTTAAGTCCTTTTGCTCCGCCCGTTTGCTCTCCCAAGTCTTCACATGAATCATACCTAAAAATATATAAAATAATAGCATGAGGTAGTATTCCAAGTTCATCATCAATTAAAAGAAACTCCTTAAGAAACAAATTCACCTGATAATATTTAATGCGGCTCAATATTTCTTTCCAATAAAATAATTTATTTGACTGAAAAGTGCTAAGCTTGTGCGTATCCGCATCATATAAAGGATGGGGTAAGGTCTCAATTGGACTTTGGGACATAAAAAGGTGAGCCCTAGGCGCCTGTCTTTAGCGCTGTGGAGTGTCGAATATTCAGATCCTCTTGACCAACACCTATTTATAGTTGGGTGAATATATAATAATAAACATTGAGAAAATATTATGTATTCCGAATTTGACATCGCATCTAAGAAATTGCAAAAGACCCAGTGGCCAGAAGGATTTAGAATAGCTATGGGTAAAATGATACAAGTTTGCACGGTACTTAAAATACATCATGAAGTCATGCCAGTTTCTTGGATAAAAGTTTACAGGAACCAACTAGGGGCTTTCTCTTCACTAAAACGATTATTAGAATAGTTTTGACTATTTAAAACCTGCAAATTCTTAACGTAACAAATTATGTTTCTAAATAAGGTTCATGTAAGAATTTTAGTAAGATGAAGATATATGTGTATTATTATTTAAAACTTCTGAGTACCTTGCACTCACTCTTGCTATTAAACATCTCCCCATTTAGAGCCAAACATAGTTGGAGTATACTTGGGGACTAACGAGGGTGGGGTAGAAAATGAAGGCACCTAGAGATACGAGGTTGACATAGACTTGGAGTATGATGAGGTGGAGACCATATACGATAGTTGGGATGATTATACGACCTGTAGCTCATCATCCTGGATCGGACGGCTATAATATTAACTTCCTATCTCCTATTTGGACTTTAATTATTTTGTACAATTAATTTGTAAATAACAACTATTATTGTAATACTATCGGGCCGACTTGTGCTCCCAAGACTTTTAGCCCTATGTGGCTTGGTACTATATTAATGAGAAAATAGCATAGTCTATAATTATTATTGAGCTGCAACACTCTGATGGGATTATGATTCGATAGGGCTACATCCTTATCAAGTGATAATCCATTGACTTATGTCATGTTATGAGTATAATGACATAGGGGGTCCGATCACCGTCGGTGGGTGGAGGCAGCGCGGCGGCACAGGGCGAACGCGGTGCACGGTGCTAAACCTAGCATCGCCACTCCGTCCGGGGTTCGAGGGGTGTGGGTGGAGAATGTGGGTGAGTGGGTGGGGTTTGGGATTTTGTACCTGGTACGAGAGGGTAATTTTCTTTAACCCTAGTGGCAAAGTCGGAACCCTAACTGTAGGACAGGATATGGCAACAGAGGGGGGGGTGAATGGTGCCTTTTAAAATTGTCCCCACAAATATACAAACTTTTCTCCGATAGCACTAGACGCTATGAAGAAGGAAAAGATTCACTCACTAGAACCAGAAGGACAGGTTACTACCGAACACAAGAAGAAAGAACCAAGTACCAAAGATCTGCTGCCGAGAGATGCTACTAGCCGAAACACTCACTCAAACCCTAACTGAAAAACTGAAGAAAGAAAACTGCTGCCGGAAGACAAACATGCAGTACTGCTGTTTTGTTTCAACCAAAATAACACTGAACAGTAAAAACTCAAATAGCTGCCGAACACAACAAATCTTCTTTGAAACGACAAAAGTCGTGCCAAGTGAAAACATCAGCTGAAAGGAGCAGAAAATGCAGAGCAAGAAGTGACAGATTTTCGGTTGAATGAAGCCACAAATTCACTTCAGACCATCCCTTCCGAAAAACTGGATTTTGCCGGGCAAAGAAAACTTCACTTCATCAACCATGCTTTGGTCGAGAGTTTGGTCGATTACAAAGCAGGCGACCAAGAAATGGGAAATAGCCGAAGCTACAGTAAGGTTCAGAAGTTCTTGCCGAAAACAGATTTTTCAGCAGACTGCAGGTTGGTGATCCAAAATCGGTACAGCCCAGGTAATTTGTAACTGATTATCGTCAGGAAAGGTAGACTTTAAAACTGATACGGAAATTTACCACATCACCGAAAACAGCAGAAGGACCTTGTTGGTTTTGCAGCCGAGAACATCCAACAACGAGGTAAATTCTAGCAAAGATCAAGCAGCTGCAAGAACTTGAAAAGAGAACAGAGACATTCGGCAACAGGGCACCCGAACAGAACTTGGCTGAAATTCTGATTTCAGTTTTCAACTGACAGACAAACTGATAGAAGTAAAAGAAGAGCACAGTAAATACCGAAACCAAATTGAGGACAAGAAATGATTGATCTACTGCTGTTTCTCTCAGGTTGTTTGAATAAAACTTTAACTCTAATAGTAGCCTAACTTCAGGGATCAAAGAAATTTTTACCAAAAGGCAAAGAAAAGAGTTCTGGGCAGAAACTGAAACCTGAACCGAAAATGGGTTGATCTCCAAAATCCTCTCCAACCCTTGATCCTTTGAAGATATATTAGCAATACCCACTGGGCTCTAGATATCAAATTTCATGTCAACTCTCAAAGGAAAATCACAGGAAAACCGAAACCCTAGCTTTTCAGATTTTAAGAACAGAGAGAAGAAAAATCTAAGTTTCTCCTCAATCATTTATCTTTTGGACATGAAACTTTGAGGATATGTTAGCAATAGCCATAGGGCTCTAAATATCAAGTTTCAAGCCAACTTGTAAAGGAAATCAAGAAATGCTCCAAAACTTAGAAATGCAAAAACCAAGAACAGAGAGCCATCTCAAGAAAAGTCTTCAGAAATTTCATTCTTTAATTAAAGCAAGGATCAAAGAAAGGAAATTACATGAAGAAATCAACTAGCTCTAACAATCTCCATCTCTCATGAACACACACAAGCAAAATGAAGAACAGAGCACCACCAGGAGAGCCTACAGGGGGAACACCCTCACATACATGTTGTGACTTCCCTGGACTCCCGCTTACACCCCTGCACCTTCCAACAACTAAGGCTTGAAAGCAAACAACCTTCTAAAGCCTCTTTTGACTCAATTGAAACCCTAATCCTCTCTAGAAGGCATGAGGAGGCATGCAGCCCCTCTCCTCTATTTATAGCCTTGGCTAACGGGTCTCCACCCCGTTACGCCCGCTAAATCCAACGGCGCCCGCTCCCGCTTGTGCAGCTTTTGCGAAATTCCCGTTTCGCCCCTCCTGCACCTTCCGGGAAGCTTCCGCGCTCCTTGCCTCGCACGCCTCGCAACCACCTCGAGTCCACGTCGTCTTCGACACATCACGACCGTTCTGACCTCAGCGCCACCTGCGCCTAGTCCGGTCACCTCGTGTCTCGCCACGACTCCGCCTCGACGTCCTGCAGCCACACAGACAAGAAACACGTCAAATAGCACCGCTCGATACATGAAAGCGTAAATAGAGATCAAACTTGTCGACTCATCAGAATATGCAACATAAACCCATACGACTAGGTTCGACCAAGTCCGACCGAGCCCGTTACGCCACGCAACGTCTAGGTCCGAACCAACCGACTCAAACTCGACTTTTCCTAAACCGATGTCAATTACTCATCATACACAACGGGATGACCTCCACATGGTCTCTCAATCTCCCCCTTGATGAGTATATTGACAACCCAGAAAAAGCATGAAGTAGAGTTTGAAGAGTCCAACATGGTCCAAAGAAGGAAATGAAACTCATGACCATGTCGACAGAAGAAATCATTAGAGCAACTCAAGAAAGAGTAAATTGATCTCCAAGCTCTAGATCCCCAAAAGACTTTTTCTCCAATCTATTCTCCCCCTTTTGGCAATAAACACATCAAGAATGCAAAAGAGAGAATAAGTCATGATGATGGATGAAATGGCTGAAGTTTGTTTATTCTAAGCATTTAGAGCCATGAGAATTATCCATAATGACCATAATGTATTACACCAAGCCATAACTCAATGAACTGCTATCTAGATCATGACAGGATATGTATAAGCTAGCTAGAAGCAATTAGATGACAATCTGAATTTTAGTGCATTTATGAGCATGTCAAGTCATCAATAAGCAAAGTCTATCTAGAGACATCCAAAGATGATGCAAGCCATGTCAATCAAGCTAAGCGGAACCAAGAATCTAATATTGAGCCAAAATAGAGTGTTATATACTCAAGAGTGAAACAATGGTTCAAATACTTGATTCTTTTGATAACTCAAGCAAATTGAGCACAAATGACATTTTTCTATTGAAATTCATGGTCGTTTCCAACGAGTATTTTTATCATGTGCTAGATCTCAAGCCGTGCTGCGACTACTCCAAGCATGACGCTTAAGAAGATAGTCTAGGTCATCCAAAACTCCCCCCAAGTTCATGCCTAGTGCAATGGCAAGCCGTCTCGTGAGAAAGAATTGGTGAGATCAGTTTTTTCACACAAAAGAGATCTTTTTGCTTTTTGATAAGTTGTACTAACTCATGTTACATCAAGAGTTTAAGACACCTCAATCTAAGGCTCAACTAGAGATTCAACGCTCAACTCAGCCTATTTGACATGGCATGAATCATAAAAGGATAGCTCAAGACAGACTAAACTCATGTGCTAATCATGACAAAAGCTAGTCTACACATATGAAGTCATGATAAATCGAGCAGATAAGCATAAATCATGGCAAGATGTAAAGCATTTTAAGCATGTCATAACAGGATAATAATCAAGGCTCCATGTAGTTATATTACAATGCAGAAAGACATGCAATAAAATCCAACTCCCCATCAACACGTGATGCAGCTTTTAGTTCAAGTTGAGTTATGTCAATATGAAGATCTAGAAGTTCCCAAATGAACCCCCCTGAACCAAAGCAATAAAAACGAGAAGCTGGCAAAGAAATCAAGAAAGGCAGTCCTTAGAGCATAGATAAGATAGAGAATACTAATGACTCAGACTAACTCTTATCTATCCCATATGACTCCAGAACAACAGCTGTCGAGAAAAACACACACTACAGAGCAAACACATACCCTGTCTACCCGAGGGTGGCCCAACCCTTGTTAGAACCTAAAAGAAGTGAGTAAGCTCAACCTAGTTAGATAAGAAACAGTTATCCTGAAAGCACAAGATAAGAGCAAGAAGTCTAAGCAACTCAGCAAGAGATACACTCTAACCTATGCTAGAAGGACTAAAACCCAATGCACCCGCAGATGCGATGCAATAGTAAGGAAACAGAAGCATAATAAATATGATAAAACAATAAAGCCCAAAGCTCCCCCTCACAACAGTCCATAAGGACAAACCACCCCAAGCTCTCCCCGCAGAGCTGAAAACCTCGTGATATCCAAAGGCTTGGTGAAGAAATCAGCCAACTGGTGGTCACTCTCCACAAACTGAAGCACGATATCAATGTGCTTGGTCCGAGAGTGTTGCACTGGGTTCTTAGCAATGCTAATCGCAGACGTGTTATCACAAAAAAGCGGAACACGGTCGATAGCTAACCCAAAGTCCCGCAGAGTCGAGACCATCCAAAGGACACAGCTACGAGAATCGGCTGCTGACAACATACTCGGCCTCTGCGGTGGGTGTGCAACACCGGACCGCTTCCTAGAGGACCAGAAGCGAGAGAAGTGCCAATGAATTGGCGGTGTCAAGTGCTCTTCCTATCTATCCTCTGACCAACAAAGTGCGCATCCGAGTAGGCTCTCAAGGAAAGACAAGAAGAGGAAGAGTACGGATACCATAGTCAATGGTAGCTCGAAGGTACCGAAGATGCGCTTCACCGCTTTGGCGGTGAGATCTGCGAGGAGAAGCTCGGCCGGGCACAAAGACACACGAGAAGTGTATGTCCGGTCTCGAGGCGGTGAGGTACAAGAGGAGCCAATCATACTCTGAACTCCTTTTGATCAAGCGGCTCGCCGTCCTCATCGAGGGTCAAGTGTGGTAGTAGAAGCCATCGGAGTTGACACCGGCTTTCCATCACTCATGTCGAAGCGTCTCGGGAGGTCACGGGTGTACTTGCCTTGATGCAAGAAGGTACCCTCCAGTGCGCTTGATCTGGAAGCCAAGGAAGAAAGTCAACTCACCCATCATGCTCATCTCAAAATCGGTGCTCATGACATCCGAGAAGCTGTGAAACTAGAGCATGAGAAGAGCCGCCAAAGATAATGTCATCGACATAAATTTAGACGGCGAAGGTCATTGCAAGCCGCGAATGAACAAGGTCTTGTCAACTTTACCCATCTCGAAATCATGCCTCAAAAGATAGGACTTAAGCCTTTCATACCAAGCTCTAGGGGCTTGCTTAAGTCCATCTGACGCTTTGGAAAGCTTGTAGACATGATTAGGGTATTTGGGGTTCTCGAAACCTGGAGGCTGTCTGACATAGACTTCTTCCTCAATGAAGCCATTGAGAAAGGCACTCTTGACATCTATCGGTAGAGCTTGAAACCCTTAGAAGCGCAAAGGCAAGCGAATTCTAATGGCCTCAAGTCTAGCTACGAGGGCAAGGTCTCCTCAAGTCTAGACCCTCAACACAGGAGTACCCCGAGCAACCAGTCTAGCCTTGTTTGAATGACTACCCCATCCTCACTTTGCTTGTTCTTGAACACCCATTTGGTTCCAATGATATTGTGATCTCGAGGGGGCTCAACAAGCGTCCAGACCTTGTTTCTCTCGAAGCTCTCTAATTCTTCATGCATGGCATTTATCCAAGACTCGTCGGAGAGAGCATGACAAACATCCTTAGGCTCAAAAGAGGCAACAAAGGCAGAGCAGAGACAGAAAAGTGATGTACCAGATTTCGAACGAGTGACTCGCTCAAAGAGATCTCCAATAATCTGCTCAGAAGGATGTTCTTTTTGAATGTGTCTAGGAGGTCCAAGATGAGATGAAGAAGTGACCTCTACCCCGTGAGCTGACGGGGTAGGAACAGAGCCACTAGCTCCAGAAGAAACAGAAGGCATGGGCTGATCACCTTGAGGTGCGGTGGAAGAAGGCACCTCAAGGGGTGGATGAGGGACTGGATCAGGTAGACAACCCTCGTCTCCATCCTCCTCATCATCCACGAAGATGGTCTCGGACTGCTCTAAAGAACCTGAGATATCGGGTCTAGTCCCCGGACTGGCCTCGTCGAAGGTCACCTCATAGGTTTCTACTATTTTACTAGACTCGCAGTTCCAGACCCTATAAGCCCGCGAAGAAGTCGAGTAGCCTAGAAAGATCCCATCACAAGAACGTGACTCGAACTTGTCTAGGTTCCCAGACTTCAAGATAAAGCACTTGCAACCAAACACACGAAAATGAGAAACACTGGGCTTTCGTCCGTATCTCAACTCGTAAGAAGTACGGTGCAAGTGTGCCCGAAGAAAAACTCTGTTCGAAACATGGCACGCGGTGGCTATAGCTTCAGCCCAAAACTTCCGCGGTGTAGAGTACTCATCAAGCATCGTCCTGGCCATCTCGACCAAGGTACGGTTCTTCCTCTCCACAACGCCATTTTGCTGGGGGACGTATAGAGAAGAGAACTGGTGCTCTACAACTGTCTCACCACAGAAACTCTCAAAGTAGAAATTCTTGAACTCCGTGCCATTGTCACTACGGATCGCTCGCAAGGCACCTGGAAGCTCAACAGAAAGTCTACTGAAAAGACCTCGGAAATGTGTAAACGTCTCATCCTTCGAGGCTAAGAAAAACACACAAGAATACCTCGAGAAGTCATCAACCACGACAAGAACATACCACTTCCCTCCTGCAGACTGCACTCGAGCTGGTCCAACGGTGTCCATATGGAGCAGTTGTCCCGGTGCATCGGTCATAGTCACTTTGTGTGGGAGGGTGAGCGGCAACCATCTTCTTGTGCTTGGCATGGAGTGCAAACAAGATCTTTGACCATCTTGAGTTTCGGCAGACCACGAATGAGATCATGGCCGCTAACTCGGGTCAAATGGTCAAATCCAATATGACCAAGCCTCCTATGCCAGAAGGAAAGGTCGCGGGACTCAGAAGCAACTAAACACCTGAGAGGATCACCAGAAGACTCAGAAAAAACAGCATGAAAGATCATCCCAAAACGAGAAATCCCGCAAACCAGACTACCCGAAGAATCAAGAATTTTGCAATTGTTCTTCTTAAAGCTCACCTCAAAATCGTCATCGGTAAGCTGAGAGACTGAAAGCAAATTGTACTGCAGCTTACTAACCAAGGCAACATCTTTTAAAATAAATGAATCATTAATGTGCACTGTACCTTTGGCGATGACACGCCCAGATGAAGCGTCTCCGAAGGTGATCGTCTCATCACCTGGAGCTCGGGCAAGGGAAGAAAACCACCGGGAATCTCCGGTCATGTGTCGTGAACACCCGGAGTCCACGAGCCAAACCTTTCGCTTCCTCGCCGTGAGCACGAGTCAACAAGAGAGCAAAGTCTCGAGCGGGATAAATCAAAATAGATTTTGGAACCCAATACTGAGTCACACGTCGAGCAGAAGAAGTAGTCACACACGAGTGACCTCTAACTACCCTACGCTCTCCGTCACTCAAAGAAGCAGAGGGTGCGTGAGAGACAGACTCAAGGCATTCTTTGAATCCGGCGCTACGGGAGGCGAGTGAAAGCACCAACAACAGTCGATCACGCCGCGGGTAGGCATCTCGATGGGGAAAATGAGATCTACCCTCAGGACGGTGGAAGTCACGACCAGAGGGAGCACAAGGACGAAAAACACAAGACTCAGAGAAACCAAGTCCTCGGTGTTGCCGAAAGCTACCAACAGTAGCAAACCTAGACCTCGTGTTGGTCTTGGGTGCACTCAAGGTCTGGGGTTGACCCTGAATACGCCTAAGAGACTCAACACGGTCTCTTCGCGCGATCTTGGCGCGCTTGAAGCAATGGTCAAACAAATGCCCATCCTTCGGCGGAAGGTGCAATGATACCGCCCGAGGGGTCAGGCTGCGGTGAAATCACCTTGCTGTCAGAAATCCCTTGGACAAGGCCCGTTGATTTAAATTGAACTTTCTTGTTCTTGGGCTTGACCTCAATCACACTGCGACTCACGGTGCGAGCACGGCGGTGGATGTTTCCTCACATCCTCACGGAGATCATATCCTAGACCCTGTTTGAACTTGCAAATCTTTGATTGGTCTAGAATAAGATTAAGTTTCTTCTTACTTCCTACAAATTTCTCGAGAGTGTTCATAAGGTACTGACACTCCCGAAAGAGAGAGATGCAAGAAGAGCAAGGAGAAGAAGAAGAGACAGCAGGAGGAGAGGAAAGTGAAGAACCAATAGCAGAAGAGCGAATAGCACGTGCATATTTCTCCTTATGCACGGCCACCTCAACATTGAGGGCTTCGCAGGACACACAGGGGGCAGTCCTAATCCTAGCCATTTGGTCTTCGTAACTCTTCCTAAACGTCTCTACCATGTCCTTATCCTTTTCCAACACCTCAACACAGAAGGCACAAGCAGGACGTGATTTTTCGAGGAGGTCCTTAGTTAGCTTCACACATTTATCATCCAAAGCAATCAAGTTAGATATTAGTTTATCACAATTTTTGCATGGTGAGCTAACAGGGTCCTTAGAAGCATACTGAGCCATTTTCTTATTGTAGTCAATCATTTCTTGAAACTGTTTTGAGGCGATTCAAGTTCGTAGATTAACTTAGGACAGTTTACACATGAAGCAATAGGCTCAAGTAGAAAAGCTTGTAACTCAAGCAATTTTATGATCGCCGTTTAGATTCATCTTTAAGTTATTACAACTTTCACACGTCTCGGGCGGATCGAGAAGCAATGTATAAAGACCTATAAAAGCATTATCCTTATCCTCACATGAGGTGCAAGAAATAGTCTCAACAGTAGAAGATGAAACAGGAACTACCCTACTCATCTCAAGCTCAGCAAGAAGACTAATGTTCTCCACCTTAATCAATTCAAGCTCAGAAGACAGACTAGCATGAGAGGTCCTTAATTTCTCCATATCATCGATCAAGGCACAACATGTATCACAGTCATCACGGGAGGGAGCAGATGTAAGCGAAGTAAGCTCCCGTGATAGTCTAGCTACTTCCTTCTCCAAATCAGCACACCTAGCCCTAGACTTGGCATGAAATCTACCTAGCTTAAGGAAAGCATCATTGGCGATCATAAGTAGGGCTCACCTCGTCGAGTCGAGTACTCATTGTTGCTCGATTAAGCCCTCGAGGCCATGAAGCACATGGGAGAAGTCGTCGCCGCCTTTGGGTTCTTGATCACCCGTCCCATCGTCGTCGCTCCATCCCTCCACCTCGCCGAGGTCGAGGTCGTCAGCGGTGAGGGCGGTGGAAGAGCTTCTTCGCCTTCCCAAAGTTGCGGAACTTCTTCTTGCCTTGGAGCAGTCTTGAGGGCTTGAGTTGCGGTTCTTGTCGGTGTAGTCGTTCTTGCCCGAATCAAGTCGCCTTTACCCTTCCCAAGCTTGGGACGGTTTGCTCGGATGTGGTTGGGGCCACCACACTTAAAACAAATCACGGGTCCTCCTCTTTTTCCATCCCTCCTCCTCTTGTAAGCATGAGAAAATCTTCGCGCTAGGAGGGCTAGCTATTCATCCGCAAGCTGCTCTAACTGATCATCAGTTATGTCACAGAGAGCAGCGAGGGAGAATCCACACAAAGGCTCGCAGAAGAAGATCCGAGCGGGATCGGTGACTAGTGCCATCGATCGTGACTTGACCGAGGCGAGAGACTATGTCAATCTCGTGGGTCTTGATGCGCGAGTAAAGCGCGTCAAGAGTCGTGGTCGAGAGGTCCGTGGTGTCCTTGATGGTAGTCACCTTCATCTCCCAAACGCGAAGATCGAGTGCGAGAGGATTTGTCGGCGTTATCCGAGTCGGAGTATGTGAGACCGACGGCTCGGAGGTTGCTCAAAATCTTGTGAAACCGCGAGAAGCACTCGTCAAGGACTCACCGGCAAGCATCTCGAATTTCTTGTATTCACGCTTGAACCGGTCTGTCGAACCGTCTTGATCCGGTGGTGCCCTCATGGTATGCATTGAGGTCACCCGGATGTCGAGGCGGACGACGGTGAGAGATCGATCAATTCGCTCGGTCAACCCCTGAATGATGATGTTCCTTGATGATGTTCCTTGCCTTTGCATTCGCCTCAACATCAGCCATATTCCCGGCATTGATGTTCTCATCGGCAGAACAACAAAGCGAATCTTCACCTTCCGCGGATGGCATACCCGAGCACGGATGTAAGTTTCCATTCGGCTTTTCGGAAGGGTAATCCGGGCCATCGAAGATGGGCGGCTTGGTGGAATATTTGTGTCGCCATGGCTTGCGGGCGGTTAAGATCTATAGACAAGAGTTAACCGCTCTGATACCAATTGTAGGACCGGATATGGCAACAGAGGGGGGGTGAATGGTGCCTTTTAAAATTGTTCCCACAAATATACAAACTTTTCTCCGATAGCACTAGACGCTATGAAGAAGGAAAAGATTCACTCACTAGAACCAGAAGGACAGGTTACTACCGAACACAAGAAGAAAGAACCAAGTACCAAAGATCTGCTGCCGAGAGATGCTACTAGCCGAAACACTCACTCAAACCCTAACTGAAAAACTGAAGAAAGAAAACTGCTGCCGGAAGACAAACATGCAGTACTGCTGTTTTGTTTCAACCAAAATAACACTGAACAGTAAAAACTCAAATAGCTGCCGAACACAACAAATCTTGCTGAAAACAGCAAGCTGTGCCAAGTGAAAACATCAGCTGAAAGGAGCAGAAAATGCAGAGCAAGAAGTGACAGATTTTCGGTTGAATGAAGCCACAAATTCACTTCAGACCATCCCTTCCGAAAAACTGGATTTTGCCGGGCAAAGAAAACTTCACTGCTGTCAACTACTGCTTTGACTGAGAGTTTGGTCGATTACACAAAGCAGAGCGACCAAGAAATGGGAAATAGCGAAGCTACGAGAAGGTTCGAAGTTCTTGCCGAAAGCAGATTTTTCACAGATGCAGTTGGTGATCCAAAATCGGTACAGCCTGTAATTTATGGCGATTATCGTCGGAAAGGTAGACTTTAAAACTGATACGGAAATTTACCACATCACCGAAAACAGCAGAAGGACCTTGTTGGTTTTGCAGCCGAGAACATCCAACAACGAGGTAAATTCTAGCAAAGATCAAGCAGCTGCAAGAACTTGAAAAGAGAACAGAGACATTCGGCAACAGGGCACCCGAACAGAACTTGGCTGAAATTCTGATTTCGGTTTTCAACCGATGCAGACAAAGCGATAGAAGTAAAAGAAGAGCACGATAAATACCGAAACCAAATTGAGGACAAGAAATGATTGATCTATCTTTGTTTCTCTCGGGTTGTTTGAATAAAACTTTAACTCTAATAGTAGCCTAACTTCAGGGATCAAAGAAATTTTTACCAAAAGGCAAAGAAAAGAGTTCTGGGCAGAAACTGAAACCTGAACCGAAAATGGGTTGATCTCCAAAATCCTCTCCAACCCTTGATCCTTTGAAGATATATTAGCAATACCCACTGGGCTCTAGATATCAAATTTCATGTCAACTCTCAAAGGAAAATCACAGGAAAACCGAAACCCTAGCTTTTCAGATTTTAAGAACAGAGAGAAGAAAATCTAAGTTTCTCCTCAATCATTTATCTTTTGGACATGAAACTTTGAGGATATGTTAGCAATAGCCATAGGGCTCTAAATATCAAGTTTCAAGCCAACTTGTAAAGGAAATCAAGAAATGCTCCAAAACATATAAATGCAAAAACCAAGAACAGAGAGCCATCTCAAGAAAAGACTTCAGAAATTTCATTCTTTAATTAAAGCAAGGATCAAAGAAAGGAAATTACATGAAGAAATCAACTAGCTCTAACAATCTCCATCTCTCATGAACACACACAAGCAAAATGAAGAACAGAGCACCACCAGGAGAGCCTACAGGGGGAACACCCTCACATACATGTTGTGACTTCCCTGGACTCCCGCTTACACCCCTGCACCTTCCAACAACTAAGGCTTGAAAGCAAACAACCTTCTAAAGCCTCTTTTGACTCAATTGAAACCCTAATCCTCTCTAGAAGGCATGAGGAGGCATGCAGCCCCTCTCCTCTATTTATAGCATTGGCTAACGGGTCTCCACCCCGTTACACCCGCTAAATCCAACGACGCCCGCTCCCGCTTGTGCAGCTTTTTCGAAATTCCTGTTTCGCCCCTCCTGCACCTTCCGGGAAGCTTCCGCGCTCCTTGCCTCGCACGCCTCGCAACCACCTCGAGTCCACGTCGTCTTCGACACATCACGACCGTTCTGACCTCAGCGCCACCTGCGCCTAGTCCGGTCACCTCGTGTCTCGCCACGACTCCGCCTCGACGTCCTGCAGCCACACAGACAAGAAACACGTCAAATAGCACCGCTCGATACATGAAAGCGTAAATAGAGATCAAACTTGTCGACTCATCAGAATATGCAACATAAACCCATACGACTACGTTCGACCAAGTCCGACAGAGCCCGTTACGCCACGCAACGTCTAGGTCCGAACCAACCGACTCAAACTCGACTTTTCCTAAACCGATGTCAATTACTCATCATACACAACGGGATGACCTCCACATGGTCTCTCACTAACCGACCAAAGCCGTGGGAAGCCCAGGCCGGTTGCAAGCTTCCAGCTTCTCCCTGCAAAGAAGCCCGCTGTTTGGGACATCTTCCTACTTTCACGAAGCCCACAGGCGGTGTGTTTGGTAACCTAGCTTTTCCGGCCTCTTGAGCTATGGCTTAAAGTTGAAAAGTCTTTAATAACCTTGATACAAATTACCACTTGTTCATTCATTGATAAAGTCATTATCATCTATTCCAAACTTTTCATTTGTATTACATACATATCCATCTTATTCTGTATTCCTTTCTATTCATCAAAATCCAATACAAACCATATTTGTTCATGAATAACAAAAAATATGAACAGCAAACAACGAGTGAATTAAGCAGCATATTTGTTCATGAACAAACAACAAACAATGAATTGATTTTATTGACGAGCAACAAGAGTTTAGGGAATAGCAAGAACTGAAACCAATTGACGAACAACAAGCACCATTCATTGGAAGAAACTTCATCTTCAAGAAATTTCAAGAAATAAATTGAAAAATTAGAAAAAGGAATGGAATCATCCCCATCTGGTACAAGAATTCTAGGAAAGGTGCAAGAAATGGGATTGCCATTTGATTTTAACCGAAGAAGAGGCTTTGGCATGTAACCAAGGTTCATATGATGGATAATCGACGGTTGGTTCAGGTTTCAAACTAAAAAATGTTACTTAGATTTTTAGATTTGTGCTACATCTACCAAAATTGTTCATCTAAGAAAGTTTGGCATACCATTGGTCATGGTTACAACCAATTTTTCTTACAACGCAGGTGCACCTATATATCTATCTATCAATCATATTATTAAAATGAGGTTAAAAGAAGCCTCCACGTTCTTTTTAAGAGGCTAAAAATTCTCTTATTAATCAGAGAAAAAATAGAAATATACCTATCTCATTTTCATATATCCAATATAAATATTTACAAATATATTGATGCCGATGAGCCACATTGCCATTGAAACTTCTTCTCTGGCCACAGTACACTTTGATGAGTTCATCTTAATCCAATGATCCTCATGCGCCCATTGATCCGCCATCGCTGCCCTTGTCTTCCTCTACTCAAACCCGAGCTTCACCACGCCGCACCATGCAAATGGCTCCCTCGTCCTCCGGTTCAGTGCACTCGACATTCTCCCCTCACCGTTGACAATGTGTTATATACCTGGTTCAAAGTAGAGGGTTGAAAATGGATAAACTTAAAAGTAGAAGGATCAAATATGGATTTTATTTCCAAAATAGGAACAATTCATAGTTCTAGGGCCTGTTCATATTGGCTTATGCTTTCAGAAGCAGAAGCCAATACGAACGCCCCAGCTTCTATAAACCGTTACTATTCATCAGCCACCACCTTTTCAGTTTCACATATTGTAGCGTACTTTGTATTTTATTATATCATAATTCCGTAAGTCGCATGGCGGTGTCTTTCGTTGCACCATCGTTTTTTACATAATGCACTACTATTCACCAGCCACTACTATTTATCATATGTTTCTATCACCCACTACTGTTTATCAGCCGCAGCTAAAAGCCATTAACAAAATCCAATATGAACATGCTCGTAGAGTAGTTTTAAAAAATGTTCTTAGGTGCAAGTATGTCATACTATGGCTCCTAGTTTGACACCATACTTCAAAAAGATTTTCACTCTGTAGTTTCGATATAAACACACACAATGTAGTATCTTGCGCAAGAAATTCAGCTAGTTTTAATATTAATACAACTATATTAGCAATTCATAGATTGAAAGCATTTTTGTAGAAGATTGTCTTTGATGGTATGCAATACTGTAGCTCATGGTCTAAAGCCATTTTTTTTGGAAAGTTCCACTTGTGGTTTCTGGGGCCGATATGCCTTAGCTATAGCTCTTGGGTCTAAAGCAAATTTAGTTTTTATCTAAATTTCAATGCTAGATTGAAAGGTTGAGGTTGAAGAAGAGCAATCCATCGTATCATGTGGTTCGGGGGATTTCCATGTCTTATCGAAGTGAGGATAACGATGCAATCCAATGCAATGATGAATGGAGCAAAAGTCATTACACGACGGGAGGAAAGGAAGAGAAATCCAACTGATGCATAGAACCCAACCAGACAAAGAAACTAAGGAGTAAGGACAAAGAAGGCACAGCCGCACGAAAAAGAGAGTAGGGAGTGCAATTGGTAAGGTACACAAGTACACAACATGCTCATTTGCAATCATATGCACTTTCAAAACCAGGAAAGAGGGCAAGTAACGACGATGAGCCAGCCGGTTACCAAATCTAAACAAAGTCTTGTTTATTGGTGAGCTATTTTTCTCCGGTGCTAGCAAGAAGCATAAGGATGAACTCCAGTAAGCTTTTCCTCTCAGGGTTCACCTAGCCTCAACTTTAGGCCTCATTTGAAACACAGAAATTTCACTCGAAGATTTCCTGATAGGGCCTTAGGCGGCTGTCCGGGCTCGCTGGCGAGCAGTTCTGTTGAGCCCTGTTAATGTATAGTAACATCTAGGTCTTGATTACTTGGTTGAGAGACTATGTGGAGGTGCTCCCATGTTTATGATGAGTAATTGACACGTGTTCTGGAAAGTTTGAGTTTAGTTTGGTCGGTTTGCGCCAAGTCGGTGTATGGCGCAGTTTGGTTCAGTTGGACCTGGTCGAACGCGGTCGAAGGTGTTTAGGACGGTTGTTTTTTTTCTCGATCGATCGTTTGGGCTTGTTCGTGTTTGAGTGTTTCGACTAATGCATATGTTGATTCCATTATCTCGAGCGGTGCTATGTGATGTGTTTCTTGTTTGTGATGGCTGCAGGACTTTGAGGCGGAGTCGTGGCGAGGCACGGGATGACCGGACTAGGCGCAGGAGGTGCTGAGGTTAGAGCGGTCGGGATGTGCCGAAGACGGCGAGACTCGAAGTGGTTGCGAGGCTTAGACGGCAAGAAACGAGGAAGCTTCCCGGAAGGTGCAGCAGGTGCATTCTGGTAAATGCGCAAGGCTGCAAAAGCGGAAGCGGATTCGGTTCGAGTTAACGGGTAAAGCATTGGAGTTGGTAGAGCTAATGGATAAAGTAAAAAGTGAACCCGTTAGTGGAGGCTATAAATAGAGAGGTTGTTCTCTAGAGCCACTTGAGGGTTTTTGTGCATTTGCTCTCCATGTGTGTGTGTCTTGTCTCTTGGTTCTGTTGTGAGGTGTGTTTTGGAGATGTATTTCTTCTCCTTTGTTTGTGTGTTCCTTTGAGGTTGAGGCTTTATATGAGATGGTTGTAAGAGAATCTTGTGTAATCACTCATCTCTCCTAATCTTTATGGAAAGTCTTTTGTTTGAGATGATCTGATGTCTCCTCTCTCTGTAATTGGCCTCTATTCCTGTTTGTTGCTTTCTGTTCTTCTTTGCGTATTTTGATTTTGAGTTGAACCTCTTGTTTAAGTAGCTGCAAAATGATTTTGCTTTGAACTAGGAATCTTCTCAAAGCCCCTTGGCTAGTTATTCCTGAGAGCAATCATTTTTACAGCTATCTGTCCAAGTTTTCAACCACTGGAGATTTCCTCTGCTTTCAAGATTCTAGGGTTTACTATTCACCGTAGACAGAGGTTCTTGTTCTTGGTGTCTCGACAGGAAATTCTGTGTTGGGTTTGTGTTTTCTTGTTGTGAGGTGATTCAATGCTGTGATCAAAGGCCTCATGTGCAAAAGATTCAAGAATTACAAGCAATTGTGATTTCAATCTCATTCTCTGTTCGGCTTGTCTTTTTCAGTTTCATGTCCTCTATGTGATTTTCTTCAGCCGAATTAATTTTGTTTGAATGTTCTTGTTCCTGAGGTCCCCCTGCTGTTTGGGTTGAAGTCTCAATCTTCTGGCTTGAGAAGAGCTGCAGTCGATTGTCCTTTGTCTCCGTTCTCTGTGCTTTTCGGTAGCTACTATGCTGTCAAGATTTCATCTCTATTTTGTTTTCTTCAGGCTGCCAGCTGCTTTTCCTTTTCAGTTTGCTTTTTGTTGTTTGCTTTCTCCGGTCTGTAGTATCTGTAGTTTTCAGTTTGCAGTTGCTGCTGCAGTCCAGTGCTTGAAGCCTTTGGTCAGTTTTCTTTGCAGATTTCAGCCAAAGTGCAGATTTCAGCCCAAGCTAGCATTGAGTATCACTTCGGCTGCTAATTCAGTTTGGCTTTTGCTGTTTTTAAGTGCTCTCGGCAGCAAGCTTTCCCTCCCTTTTACAACTAGTGCAGTGAACAGTTTTCAGCTTCTTCTTGATGCATTCGGCCTGCTATTTTTCTGCTACTTCAGCTGCATTTTGGTCTGCATTACTTCTTCAATTCAGTAGCCATTTTTCTCTCCAGTTTGCTGTCAGTTTTTCCTGTTTGGCATTTCCCTTTGGTTCAAATTTTCAGCATGCTGTTTTTGCAGAAATTTCAGCATTATGAATTCAGTTTCCTGCTGCAGTTTTTTTATTTTTGGTTGGCTAGTCTTTGCTCTGTTTTCAGTCTTTGTTAAAGGAGTGTACAGTAGCTAATCTCTTCACTTTTTCAGTCTGTTTCTTTTCAGTTTTGGCTTGAGTGAAATGTGTCACTCTATTCTCTTGTCATCTAGTTTTGCTTCTCTTTTGAGTTTCCTCAGTCTTTCGGCAAAATTATTTTCGTTGTCCAGTGAGCAATCTTCTTCCTTACTTCATAGTTTCTATAGCTATCGGAGATGAAAAACGTGTGGATACTTCGGGGTGATTTTTGAAGGCACCATTCACCCTCCTTCTGTTGTCATTTCCGATCCTACAATTGATATCAGAGCCGGTTAGCTCTTCCTCGTAGATCTTAACCGGTTTCTGGAGCCATGTCAACGGACAAGTATTCCACCAAGCCCCCGATCTTCGATGGGATCGACTATCCCTTCTGGAAGAGTCGGATGGAGACCTACATCCAGGCTCAGGGCTACGGCCATCTCCCCTACCCTAGTTCCACATTTCCCAAATCTACCGGCCTGCGGCCACCACCTTAATAGTGTAAAACTTTGCATGAAATATAAGCTACAATTATTCGTACAGTAGTTTAGATATTTCTAGGGCTATCAAGGATATGGCTGCAATTTTAACATGACATTTATTGGTGGTAGGTGTTATCTAAATATCATGTCATTCCAAACATTTTGTTTTACGCAAATTAACATTTCACAAATAGCAACAATACAAATACCATAAGTACATAATTTGAAGGACATGGGATCCAACATGATCAAGGGTTTGCAACTTGCCTTGACAGTCGACTAACTCGGCAACCTCGAAAACTGTGCTTCCTAGCTCTTGATCTTGTACCGAAGCCTCTGGAAACTCCGACGCTAGCGCAAACACACAAAAATAACATAAGTATGGCTTGAGCCTAATCAAGCGAGGAAAAAAATAAATCTATGAAAAAGAAGTAAAATTCATAAATATTCAAATGAGAGGTGTTTTTGAATTTTTAGATTTTTTTGGAGACGAAATTGGTGGATTGGAGGTCAAAAATAGGTTATGGGCATCAAAATGAGCAAGGTGGTGTAATTTGGGAATTTTTGGGATTTTCTGTGATTTTCTAGGATTTTATTTGATTTTCTGGATTTTTTAAAATTGGGGGTCTTCTTCAACCTCCCGCCACTCGCGCAAGAGAAGAACAGCGGTGAGGGTTCTCGACGGCGATTGGGGGTACCGGTGGTTAGCTTTCGGTGAGGTGAATCCATTTTGGGGTTCAGGGAGGCACGGGGATCGGCGATGGAGGTCGGAAGCAGAAGGGGAGACTTCGGCCTCCAGGTGGCGCAATGGCTCACCGGCGGTCCTCTACCTAAATGGGAGGTGATTTGGCGATCTGTGGTGTGAGGGGCTCACAATGGCAGTGGTGGATTTAGCTGGGAAGCTTCCAAGAAGGCTGGCCACGGGAGAGCTCTTCGGTCGGCGGCGAGCTTCGGCGCTGGGGCTCCACGGGCGTTCACCTGACCAGAGGAGTTCACCAAAGAGGTCAGAAGGCAGTAGAGATGCTCAGAACGGAAGGAATCAAAGTTTATAAGAGAGGAGAAGAGGATTGGCTTACTGAGGTCGCCGACTCAGGGGAAGGCGACGACGGAGCTGGGGAGCGATGGAGCTTCGATCGGCAGTTCACGGGGTGATTGAAGGTCATAGGAAGCTATCTGTGGGGATGGGGAAGGCTCTGGAGGCGTGGGAGAGCGAAGGAGGCAAGAGTGGCGGACTTAAGCTCCGGCAGGGAGGAAAAAGAGGAAAAGGGGACGGATGGGCAGGGCACTGGCAGTCAGCAGAGGCGACAGGGGGTTGTTGCCCGAGCAACGGAGAAGTGACGGGGCGCTGGGGAAGTTAATGCGCGCGACGGGGAGTGGGAGCAGTTGGGCGACCAGTACGGGCGGTGGCGCTCCGCACGGAGGAGGGAGAAGAGGCGGAGTCTGACGAGTGGGGCGACGAGGTGACAGGGCGTCGCAGTCACGGGCGACGTGGCGTGACTGCAAGCAGCCCACGACGGCAGCATGGCGAGGGCGAGGTGGCGGAGCCGGGGGCGGGGCACGTCGCGCGGTGGAGGGAGGAGCGGCGGAGACTACCAGGTGGGACCAAGGGAAGGCACAGGGCGACACGTGCAAAGGTGGTGTCGCTGGTTTTGGACCGGCCGTCGACGGAGTGGTGAGGCGGAGCAAAACAGTGGGCGCGGTGGAGCTCTGCGCACAGCGCGAGCACGAGGAGAAGGCGGAAAAGGAGAAAGGCGCCAACGGGAAAGAAAAGCGCAGAGCCCAAAAGGGAAGGCGAAAATTCGCTGGGACTTTTTAAATTGGGAAAGTTTTCAAACATTTATCTAAAAATTCAGGAAAAAAACATAAAAATTATTTTGAAAATTTTGGGGCCTTTCAAGATCTAAGCTGTATCTCTTGCCCATCGACGCGTGCTGAATACACATGGCCGCATGGGTGCTTCCCGGTGTTTCCGTGCATTCCGCGATGACCACGATGCCCACATACCTCGTAGGCTAGCTAGCATCAACTTACCCGCCATGTTTTCACCCCCATATTCTGTGTAAGCACGATGCTAATACAAAAGCAAGGAATGGGGTCATCCCAGAAAAAAATAATGTAATGATCTAATATAGGGCCTGTTCTTTTCCTCCGAAGTCGGCAGCTTTTAACTTTTACTACAGTACCTAACTTTTAAACGGAGTATTTTCTCAAGATGGGGTCTACAGGTTAAACGATCTACACGTTAAAAACCCAACATTTATACCTGCCAAAATCACAAATGAGTATCTGTCTCTCTGTAATCTGTACCGTAAACAACCAAAATTCAAAATTTTCAGCCAAAAATCATAAACCGCAGCCGAAAAGAACATGCCCATATTGAAGTGGGTGTGGATTTCCTTCGAGTTGAAGACAAGCAACAAACACGAAACAAGTGAAATATTTGGTGCCGCTTGGTTAGACTGAAATAAACTGGTTTATGACTAAAATTGTACTGTAGCTGACTGAAATTACACTATAAATTGATAATGGTTTATTTAGTGTAACTAAATTTAAAAAATATAAATATAGAAGAAATAAGTTAGCCTATCACAGACAACACAAATGAATATAGAAAAAAAAGAACCAGAAAAAAACTCAAAAAAAGCAAAAAAAATTAGAAAAAACAAAATTTAGGAATAGCAAAAAATAAGCCAGAAGCTTAAGCCAAACTGATCCTATGGGCAGAAACATGAATATCAGTAGGCTTTTATCTTAACAAGCAGCACACGGCGTCCGAATTTACACACTTGTACCGTTCCCACAAGAATGTCAAGAAACTAGAAATATATACATTGATGAAAGCTTCATAGTAAGGTAAATTTGATAACATGTTAAATTATCAATCACAAGCCAGCTGCTTATGTTTGAAGGAACTGGCAATGAGACCTGATTGTTATATTTACATGACAATCATATACACAAGTTTTCTAAAGCGAACCAATCATATGAACAACATATCGTTGCTCATAACTATTTTTACATGGATCAGCTGCGGTGCAGGATGAGGCTGTACGGGCCACAAACTACATGTGCAACGCAAAGAATTATAAAGTGAAGGTTAGAAGAGTGCATTTGGAGTGAAAAGGAGCCAGTGGTGATGCAATTGGACCTAATTGAGGTCAATTTCAACCCGCTCTGGGGTACCCCTCTCACTTTGCTGCACAACAAGTTCCGTACCTAGCTGCCCTTTGTCTCCTGCACCAAATGCGTAGAGTTTCCCTGAATCTGTCAGTGCAAATGTATGTGCATTCCAATATATGGAATTCGTAAGACTGATCTGCACCACCCTTTCATTAGTTCTCTTCAAAGAAGTCACCAACTCAGGGCTAAGCACGTTAGTGTGCCTGTTGTTACCCTGGAAAAACATTGCATTCAGATTCAGAAGCAGGGATGGTAAAAAAATGCTTATTGATTCTAACTTGGGCAGAAAAAAAGAAGTTACAAGTAGCAAAAGGAATATGAGCAAATGTGTTTTGCTTCCTTACTCTTACATGACAGAGTAAATAGCTTCCTAATTGGAAAACTAAATTCTACTTACTGACGATTATCAGTGTAAGAAAGGTTGAGTGAACAGGCGAACAGCAAAATAAGACAAAATTGCACAAACAGATTCATAATCTCTCGTTAATAAACCCCGGTTACTTACATCACATGAAACACAGGAATGGCACATTCTTGTGAAAAAATAAGATGATATTTCTGGTCAATACTCTGATGAAACAACAACACTAAAAGATATAACACCAGTATATTGCAATACAGATGTCGTTGAATAGAAGAATTTGTCGCCAAGCATCTAACATCAACAAAAAACCTAGATGATTCTTGTAGAATGGTGCACATTCATGGTAGTCACTAGTGTTCAATTGGCAAATTATATTCCTTATGTGGCTTATAAAAAGGAAACTATGAAACAATTAAAAGAATCACAAGACATTGACAAGCTAGTGCTAATGTACAAGCAGAATGAAAATAAAACAGCATGTTTCTGTTAAATAACTTCTAGTCAAACCAGAATAGTGCCTAACCTCAGTTATAGTGTTGTGGCCAAGACTTGATGATTCACCGCATCCAAAAGAGTAAACATCACCTTTATCAGATACAACAAATGTGGTGTAATCTCCAGTTGCTACATGGACAGCCTTCACACCGCTCAAGGCCTCAACTACCTTGGGAACAGACTCACATTCCTCATTACCATGACCCAAGCAGCCGTAACGCCCCCATCCCCAAGTGCAAACACGTCCATCCTTGCCTACAACAGCAGCATGCCAAGCACCAGCAGCAACCACCACTGGCTGTATATTCAAAGTCCGGAACTGCTCAATCAATCTAGGGTATTTCTCATCAGTTCGAGAACCATGGCCAAGCTTCCCTCCTAAACCACAACCAACAGAATAAACAGACCTGCAATATAATTGAGACCAAAACATTGGAATAGAATCAAGTTATTGAAGTTAGTCGTATCTAGCAAATGCTGTGATTTAAGAAAAATCGAAACTTGCATACTATTTCACCTGTCCTATCAAAGCACAACATGAATTCATCAAAAATGTCAAAAGAAATTAAATATTAGTTACATTAGAATGGGAGAGATTAGTTTTCTTTTTCACTAATTTCAGCGTATCATTCCAGAATCTTTTTCTTCAAGGGTTATTGACAATATTCATATGTTGGCACATTTAAAAATAGTATTTAAATAGATTGAACCAAGCTTTCCTATGTAAACAGCGACCTTTGCTCTCTCTCATGTCAAAGGGTTTACATTCTACAGAAATTTACTTTCTTAACCTTAATTCACCTATTAGCTTCACCTTCGTAAAATTAGCCAAAACTAGAGTGTGAGGCTAAATGCAAATAAGAAGTTTTCTCTTTGTAAAAAATAGCATTTCACTATGTCAGACATCACAGAGTTGATCACAAATTGCATGTTTGGGCTAAAAATCTTACATGCCACTTGGTTGGCATGCCAGAGCAAGGAGATAGCAGTAGCCTGCAGCTATCTGCACAACTGGAATGTTCTCAAGAGGACCTGTGAGAAGATGAGGCTGCACATCGTTTGGCTCTGTCTGATGACCAAGTTTCATGTCGTTCCCCCAAGAAAATGTATATACGCGACCCTCCCGAGATAA
Source organism: Bonia amplexicaulis (assembly GCA_036346245.1). NCBI lineage: Eukaryota > Viridiplantae > Streptophyta > Magnoliopsida > Poales > Poaceae > Bonia > Bonia amplexicaulis. The sequence goes on from CM070769.1 coordinate 8,587,732, forward strand.
CACTGCAGTGAAGAAGTTCCCAACTGCTGCCTGGACAATGTATATGTCCTTCAATGATTCTACCATCTGTGGTGTAGTCACAACCCTAGAGCCTTGAACCCCATATTCCACTTCTCCAAAGGAATCCTTTCCAAATGCATACACCCTACCAGCATCACTGACGAGCATTGTCCGTCCTGCTCCTGCTGCCGCTTGAATAATTCTAATCCCCTGCAATGATCTTCAAGAAAATCAACAGATGTTTATCAGTCTGTTCAGCGACATGTGTGTCATGATTTAGTTATAATAACTGTTGATTTTAGAAGCACCTGATGAGCCGTGGTCTCGACTCCTCTTCTAAACTGCCATGGCCAAGTTGACCAGAGTTGTTGGACCCAAAAGTATACACAGCACCACTTGTTGTCACAGCGATGCTGTGACCAGGTCCAGCAATTGCCTGAGATTTTTCTCTCCGGCAACATGCTTCACCTGCCATTATAAACCTAAGAACTAGCTTCCAACTCCCGCCACAGCATTGCTTAAACAGTTCTCTTTCTTGTGCAGTCAAAGGCTTAAATATTGCCCGTTTCTGACACATATCCAATGCTGCAAGCTCTGACATTGACAATTGGAAATCTGGAGGGAAATTGGCAGGCTTCCTGAAAAACGTGCATGTTGCCTAACACAAGCACAAAGATCATCAGCGGCAATATCAATTCTACATTGGAGAAAAACAATAAAACACTACTTGCCTCCAAGTGAGCGAGGTCCTCAGGTTCTAGATTGCATGATGTGAGGACATGGAGGACAATTGACGGGTTTGCAGCCAAGGGGAATTCCCCAGGAGCAGAGTTGCCAAAGCAATGACGCTGTGACCGTTGAAATGATTGCTGCAATGGAGAAACAAGGGCAAGCGTCTCATCTACGATGAGATGGAGGGGGAGAGAAGAGGAAGCTCCGCTGCTCGTCGTGGTGTCCATCCACCACGTCTGGAACTTGCACTGCCCTATGCTTTTAACTCAAACTTGTGGTGCCCCTGCACGTAAGCCTCTACACCAGTGTGCATTAAAATACAGGACCATTCTGCAATGTGAAATGCATTAACATAACCATGACATGTAACTACAATCACTGATTGTGGGTTACTTCCCTAATAAGCTCATCAATACATTACACACATTAGTTTTGTTTAGCACAACTTTGCTATATTGTTCACCCAAATCAGAAAAGTGGATGAGAAAGAATCGTTCCAACACATAAACAAACAACTAAAGAAATTGCATCATTGGAAGCATTCCCAAAGTCAATGTAATCAAACAGATAGAGATGCCATATTCTTCTGGGACACCAACAGGCACAAAATCAGATGCAAAACAAGCTCCACAAATCAAGGAAAAGAAGGACGAAAACAACTCAAATCTCAAACAGTACCCAGACCCAATCAAAAGCACTAGAGCCGATTGTCAGGCTTGCAGCAAGAAGATATTGCAGGAAGCTTAACGCAGAAGAGGACCATGGAAATGGCCAAGGACAAGGTGCCACTGCGACCCCTCACAAAGAAAGCATATTCCCCCAAACTCCACCCCCAAAAGTCTACCTTTCTTATCCTATCCAATCAACAATACCCTCAGTTCACCAACACTGCACACAAGCAAGATTCCAACTGCATCATCGGTGTCAGAAAGATCATACCCACTAACAGTCGATCAGCAAAGGAAGACCTCAATTGGACCAAAGAACAAAGGATCCATGCTATTTGCTTGGATTCTGGTAAAGAGACACCAGAATTGAGGAAAAAAAATCTCATCTTTGAGCACAATTCACCAATCAGAACCACAAAACAGCGCCAGGATCATCACCCCCACGATGATCATGATCGAGCACGGATCATCCAAGCGAACACCCAAGAAGCACAGAGGAACTCCCGACTCCCCAAGAATCCAAGAAATCCTTACCCCCAAAATTCCCCCCCGTCCGCGGAGTCCGGACTCAGGACAAGACTTGAGCTTTCAGGGTAAGGATCAGGGGGCACGCAACCACGGACACCATCGGGTCAGTCAACCAATCGGGGGATCCTGAGGTTGGAGAGGCGCGAATCTAACCGAGAAACGGGGGAAGGGAAGCGAGGAGAGGTTGCTGTTTCTATGGGTAGCTGCGTGTATTTGTGTATTGCTTTCGCCTTTTTGTGCTCCTCACACACACACGCACCCTCTCTCTTACCAGAGGCTTTCGGCTTTCGTCTCTCTTACCAGAGGCTTTCGGCTTTCGTCGGTTGGTTCTTGGTGTTTGGGTGAGGTGTCAGAGTGTGGGGACAAAGGCGAGGGCGACGTCGCGGGAGAGCAAAATCTGCAGCGGCCACCCCGCCCTGCTCTCCCGTGTCCGTGCCATGGATTTGCTGCAGCAGTCACTGACATGTGGGGCCCGCTAATTGGTGGTTCGCTGGGGCCCACGTGCCGGGCACTCGTACCAGAGGAGTTTGGGAGTGCGTGAGCGCTCTGGGTGTCTTTAGCCCGGCGGTGTGTAGGTCGATTTGTTGGGCGACGGACTTGTTCGGTGGCGTCAAGCAACGTCGGCTACATGAGTGTTGTCCATGCTAGTCGTCCAATACAAGTCTATAGCACTACATTAAGGAATTATATTATTTAAACAATATTTAATAGAATTGATAATAATTACTTACATTAGATAGACATACAGGGTGGTGCTCTAACGGGCTTATAAGCTCAAGCTTTCAACTTTTTTTTCTATACTAGCTGAGAATACACTGTAGCTATGGGTAATTTTTCTACGTAATTAAATTTAGAAAAATAAAATAGTTATATCATCACGAACAATACAAAGGAATAAGATAAAAAAGAAAAACCAAAAAATGCAAAAACAAAAGGATAAAACTAAGAAGCCAAGCTTTAGAAACCAGAAACAGAAGCTCATTGGAGCAGAGATAGTACTATATTTCTATTAGAGATAAATATAATCTAATTTCGTTAAATACTATTTAAATAATATATCTCTATATATGTAGTAGGGATGGCCTCTACCTGAGCCCATCCGACCTGTTTGGGGACAATAAGGCCCAGTGAGATATGTGTAATGATATGTATGTCCCTCTATATGATACACAACTGTGAGGGTATTATTGTAATAGTGCTTTATGGGTACATATATGTGCCCCGAACATGGAGAGGCGGACAATGATAGTTCATCCCTCACAACTACTCCACTACTCTCCTACTTTACTGTTTGGTCAGTAGCCACAATAATATACGTATCGAACTTGTATTGTGAGACATAGAGAGTAATCGCGAGTTAAAGCCACATTTGGCACTATTTTGCATCGTATTTGCAAAAATAGACGTATACGCACCGTATTGACAAAATGTCGCCTGTCGTCTCGGCTGGGGGCGGCGGCATGAGTCGACACGCGCAAGACGTCCGCCACCCCTCACTGCACGGCAGTACCGCCGCATTAATGGGCGGACGGCAGCAAGCCTACCGTCTGGTGAGAGGGCCCGCAGATGATTAAGTCAGCTAATTAGCCGGCTTAATTACCTGCCCTAATATATCAAATGAGGACAAAAAATTACAAAAATTTATGTACAGCCTGCCGACATAATGTGTCTCGCAGTATAAATTTTGGGTAATTTTATCCATTGCAAATATTGCTCAAGAATTCATACAAATTTGATATTTTTACGAGTTTTTACATATAGTAAACGAGCTCCAAAAATTATAAAATTTTATGTGAAGCCTCCCGATATAGTCATAGTTATTGTGTAATGTTTTTGGAAATTTTATGTGATCCAAATTTGTCACGTTTATTCGGGTTAACTTAATCATGAATTTAACGATCATCATGCATCTTTTGAAGTGGAATGTGTCGGCCAATCGTGGTATATCTTATTTGTTGTTATCTGGTTCACACAATTGTCACTCTCTATGTATGTACCCCCTCGCGTGCTCTCTCGTTCGCACTAATGTCATTATTTCCGTGTCGTCCCCTCTCGCCTGCTCCATCGTTTGAACTAAACGAAAAAATAGAGCAGGTAATTAAGCCGGCTAATTAGCTGGCTTAATCACCCGCCGCCCCCTCACCAGACGACAGGCTTACTGCCGCTGCTCGCCCACCGGCGGCAGTCGCCCGCCTCCGTGAGGGGCGACAGCGCCGCCTCCCGCGCCACAGTAGCATGTTGCTCGCGGCACCGCCGCCCGCTCACCGGACGACAAAAGCGACATTTTTGTTAATACGGTGCGCACACGACTATTTTTGTAAATATGATGCCACGCAGTGCTAATTGTGGCTTTAACTCAATCAACCGTTAGTAGATGTTTATTTTTATTTTCTCTACGATGTGTCTGAAGTGGAAGTGTATCCAAGGTGAACAGTGTCGTGCTTTTAGGTGATCTCATCTGTTGGATCTAAAACACACAGCTCAGATCTATTGCTACAACAACGTACAGTATAAATGGGGCTAAATGCTTGTTAGGGTAATTTTTAGAGAAATGTATAAACAATCAAGTTCAGTTGCAACACAAGAATTTTAATTTGCGGTTGTTGTGTTGTGTTTGCTTAAGTTATAAAAACCATATTAATATGTTAGGAAAATTAGATTCAAAGTAGATAAATTTTGTTATCAAATGGTTATTGACGAGGATATAATAATCCTCTAAATTGTTACATCAGTATGTTTTCTGAGTATATCCCTTATTGTTAAGGGATAGGTTTCACAGAGTAGTCATACATTTTTCTACGACCATGTACTCGTAAGTCTTCCTACGACCACATAGTCGTAAGTCTTACTATGATTGCACCTTGGTTGTAAGTCTTACTACGACTATACTTTGGTCGTAAGTCCTACTACGACTACACCTTGGTTGTAAGTCTTACTACAACTCCTCCTTGGTCGTAAGTCTTTCTGCGACCACTTAGTCGTAAGATATCCAACGATCACCACTAGTCGTAAGTCTTTCTGCAATCAGTATATTCCCACTAGCTTGTTTACAACGACCTACTTCATCGTGGGGTCGTCTGACAAAGCAGTTAGAATGTGCGCTTATTCCTAATAACCGCAAACGATCTTTCTTTAACAATAATTGTTGCACAGCAATAGGCCACTACATCTCTCTGACAGTAACTTCCGTCAGATGGTTATCATTCGAAGCGTTGAGGCACTTTTAGCACGGGACAATGACCATCTCTTCGTCAACTATATAATGGTTGACGTCAGACAGGAGAAGGGGGAACACATTGGATCAGGAAATAGTGCTAGGCATTTCGCATTACTCTCGGTTGTAATCAATTTCTCTGAGCAATAACCACACAGGACGTAGGGTTATTATTCTCTCAGGAGAAGGTCTGAACCCGTATAAAAATTTCTGTATCTCTACTCTGCATGTGCATACACCGAATCTTCTAGATCTTCTTTGAATCCAATAAATCATACATAAGATCGATATTAGAACATCGATAGTTGGCGTCGTCCGTGGGAATTATTCTTCCAAGACTCTGGTAATTTCCTCATCGGCAAGTTCTCTCTCTTCTGATGTCCTCATGACAGGGGAGTGGAATGAGAAGAACTGGTTCAACTTGGCTAACTACGCGGATATCGACATGGATGCCTACTACGACTACGAGTAGACGATGCTTACTTCCAACGATGAGGCTGTCCCTAGAGATCTATCCCAGGATCATGGAGACCACACCGAGGGAAAGGCTGAGGAGGGATATATATCGCCCGCAGCAATACGCCAAACGGAGGAGCCACTTCCCCCAAATAGAAAGGGTTAATCCAACCATGAGCAGGGCTTGCAACACGACAATGGGCCTACCCCCAAGTATTCGAGTCCCCTGACGACCATCTGGGCGATTTCAGTGAGCCCTGGAATCGGCATTTCTAGGGATCCATTGTCAAGTGGTGGTCATAACTCTTCGGTGGAATCTGCAAAGAGAATGGGTGGGCTCCCTGCGAGTTCATCCATACTTTCGCAGGGTACAGATCTAGTAGGAGACAGTTATAACCCAGAATTCCCCTACCGGTTACTCCCCGCTGATCACGCATTGCCTCCCCTCACGAGGATGGCGAGGAGACCTCCAGTGATGAACGAGGTTAGTTCTTTGATGAGTGTGGGAGAAATCTTAGAAATAATTTTTCTCCTTTAAGGTAGCCTCAACCAGCCTCTGAGATTGAGGATCCTAAGACTGCTAGAAGAAGGCGACTGGCCGCCTAGAGGGCTGTGCCTGGGCACGCCTAGTATCCGTCCGAAGAGGCTCGGGAACTTCAATGCATCAACGACTTGCTCGAGAACACAACTCCAGAGCTCGCTCGAGTGCCAAGCTACGACCACTTTGCCGAGGGAATCATGCGAAGACTTCGCAGCATGATGGATAGCTTCGAGCAGCCTCGCTGGCATAACTCTGGAAGTTGAACAGGTATGACCGCATCTAGTTATTCCCAGAACTCACCTCGTGGGGTTCGACATGACGATAGGTCGCGACGGTCTCCAAATCACAACTCAAGCTGAAGGAGAGTTCCTCAAACAACTCCGGATCGGCAAGTTAACCGAGGAGGTGATCGATCACCACATCGAGCAAGGAATTTGCAGTAGCAGATGGAGTACGAGGAGTACTACCCTCGTATGGACGAGGTCTACTACAGGTCGGGTCCATCCACTGTCGGACATCGTCTAGTACAATCGCTTGGTGACGCCAATTACTCCTTCCCCTGAGGGTGGCATCAGGAGCTTGTTACCAAATGTCGAGCATTCATCTCCGAACTCTGAGCAGTACACTGGCCACCGTAGCTTCGGTCAGTAAACATGGAGAAATTTGATGGGCCTCAAAATCCCATTGAGTTCCCTCAAATTTACACGATCGCGATTCGGGCCACAGGAGGAGATGAGCACGTTATGGTAAACTATCTTCCAACGGTGCTCGAAGAGTCTGCTTGGTCATTGTTGCTCAACCAATCATTTGAATCAATCTACTCGTGGCAACAACTCTGCAATCTTCTATTGGACAACTTCCAGGGCACATATAATCTCCCTGGAAAAGGGGACGACCAGCACCGGATGCGGCAGAACAACAACGAGACCCTACCACAGTTCATCAGGCACTTTAGCCAGATTTGTAATTCAATTCTAGAGGTATCTGAAGCTTCTGTCATCAGGGCATTCAAGCAGGGAGTCCACAATAGGGGGTTCACGGAGGACATCACCTTACACCCTCCGACCACCATCGCCAAACTCTTTGAGATGGTTGACCATTATGCGACTACTGCTGAGGCAGTTGAATGGACCAAAACTGTCGATCAGGTCAACCGAAGTTCCAAAGAGGAAAGTGAAGGCAGTAAAAGGAAGGAGAAGTCCAAGAAGTCCAGGAGAAAAGCCAAAGCTCAGAAGCCTCGAGCTGAGACCTCAAAGGAAGTCTTGGCCGTTGGCAATAAGGAGCCACTAAACCCCAAGCAATACTCCGATTGGGGTAAAGGCAAAGCACCCGCTCTAAAGGACAACAAGCGTAGGTGGTGTCTACTTCACAAGAAGGCGAGGCACGACCTTCGCAATTGCCGAGTTTTCCAATGAAAGCTCGAGGATTACTATTCAGGCAAGAGACCACTTCCCACACTCGATAAGGTGGGGCAGTCGAGTGGTCGAAAGCACTCGGATGAGGACGAGGACATGTCTTTCCAGGATCCAAAGCACACTATTGAGCATATCTATGGGGGTTCGTCCGCGTACAAGTCAAAGCGGAAGTATAAGGCTATCGAATGAGAGGTAAACTCTATCGACCCATCCCTTGTCAATAATCTTCCTAAGTGGTCAAAAGTCACCATCTCCTTCGAGAAGAGTGACTGTCCGATCCCTTCGACTTGACCTGGTCGGTTTTTTATCTTAGTCAAGCCTACCATCAACAATTGTCAAGTGAATCGTGTGTCAATTGACATGGTCGACTTCGACACGGCATATAACTCTAAACTCAAATGACCCACTCTGAAACATTTTTTGATAGTCACTCACTATGCATATCAATGTCTTAAGTTGCCAGGTCCCAAGGGAGTCATCACGGTTCGTTGTGATAAGAAAATGGTGCTGATGTGAGACCGTAAGTCCCTCGAGATGGTCGGCTGAGAGACCATGTGAGAGGTGCTCCCATGTGTGTGATGAGTAATTGACATCTGTCTTAGGAAAGTCGAGTTTGGTTTGTGTGGTTCGGGCCATGTCGTTGTGCGGTGCAATCGGTTTTGGTCGGTCTTGGTCAAACTTGGTCGAAGTACTTAGGAAGCTTATTCTTTTGGATTCGATAGGTTTGGACTTTTTCATGCTTAAGATTTCACTTAATGCTATTATTAATTCCATTATCTCGAGCGGTGCTATGTGATGTGTTTTCTTGTCTGTGATGGCTGCAGGACATGGAGGCGGAGTCGTGGCAAGGCACGGGATGACCGGACTAGGCATAAGCGGTGCTGAGGTCAGAACGGTCAGGATGTGCCGAAGACGGCGAGACTTGAAGAGGTTGCGAGGCGTGCACAGCAAGGAACGAGGAAGCTTCCCGGAAGGTGCAGCAGGGGCGTTTTGGGATAAGCGCAAGACTGCAAAAGCGGAAGCGGATTCGGTTCGAGTTAGTGGATAAAGCATAGAGTTGTTGGCACTAATGGGTAAAGTGTGTTTGTGAATCCATTAGTGGACACTATAAAAGGAGAGGGGTATGCATGAGAGCAAAGTGAGAGTTAGGGTTTCTTTTCTCTCCATATGTTGTGTGTGTCTTTTCCTTTTTCCTTTGGTCTGTTGGGAGTAGGTGAAGGCAACAGAGGTTGTTCTTTTTGTGTTCTTGGGTGTGTTCTTAGATTCTTGATTTCCTACATGTGTATGGGGATGTATTGCGAGATGAATAGGTTGTAGAAACTCTTGTAATCTTTCTTGCATATATTTCAATCTGAGAAATCAAGTTTTTGAGATGTTTTGATGATTCTGTTCATTTTCTATCTCTCTGCATTCTTGCTTTTTCTTGCAAGTTCTTGTGGATTTCTTGATTCTCTAGCTATCGAATGGCTATGCTTTGAACTAGGAATCTCCTCGAGATCACTTGAGCATTCCATTTTAGAGAACAAGAGGAAGAATCAAGAAAGACTTTTTTGTTCTAAATCTGGCGCACCTTTTCCCTGTTCGTGGCTGTGTTTAGGGTTAGAACTCAGAGTTCTTGTGCTCCCCCTTTGATTTTCTAGATGAATCTTGAAATTGGTTCTTGGTTTGGTCTTCTGAGATCATTTCCTTGCTATCTTCAAAGTTTGCTAAGCCAAGAATCCAAGAATATTGCGAATTTCTCAGTTTCTGATTCTGCTGTCACCTGATTTCTTCGTGCGGTACTACCGCTCGTTCAACGTTGGTACTACTGCTACGCGGTACTACCGCTCATCTCAGCGGTACTACCACTTGTAGTCAGACCTGCTCTGAATTTCTTATTTCCAGTTGATCTTTGTCTACGATTTCTTCTCAATGAGGTCAATATGTTGTTTAGAATGATGTCCTGTTCAATTGACTCGAGAAGAGCAGCGTCAAGTTGATCAATTTCAAGTTTTTTGTTCTGCTCCCACAGAATTTCTTCGTGCGGTACTACCGCTATTCAACGCCGGTACTACCGCTCGACGAACACGGTACTACCGCTGCTCAACGACGGTACTGCTGCTCAGCGATTGAGTTCGCAGCCGGTACTACCGTTCGGCTCAACGGTACTACCGTTCAGCGGTACTACCGCTCGTCACAGCGGTACTACCGCTTGTGCGCAGACCAACTCTGATTCTATTTTTCTGGACTGTTTCTCTCCGGATCTGGTTTTTCTCGTTGCTGTGATTTCCAGTGAGTGCATATCTTCTGTCTTCATGCCTTCCATAGCTATTGGAGAAGAAGCATAGGAGTGGATACTTGAGGGGTGATTTTTGAAGGCACCATTCACCCCCCACTGTTGCCATTTCGGTCCTACAATTGGTATCAGAGCCGGTTAGCTGAGCCATAGTCTTCTCTATATCTTGTCATAGTCTTCTCTATATCTTGTCTATGCTTTAAGGACTGCCTTCTGGTTTCTTTGTCAGCTTCTCGTATTTGTTGCTTTGGTTCAGGGGGAGTACATTTGGGATTTTCTAGATCTTAATATTGACATAACTCTACTTGACATAAGGAAGAGCTAACCGGCTCTGATACCAATTGTGGGACCGAAATGGCAACAGGGGGTGGATGGTGCCTTCAAAAATAAAATCCTCCCCTCAAGTATCCGCACAGCAGAAGAGAGCTCACTGGAAATCACAGATAAGCGAATGAAATAAATCAAGAGAGAAAAACCAATTCTGGGTTGTTCTGCTAGCAAGCGGTAGTACCGGCGATCTGCACAATAGTATCGCTGATGAACTCAGCCGCTGAGTCAACGCTAGTCTGACCGCAAGCGGTAGTACCGATGGAGTAGCGGTAGTACCGGAGAGCGGTAGTACCGACGTGTGAACGGCGGTAGTACCGCACGCTACAGACGAAGAATAGCAGGCGCAGAATCTGCCCAAAATCCAAAATACTCAAGATTTGCTGCTCTTCTTGGGTCAATTTCAACAGGACATCATCCTAAACATCATATTGACCTCATTGAAAAGAAATTACAGACAAAGATCAAGCAATCAAAGGAAAATTGGATTTCTTGGAAAAACTCAGCAGGAGAGACCAAAATCCAAAATTTGCAAGATTCTTGGATTCTTGGCTTAGGAAACTTTGAGGATAGCAAAGAAATAATCTCAGAAGAATAAGCCAAGAACCAATTTCAAGATTCCACTAGAAAATCAAGAGGGCACTTGAGCTCTGCCTCTTAACCCTAGAAAACCGACGTACAGTGCGTCCGATTTGGGAAAAAGGAGACTTGATGATTCTTCCTTCCGATTTCGAAAGTGGGATGCTCAGGTGATCTTGAAAATCTCCCTAGTTCATAGCATCAACAAATAACAACTGGAAAACAAGAAATCACCAAAACATGGAAGAAGGGAGAAAGACCAAGAACAACAGGGAACGAACTGAGCAACTCAAAATCATCTCAAATCAAGATTTTTCACATCGACAAGCAGAGATGAAAGATCACAAGAGTTGCTACAACCAATTCATTCCAAGATACATCCCCATACGCATGTACATTCGGAAGAGAAAAAAGAAATCAAGAACACACACAGGGGAGACAAGAGGCAACAGCCCTCTGCCCTTCTCACCCACTCCTCAACAACCCAAAAGAAAAAGAGAAAGACTCACACACACATGGAGAGAAAAGAAACCCTAACTCTCACTTTGTCCGCATGTCTTTCCCTCTCCTTTTATAGTGTCTACTAATGGCTTCACAATAACACTTTACCCATTAGTGCCAACAACCCTATTGCTTTATCCACCAATTCGAACCGAATCCGCTTCCGCTTTTGCAGTCTTGCGCTTTTCCCAAAACGCCCCTGCTGCACCTTCCGGGAAGCTTCCTCATTCCTTGCTGTGCACGCCTCGCAACCACTTCGAGTCCGCGCCGTCTTCAGCACATCCCGACCGTTCTGACCTCATCACCACATGTGCCTAGTCCGGTCATCTCGTGCCTCGCCACGACTCCGTCTCGATGTCCTTCAGTCATCACAGACAAGAAACACATCACATAGCACCGCTCGAGATAATGGAATTAACATATGCAATAGTCTCAAAACCAACCAAATCAAACTCAAGTTTTATGCGCTCACTGCTCTGGTCTACGCACATGCGTGAGTACCGCTATCCATAGCGGTAGTACTGCTTTGTAAACGGCGGTAGTTCCGCACAGTGAATTCTGGAGACAGCAGCAGCGATCCATTTCACAAACTTTCAGCATACGTGTCAATTACTCATCACAAGCATGGGAGCACCTCTCACATGGTCTCTCACTCCGCAGCCGCTCGCCGTGCCGCCTCTGTGGCCACTAACCGCGCCACCGCCACGATCGTCTGCGATACACTCTTGGTCCCTAGAACCGCCCAGGGTCCCCTCACCCTCGTCCCCCGCACCCGCTTCTAGGTCTGAGTCAGCATACTTCGCCGAATCGGATTCGGCGTCCGCCATACGTCCGGGAGCGGTGGCAGCCACTGCACCAGACGCGGCCGTGGAGGACCGAGCCCTACGGGGAGATGGCAGTCCCTTCCCCTTGGCATCGTCGTCTCCACGGCCAGGTTGGCTCGGGGCCGGAGTGGCGCGCTCCGGCACTTCAATACTCAGGGCCTCGCTCACACGGTTTATCTGGCCCAGCTCCGCCTCCGCAGTCGCGGCTGTGCATAGGTCGTGCTCCCTGGCCGTATACGGCCCGAGGAACACGCCCACAGCACGCTCCCTGGCCGTATACGTCCCTATATGCGGTAAGGGGCGGAGTTTACAACACAGTCCAATAGGCTGAAAGGGAAAAGCAAGACGTCACCAACACTTACGAGGTTCGGCGGGTCTTGGTAGCGAAGACACGGACGGGCGGACATTGTCGCGCTGAAGGCTCCCAGTTGTGATATGACATCCATCGGCAAGCGGTGCTACACCATACATGACGAACTCCTCGCGAGGTCGCGCATGTTGAAGCGGGTAGCGGTCCCCACGAGCCTCCGCCTGTCCTCGTCGTCAATCGGCGTGCTAGGCGTGGTATTGAACGCCACCGGCCGGCCCGAGCACTCGAGGCCGCTACTGCTCGCCACACGGTGGTAAAACCACCGCTTCATCCAGTTCGGCTCCCACTTCGCCCGGGTCAAGTTGGACCGCAGGACGAAGTTGATGCTTCCGAAATCCGCTTCTTCGGCTGACACCATGCATCGTGAAGAACGCGACGGCGACACGGCTGGCCAAGACGCCTCCGACGCACGCGGCCCGTTGTATACGGCCAGCGGGCTATCACGTTCGGGGTCAGCTGCACCAGCTCAAGTCTGAAGGTTCGTAAGACGGCGCCGACAATCATGGTGGCCGGGACGCGAAGTCCGACTTCAAAGTAAGCAACGAAGACGATCGCAACACGGCAGCAAAGAAGGCAAGAAAGCGGTGCACAGGAAAAGAGATCAGAAGGCGTGAGGAGGAGAGCACGGATTGTAACACCCCAGGACCCACAATACCCTGAGATGCTACTAATGCTGCTCTACAACTAGTCAATTTATAAAAATAAAATAAACTAGCAACAGTACTAAGCAAGATAGTATAAGCGGAAGCGTAATAACTAAGGAATAACAGAAATAATAAGAAACAATTTAATATTCATAATCAACTTAAACATAATATCCATAGGAATGGTACACAAATTTAGTATTACTAAGAAGAAACATTTGTCAATAAGATAGCTAAACAAAGACTAGAATTCTTTCTACTTTATTTCAGCATTAAGATTATAATACAAGTGCATCGGTCTTGGTGTCGCTCTACCCTTCCCAATGCATGCTCAAAGTCCACTGTATGGAGGGGAAGCAAGAGTGAGATAAAAATCTCAGCAAGCAAACAGTTTAACAAGTTATTCAAACTACAAGCAATTTAAACATCATCATTATAATTCCATACATCCACAATTACAATTTATGTTCTTAAATATTAAACCACCATAAACTTTCATGAATCATACCTCTTAAATTTCAGATTTAATTAGCATATGAATGCAATCAGTTTATACCGTATTAAATGCAAAAGAAACATTTATTCCTGCACAAGCCACAATAGATTAATCAACAACATTTTAATCTTCCATAATTAACAACATATATATTCACGACCTCAATTCACTATCAATGACGGTAAAACATTAACAATTAATTCATGATTGACTACTTTAAATCCTCAACCACTACCACTACCAAAGGCAATAAAACATATGTATGACTTACTTCAATACTATATTACTTCTCATATCCACAATTACTATAAACAATTAAAACAAGAGAAAAGAGTTTCAAGCCACCATCACAATCACACAAGGAACGAACCACATTCCAGGACCACAACCACAACCTTCATTCCATCAATAGCTCACAAGAGCCAATTCCACATTACAACTATAAAGTTGTACATTCCACAAAATAACTTCACCACGTTATATTGCATATGTATGCAAATGATCATTCCACAATGCAATGCATATGAATGCTCATGCTATGCTCCACATTACTCTTGCCAGGGCAAGAAGTGCGATGCATCGTATTTCGGCAATATACGAATGCTTCCCGCGGGCGAAGAGGTGCATCGTATTACGGCAATATACGATGCTGTACCGGTACGGTCGCGGCTATAAGCGGCGACATCCACATACAAAAGACATGGTATGACATGAGTGATATGAATGATATGGTAGTTCATTATTCACATTAATTCATCCGCAAGGAGCCTTATCATGCTCACAACATATCCACATCCACCACATGCTAATTTCATGATCAACATTTTAACATTAAGCAAGAATTACCCAATTAAAATATCATGCAATCATGGCAATTGTATCGGATTACGATAGTAATGTAAACTGAATGTAATAAGAACAACAGGTTAAACGGTAGCAACCACCGCTACGTTTACTTGCCTCAATCCGATGAAGCGAAGATCAACAAAAATTCAAGAGCGCTCAGGGACATGACCACCTGTCCATAAGACACCTCTCAGCACTCAACCACAACATACAAACATGATATAAAAATATAAAACATCGCTAGAGACCCGAACCCGCGAAAACTCCTCTCCGCTCCACAATTCAACAAATTACTCTCTGCAGCAGCGCTGCTTCACTTTTTTGTATCTTTAAAAATATAGATCGAAAAAAACAAATAATGCCTCTCTGGATTCATGACTTAAAAACCTACAATTTTCATGGAGAACACCTATTTTTATTTTAATCACAGCTAGGAGTAATTTAATGCCCAAAATAGAGGAAGAACTCTGTTCTGGCAGATTGGGCAGCCGCGTTCAAACGCGTGCCCACGACAGCACAGAGGCCTAGAAATTCCCAAATTTATACAGAAGCTAGATAACTAAATTATATACAACTTTCCCAACTACGGACAAGGCCAGAAAATTCATTTACTATTTTTAATCTCGGGATTACCGCCGGACTATAACAATCTGTCCGCCTGACAGACAGCGGTATTGCCATCTCCGTATCTCCCATATCCCACGGTGGAAAAATTTGAAACAAATACAGAAGATACATCTGGATGTCCTCTACAACTTTCCTTTTTGGAAGACCCGTAGGAAAATTCGTTTTATAGATCAAAACAGCGCGACAAGCCACGCTGCGCAAATAGATCTAAAACCAATCCGCAACAAAACTCTAATCGGGCAATTGATCTAATTTCTACCATCAAATTCTATGCCAAGAACCTTAATTAATCCTATAAACAGAGGGTTTGAGATGAGATAAAATTACCAATATGAAGAAATTCCCCAAAATTTTCCTCCTCTTCTTCTTCTCCTTCCTTCTCCTTCCTTCTTCTCCTTCTCCTTCTTTTCCTTCTCCTTCTCCTTCTCCAAGGGCAGCAACTTGTGGGGGAGGTGGGGCACCAACCAGGAGGTGGGGCTGCGCCCAAGAGGTGGAGGGGTGGGGTGGTGGCCAAAAGGGTGGAGGGGTTTATAAAGGGGTGCTAGGGTTTGGGAGGGTACGGGCCCCATTTGGGTGGCTAGCCCAAATCGGCCGCCCACCCTCCGCACAGCCCAAAATATCCTAATTAATTTTTAATTTATTTTATTCATTTTCAATATTCTACAATTTATATTTTTCCTTCCCGCGATTTATCGAAAACCGCGATTCGCGATTGATTTAAAACCTTATGCCGTAACGACGTTCGAGATATTACATTCTCCCACCTTAAAGGATTCGTCCTCGAATCTTGCTCCTCAACCCACGAGACAAAAAAACAATCAAGGAAAGAACAACCAAAGAATAGAGCATCCCAAGGATAGAACATCACGAGGGAACAACAACTACGGGTTCTCACCCGCCTCAAGAACTCGGGTCCTTTTTCGACATTTGAACTTCAAACTCCACGTCACCTCCTGCTCGGACTGATTTGTCAAGAGGGCATCCACATCGACTCCGATGAGTCCACGACATGCGTGTGTCAACGCCGAGCACCGCAATTCTTTTGTCGGCTCGAGCGCCAATGATCCTGCCGTTCTCACAAAAAAATTCTCCGCCACAACTAACAAACCACTAACTAATACCATCCTTCTTATTAAAATATTTTTCTTTATTTATTATAATCGGGATAATATATTGTACCCCTTTTAAAGAATTCAACCACACATTCCACTCATAACATTTCTTGAAGCACAAACAATAACTGTTACAAATGTAACACAACCACAACAAGAATGAAGCATTCTCAAGCAACACACTAGCAACCAGCTTTCCTTCAAAGGACCACGGTCCAAATAAAATCATTCACAACAAAACTATTCACACTCTCTAAATAGACATTTGGAGAATCCACACTACACAAGCCAAGAGTGAAAATCACTCGACAAACTAATTCAATCATTTTCTTTTCCTAACTGGAATAGATCACACCACAACATATAACAACTCAGTTTTACAGATGACTTCTGCCATATCACACAGTTCACACAAGAATCAAGAGAGCATATTACTGCTCGAGATATTATTAACTTTTCAATCCATTCCCTTTGAAAATTTAACTTCCTTGAACCAAGGATTTACAAATCATTGCCCAACACATTCACTAGATGCCATACACCTCTTAAAATACTTTGCGACCCAAATTAATTACCCCTTTCTTAGAGAGGCGAAAGAAGTAAATTTCAGCACAAGGAAGATGTTACCATCCGCAATAAACACAAGACTAGAAGAAATAGCAATAAATCTTGGACAACAAAAGATAAGATCACAGCTGAAGGCACATGCCTCCTCAAGAAGAAAAATCAAATCTCAACAAATAAGAATACAGTATTGCCATTCGAGCTCAAGAACTCTTATGTGGCGAGAATAAGAAGTCAAATACATCTCAAAAAGAAACGCACAACTTGACTTCAACCTCCAATACTGCAAACTTTCCTTTTAACAAAGAGAACAACCTTCTTTGATTACGGTATTACCTTGATAGATCCAACAAAAGAGATTTGAAGACTGCAACGCATTAATTCTTTTTAACAACTAATAAAACCTCTCAACACGACACTTTGCTTAAAACAATTTCAGCTACCACATAAGTCATGAGATCAAAAGATCGCGCACGCAAATATCAAACTTTTGATTTAAATAGTATCATGGAAGTTATCAAATTCTTTTATTTATAAAACATTCAACATTATCATCACAACCACCTACTGACCATTATACTAACATCAGAATAATACATTCTTAACCAGCATCATCATATCCACTAATCATGTCATAAACTTTTCCAAAAGAAACACAAGAAATCACTTCATCATGTTTCTATTATCTAGATAAGATTGCGACTATTTAATCTAGGAAATTCTAGTGCATAAGCCACCATATTAAAGCAAAGGTCTTAAACAAGATGATGCTAGAACATGGCAATCTGACAAAACATGCTAGTATAAATTCTCATCAGATTTCATACATTCAATTCTTATTGATGCTCAACTCTAATTTAGCACACATTGATTGTACTCTAGGCATTACTAGAAATAGTTGATTATTATTTTATCATAACAACATTCACGATCTAACTCTATTTACAATCATAAAACAATTATGAACATAGATTCAATATTTCTCCTTACGTTCAGAAATTAGAACGGAATAACTCTAATCTTCAATAATACCAGATTTGCAAGACAAGATTCTACAAGTTAATACATCGACCCTCATCTATTTTTTTATACATATTTCAACAATTAAGCATGGTGAAAGATAGATGAATCTAGCAATTGTACATGCTCATAAAGTATCTAAATAAATGACAGGTTAAAGGTTAATATCACCAAGGCAATATTCCAACACCTCCTTACGTAATGATTCCAAACAGTCAGATTAATTACTAGAGACAAAATAATTCAATTTATCCAATCATGATAGAAATTTAAGCAATCATAATAATCATTGCAATGCTTTTGCACACTCCTCAATAACTCCATGAGTTCTAATCATAAATAGACAAATTCTTAATCACAGTTCTTCAAGAAACTATTACAAGGCAATATCAAATTAATCAACTACACCTCCGAGGATGCTAATTAAAATTAATTATGCAGCATGCTAACATCTCAACTTGGTAATTCCTACCTTATGAATTAGTTTACATGATTACCACTTTCCACTTAAGCATAGCAATACACCATGAAGGGTTTTAACACTCTCCCTCAGAGAGGAGTGAAAATAAACTTCAACACTCGAAATAATCTAAAAGAAATACATAGATCCAATGTTTCAATATATTAATGAGTTTGCAACATAAATCCTTCTTTAATAAAAATACCAAGCGAACCAAAGAGTCACGATTCACAACAAGTCAAAACTTCTGAAGGGAACATCCTTACAAATCAACAATATTCACAAGGAGCAAAAGTGTCTCAAAGGTTCCGAAAAGAAACAATAATTGTTTCAAAGAACAGGTAGAGACCAATTGCAAAACAACAGCTGCAATGAACCACAAACTCAAGAGAAATTTATTACTGCAATAGGCCAAGAATTGGCCAGAATCAACTTAAGGAAGATAACAATATTTCTAAAGAAACTCACTCACAACATCTGCAATTAAGTTACCTGAGATAACTTCATCGCTAATCCCCATGCTACAAACAGTGGTATAACCTGGCAAATGCCAAGGCAGAAAAAATAATCTCTACATAATATCATTAACAATTCTCACTCATAACAGTCATAGGAGCAAATCATAATCATACAAGATCATCTCATAACATAAATCATTATTGCAACATGTCAAAAGCATAAATGCAATGCTTGACCCATCCCATCCTACTGTGCAAGTGTGTCAATTTAATAGTTTAATTACCACGGACCTAAAGCCCGCTCTGATACCAACTGTAACACCCCAGGACCCACAATACCCTGAGATGCTACTAATGCTGCTCTACAACTAGTCAATTTATAAAAATAAAATAAACTAGCAACAGTACTAAGCAAGATAGTATAAGCGGAAGCGTAATAACTAAGGAATAACAGAAATAATAAGAAACAATTTAATATTCATAATCAACTTAAACATAATATCCATAGGAATGGTACACAAATTTAGTATTACTAAGAAGAAACATTTGTCAATAAGATAGCTAAACAAAGACTAGAATTCTTTCTACTTTATTTCAGCATTAAGATTATAATACAAGTGCATCAGTGCGGTGCTGCTCTACCCTTCCCAATGCATACTCAAAGTCCACCTGTATGGAGGGGGAAGCAAGAGTGAGATAAAAAAATCTCAGCAAGCAAACAGTTTAACAAGTTATTCAAACTACAAGCAATTTAAACATCATCATTATAATTCCATACATCCACAATTACAATTTATGTTCTTAAATATTAAACCACCATAAACTTTCATGAATCATACCTCTTAAATTTCAGATTTAATTAGCATATGAATGCAATCCGTTTATACCGTATTAAATGCAAAAGAAATATTTATTCCTGCACAAGCCATTGATTATTATCCATTGATGATATATTATCCATTGATGATATATTTAAACTGCTTTACACCTTGCCATGACTTGTGCTTATTTGCTACATTTATCATGACTTCATATGTGTAAACTAGCTTTTGCCATGATAAGTTAATTTAACTTGCACAAATTGAACTAAAACTTGTCATGTTAGCACTCGAGATTAGTCTTTCTTGAGTTATCCTTTTATGATCCATGCCATGTCAAATAGGCTGAGTTGAGCGTTGAATCTCTATTGAGCCTTAGATTGAGCTGTTTTAGTCTCTTGATGATGCATAGGCTAGTACAATCATTTCAAAAGCAAAAAGATCTCTTTTGTGCGAAAAAACTGATCTCACCAATTCTTTCTCAAAAGACGGCTTGCCATTGCACTAGACATGAAGTCAGGGGGAGTTTTGGATGACCAAGATCATTTTCTTAAGCTTCTCACTTGGTATGATCGCATAAGGCTTGAGATCTAGTACATGATAAAAATATTGGTTGGAAACAACCGCAAGTTTCATAAGAAAATATATCATTTGTGCTCGATTTGCTTAAGTTACAAAAGAACCAAGTACTTGAACCAATGTTTCACTCTTGAGCATATAGCACTCTATTTGGACTCAATATTAGCTTCTTGGCTCCGCTTAGCTTAATTGACATGGCCTGCATCATCCTTGGATGTCTCTAGCTAGACTTTGCTCATCGATGACTTAATTTGTTCACAAACTGCACTATAATTCAGATTATCATCTCTTTGGTTTAGCTAGCATATACATATCTTGTCATGATCTAGATAGCATTCTATTATGTTATGGCTTGATGTAATTCGTTATGGTCATTTTGGATAATTCTCATGGCTCTAAATGCTTAGAATAATCAAACTTGACCATTTTATCTATTTTCATGACTTTTTCTCCTTCTTGCATTCTTGATGTGTTTATTGCCAAAAGGGGGAGAATTATGGTAGAAAATGTCATTCTGGGAGCTTTGAGGAAAACTTGCTCTTTCTTTTGCTCCTTCTGTCGACATGGTCATTAGCGTCATTTCCTTCTTTGGACCATGTTGGATTCTTCAAACTCAACTTCATATTTTTTCTGGGTTTGTCAATATACTCATCAAAGGGGAGATTGAGAGACCATGTGGTGGTCATCCCGTGTATATGATGAGTGATTGACATCGGTTTAGGAAAGTCGAGTTTGAGTCGGTTGGTTCGGACCAAGACGTTGCGTGGTGTAACGGGCTCGGTCGGACTTGGTCAAACTTGGTCGTAGGGGATTAGAATGCATATTCTGATGATTCGACAGGTTTGGACTCTATTATGCTTTCATGTATCGAGCGGTGCTATTTGATGTGTTTCTTGTCTGTGTGGCTGCAGGACGTCGAGGCGAAGTCGTGGCGAGACACGGTGGACCGGACTAGGCGCAGGTGGCGCTGAGGTCAGAACGATCGAGATGTGTCGAAGACGACGTGGACTCGAGGTGGTTACGAGGCGTGCGAGGTAAGGAGTGCGGAAGCTTCCCGGAAGGTGTAAGGGCGAAACGGGAATTTCGCAAAGCTGCACAAGCGGGAGCGAGCTCCGTTGGATTTAGCGGATGTAACGGGGCTGAGACCCGTTAGCCAAGGCTATAAATAGGTTGGAGGGGTTGCATGCCCACTTGAGACACTTGAGAAAGGATTAGTGTTAGCTAGAGTCAAAAGAGGCTTTGGGAGGTTGTTTTGCTTTGTGGCTTTAGTTGTTGGGAAGGGCAGAGCAGAACAGGAGATGTCTCCTTCGTAGCTTCTCTTTGTGACTCTGGTCTTGGGTCTCCTCCCCTGTTCTTGTGTTCTTGAGAAGAGTTCTTGAGATGGAGAGGGTGAAGGAGAGTTGATCTTTCATGTAATCTTTACTCTTGAATGTACATGCGTATGGGGACATCTCTCTTATTCTCTCTATCAATATGAGATGGTTTTAGTTAAATTATTTGAGTCTTCAGGCTCTCTGTTCATATTTTCTCTACGATGCCTCATTTATGAGAATTTTGAGATTTTGTGTTTTGGCTTGTTCTTTGTTGGAAAATGGCAAAATGGGTTGCTCTAGGATGAAATTACATTTCTAGACCCTTTGGTCACCTAGTTCCAAGAGTAAATCAAGTTTAATTCCAGTTTTAGGATTTGGACCCTCTCTGTTCTTTCTTTCCTGTTTCTAGGGTTTAAGTTGGTTCTCCTGTTTCCTTCATAGATTGCCATGAGATTTGACATGTTGAGTCCAGAGGGTATTAAATACCAATCTTCAAAGTCTCATGGCCAAAGGATCAAAGATTGAGGAGCAATTTGGATTTCATGTTTTCCTGTTGAACTTTTGACAAATTCAGATTTCTGTCCAAACTTTGATTCATTGCCTGTTGGTTTGAATCATCTTGTTTCTGAGTAATAGTTGGTAATCAACTCAAAGTTCCTTTCATTTGGTTCGAGTAGGACAGTAGTATCTCGCGATCTTCCCTGTTATCAGCTGGCTGTGCAGTTTTTACTGTTTATAGTCCAGTCTGAAGATTATTTCCAGCAGCAAGTGTACTCCGTTCAATTCAGTTCTTGATTCCCAGCCAATTGCCTTCAGTATACTGTTTTGGCTATGTTTTCCTCGCTTGAAGCCCCGCTTAGTGTATTATAATCTGTGCTATTTTCAGACTGCATCTAGCAACTTTGTTTTTCGGCTGCACTGCAGGTTCTGGTTTGTCTGAAATTTCTAGTCGGTTGTTGCTTCGGCCAGTTTAGTGAAGTCTTTTTCTGTCCTGTGGATTCAGTCTGTGCAATCTATTTTTCGGCAGCAGTTTCAATTTTCTCTGCTCGGTATTTATCTGCTGCAGTTTCTGGTTGTCGATTTTCTTTAGTGAACCTTGTGCCGACTGCTCTCTGAATTGGTATCCTTTTCCCGGTTGGTCTGCAACACAACTGAGGGTCGGACTGGATACAAGTCGGTGGTCTGACTGGCCGGGCTGCAGCGGTTAGTCCGGCAGTGAATCTTTGAAGTCCTTTGTTTTCGGCAGCTGTTTCTCCTCTTCTCCTGGCAGCAAAAGTATTCCCTTTGTATATTCTTTCATTTGCTTGCCAACTGCCTTCTCTTTTCTCAGCTAAAAGTATCCATTGATTGCAGCTTTTGGGTGCAAAACAAAATCAATTAGCTGCTCTTATTTCTAGTTCATACCGACTGCTTCCTGTTATCTTTCTTCAACTTATTTCGGTTTTGCTAGCCTTCAGTCAATCTCTCAGTTTTTGCTGAAATCTCACTCGGCCAGCCCAGTCGTGATTAGGCAGTCTTCAAGCTTTTGGTTGCTTTTCTTTTTATTCTTTTGCTGATCTTTGACCATTTTGCATGCAGATCAAACGACATTATTTTCAGCTGGAATTTTTACTGACTACTCTCTGATTTATGCTGAATTTTTTAGTATCGCATGCATTCCAGTTTTGAGCAGAATTAATTTTTACGAATCCTCAGGAGGGGCGATTTTGAAGAGAACGACATTCACACCCCTCTGTCGTCATTTCGGTCCTACAATTGGTATCAGAGCCGGTTAACTCTTTTCTATAGATCTTAACCGGTCTGTGAGCCATGGCGACAGACAAATACTCGACCAAGCCCCCGATCTTCGATGGGATGTACTATCCCTTCTGGAAGAGTCGGATGGAGACCTACATCCGTGCTCGTGGCTACGCCATCCGCGAAAGGTCAAGGTTCGGTTTGCTGTTCCTGCCGATGAAGACGTCAATGCCGGAAACATGGCTGACGTTGAGGCAAACTCTAAGGCAAGGAACATCATAACCCATGGCCTGAGTCGTAGTGAGTTTGACCGCATATCTCATCTTCCGTTCGCCTTCGATATTTGGGCGACCCTCAATGCTTACCATGAGGACACCACCCAAATAAAGACGGTGCGACAGACCGATTCAGCGAGATTACAACAAGTTTGAAATGCTCATTGGCGAGTCCTTGATGAGTGCTTTGCGTTTCACAAGATCTTGAGCAACCTCCGAGCGGTCGGTCTCACGCACTCGACTCGGACAACGCCGCCGATGCTCACTGCACTCGATCTACGTGTTTGGGAGATGAAAGTGACCACCATCAAAGACACGACAGACCTCTCGACCTTGACTCTTGACGCGATGTACTCACGCCTCAAGACTCACGAGATTGACGTTGTCTCTCGTAGGTTGAAGTCACAGTCGATGGCCTTGGTCACCGATCTCGTTTCTTCTTCGGGCCTCTCTTCCGATTCGATTTGCGGTTTCTCCTTGTCGCTCTCGTGACGAATCGATGATCGTTAGAGCAGACATGCGGATGATCGATTGGCTCTCCTTGCTCGCAAATTTTCTCATGCTTACAAGAGAAGGAGGGATGAAGAGAGGAGGACCCGTGATTTGCTTCGAGTGTGGTGGCCCCAACCACATTCGGGCAACCGCCCCAAGCCGGAGAAGGGCAAGAACGACTATGACGGTTCGGGCAAGAACGACTACACCGACAAGAACCGCAACAAGAGGCCTCCACTCGCACGCAAGGCAAGAAGAAGTTCCACGACTTTGGGAAGGCCAAGAAGCTTTTCCACGCGTGCTCCCGCTGCTCGACGACCCGACCTCAGCAAGGTGGAGGGATGGAGCAACGACAACGGGACGGGTGACCAAGACCCCAAAGGCGGCGATGACTTCTCCGGCATGTGCTTCATGGCCCTCGAGGGCTAACCGAGCGACATCGAGTGCATCTCGACTCGACGAGGTGAGCCCTACTTATGACCAAATTTTAATGACGCTTTCCTTAAGCTAGGTAGATTTCATGCCAAGTCTAGGGCTAGATGTCTTTGAGTTGAAGAAGGAAGTAGCTAGACTATCACGGGAGCTTACTTCGCTTACATCTACTCCCTCCCATGATGATTGTGATACATGTTGTGCCTTGATTGATGATATGGAGAAGTTAAGGACCTCTCATGCTAGTCTGTCTTCTGAGCTTGATTTGATTAAGGTGGAGAACATTAGTCTTCTTGCTGAGCTTGAGATGAGTAGGGTAGCTCCTGTTTCATCTTCTACTGTTGAGACTATTTCTTGCACATCACGTGAGGATAAGGATAATGCTTTTAGTGGTCTTTATACATTGCTTCTCGATCTGTCCGAGACTTGTGAAAGTTGTAACAATTTGAAGATGAACCTAAAACGGGAAGATCATAAAATTGCAGAATTACAAGCTTTCCTTCTTGAGCCTATTGCTTCATGTGTGAATTGTCCTAAGCTTACTGCTGAACTTGAATCTGTCTCAAAATAGTTTCAAGAAATGATTGACTACAATAAGAAAATGGCTCAGTTTGCTTCTAAGGACCCTGTTAGCTCACCCTGCAATCATTATAACAAACTAAAATCTGACTTGATTGCTTTAGATGAAAAATGTGTGAAGCTAACTAAGGACCTACTAGAGAAGCAACCATCTGCTTGTAATGTGTGTGCTGGGAAGAAGCAGGAGGGCTTGGTAGAGACGCCTAGAGATGTGAACCAACTGGCTAGTAGTAGGACTGTCCCTTCAGAGTCGGCTGTGCGTGCACAAGCCATTCTTTCCTCTACTGTTGGTTCTTCTTCTGCTCCCTTACCTTCTGATGTCTCCTCTCCTCCCTGCTCTTCTTGTGCCTCTCTTTTTCGGGAGTGTCAGTACCTTATGAACACTCTCGAGAGATTTGTAGGAGGCAAGAGGAAGCTTAATCTTATTCTAGACCAATCGAAGATTTGCAAATTCAATCAAGGTCTAGGATATGATTTTCTAGAGGACGAAGGAAGCATCCACCGCCGTGCTCGCACCCATAGCACTGTGTGTGATCGAGACTAAGCCCAGGACCGAGAATGTCAAATTCAAGTCAGCGGGCTTTGTCCAAGGGATTTCTGACAGTAAGGTGATTTCACCTGCAGCTTCGGCCTCTCAAAAGGCGAAGCCCCATCATGCTACCGCCTCTATATGGCATCATTGCACCTTCTGTCAGAAGGATGGACATTTGATCGATCGATGCTTTAGGCGCGCCAAGATCGCGCGTAGAGACCGTGTTGCAGCTCTTAAGCGTATTCAGGGTCAGCCCTAGACCTTGAGTACACCTAAGACCAACACGAGGTCTAGGCTTGCTACTGTTGGTGGATTTGGGCAGCATCGAGGACTTGGTTCTTCCGAGTTTTCTGGTTTTCGTCCCCATGCTCCCTTCCGTCATGACTTCCGCCGTCCTGAGGGTAGATCTCGTTTCTTCCATCGAGATGACTACCCACGGCGAGATCAGCGCGTTGCCGGTGCTCCAACTCGCTCTCCCGTAGCAGTTGAACCCAGCAACAGCTTCAGGTCTACTCACAGACCTTCTGCTTCTTTGAGCGACGGAGAGCATAGGGTATATAGAGGTCAGTCGTGCTTGACTACTTCATCTGCTCGACGTGTTACTCAGTATTGGGTGCCAAAATCACTGTTGATTAACCCAGTACTGAGACTTTACTCTCTGTTTGACTCAGGTTCACCGGGCAGGGAAGGGAAAGGTTTGGCTCGTAGACTCCGGGTGTTCACGACACATGACCGGAGATTCCCGTTGGTTTTCTTCCCTTGCCCGAGCTCCAGGTGATGAGACGATCACCTTCAGAGATGCTTCATCGGGCGCGTCATCGCCAAAGGTACAGTGCGCATTAATGATTCATTTATTTTGAGAGATGTTGCCTTGGTTAGTAAGCTGCAGTATAATTTGCTTTCCGCTTCTCACCACCGATGACGACTTTGAGGTGAGTTTTAAGAAAACAATTGCAAAATTCTTGATTCTTCTGTAGTCCGGTTTATGGATTTCTCGTTTTGGGAGGATCTTTCGTGCTTATTTTTCTGAGTCTTCTGGTGATCCTCTCCGGTGTTTGGTTGCCTCTGAGTCCCGTGACCTTTCTTTCTGGCATAGGAGACTTGGTCATATTGGATTTGACCATTTGACCCGAGCTAGCAGCCACGATCTCATTCGTGGTCTACCGAAACTCAAGATGGTCAAAGATTTGGTTTGTGCTCCATGCCGACACGGCAAGATGGTTGCCGCTTCTCATCCTCCGGTCACAGTTACTATGACCGATGCACCGGGACAGCTGCTCCATATGGATATGGTTGGACCAGCTCGAGTGCAGTCAGCAGGAGGGAAGTGGTATATTCTTGTCGTGGTCGATGACTTCTCGAGGTATTCTTGGGTGTTTTTCTTGGCCTCGAAGGATGAGACGTTTACACATTTCCGAGGTCTTTTCAGTAGACTTTCTGTTGAGCTTCCAGGTGCCTTACGAATACTCTACACCGCGGAAGTTTTGGGCTGAGGCTATAGCTACCGCGTGCCATATTTCAAATCGAGTTTTTCTGAGGGCACACTTGCACCGCACTTCTTATGAGCTGAGATATGGGCGAAAGCCCAGCGTCTCTCATTTTCGTGTGTTTGGTTGCAAGTGCTTTGTCTTGAAGTCTGGGAACCTAGACAAGTTCGAGTCACGTTCTTGTGATGGGATCTTTCTAGGCTACTCGACTTCTTCGCGGGCTTATAGGGTCTGGAACTGCGAGTCTAGTAAAATGGTAGAGACCTATGAGGTGACCTTCTGTAACACCCCAGCCTAACATAGGCCTGAAATGCTACTAACTATCCATAATAAAACAACAACTAATATAGGTTACCTAAAAATTTCGGCATAACCTCCTTTGTTTATTAACCAGATGGCAGTTTAAATAAGCATGAATAGCACAAGTTCTAAATAATGAACGGAAAGATAATATCCAATGATACTAAGTCTTTATTACATTTAATCTGATGGAATATAAACTGAACCAATTAAGCTAACAAGCCACAAGATTATCATGACTGTCTTTATTTCTTATTGAAGGAATAGTGCACGTGCAACGAAGCTAATCCCTTTTTGATCCCATATATGCCATTCTCACATTGGTACCTAAAACAAATAAACAACAAAGAAGAGTGAGTCCAATGACTCGCAAGTATATCAACATCAATACCAATGATCATTAACTGTCAAGTTAAACAATTAACATAGAACATCATGCTATGCAATATGATCAAAATCACCTCTTTCTCATCTCTTTCGCATTTTACCGGTGATGCGGAGGGTGCATCCGTCAATGCACACCCATGCCTGTACCCTCGGGTACAGGGACCAATTGCCCACACTCCACAAGTGTGGGGACCTCGATGCTTGATCACCGCATGACCAAGACTTCAACAATTCTCAATATGATACATATATGTGAATGTATCAAAAGATAACAAGCATTCACCATACTACGCATTAACCAATCTCATAAATACCATAATGTAAACAGAACATAAATAGCATTCTCAATTCATCACTTACTCATACTCACAATTTAAACAGTCATGATTCAACCATCATCCAAACAATTCAACAAATCCATAAACACACAGATTTTCACATCACAAATATACTTGCCTCAACCGCGAGAAAATGAAGAACGCGAGAAGGCACAACCCCGAATCCGCTCTCCTCCTGAATAATTAATTAATAATTACTAACATGACAGCAGTGGGTTTCTAGATATAAAATAGCAGCAACCCCAATTCACCCAACAATTTATCTCAATTAAATCCCCAACTCTCCTCGGCCAAATCTGCCCCACCACAGATAGCCGACTTCCAAAAATCATAACTTTCAGTACGTAATTCCAAATTAAGCGTTCTTGGACTCTCTGTAAAGATAATTCAATTATCTACAAAAACTTAGTTGGGGAGACTCTCTGATTCGGCCATTTACTAACCGATCCAAACCCTTTTCTAAAGCATCAAAATTCACGTCGGACTCTCCGGACAGCGACTAAAACAGCATAACTTTCGCCAGATCATCGGAATCCGGACTTCTTGACCTTTATGGAAAGCTAAGAAAATTATCTAAAACTTTCCTGAGCTACCCCGATCTGCAGAACAGTAGCACTAGAAAATTCATAACTTTCGCTACACAAATCCGAATCACGTGTTCTTGTACTCCCTGGAAAGATAATCACGTCCTCTACAATTTTCTAGAAGTGGTCCAGACCTGAATCCCGACGAATCTACTCCAAAACTGCCGACTAAAAACTTCTATCCCGGCAACCCAGAAAAACCGACGAATCTAACTCGATTAAAAATTCATCTAGAGATTAACAGGATTACCCTTGACGACACGATTTACCTAACACGTTGACGAACACGATGAACTCGATGAACACACCCGCGATCTCCTCCTTTCCTTCTTCTTCCTTGGTCTCCCACCCCACGGCGCAAAGGAGAGGAGGCGGCGCTGCAGGGAGACACCGGGGCGGCGCGGCGCTGCAGGAAACACCGGGGTGCAGCAGCAGCGAGGCGGTCTTTGGGCGGCGTGGCGCAGCAGGCGGCGGCTGCAATGGGTGGAGGCGCATGGGGGGGGTGGAGGCGCAAGGGGGAGGCTTTAGGGTTGGGAGGGGGCTCCTAGGGTTTTAAGAGGTGGCCTCCCCCCTCTTGGGCCAAGAAAAACCCACCTGGGCCAAGGCCTAGGCCCAGGTTGTCTTAAATTTTCAGAAAACCGCTCAAAACACTTTAAATTTAATCTTTTCACTTAAGTCCCTCTCTCTATTAATTAAACAATTAATTAAATATTTTCCGAGGTATTACATTCTACCCTCCTTAAACAGAATTCGACCCCGAATTCTAACTGCAACCACAACAGGAAACAAAACAACCAACTAGTTAAAACATGCACCGACGTGAACAACGCCGGCATCTTGCACAGCATGCGAGACTCCAACTCCCAAGTTGCCTCCCGCTTTCGATCTGCTGCGACCAAAGCACTTTGACATATAGCAAAGTCTTGTTTCTCAACATTTTTCTCGACCTTTCTAGAATCCGACCGGCTTGGACTCAAAGGACAAATCTTGCTCAATAACCAATGGCTCTAAAGCGATGTGAAATTCTGGATCTTGCAGGTACATTCTAAACATGGACACGTGAAACACGTTATGCACCCCGCGATAGACTCAGTAAGATCCAAACGGTAAGCCAATTTCCCAATTCGCGCTAGTATGGTGAAGGGTCCAACGTACTTCGGGCTAAACTTCCCTATGGTACCGAACCTCACCACACCCTAGGTAGGAGATACTCTCAAAAGCACCGATCCCCACTTCAAATTCCCGATCCTTCTTCTCACATTCACATAGCTTTTCCGCCTCGTCCCGGCGCCAATGATTCTATCTTACCAAGTCCACTGCTCAACTATCTTTTGACCCAAAGCGGTCACCTCCGAATCCTCGCAACTAACCAAGCAATTAAATACACAACGGGTTAACATTCCCTTTGGTATCAAACCACACAATCTGCACAACCCATAAATCTCGAGCTTTCCACGCTCAATTGATCTCTTTACCTTAGCAATGAGCACCCCTTAAACACGGGCGCACTACGTGGCTCAAGGTAAACCCACTTTTCATAGATAGAATTCAACCGAACATAGAGAATTCTCATCGCAACCACACAAAACCAACTCCCCATAAAAGGATCAAATCAAAAGAAGAGAAAATGAGGATTCAAGACGAAAAACCTCCCCACTTTCAAGTAGGTAGTTTGCACATAAGCAACATATACGTAAACGGGGAATCACTCAAATATCAAACCCGTCCATTTCTTTTTCTTTTAGAAATAAACTTCCTCTTGAATCACGAGGTTCCAAATCATCCCATACCCTACTAGTTCAATTCTCTTAAATTTGGCAACATCAACTCTATGTTCAAACCGAGTGCATCCAACACACTTTTGTAGAGGGACTCTACTATTCTCACAATAACATACTCTAGTCAACTCCTCTACCCACATGTTACTTTAACGAATAATTTCTAAAGCATCTCATCGTTATTCTCACCCACCATCACTTTACCACAAATCTTAAGGACAATCAACATGAATTTCTCGGCTCCCACACTCATTTACTACACCCAAAGAATACTATCAATGAGCATCAACTATTTAGAATCCACTTGTTGCACTATTTTCACACCACATCATTAGCCTCCAAGGTTCCAGTATAGAACATCCACCCAAATTTTCCATCTCTAGGACTATTATATATATATGTACTTGATTTATTTGACACAAGGCTCTCAAGTTCGGTGACTAACATCTCCACAATCAATCATGCTCAACCCTTCACAGCCACATGAAAACATAATCTCAACCCGATTATCTCAGAGGAAGATTCTAACTCCTGAGGGTTACTTTCAGAAGCCAAGTCATACATGGCAATAATTTTCAACAATCCTCACTATCCCAAAAATTCCTGTATCGATTGGGCTTTTTCACAATTATACACTCATTAACTACACCATCATAATTATCCTGCTAATCCTTGCAAATTACCCAATCATAATGCTCCAATAAAATTGATCAAGATTCTCATACTTCTAATAATTCTAATGTTCCATCAAAATGAACGTAACACTCTTGAACCACAGCTAGGTTCTTCTAGTTACAACAATAAAACTATTTAGCCCCAAGGACAACATCTTCTTTAAATCAAATCCTCATCGAGAATTATTCAACGTAACAATTTATCACTCCAAGAATCTCAAGCATCTTGATACCCACAATCTCACCCGCACTAATCACAAAACCACACCAACCAGTTGCCATACACCTCTTAAAGGTCTTTGCAACCCAAACTCGTACCCTTTCTTGGAGAAGCAAAGAAGAAAATTTCAGACAAGGTCCATCTCGCAATAAACACAAAACCAAGAAAACAAAGATCTTGGACAACAAAGGATAAGACCACGGTGAAGGCGCATGCCTCCTCGAGAAGAAAACATCAAATCTCAACCAATACGAATACAAGATTGTCATTTGAGCTCCGAAACTCTTAAGCAAATAAAATAAGAAGTCAAACACACTTCACAAAGATTGCACAACTTGACTTCAACCTTCAAAACTTTTATCAAACTTTTCCTTTTAACAAAGAGAACAACCTTCTTTGAATACGGTATCACCTTAACAATTCCAACAAAAGAAGAGTTGAAGACCACAACACATTAATTCTTTAAGAACTAATTAAAATCCTCAACACGACACTTTGCTTAAAACAATTTCAGCTACCACATAAGTCATGAGATCAAAAGATCGCGATGCAACTATCAAAACTTTTGATTTAAATAGTACCATGGAATTTATTCAAATTCTTCTATTTAATGAACATTCAATATTACCATCATAACCACCAATTGACCAACATACTAATATCGAATAATACATTCTTAACAAGCATCATCATATCCTCAACTCCCTTCATAAACTTTTCCAAAAGAAACATAAGAAATTTCTTCATCATGTTTTAATACTTAAGTAGGAGTGCATCTACTAAGTCTAGGAACCTTGTGCATAAGCCACACAATAGATCAAAGCTCTTAAACAAGATGATACTAGAACATGACAATCTCACAAGACACACTAGCATACATCTCTTACTAGATTTCATATATTCAATTCTTATGGATGCTCAACTTTAATTTTGGCACAGATTAATTGGACTCTAGTCACTACCGCAATAATTGATTATTATTGGGTCATACAACATTTATGATCCTAACTCCATTTTACAATCATAAAACCATCATGAGCATAGATTATGTATCCTTCCTTACATTCGAAATTAGAACGAAATGACTTTATACTTCAATAATACCTGCTTGTAAGACAAGTTTCTACAAATCAATACATCGACCTTCATCTATTTCTTTATACATTTTTCAACAATCTAGCATGGTAAAAGATAGATGAAACCAGCAATTGTGCATGCTCATAAAGCATCTAAATAAAAGACATGTTAAGGGTCAATATTACCAAGGTAATATTCTAACACCTCCTTACTTAATTATTCCAAACGGTCGGATTAATTACTAAAGACAAAGATAATTCAATTTGTCCAACATGATAGAAATTCAATAATCATAATAATCATTCTAATTCTTTTTGCACACTCCTCAATAACTCCATGAGTTACTGTCATGAATAGACAACTTCTTAATCGTAGTTCTTCTCAAAACTATTACAAGGCAATATCAAATTAAACCACTACACTTCCAAGGATACTAGTAAAAGAAATTAATTATGCACCATGCTAACACTTCAACTTGATAATTCATACTTTATGAATTAGTTTATATGATTACCACCTTCCACTTAAGCATAGCAAAATAACATAAAGGATTTTAACACTCTCTTTCAAAAAGAAGAGGAACAATAAACTTCAACGCCGAGATACAGAAATACAAAGATCCAAAGCTTTCACATAACAATGAGTTTTGCAACTCAAAACTTGCATTAACAAGAGAAAATACCAAGCGAGCCAATAAGTCATGATTCACAACAAGACAAAAGTCCCACGAAGAAACTATCCTTACAAATCAACAATAAGCACAGGTAGCAAAGTATCTCAGTAGTCCGGAAAGAAACAATAACTGCTTCAAGGAACAAGTAGAGACCAATTGCATACCCTCAACTGCAAGAACCACAATCTCAAAAGAAATTCATTAACTGCAATCAGCCAAGAATTGACCGAAATCAACTTAAGAATAATAACATCTTTCCTAAGAAACTCACCCGCAACACCTGCAATTAAGTTACCTGAGGTAACTACATTGCTAATCCTCATACTACAAACAATGGTATAATTTGGCAATGCCAAGGCAGCACATCACAACATCTACATCATCTCATTGACTATTCCAACTCATAACAGTCATAGGAGCAAAATCATAATCATACAAGATTATCAATAAGCATACAAGATTATCTCATAATGTAAATCATCAATATAACATGTCAAGTTAAACAATTAACATAGAACATCATGCTATGCAATATGATCAAAATCTCCTCTTTCTCATCTCTTTCGCATTTTACCCAGACGCGGAGTGTGCATCCGTCAATGCACACCCATGCCTGCACCCTCGGTGCAGGGATCAATTGCCCACACCGCAAGTGTGGGGACCTCGATGCTTGATCACCGCATGACCAAGACTTCAACAATTCTCAATATGATGCATATATGTGAATGTATCAAAAGATAACGAGCATTCACCATACTACGCATTAACCAATCTCATAAATGTCATAATATAAACAGAACATAAATAGCATTCTCAATTCATCACTTACTCATACTCACAATTTAAACAGTCATGATTCAACCATCATCCAAACAATTCAACAAATCCATAAACACACAGATTTTCACATCACAAATATACTTGCCTCAACCGCGAGAAAATGAAGAACGCGTAGAAGGCACAACCCCCGGAATCCGCTCTCCTCCTGAATAATTAATTAATAATTACTAACATGACAGCAGCGGGTTTCTAGATATAAAATAGCAGCAACCCCAATTCACCCAACAATTTATCTCAATTAAATCCCCAACTCTCCTCGGCCAAATCTGCCCCACCACAGACAGCCGACTTCCAAAAATCATAACTTTCAGTACGTAATTCCAAATTAAGCGTTCTTGGACTCTCTGTAAATATAATTCAATTATCTACAAAAACTTAGTTGGGGAGACTCTCTGATTCGGCCATTTACTAACCGATCCAAACCCTTTTCTAAAGCATCAAAATTCACGTCGGACTCTCTGGACAGCGCACTAAAACAGGCATAACTTTCGGCCAGATCATCGGAATCCGGACTTCTTGACCTTTATGGAAAGCTAAGAAAATTATCTAAAACTTTCCTAACATGAAGAATTTCTGAATCGCAACTATTTCCGTCGCACAAACCGATCTACTAAACTCTGTCCTGAGCTACCCCGATCTGCAGAACAGTAGCACTAGAAAATTCATAACTTTCGCTACACAAATCCGAATCACATGTTCTTGTACTCCCTGGAAAGATAATCACGTCCTCTACAATTTTCTAGAAGGGGTCCAGACCTGAGTCCCGACGAATCTACTCCAAAACTGCCGACTAACAACTTCTGTCCCGGCAACCCAGAAAAACCGACGAATCTAACTCGATTAAAAACTCATCTAGAGATTAACAGGGATTACCCTTGACGACACGACGACGAACACGTTGACGAACACGATGAACTCGATGAACACACCCACGATCTCCTCCTTTCCCTTCTTCTTCCTTGGTCTCCCGACCCCACGGCGCAAAGGAGAGGAGGCGGCGCTGCAGGGAGACACCGGGGGCGGCGGCGCAGTGGAAACACCGGGTGGCGCAGCAGAGCGTGGCGGTCTTTGGGCGGTGTGGCAGCAGCAGGCGGCGGCGCAATGGGTGGAGGCGCATGGAGGGGGTGGAGGTGCAAGGGGAGGCTTTAGGGTTGGGAGGGCGCCTAGGGTTTTAAGAGGTGGCCTCCCCTCTTGGGCCAAGAAAACCCACCGGCCAAGGCCTAGGCCCGTGTTGTCTTAAATTTTCGAAAACCCCTCAAAACACTTTAAATTTAATCTTTTCACTTAAGTCCCTCTCTCTATTAATTAAACAATTAATTAAATATTTTCCGAGGTATTACACCT
This sequence comes from Bonia amplexicaulis, assembly GCA_036346245.1. Lineage (NCBI taxonomy): Eukaryota > Viridiplantae > Streptophyta > Magnoliopsida > Poales > Poaceae > Bonia > Bonia amplexicaulis. Next base: position 8,622,848 of record CM070769.1, read on the forward strand.
TCGACGAGGCCAGTCCGGGGACTAGGCCCGATATCTCAGGTTCTTCAGAACAGTCCGAGACCATCTTTGTGGATGATGAGGACGATGGAGACGAGGGTTCTCTACCCAATCCAGTCCCTCATCCACCCCTTGAGGTGCCATCTTCCACCGCACCTCAAGGCGATCAGCCCATGCCTTTTGCCTCCTCTGGAGCTAGTGGCCTGCTCCTACCTCGTCACTCATGAGGTAGAGGCCACTTCTTCATCTCATCCTGGACCTCCTAGACATATCCGTAAAGCTCATCCTTCGAAAGCGGATGATTAGAGACCTCTTTGAGCGAGTCACACGCTCAAAGTCTGGCATGTCACTCTTCTGTCTTCACTCTGCTTTTGTTGCCTCATTTGAGCCCAAGGACGTTTGTCATGCTCTATCTGACGAGTCTTGGGTAAATGCCATGCATGAGGAGTTAGAGAATTTCAAGAGAAACAATGTCTGGTTGCTTGTTGAGCCCCCCGCAAGGTCACAATATCATTGGGACTAAGTGGGTGTTTAAGAACAAGCAAAGTGAGGATGGTGTGGTTATTCGAAACAAGGTCGGACCGGTAGCTCGTGGGTTCTCCTGTGTTGAGGGTCTAGATTTCGAGGAGACCTTGCCCCGTAGCTAGACTTGAGGCCATTAGAATCTCGCTTGCCTTCGCAGCTTCTAAGGGTTTCAGGCTTTACCAGATGGACGTCAAGAGTGTCTTCCTCAATGGCCTTATTGAGGAAGAAGTCTATGTGAGACAACCTCCTGGTTTCGAAAATCCCAAATACCCAAACCATGTCTACAAGCTCTCAAAAGTGTTGTATGGACTTAAACAGGCACCTAGAGCTTGGTATGAGAGGCTTAAGTCCTATCTGTTGAGTCATGGTTTCGAAATGGGTAAAGTAGACAAGACCTTGTTCATCCGCCAAGATAGCAATGATCTTCGCTCGTCGGATTTATGTTGATGACATCATCTTTGGCGGATCCTCGCATGCTCTCGTTTCCTAGTTTTCCAATGTCATGAGCTCGGAGTTTGAGATGAGCATGATGGACGAGTTGAGCTTTTTCCTTGGCTTCCAAATTAAGCAGACTCGGGAGGGTACCTTCTTGCATCGTAAGGCACACCCGAGACCTCCCAAGCGCTCGATGTGAGTGATGGTAAGCGGTGTCCACTCCGATGGCTACATCGGCCCACTCGACCTGATGAGGACGGCGAGCCGCTTGATCGAAGGAGTATCTTAGTATGATCGGCTCCCTCTTGTACCGATCGCCGAGACCGACATACACTTCTTCGTGTGTCTTTGTGCCCGGTTTGAGCTTCTCTCACAGATCTCACCGCCAAAGTGAAGCGCATCCTTCGGTACCTTCGAGCTACCATTGACTATGGTATCTGGTACTCTTCCTCGTCATGTCTTTCCCTTAGAGCCTACTCGGACATGCACTTTGTTGGTCAGAGGATAGATAGGAAGAGCCCTTCTGCACTGTCAATTCATTGGCACTTCTCTCGCTTCCGGTCCTCGAGGAAGCAATCCGGTGTTGCACACCCACCGCAGAGGTCGAGTACGTTGTTTGCAGCCGATTGTCGTAGCTAGGTGCTTTGATGGTCTCGACCTGCGGGACTTTGGGTTAGCTATCGACGTTGTTCCACTTTTTGTGATAACACCTCTTCCATTAGCATTGCTAAGAACCCAAGCAAGATTCTCGCACCAAGCATATTGATATTCGATATCACTTCCTTCAAGACCATGTGGAGAATGGTGACATAGTGCTCCGCCAGGAGAGTGACCACCGTTGGTCGATATCTTCACCAAGCCTTTGGATAGCTCTAGGTTTTCAGCTCTGCGGGGAGAGCTTGGGGTGGTTTGTCCTTATAGACTATTGTGAGGGGGAGTTTGTGCTTTATCGCTTTCTCGTATTGATTATGCTCTTACTCCTTTCTCGTCTGCATTGCATATGGTGCATTGGGGTTAGTCTTTCCAAAGATAGGTTAGAGTGGTTTTCTGCCGAGATGCTTAGACTTCTTACTCTTATCTTGTGCTTTCGGGATGTCAGATATCGCCTATTTCTTATCTCACTAGGTTGAGCTCACTCACTTCTTGTAGGCTCTAGCGAGGGTTGGGCCACCCTCGTGTATGTGCAGGGTACGTGTTTGCTCTCTAGTGTGTATTTTCCCGTCACCGATAGTCCCGAGTCATATGGGGTAGATGAGAGTTAGTCCGAGCCATAGTATCCTCTATATCTTATCTATGATTTAAGGACCGCCTTTCTTGATTTTTTGCCGACTTCTCGCTTTTATTGCTTTGGTTCGAGGGAGTTCATTTGGGAACTTCTAGATCTTAATATTGACATAACTCAACTTGAACTAAAAGTTGCATCACATGTTGAAGGGAAGCTGGATTTACTTGCATGTCATTCTGCATTGTAATGTAACTACATGGAGTCTTGATTATTATCCATTGATGACATATTTAAACTGCTTTACACCTTCCCATGACTTGTGCTTATTTGCTACATTTATCATGACTTCATATGTGTAAACTAGCTTTTGTCATGATAAGTTAATTTAACTTGCACAAATTGAACTAAAACTTGTCATGTTAGCACTCGAGATTAGTCTTTCTTGAGTTATCCTTTTATGATCCATGCCATATCAAATAGGCTGAGTTGAGCGTTGAATCTCTATTGAGCCTTAGATTGAGCTGTTTTAGTCTCTTGATGATGCATAGGCTAGTACAATCATTTCAAAAGCAAAAAGATCTCTTTGTGCGAAAAACCGATCTCACCAATTCTTTCTCAAAAGACGGCTTGCCATTGCACTAGACATGAAGTCGGGAGTTTTGGATGACCAAGATCATTTTCTTAAGCTTCTCACTTGGTATGATCGCATAAGGCTTGAGATCTAGTACATGATAAAAATATTGGTTGGAAACAACCGCAAGTTTCATAAGAAAATATATCATTTGTGCTCGATTTGCTTAAGTTACAAAAGAACCAAGTACTTGAACCAATGTTTCACTCTTGAGCATATAGCACTCTATTTGGACTCAATATTAGCTTCTTGGCTCCGCTTAGCTTAATTGACATGGCTCGCATCATCCTTGGATGTCTCTAGCTAGACTTTGCTCATCGATGACTTAATTTGTTCACAAACTGCACTATAATTCAGATTATCATCTCTTTGGTTTAGCTAGCATATACATATCTTGTCATGATCTAGATAGCATTCTATTATGTTATGGCTTGATGTAATTCGTTATGGTCATTTTGGATAATTCTCATGGCTCTAAATGCTTAGAATAATCAAACTTCAGCCATTTTATCTATTTTCATGACTTTTTCTCCTTCTTGCATTCTTGATGTGTTTATTGCCATAAGGGGGAAAATTATGGTAGAAAATGTCATTCTGGGAGCTTTGAGGAAAACTTGCTCTTTCTTTTGCTCCTTCTGTCGACATGGTCATTAGCGTCATTTCCTTCTTTGGACCATGTTGGATTCTTCAAACTCAACTTCATATTTTTTCTGGGTTTGTCAATATACTCATCAAAGGGAGATTGAGAGACCATGTGGTGGTCATCCCGTATATGATGAGTGATTGACATCGGTTTAGGAAAGTCGAGTTTGAGTCGGTTGGTTCGGACCAAGACGTTGCGTGGTGTAACGGGCTCGGTCGGACTTGGTCAAACTTGGTCGTAGGGGATTAGAATGCATATTCTGATGATTCGACAGGTTTGGACTCTATTATGCTTTCATGTATCGAGCGGTGCTATTTGATGTATTTCTTGTCTGTGTGGCTGCAGGACGTTGAGGCGAAGTCGTGGCGAGACACGGTGGACCGGACTAGGCGTAGGTGGCGCTGAGGTCAGAACGATCGAGATGTGTCGAAGACGACGTGGACTCGAGGTGATTACGAGGCGTGCGAGGTAAGGAGTGCGGAAGCTTCCCGGAAGGTGCGTAAGGGCTAAACGGGAATTTCGCAAAGTCGCACAAGCGGGAGCGAGTGCTGGATTTAGCGGGTGTAACGGGTCGAGACCCGTTAGCCAAGGCTATAAATAGGTTGGAGGGTTGCATGCCCACTTGAGACACTTGAGAAAGGATTAGTGTTAGCTAGAGTCAAAAGAGGCTTTGGGAGGTTGTTTTGCTTTGTGGATTTAGTTGTTGGGAAGGGCAGAGCAGAACAGGAGATGTCTCCTTCGTAGCTTCTCTTTGTGACTCTGGTCTTGGGTCTCCTCCCCTGTTCTTGTGTTCTTGAGAAGAGTTCTTGAGATGGAGAGGGTGAAGGAGAGTTGATCTTTCATGTAATCTTTACTCTTGAATGTACATGCGTATGGGGACATCTCTCTTATTCTCTCTATCAATATGAGATGGTTTTAGTTAAATTATTTGAGTCTTCGTGCTCTGTTCATATTTTCTACGATGCCTCATTTATGAGAATTTTGAGATTTTGTGTTTTGGCTTGTTCTTTGTTGGAAAGTGGCAAAATGGGTTGCTCTAGGATGAAATTACATTTCTAGACCCTTTGGTCACCTAGTTCCAAGAGTAAATCAAGTTTAATTCCAGCTTTAGGATTTGGACCCTCTCTGTTCTTTCTTTCCTGCTTCTAGGGTTTAAGTTGGTTCTCCTGTTTCCTCATAGATTGCCATGAGATTTGACATGTTGAGTCCAGAGGGTATTAAATACCAATCTTCAAAGTCTCATGGCCAAAGGATCAAAGATTGAGGAGCAATTTGGATTTCATGTTTTCCTGTTGAACTTTTGACAAATTCAGATTTCTGTCCAAACTTTGATTCATTGCCTGTTGGTTTGAATCATCTTGTTTCTGAGTAATAGTTGGTAATCAACTCAAAGTTCCTTTCATTTGGTTCGAGTAGGACAGTAGTATCTCGCGATCTTCCACATTATCACCGGTCGTGCGCTTTTATTGCTTATAGTCCGATCAAGATTATTTCAGCAGAAGTGTACTCCGCTCAATTCAGTTCTTGATTCCCACCAATTGCCTTCAAGATCTTGTTTTGGCTATGTTTTCCTCGCTTGAAGCCCCGCTTAGTGTATTATAATCTGTGCTATTTTCAGACTGCATCTAGCAACTTTGTTTTTCGGCTGCACTGCAGGTTCTGGTTTGTCTGAAATTTCTAGTCGGTTGTTGCTTCGGCCAGTTTAGTGAAGTCTTTTTCTGTCCTGTGGATTCATCATGCAATCTATTTTCGGCAGATTTCAATTTTCTCTCGCTTCGGTATTTATCTCGCTGCAGTTTCGGTTGTCGATTTTCTTTAGTGAACCTTGTGCCGATCGCTCTCTCGAATTGGTATCCTTTTCCGGTTGGTCCGCAACACAACCGAGGGTCTGACCGATACAAGTCGGTGGTCCGGTGGCCGGCTGCAGCGTGTTAGTCCGGCAAAGGAATCTTTGAGGTCCTTTGTTTTCGGCAGCTGTTTCTCCTCTTCTCCTGGCAGCAAAAGTATTCCCTTTGTATATTCTTTCATTTGCTTGCCAACTGCCTTCTCTTTTCTCAGCTAAAAGTATCCATTGACTGCAGTTTTTGGGCTGCAAAACAAAATCAATTAGCTGCTCTTATTTCTAGTTCATACCGACTGCTTCCTGTTATCTTTCTTCAACTTATTTCGGTTTTGCTAGCCTTCAGTCAATCTCTCAGTTTTTGCTGAAATCTCACTCGGCCAGCCCAGTCGTGATTAGGCAGTCTTCAAGCTTTTGGTTGCTTTTCTTTTTATTCTTTTGCGATCTTTGACCATGTTGCATGCGATCAAACGACATTATTTTCACTGGAATTTTACCGACTACTCTCTGATTTATGCTGAATTTTTTAGTATCGCATGCATTCCAGTTTTGAGCAGAATTAATTTTTACGAATCCTCAGGAGGGGCGATTTTGAAGAGAACGACATTCACACCCCTCTGTCGTCATTTCGGTCCTACAATTGGTATCAGAGCCGGTTAGCTCTTTTCTATAGATCTTAACCGGTGCGTGAGCCATGGCGACAGCACAAATACTCGACCAAGCCCCGATCTTCGATGGGATGTACTATCCCTTCTGGAAGAGTCGGATGGAGACCTACATCCAGGCTCAGGGCTACGCCATCTGGCGAAAGGTCAAGGTTCGGTTTGTTGTTCTCGCCGATGAAGACGCCAATGCGGAAACATGGTCGACGTTGAGGCAAACTCTAAGGCAAGGAACATCATAACCCATGGCCTGAGTCGTAGTGAGTTTGACCGCATATCTCATCTTCCGTTCGCCTTCGATATTTGGGCGACCCTCAATGCTTACCATGAGGACACCACCCAAATAAAGACGGTGCGACAGACCGATTCAAGCGAGATTACAACAAGTTTGAAATGCTGTTGGCGAGTCCTTGATGAGTGCTTTGCGTTTTCACAAGATCTTGAGCAACCTCCGAGCGGTCGGTCTCACGCACTCGACTCGGACAACGCCGCCGATGCTCACTGCACTCGATCTACGTGTTTGGGAGATGAAAGTGACCACCATCAAAGACACGACAGACCTCTCGACCTTGACTCTTGACGCGATGTACTCACGCCTCAAGACTCACGAGATTGACGTTGTCTCTCGTAGGTTGAAGTCACAGTCGATGGCCTTGGTCACCGATCTCGTTTCTTCTTCGGGCCTCTCTTCTGATTCGATTTGCGGTTTCTCCCTTGCGCTCTCGTGACGAATCGATGATCGTTAGAGCAGCTGCGGATGATCGCTGGCTCTCCTTGCTCGCAAATTTTCTCATGCTTACAAGAGAAGGAGGATGAAGAGAGGAGGACCCGTGATTTGCTTCGAGTGTGGTGGCCCCAACCACATTCGGGCAAACTGCCCCAAGCTGGAGAAGGGCAAGAACGACTATGACGGTTCGGGCAAGAACGACTACACCGACAAGAACCGCAACAAGAGGCCTCCAGCTCAGACGCAAGGCAAGAAGAAGTTCCACGACTTTGGGAAGGCCAAGAAGCTTTTCCACCGCGTGCTCCCCGCGTTCGACGACCCCGACCTCAGCAAGGTGGAGGGATGGAGCAACGACAACGGGACGGGTGACCAAGACCCCAAAGGCGGCGATGACTTCTCCGGCATGTGCTTCATGGCCTCGAGGGCTAACCGAGCGACATCGAGTCAGCATCTCGACTCGACGAGGTGAGCCCTACTTATGACCAGCTTAATGACGCTTTCCTTAAGCTAGGTAGATTTCATGCCAAGTCTAGGGCTAGATGTGCTGAGTTGAAGAAGGAAGTAGCTAGACTATCACGGGAGCTTACTTCGCTTACATCTACTCCCTCCCATGATGATTGTGATACATGTTGTGCCTTGATTGATGATATGGAGAAGTTAAGGACCTCTCATGCTAGTCTGTCTTCTGAGCTTGATTTGATTAAGGTGGAGAACATTAGTCTTCTTGCTGAGCTTGAGATGAGTAGGGTAGCTCCTGTTTCATCTTCTACTGTTGAGACTATTTCTTGCACATCATGTGAGGATAAGGATAATGCTTTTAGTGGTCTTTATACATTGCTTCTCGATCTGTCCGAGACTTGTGAAAGTTGTAACAATTTGAAAATGAACCTAAAACGGGCAGATCATAAAATTGTAGAATTACAAGCTTTCCTTCTTGAGCCTATTGCTTCATGTGTGAATTGTCCTAAGCTTACTGCTGAACTTGAATCTGTCTCAAAATAGTTTCAAGAAATGATTGACTACAATAAGAAAATGGCTCAGTTTGCTTCTAAGGACCCTGTTAGCTCACCCTGCAATCATTATAACAAACTAAAATCGACTTGATTGCTTTAGATGAAAATGTGTGAAGCTAACTAAGGACCTACTAGAGAAGCAACCATCTCGCTTGTAATGTGTGTGCTGGGAAGAAGCAGGAGGGCTTGGTAGAGACGCCTAGAGATGTGAACCAACTGGCTAGTAGTAGGACTGTCCCTTCAGAGTCGGCTGTGCGTGCACAAGCCATTCTTTCCTCATGTTGGTTCTTCTTCGCTCCCTTACCTTCGATGTCTCCTCTCCTCCCCGCTCTTTGCCTCTCTTTTCGGGAGTGTCAAGACCTTATGAACACTCTCGAGAGATTTGTAGGAGGCAAGAGGAAGCTTAATCTTATTCTAGACCAATCGAAGATTTGCAAATTCAATCAAGGTCTAGGATATGATTTTCTAGAGGACGAAGGAAGCATCCACCGCCGTGCTCGCACCCATAGCACTGTGTGTGATCGAGACTAAGCCTGTGACCGAGAATGTCAAATTCAAGTCGCCGGGCTTTGTCCAAGGGATTTCTGACAGTAAGGTGATTTCACCTGCAGCTTCGGCCTCTCAAAAGGCGAAGCCCCATCATGCTACCGCCTCTATATGGCATCATTGCACCTTCTGTCAGAAGGATGGACATTTGATCGATCGATGCTTTAGGCGCGCCAAGATCGCGCGTAGAGACCGTGTTGCAGCTCTTAAGCGTATTCAGGGTCAGCCCTAGACCTTGAGTACACCTAAGACCAACACGAGGTCTAGGCTTGCTACTGTTGGTGGATTTGGGCAGCATCGAGGACTTGGTTCTTCCGAGTTTTCTGGTTTTCGTCCCCATGCTCCCTTCCGTCATGACTTCCGCCGTCCTGAGGGTAGATCTCGTTTCTTCCGTCGAGATGACTACCCACGGCGAGATCGTGCGTTTGCAGCCCAACTCGCTCTCCGTAGCAGTTGAACCCAAAGAATGCTTCTGTGTCTACTCACGCACCTTCCGCTTTTGAGCGACGGAGAGCATAGGGTATATAGAGGTCATCGTGCTTGACTACTTCATCGCGCCGACGTGTTACTCAAGATTGGGTGCCAAAATCACGTTGATTTACCCCAAGATCGAGACTTTACTCTGCTTGACACAGTTCACCGGCGGGGAAGGAAAGGTTTGGCTCGTAGACTCCGGGTGTTCACGACACATGACCGGAGATTCCCGTTGGTTTTCTTCCCTTGCCCGAGCTCCAGGTGATGAGACGATCACCTTCAGAGACGCTTCATCGGGCGCGTCATCGCCAAAGGTACAGTGCGCATTAATGATTCATTTATTTTGAGAGATGTTGCCTTGGTTAGTAAGCTGCAGTATAATTTGCTTTCCGTTTCTCAGCTTACCGATGACGACTTTGAGGTGAGTTTTAAGAAAAACAATTGCAAAATTCTTGATTCTTCTGTAGTCCGGTTTATGGATTTCTCGCTTTGGGAGGATCTTTCGTGCTTATTTTTCCGAGTCTTCGGTGATCCTCTCCTGTTTGGTTGCCTCGAGTCCCGTGACCTTTCTTTCTGGCATAGGAGACTTGGTCATATTGGATTTGACCATTTGACCCGAGCTAGCGGCCACGATCTCATTCGTGGTCTGCCGAAACTCAAGATGGTCAAAGATTTGGTTTGTGCTCCATGCCGACACGGCAAGATGGTTGCCGCTTCTCATCCTCCGGTCACAGGTACTATGACCGATGCACCGGGACAGCTGCTCCATATGGATATGGTTGGACCAGCTCGAGTGCAGTCAGCAGGAGGGAAGTGGTATATTCTTGTCGTGGTCGATGACTTCTCGAGGTATTCTTGGGTGTTTTTCTTGGCCTCAAGGATGAGACGTTTACACATTTCCGAGGTCTTTTCAAGAGACTTTCTGCTGAGCTTGTGTGCCTTACGAGCGATCCGCAGTGACAATGGCACGGAGTTCAAGAATTCCTACCGAGAGGTTCGTGGTGAGACAGTGTAGAGCACCGCCTCTTCTCCGCACGTCCCACAAATGAATGGCGTCATGGAGAGGAAGAATCGTACCTTGGTCGAGATGGCCAGGACGATACTCGATGAATACTCTACACCGCGAAAGTTTTGGGCTGAGGCTATAGCTACCGCATGCCATATTTCAAATCGAGTTTTTCTGAGGGCACACTTGCACCGCACTTCTTATGAGTCGAGATATGGGCGAAAGCCCAGCCTCTCATTTTCGTGTGTTTGGTTGCAAGTGCTTTATCTTGAAGTCCGGGAACCTAGACAAGTTCGAGTCACGCTCTTGTGATGGGATCTTTCTAGGCTACTCGACTTCTTGGCGGGCTTATAGGGTGCAGGAATCATGAGTCTAGTAAAATAGTAGAGACCTATGAGGTGACCTTCAGAACACCCCACCTAACATAGGTCCGAAATGCTACTAACTATCCACAATAAAACAACAACTAATATAGGTTACCTAAAAATTTCGGCATAACCTCCTTTGTTTATTAACCGATGGCGCTTAAATAAGCATGAATAGCACAAGTTCTAAATAATGAACGAAAGATAATATCCAATGATACTAAGTCTTTATTACATTTAATCGATGGAATATAAATGAACCAATTAAGCTAACAAGCCACAAGATTATCATGACTGTCTTTATTTCTTATTGAAGGAATAGTGCACGTGCAACGAAGCTAATCCCTTTTTGATCCCATATATGCCATTCTCACATTGGTACCTAAAATAAATAAACAACAAAGAAGAGTGAGTCCAATGACTCGCAAGTATATCAACATCAATACCAATGATCATTAACGTCAAGTTAAACAATTAACATAGAACATCATGCTATGCAATATGATCAAAATCTCCTCTTTCTCATCTCTTTCGCATTTTACCGTAATGCGGTGTGCATCCGTCAATGTACACCCATGCCTGCACCCTCGTGCAGGGATCAATTGCCCACACCGCAAGTGTGGGGACCTCGATGCTTGATCACCGCATGACCAAGACTTCAACAATTCTCAATATGATGCATATATGTGAATGTATCAAAAGATAACGAGCATTCACCATACTACGATTAACCAATCTCATAAATGCCATAATGTAAACAGAACATAAATAGCATTCTCAATTCATCACTTACTCATACTCACAATTTAAACAGTCATGATTCAACCATCATCCAAACAATTTAACAAATCCATAAACACACAGATTTTCACATCACAAATATACTTGCCTCAACCGCGAGAAAATGAAGAACGCGAGAAGGCACAACCCCGAATCCGCTCTCCTCCTGAATAATTAATTAATAATTACTAACATGACAGCAGCGGGTTTCTAGATATAAAATAGCAGCAACCCCAATTCACCCAACAATTTATCTCAATTAAATCCCCAACTCTCCTCGGCCAAATCTGCCCCACCACAGACAGCCGAATTCCAAAAATCATAACTTTCAGTACGTAATTCCAAATTAAGCGTTCTTGGACTCTCTGTAAAGATAATTCAATTATCTACAAAAACTTAGTTGGGGAGACTCTCTGATTCGGCCATTTACTAACCGATCCAAACCCTTTTCTAAAGCATCAAAATTCACGTCGGACTCTCTGGACAGCGCACTAAAACAGGCATAACTTTCGGCCAGATCATCAGAATCCGGACTTCTTGACCTTTATGGAAAGCTAAGAAAAGTATCTAAAACTTTCCTAACATGAAGAATTTCTGAATCGCAACTATTGCCGTCGCACAAACCGATCTACTAAACTCTGTCCTGAGCTACCCCGATCTGCATAACAGTAGCACTAGAAAATTCATAACTTTCGCTACACAAATCCGAATCACGTGTTCTTGTACTCCCTGGAAAGATAATCACGTCCTCTACAATGTTCTAGAAGGGGTCCAGACCTGAATCCCGACGAATCTACTCCAAAACTGCCGACTAACAACTTCTGTCCCGGCAACCCAGAAAAACCGACGAATCTAACTCGATTAAAAACTCATCTAGAGATTAACAGGATTACCCTTGACGACACGATTTACGAACACGTTGACGAACACGATGAACTCGATGAACACACCGCGATCTCCTCCTTTCCCTTCTTCTTCCTTGGTCCCCCGACCCCACGGCGCAAAGGAGAGGAGGCGGCGCTGCAGGGAGACACCGGGCGGGGCGCGCTGTGGAAACACGGGGTGGCGCAGCAGCAGCAGGCGGTGCTGGGCGGCGTGGCGAGAGGGTGGCGGCGGCTGCAATGGGTGGAGGCGCATGGGGGTGGAGGCGCAAGGGGGAGGCTTTAGGGTTGGGAGGGGGCTGCCTAGGGTTTTAAGAGCTGGCCTCCCCCCTCTTGGGCCAAGAAAAACCCACCTGGGCCAAGGCCTAGGCCCAGGTTATCTTAAATTTTCAGAAAACCCCTCAAAACACTTTAAATTTAATCTTTTCACTTAAGTCCCTCTCTCTATTAATTAAACAATTAATTAAATATTTTCCGAGGTATTACACCTTCGACGAGGCCAGTCCGGGGACTAGGCCCGATATCTCAGGTTCTTCAGAACAGTCCGAGACCATCTTTGTGGATGATGAGGACGATGGAGACGAGGGTTCTCTACCCGATCCAGTCCCTCATCCACCCCTTGAGGTGCCATCTTCCACCGCACCTCAAGGCGATCAGCCCATGCCTTTTGCCTCCTCTGGAGCTAGTGGCTCTGTTCCTACCTCGTCAGCTCATGAGGTAGAGGCCACTTCTTCATCTCATCCTGGACCTCCTAGACATATCCAGAAAGCTCATCCTTCTGAGCAGATGATTAGAGACCTCTTTGAGCGAGTCACACGCTCAAAGTCTGGCATGTCACTCTTCTGTCTTCACTCTGCTTTTGTTGCCTCATTTGAGCCCAAGGACGTTTGTCATGCTCTATCTGACGAGTCTTGGGTAAATGCCATGCATGAGGAGTTAGAGAATTTCGAGAGAAACAATGTCTGGTTGCTTGTTGAGCCCCCCGCAAGGTCACAATATCATTGGGACTAAGTGGGTGTTTAAGAACAAGCAAAGTGAGGATGGTGTGGTTATTCGAAACAAGGCTGGACTGGTAGCTCAGGGGTTCTCCCAGGTTGAGGGTCTAGATTTCGAGGAGACCTTTGCCCCTGTAGCTAGACTTGAGGCCATTAGAATCCTGCTTGCCTTCGCAGCTTCTAAGGGTTTCAGGCTTTACCAGATGGACGTCAAGAGTGTCTTCCTCAATGGCCTTATTGAGGAAGAAGTCTATGTGAGACAACCTCCTGGTTTCGAAAATCCCAAATACCCAAACCATGTCTACAAGCTCTCAAAAGCGTTGTATGGACTTAAACAGGCACCTAGAGCTTGGTATGAGAGGCTTAAGTCCTATCTGTTGAGTCATGGTTTCGAAATGGGTAAAGTAGACAAGACCTTGTTCATCCGCCGGCATAGCAATGATCTTCTGCTCGTCCAGATTTATGTTGATGACATCATCTTTGGCGGATCCTCGCATGCTCTCGTTTCCTAGTTTTCCAATGTCATGAGCTCGGAGTTTGAGATGAGCATGATGGGCGAGTTGAGCTTTTTCCTTGGCTTCCAAATTAAGCGAGACTCGGGAGGTACCTTCTTGCATCGAGGCAAGCACACCCGAGACCTCCCAAGCGCTTGATGTGAGTGATGGTAAGCGGTGTCCACTCCGATGGCTACATCAGGCCCACTCGACCCGATGAGGACGGCGAGCCAGTTGATCAGAAGGAGTATCTTAGTATGATCGGCTCTCTCTTGTACCGCACTGCCTCGAGACCGGACATACACTTCTTCGTGTGTCTTTGTGCCCGGTTTCAGGCTTCTCCTCGCGTATCTCACCGCCAGGCGGTGAAGCGCATCCTTCGGTACCTTCGAGCTACCATTGACTATGGTATCTGGTACTCTTCCTCGTCATGTCTTTCCCTTAGAGCCTACTCGGATGCAGACTTTGCTGGCTGTAGGATAGATAGGAAGAGCCCTTCGGGCACCTGTAAATTCATTGGCACTTCTCTCGTTTCCGGTCCTCGAGGAAGCATCCGGTGTTGCATGCCCACCGCAGAGGTCGAGTACGCTGTCGCAGCCGATTGTCGTAGCTAGGTGCTTTGGATGGTCTCGACCCTGCGGGACTTTGGGTTAGCTATCGACAGTGTTCCACTTTTTTGTGATAACACCTCTTCCATTAGCATTGCTAAGAACCCAGTGCAGCATTCTCGGACCAAGCATATTGATATTCGATATCACTTCCTTCAAGACCATGTGGAGAATGGTGACATAGTGCTCCAGCCAGGAGAGTGACCACCGCTTCGATATCTTCACCAAGCCTTTGGATAGCTCTAGGTTTTCAGCTCTGCGGGGAGAGCTTGGGGTGGTTTGTCCTTATAGACTATTGTGAGGGGGAGTTTGTGCTTTACTGCTTTACTGTATTGATTATGCTCTTACTCCTTTCTGTCTGCATTGCATATGGTGCATTGGGGTTAGTCTTTCCAGCATAGGTTAGAGTGGTTTTCTTGCCGAGATGCTTAGACTTCTTACTCTTATCTTGTGCTTTCAGGATGCTGTATATCAGCTATTTCTTATCTCACTAGGTTGAGCTCACTCACTTCTTGTAGGCTCTAGCGAGGGTTGGGCCACCCTCGTGTAGACAGGGTACGTGTTTGCTCTCTAGTGTGTATTTTCCCGTCAGCTGATAGTCCTGGAGTCATATGGGGTAGATGAGAGTTAGTCTGAGCCATAGTATCCTCTATATCTTATCTATGATTTAAGGACTGCCTTTCTTGATTTTTTTGCCAGCTTCTCGTTTTTATTGCTTTGGTTCAGAGGGAGTTCATTTGGGAACTTCTAGATCTTAATATTGACATAACTCAACTTGAACTAAAAGTTGCATCACATGTTGAAGGGAAGCTGGATTTACTTGCATGTCATTCTGCATTGTAATGTAACTACATGGAGTCTTGATTATTATCCATTGATGACATATTTAAACTGCTTTACACCTTGCCATGACTTGTGCTTATTTGCTACATTTATCATGACTTTATATGTGTAAACTAGCTTTTGCCATGATAAGTTAATTTAACTTGCACAAATTGAACTAAAACTTGTCATGTTAGCACTCGAGATTAGTCTTTCTTGAGTTATCCTTTTATGATCCATGCCATGTCAAATAGGCTGAGTTGAGCGTTGAATCTCTATTGAGCCTTAGATTGAGCTGTTTTAGTCTCTTGATGATGCATAGGCTAGTACAATCATTTCAAAAGCAAAAAGATCTCTTTTGTGCGAAAAAACTGATCTCACCAATTCTTTCTCAAAAGACGGCTTGCCATTGCACTAGACATGAAGTCAGGGGGAGTTTTGGATGACCAAGATCATTTTCTTAAGCTTCTCACTTGGTATGATCGCATAAGGCTTGAGATCTAGTACATGATAAAAATATTGGTTGGAAACAACCGCAAGTTTCATAAGAAAATATATCATTTGTGCTCGATTTGCTTAAGTTATAAAAGAACCAAGTACTTGTACTAATGTTTCACTCTTGAGCATATAGCACTCTATTTGGACTCAATATTAGCTTCTTGGCTCCGCTTAGCTTAATTGACATGGCCTGCATCATCCTTGGATGTCTCTAGCTAGACTTTGCTCATCGATGACTTAATTTGTTCACAAACTGCACTATAATTCAGATTATCATCTCTTTGGTTTAGCTAGCATATACATATCTTGTCATGATCTAGATAGCATTCTATTATGTTATGGCTTGATGTAATTCGTTATGGTCATTTTGGATAATTCTCATGGCTCTAAATGCTTAGAATAATCAAACTTCAGTCATTTTATCTATTTTCATGACTTTTTCTCCTTCTTGCATTCTTGATGTGTTTATTGCCAAAAGGGGGAGAATTATGGTAGAAAATGTCATTCTGGGAGCTTTGAGGAAAACTTGCTCTTTCTTTTGCTCCTTCTGTCGACATGGTCATTAGCGTCATTTCCTTCTTTGGACCATGTTGGATTCTTCAAACTCAACTTCATATTTTTTCTGGGTTTGTCAATATACTCATCAAAGGGGAGATTGAGATACCATGTGGTGGTCATCCCGTGTATATGATGAGTGATTGACATCGGTTTAGGAAAGTCGAGTTTGAGTCGGTTGGTTCGGACCAAGACGTTGCGTAGTGTAACGGGCTCGGTCGGACTTGGTCAAACTTGGTCGTAGGGGATTAGAATGCATATTCTGATGATTCGACAGGTTTGGACTCTATTATGCTTTCATGTATCGAGCGGTGCTATTTGATGTGTTTCTTGTCTGTGTGGCTGCAGGACGTCGAGGCGAAGTCGTGGCGAGACACGGTGGACCGGACTAGGCGCAGGTGGCGCTGAGGTCAGAACGATCGAGATGTGTCGAAGACGACGTGGACTCGAGGTGGTTACGAGGCGTGCGAGGTAAGGAGTGCGGAAGCTTCCCGGAAGGTGCAGAAGGGGCAAAACGGGAATTTCGTAAAGCTGCACAAGCGGGAGCGAGCTCCGTTGGATTTAGCGGGTGTAACGGGGCTGAGACCCGTTAGCCAAGGCTATAAATAGGTTGGAGGGGTTGCATGCCCACTTGAGATACTTGAGAAAGGATTAGTGTTAGCTAGAGTCAAAAGAGGCTTTGGGAGGTTGTTTTGCTTTGTGGCTTTAGTTGTTGGGAAGGCGAGGCGAGCAGGAGATGTCTCCTTCGTAGCTTCTCTTTGTGACTCTGGTCTTGGGTCTCCTCCCCTGTTCTTGTGTTCTTGAGAAGAGTTCTTGAGATGGAGAGGGTGAAGGAGAGTTGATCTTTCATGTAATCTTTACTCTTGAATGTACATGCGTATGGGGACATCTCTCTTATTCTCTCTATCAATATGAGATGGTTTTAGTTAAATTATTTGAGTCTTCGTGCTCTCTGCTCATATTTTTCAGACGATGCCTCATTTATGAGAATTTTGAGATTTTGTGTTTTGGCTTGTTCTTTGTTGGGAAGTGGCAAAATGGGTTGCTCTAGGATGAAATTACATTTCTAGACCCTCCAGTTTTAGGATTTGGACCCTCTCTGTTCTTTCTTTCCTGTTTCTAGGGTTTAAGTTGGTTCTCTTGTTTCCCTTCATAGATTGCCATGAGATTTGACATGTTGAGTCCAGAGGGTATTAAATACCAATCTTCAAAGTCTCATGGCCAAAGGATCAAAGATTGAGGAGCAATTTGGATTTCATGTTTTCTGTTGAACTTTGACAAATTCGATTCTGTCAAACTTTGATTCATTGCTGTTGGTTTGAATCATCTTGTTTCGAGTAATAGTTGGTAATCAACTCAAAGTTCCTTT
This sequence comes from Bonia amplexicaulis, assembly GCA_036346245.1. NCBI lineage: Eukaryota > Viridiplantae > Streptophyta > Magnoliopsida > Poales > Poaceae > Bonia > Bonia amplexicaulis. The sequence goes on from CM070769.1 coordinate 8,639,939, forward strand.
CATTTGGTTCGAGTAGGACAAGAGTATCTCGCGATCTTCCTCATATCACCGGTCGTGCGCTTTTACTATTTATAGTCCATCAAGATTATTTCAGTGACAAGTGCACTCCGCTCAATTCAGTTCTTGATTCCCAGCCAATTGCCTTCAAGATATCTTGTTTTGGCTATGTTTTCCTCGCTTGAAGCCCCGCTTAGTGTATTATAATCAGTGCTATTTTCGATCGCATCTAGCAACTTTGTTTTTCTACCGCACCGCAGTTCGGTTTGTCCGAAATTTCTAGTCGGTTGTTGCTTGACCGGTTCGTGAAGTCTTTTTCTGTCCTGTGGATTCAGTCTGTGCAATCTATTTTTCGGCAGCAGATTCAATTTTCTCTGCTCGGTATTTATCTTCTGCAGTTTCGGTTGTCGATTTTCTTTAGTGAACCTTGTGCCGATCGCTCTCGAATTGGTATCCTTTTCCTGTTGGTCTCGCAACACAACCGAGGGTCTGATCGATACAAGTCGATGGTCCGACCGGCCGGCTGCAGTGTTAGTCCAGCAGTGAATCTTTGAGGTCCTGTGTTTTCGGCAGCTGTTTCTCCTCTTCTCTTGGCCGCAAAAGTATTCCCTTTGTATATTCTTTCATTTGCTTGCCAACTGCCTTCTCTTTTCTCAGCTAAAAGTATCAACTGACTGCAGTTTTTGGGCTGCAAAACAAAATCAATTAGCTGCTCTTATTTCTAGTTCATACCGACTGCTTCCTGTTATCTTTCTTCAACTTATTTCGGTTTTGCTAGCCTTCAGTCAATCTCTCAGTTTTTGCTGAAATCTCACTCGGCCAGCCCAGTCGTGATTAGGCAGTCTTCAAGCTTTTGGTTGCTTTTCTTTTTATTCTTTTGCTGATCTTTGACCATTTTGCATACAGATCAAACGACATTATTTTCAGCTGGAATTTTTACTGACTACTCTCTGATTTATGCTGAATTTTTTAGTATCGCATGCGTTCCAGTTTTGAGCAGAATTAATTTTTACGAATCCTCAGGAGGGGCGATTTTGAAGAGAACGACATTCACCCCCGTCTGTCGCCATTTCGGTCCTACAGTAGGGGTGGCCCCCACCTAAGCCCAGCCGGCCTGTTAGAAGGCTGTAAAGGTCCAAAGTGGGACATGTGTAATGACATAAATACCCTAGAGGGGGTTACTCAGGTGTAAAGGCAGGGTTGTAAGAACACTCTCCATGTGGATATATATATGCGATACAGGCCATGGAGAAACCCTAAGCATTGCTCACATAACTCTCCACTACCATATCTCTCTCTCTATTTGGTCGGTAACCATAACAGAAACCGAACAGTTATCTCGGGAGCTTATCCGACGAATAGATCGGCGAAAATCGATTGGAATTCATTAATTCCTCTATTTGAAGTCCATCTGTTTTTATAACTCAAGCTATTTTACCTTATTGTCCAAGCTCATTTCTGATCGATGAGAGTCAAAAAGGCCTTGCTTTCGACTGCTATTCGTCTACGACCTCACTTTCTCAAGTAAGTTATTTTCACTTGAAGTTGGGGGGTTAGATGACGAGGATATAATAATCCTCTAAATTGTTGCATCAGTATGTTCTCTGAGTATACCCCTTATCATTAAAGCATAGATTTCACAGAGTAGTCGTAATTTCTTCTACGACCATGTACTCGTAAGTTTTTCTACGACCACATAGTCGTAAGTCTTACTATGATCACACCTTGTTCGTAAGTCTTACTACAACTACACCTTAATCGGAAGTCTTATTACGACTACTCCTTGGTCGTAAGATGTCCTACGATCACCACTTAGTCGTAAGCCTTTCTGCAATCATCATATTCCCAACTAGCTTATTTACGATGATCTACTTTATCATGGGGTCGTCTGACAAAGCGGTTAGAACATGCGCTTATTCCTAATAACCGCGCACGATCTCTGACAATAACCGTCGCACGATGAACGGGTCACTACGTCTCTCTGACAATAACTTCTGTTAGACGGTTACATTCGAAGCGTTAAGTCATCTTTTGGCACGGGATAACGGCCACCGCTTCATCGACTATATAAGGGTTGACGTCAGAGAGAAGAAGGGGCAACACATTGGATCAGGAGATAGTGCTAGACATTTCACATTACTCTCAGCTGTAATCATTTTCTCTAAGCAATAGCCATACAAAACGTAGGGTTATTATTCTCCTAGGAGAAAGTCCGAACCTGTATAAAAATTCCCGTATCTCGACTCTGTATGGGTATACACCGAGTCTTCTTGATCTTTCCCTAATCCAATAAATCATACGTAAGATCGATATTAGAACATCGACGGTTATCTTTTTATATTTTATCATATATGTTTTAGAAAGCAACAATATATCCGTCTGCAACTTGATTATAAAAAAGTTGTTGGCCAAACACCCAAATATATCTAAAAGCAACTCAACCGAACAAAATTATCATAATCCACCACAAAACCAAACAGAGCCTAAATACAGCAGGAATCTGAAAAAAAAATCCTACGATCAAAACAGGGCTTAGGGGGCAAATTGCTATGAAATTTCCAATTTGCATTCACACGAGTTGCACAATACCATCAATGTAGCACTGAAATTTGGCCGCAGGCCCCACTTGTCAACTTTGTATTGGATGGTATTTTCAGATTTATACATCTTTCCAGTAGTACTTAGCTATGTGCATAGAGCAAGACTGACATCTTTCTTGGACAGGGTAGTGATTACAAGAATACGGCATCTCAGGGGTGGCTTATCCGTGGGTGGCCGCTGCAAACATAAAGAGCGGCCACTCTTCCCTTGTCCTTTGATGGTTGACTTTCCCTTGTCATCTATCCTCATTCCTCAACTATCCGCCACAACTTCTCCCAAGCAGCTCTGACATCATTAGCTATGAGCCCACCATCTATCGTCGCCAGTGATAAAAAAAAGCGTTTCAATAATGAAATTTGGGGACTTCAACTAGGGATTTGAAACTTCCCAAATTGGAATTTTAAATGGAAAATTCAACTATTTGCTATAATTTGAAAAAAAAACTTTCAACTGGAATTTGATAGCATTCGATTCGAAATTTCAACTTTCAAATCGAAGAAACTTATACTTTCAAATCTAACTTTCGAGCTTTCACTTGGAAAATGCACGAGGCGAGTGGCAGATGATGGTGATGGCAGTGGCAAATCTGGTGTGGGAGGAGTGAAATACCATTTAATCTGGTTATTATTTACGAAAAATTCCTCCTTTTGTAAAGACACCTTCCATGTCCCAATCCCATTTAATCGTAAGAAAAATACATCTCACATCAAGAAAATACACTGCCACTTCATATTGTTTCAAAAATTACCCTTCTCCATTAAAAGACTCAACAGATGAGACATTGGGAGATTCGGTCACTTACCATCTTCTGCCTCTATATCTAATAGGAATCATTTAAACGTCTCCATTATCTACGGTTGTGTCAAAAAACACAACCAAAAACTATCAACCGCAACATAAAAGAACCTCCTTGCCGCGAGCATGGCTGCAGAAGGGTCCATCCAAAAGCTTTACAACTCGGAAGCATCCATGCCTTACACATGGTGTAACCGTGAAAAAAAAGGCACAACGGGACCCTCCACAAGACCAAAAGACAAACATCGCATTGTTTACCTGATCCAAAACATTACAGTAGTCCACAATAATATTTCATACTACATGTTTATATCATGTTTGCTGGAAGGAATTACAGTAGTCCACAATAATATTTCATACTACATGTTTTTATCATGTTTGCAGGAAGGAAGAAAATGATCTGTTACAAATCCTATGCACTAGGTGCGAACCCAAATTATTTTGCACTAGGTGCGAACCCAAATTATTTTGCACTAGGTGCGGACCCAAATTATTTTCTTAAATGTAAACTTTGGACTTAAGTCCATGCAAGAAAGTGAAAACATAAAACTAAAGGGATTTGCTATTAAACATTCAAGTGTTTCTGAATGTACGGGAGAGAGGGCAAGCGATGAGATCCGCTAGATCAACATCTAATGAGGGCATAAATCTTGGTATTGATCAACACCTGTACACAACCAACTATAAACTTGGTAACCAATGCAAAATTAGCATATTTTTCTTCGGCAATGAAAGTTTTACGTTTGGCTCCATTATCTATAAATTCCTACATGGTATTGATCAATATCACATATTTTATTTGCAAGCTATTCTAAAAAGTAAAAAACTGCTTTTTAAAAATGCAAATTGAGGGCACAATCTACAGATATCCAATACTCCTCTACTAATCATATTGGTTTAAGATATGTGCAGTTTATTTTTTACAGAGCAAGGAAGCACTACACATCACATATTATATCTGCGGGACTTCGGAACATATATTTGTATTCTCATAATCTCCATAAAGCTGTTCTCAGCAGGGTTCAATTTCGAGGTGGTAACTGTTAAGGAGATAGAGATAGAGTTGTATTAGGAGATAGAGTTTGGATTCTATTCCATATATGCCTTATCTCTATATGGTATATCTCTTGTACTCTCCTATATATATGGTCCTTTGGGTCTTATATCAACACACACAATATTCATAACATGGTATCAGAGCTTAGGTTAAAACCCTAACCTCATCAATCTTCCGCATCTACTGCCCCCGGGAGGATTGATCTCTCCCGGGGGCGGCCATCTTGTTGGTCGCCACCATCGGTCCTCTTTGCCGTCGGTCTCGACGCCGCCGCTTTGCTTGGTGCCGCCTCGAGCATCAGCTTCAACCCTAGCGACGGCGTTGCCCGCTTACGTCGCCCGTCTGCGTCGCCGGTCGCCGCTTCTCCCGCTGCATCGCTGGTCGACTTGCGTATCGCCGGCTCCGTGCGGTTCGACCTCTTCCGTCGGCGGTGCGGCTCATCCCGTCAGCGCGGCTCGCCTCTTCCCTCAATCGACGTGCGCGGCTGCGGCTTCTTCGGCGCCCGCCGCCTTTGCGGGCTTCCTCACGCTCTGCACCGCCCGCGCCGCTGCCTCGTGAGCGAGCTCGCGCCCCACCGCCTCGCCTCACCGCCGCCGAGCTCGACCACGCCGCCGCCGAGTGCCCAGTGCCGATGGCTCGCGCCCCAACCCGTGCTCCGCCGACGAGGTGCGCCTCCCGGAGCTCATCCCGCGGTGGCGCCTCCTCGAGCACCTCGAGCTCGACTCCAAGCCGCCCTCCTTCCCCGCAGTCCTCGTCTCATTCTCCCGGGAAGGCGGGGCGGATCCGGCCGTGGGCAGTGGGATCGGATCGGAGAGTGCTTGGCGCCGCCGGTGTTCAGCGTGGTGAACGCGCTGTTGGTGCGCACCTACTTCAACCCCGACGAGCACTGGCAGTGCCTCGAGGTCGCCCACCGCGTCGCGTTCGGGTATGGCCACCTTACTTGGGAGTGGAAGCGGGGTCTTCGAAGTTACCTCCACCCGTTGATCTTTGCTGCCCTTTATAAAATCCTGGCCCTGCTTCACTTGGATACCCCATGGTTTATGGTGATGACTCCACGTCTTCTACGATCAGTCTTTTATTTTCTTTTTTTTTTTGAGTCTTTCATTGCGTCCATCCAAATTCGTAGTCTCTAATTTTTAGTTTGTCCAAGCCGTGCGAGTCTACAAATTTATTGTCAGTCATAGAAGTGTAGGAATTTTATTTTGCATGACAGCAGCCGCCGCTCTATTCTTTGACGAGCTTGTAACGCCGCCGCTTCTTTCGCACTACGCACATTGCGCTTCTTGTGCACTGCGCCACCGTCACCGCCGTCTCGAGCTTCGATCTGCGCCGTCATGCATCTATCTATTCCTCTTCAACTTGATTTGACAGTTTATTCCAAGGCTGCACGCAACGACGACATCATCAAGACTCAGATTTCGGATTTTTCTTGTTTTAATGTTAACTCCTTTTTCAAATGCAATGCTATTGTATACGCCTTGCATTTGAGGGGGGGTGTTAAGGAGATAGAGATAGAGTTGTATTAGGAGATAGAGTTTGGATTCTATTCCATATATGCCTTATCTCTATATGGCATATCTCTTGTACTCTCCTATATATATGGTCCTTTGGGTCTCATATCAACACACACAATATTCATAACAGTAACCAGCTGGTTGCCACTTGAACCGGCCATACCATCATGGCGTTTCAGATGGATTTTAGTGAATACCCTCTAAAACTTTGATATTAAGAATTTGAAAGGTTTAGGATGTACAAAAGTTGAATAGAATAGAAAAAAGCTAAAATAAAAACGAGTTAATAAAAAATGCATCGAAAACCGGCATACTAGTGACATTCTCAGAAAAGGGGAAATGCAACCTTGGTTTTTCAGTATTCCAGATCCAGGACATAGATTAAAACATCATAAAGCAGTGGAGCATTATAATTTAATCAGCAACTGACCTTACTGGCACAGAGTTAGAAAATTAAAAGGTTTAACTTGTACTGCCACAAGGTTTGATGAGTTTTCAGCCAGCATTTGTTTTGAAAGGACCCTGAGTGACTAGACTCTAGATAATATAGATGTACTGTGAAGACAATCAATATTAATTTGAACAGTATGTAATTCATATGGTTAGGTGCATGCATGTGTAAATGATCATGTACATATGAACAAGTTAAATGCAGACTAAGCTGGAAATACAAGACATTGGATAGATATGAAGTTATTTGAGCAATGTTAACACAAGTTGCACAGATCAATTCAACAGATTAATGCAAGCAATTGGAAACATAGCAGATCAGGAAAAGCACTGATCAAACTCCATTAAAATTTTCCTTCTATTTTTTATAAAACAATTAAAAAATGGCTATTGTACAAAAGTTTCTAAGTTAGGCAACTTACAAACACATCTCGGGCTGTTTTGGATGTTGGAGTGAGTTTGGAGTGTAGGGATACAAGAGGGAGTAGTGTGTTACATGATCTACTTTGCCATTCTTTATCTGTAGAAACTATGTATTGCAGTGCCACCAAATTGCTTTGTGCTGCTAGGAAGATCCTCAATGTGAGAAGTACTTGAAAAGTTGCTCTCTATCTTGATGGGTTCCACTTTCTTTGCAGGGCAAGGACCCAAAGTAGTTAGATCAATAAGGGAACCATAAGCTTGGCATTCCTCAATTACGGTGTCATATGATTTTGCAGGAAGCTCGAGCCCTTGGTTGCAGGCCTTCATGTACATCTCATAGGCAAGTCTCGGTTTACCATCTTGTACAAGAGCTTCAACCAGCACCTGATATGTAATTTCATTTGGCTCAATGTTCTGCAATTTCATCCTGTGGAACCACTCAAAAGCAGCACTGCCCTCATTGTTCCTCATACAAGCACTAATTATTGCGTTGAAGGTTACAACAGTTGGTTCTATCTTTGTTGACAACATATCACGAAGAACAGCATCAACCATATCATGGTTAGCCTTGTTGGGTTGGTCTCTCGGCTAACCATCGAGCGAATTTTCAGGGAGACCATGTCTCAACCTCGCACCTTGATCGGAGGTGGTTTCCAACAATATTTGGTATCGGTCCCGGTCACCCTGCGCTACAAAAAGATGAGGGTTCGGCAGGGGGTGGTTACACGCGTTGTTCACCCCTCAAACAACCCTAACAAGCCTGATCTACTCACGAGCGCTATGGTGAACGAAGGCCGATGACCACAGCCGCCGGCCACCTCTACATCACCTCGTGCGACGCCGTCTTTTTCATCACCTCCGGCCGACCTCCACTGCCGCATCTCCAACCACCCCATGGCATCATCCGGTTCGGGTATGTGATGTTTCCGCTCTAAAGATTAGGTGTTCATGTTTTGGCTTAGGGATTAAAGCTTTATGTTTAGGGTTTAGACTTAGATTATTTACTACAATGGTATCAGAGCCTCCTAAGATCAACCATGAACCCTAATTATTTTCAATCGAACTTGGATCGGTTTCAGGTTTTGGCTCGGCTTAGCATTGAGAAGGAGGGGACTTAGAAAATTTTGAAAACGCCAAATGAAAGCCCTCAAATCCAAAGGTATGCTTTAGATCGGCCACCGGCACACACAAAAAAAAGGAATCGGCGGCGGGGAACTTACGGTTTTTGGCACTCGGGCGCCGCCGGTGTCGCCGCCAATGCCGTGCCGCTCGCAGCCGCCTCGGGGATGCCGCCGCCTTTGCGGAAGCTCGGGGTCGCCACTCCGCTCGCTCCGGCCCGCGCGCGCCGCCAGCCGTGCCGTCGACGTCGCTCCGCTCCGCTTTTCCCGCGAGGAGTCGGGCGCAAATGGGCTAGGGTTAGGGTTTTTCAGGACTTTAATCCCGGCCGCGCGCATTGTCCGCAGTATTTTTTGCATGTTATTAATCAGACCAACGTAGGGTTAATTACATGCAATATATATATTTATGATGTTTCTAATTTTTGCCTTGTATTTTTATAATTCAGCACTTAATGCTTCAAACGTTGCCGCCACAATTGATAACATTGAGCAGCTCACGGGGAGCAATTTTCCCTCGTTGAGAGAACGAATTCATGTTGTCCTTGGTGTTTTGGACCTTGACTATGCCTTAAGGGTAGACGTTCCCGTTCCTCCCACCAAAGGTGAGGAGAATTTTGCTGAGAAAAAGAGAGTTTATGAGACTAATGCTGAAAAATGGGAACGGTCTAACTGCTTATCACTTATGATTATGAAGACCTCTATTTCAGTCGAAATTAGGGGAGCAATCCCCAATTCCGAAAATGCTAAGGAGTACATGACTTCAATTGAGGAGAAATTCAAAGGCTCCACTAAAGTTTATACCAGTACTTTAATTCAGAGGCTCTTAACTTCTAAATATGATGGGTCCGGCAGTATAAGAGAGCATATCATGATGATGACTGATATGGCAGAAAAACTCAAGGGCATGGACATAGCAATTTCCGATGGTTTTCTAGTTCATTTCATTATGACATCACTTCCTTCTGAGTACACAGCTTTTAAAATTAATTACAACGCTCAGAAAGAGAAATAGAGCATGAGCAATTTGATCGCCATGTGTGTCCAAGAGGAAGAGAGAATAAGAACAGAAAAGAAGGATTTTGCCTTTAATGTTGGTGGCTCTCATAAAAGGAAGTTCCAATGGGACTTCAAATCCAAGAAGAAGTTGCATTTCTCCCTTAACTCAGAAAAATCGAGGCCTAAAGTGCACAATGCACCAAAGCCTCATGTAGCTTCCACTGAAACATCTAAAGGGGGAATGCCACTTCTGCAAGCAGGCAGGGCATTTTCAGAAAGACTGTGTAGGCTTTCTTAAGTGGCTCGCCAAAAGGGGTAATGATACAATTACTTTTATTGATGAAACACTGTACGCTGATTTCTCTCTTAATGCTTGGTGGATTGACTCAGTGCAACTGTGCACGTTACCAACTCTTTACAGGTATTCCTTACCGCGACAACACTAAGAAAGGGGAGCGAAGTTTTAGAGTCGCGGATGAAAAGGAAGCCGAAGTGAAATTAGTTGGATCTGTTTCATTAACTTTAGACAACGGCATCCTGCTTCGTCTCAATAATGTAGTTTATGTTTCTTCCATCAGGAGGAATTTAATTTCAGTTTCTTTATTAGACGATGAAGGTTTTAAATGTATTTTTGGAGACAATAAATGCATTATTAAGTTTAATTCTAATGATGTTGGTCTTGCTTTTAGACAAGACAAGCTCTATATGCTTTCTCTTAATGAAACTCATGTATCTTTAAATGTGTATGTTGCTAAGAGCAAAAATAATGATGAGACTTCTTCGAAACCGTGGCACTGTCGTTTAGGCTACATTTCGAGGGGGTGAATGGAGTGTCTCATTAAAGAAGAAATTCTCCACCCTTTAGATTTCTCTGACTCAGACCACTGCATTGATTGCATTAAAGGAAAATATGTAAAACAAATAAAGAAGGGAGCTACTTGCAGTACAGGACCTTTAGAATTAATTCATACTGATATTTGCGGTCCTTTTCCTGTGACATCAGTGGATGGTTTTGATTCTTTTATCACATTCACTGATGATTTCTCCCGTTACGGTTATATTTTTCCCATTAAAGACTGATCTGAATCACTTGACAAATTTAAGATATTTAAGGCTGAAGGTAAAAATCAGCACAACCTAAGAATTAAAGTGGTAAGATCGGATCGTAAGGGAGAATATTATGGAAGACATGCCCCTTATGGGCAAATTCCTGGCCCTTTCGCTAAGTTCCTTCATGAAAATGGCATTGGCCCTGTTCTTTTCAGCTTCTAAAAGCTGCTTTTCAGCTTTTCTACAGTAACTAGCTTCTAAATAGAGTATTTTTTTCAAGATAGGGTATACTAGTTAATTGTAGTACATACTTTACTGACTTCATTTATATCAAGAAAACCGCACGTGAATTTCATTACTCAGTAATATCTCATGTAAACAAATTAAAAGTCACAAGTCACACCAAAAGCCACAAGTCATGACCAAAAAGAACAGGCACATTATTGCCCAATATTCTATGCCGGGTGAACCTCAGCAGAATGGTGTAGCTGAAAGACGCAACCGTACACTTATGGATATGGTACGGAGCATGCTTAGCCATTCTAGTTTACCAATTGGCTTGTGGATGGAAGCACTAAAGACAGCCACACATATTCTTAATCGGGTTCCCAGTAAATCAGTACCTAAAACACCTTATGAATTATGGACTGGGAGAAAACCGAGTATGAATTATTTACGAGTGTGGGGTTGTCGTGTTGAAGCTAAGTTATTTAATCCACACATTAAGAAATTAGACCCTAAGACAGCAAGTTGCTATTTTATTGGATACCCTGAAAGATCCAAAGGGTATCGATTTTATTGTCCTGATAGGATAATTAAGTTTGTAGAAACAAGACACGCTGTGTTCTTAGAAAATAACGAGGACCTGGAGCCCAGGAAAATAGATCTTGAGGAGAAGCGGGTTTATGTTCCTGCACCGCTCATTCCAGATATCTTTATTCCTGTGCCTCAGGAGGTTGCACCTTCAGTAGAAAATACTATTGTTGCACCCACTGTTGAGATATCTGAAATTCCTAATGTTACACCTAATGATGAGCCTCAACAGTCCCCTGAAATAACTAATGAACCTCTTAGAAGATCACAGCGGGAGAGAAGATCTGCCATTCCTAATGATTATGTTGTTTATATGAATGAGGATATTAATGATATAGGGAAGGTAGATGATCCCACCTCTTATAAGGAGGCCATAATGAGCGAACATTCTTCTAATTGGCTTGAAGCTATGGAGGATGAACTAAAGTCTATGAGTACTAATGATGTATGGGACTCAGTAGAAATTCCTGACGGAGTCCAAACAGTAGACTATAAATGGGTCTACGAAACCAAATATGACTTCAAGGGAAATATCGAAAGGTTCAAAGCAAGACTTGCAGCAAAAGGCTTCTCAGAAAGAGAGGGGATTGATTATAATGACACATTTTCTCCTGTCTCAACTAAGAATTTATTCAGAATTGTTATGACACTTGTAGCTCATTATGATTTAGAGCTGCATCAGATGGATGTTAAGATGGTATTTCTTAATGGCGACTTGCAAGAGAATGTTTACATGGCTCAACCGGAAGGTTTTGTCGTGTAAGGCAAGGATCATATGGGATGTCGACTTAAGAAATCCATTTATGGCTTAAAACAAGCGTCGAGGTAGTGATACCTCAAATTTGATAAAATCATAAGAAGTTTCGACTTCAAAGAAAATGAAGTTGATAACTGTATATATGTTAAGTTTAAGGGGAGTAAATTCACCATCTTAGTACTTTATGTGGATGATATCTTATTGGCCAACAGCGATAAGGATATGCTGTTTGAGACCAAGAGATTTCTTTCATCCAATTTTGATATGAAAGATCTTGGTGACGTATCTTATGTTCTTGGCATTGAAATTCACCGAGATAGGTCTAAAGGAATATTGGGTTTATCTCAAAAGGCATACATTGACAGAGTACTGAAGAAATACAATATGAATAAGTACTCTGGCTCGTCTGCTCCTATTGTTAAGGGCGATAAGTTTGGGACATTTTAATGTCCAAGGAACCAGTATGAATATGATCAGATGAAGTCAGTTCCTTATGCTTCAGCTGTCGGAAGCATTATGTATGGTCAAGTATGTACACGCCCTGATTCTTTTGTAACCGGGATGTGTAGGATCGGAAACGGTAACAAAGGGGGGTGAATGGTGCCTTCAAATCACCTCAAGTATTCGCACAATTCTTCTTCGATAGCTAAGAGAGCTATGAAGACAGAAGAAAAATTTCGCACATTTGGACCCAAACAACAGACAGACAAAAGAACCTGTACTTGGCTAGTCTTGACCCAACCCTCTTACTGATCTAAGTAGACAGACTGAAAACCAAATCGGCAGAGAGAAATAAAAGACAGGACTCTTGAAACTGAACCAAGCACAAGAACTGAAGAGGGAAAAGAAACTATATGCCCAAAATACTGAAAGACTACATACCCAAAACACAAAGCAGAGCAGCTGGCCGAAATACAAAAGGAAGAAAAGCAGTTCGGCTGAACACCACTTGGTCTGAACTCTGAGGCTGAAAAACTGAAAATGAAGTGCTGCAGGAACTGCTGTCGGCAGGAAGCTGCTGCTGGCCAAATACCAATCAGCAGAAGCTGAACCTGACGCAGCAGAGAAGGTGAAAAACAGCAGCCGAAGGAAGACTATGCAGTGAAAACTGAGACTGCAGAGAAGAACCGAAAGCTGAAGAAGCCAGCAGGAGAAAAGACTCAACGCAGATTTTGCAAACCAAAAACAAAATGTCGGAAGGACCAGCTTCGGCAGAGGAGCTGAAAATAGAGCAGCTAATTGACAAAAGAAGCCACGGTAAATACTAGAAGAAGAAACTAAAACAAAGAAATGGAAGAAAGATTGCTGAGTTTTCTTGGATCAAATATTTTGGACTTCAAACTAAACAGCACCACCAACTCAGGAAGAACCAAATCAGATTGAGGAAACAACTTTTCAAAAAGAAACCAATAGAGCAGAGAAAGTGAAAAGAAGGAAAGAAGAAATAAAGACTGAAAAGAACCTGAAATGGCCGAAAGACTGAAAAAGAGGCTCAAACAGGCAGACTGCAGAGGAACTTTGAACTTGCCCAAAGAGTTGAACCAATCAAAGAACCATCCGAAAAATAGAAAGAACTGAAATACTAAAATGAAGACCGAAACTGAGACCTAGATTCATATAGACTGTGATTCTTGGATCTTGTGATCATGAGACTCTGGAACGACACAGGAAATGGTCTCCACTTAAGAAATCACACAGCAAAACCACTCTTCACTGAGGCACAAGAAAATGAAAGCTCCTCTGCACACGTAAATAGTAAACCCTAGAATTTCTGAGAACAAAGGAAGTTTGCAACCAAGAAATCTCTGGAAGAAAAAAAAGAAACAAATGTTTGCTCTCAAGTAAGCAAATCAAAGAACCTTGAAGACATATCCCATTCAGAGCAACAAGGTTCTGGAGCTTAACAAGAATTCAACCCAGAGATGTAAGAGGAAATGAAGAACAGAAACTAACGAAAGAAAAGAACATCACAGAGAGGCAAAACAGAAACATAAAAGAAGCTAGAACTCACAGAACCAAAAAGGGATGAACAAGACAGCAAAACTAAATGATGAGAGATGAATGATTGAAATATCAAGTAGTTCTTACAACCATCTCACATCTTCCTCATACTCATTTTCACTAACTGGACAAAACACACCTCACATAAAAACTAGGAAGAAAGACACACACATATGGAGAGATAAACCATAAACTCTCTCCCAAACTCATGAGGGGGTATGCAGCCCCCAAGACCTATTTATAGCCCTTGGCTAACGGATCTCTAACCCGTTACGCCGGCTAAACCCGAACGGAGCCGTCTCCCGCTTGTGCAGCCTTGCAAAATTACCATTTCGCCCCTCCTGCACCTTCCGGGAAGCTTCCGCGCTCCTTGTCGTGTACGCCTCGCAACCACATCGAATCTCCACCGTCTTGACACATCCGACCGTTCGACTCGACACCGCCTGTGTCTCAGTCCGGCCACCTCGTATCTCGCCACGACTCGCCTCGACGCCCCGCGGTCAACACGCATAAGAAACACATCAAATAGCACCGCTCGATACATGAAAGCATAATAACATCAAAGAAACCACATTAAGCCCAAACCTGTCAAATCAACAGAATAAGCGTCCTAATCCATTTGACCAGGTTTGACCAGATCCGACCGAGCCCGTTGCAACGACATGGTCCGAACCAACCAACTCAAACTCGACTTTCCTAAACCGATGTCAATTACTCATCATACACACGGGATGACCACCACATAGTCTCTCAGGATACTTGGCAGATATCAGTCCAATCCAGGACCGGACCACTGGAAAGCCGTTAAGAAAGCTTTGCGTTATATACAAGGCACTAAGCATTTCATGCTCACATATAAGTCTTCTGATAGCCTTGATGTCATTAGTTATTCAGATTCAGATTTTGCGGGATGTGTTGAAATCCACGTCAGGTTATATCTTCACACTCGCAGGAGGAGCTATTTCGTGGAAAAGCTCCAAACAAACCCTTACGGCATCTTCAACGATGCAAGCTAAGTTTGTGGCATGTTATGAGGCTACCGGGCAGGCTGTATGGATTAAGAATTTTATCCCGGGACTTAGAGTGGTAGACAGCATCTCTAAACCACTCACTTTATACTGCGATAATGAACCCGCAGTCTTTTATGCAAATAACAACAAGTCAAGTGGTGCTGCCAAACACATTGACATTAAGTATCATGTTGTGAAAGATAGAATACAGGATCAAACCATAAGTATCAAGCATATTAGTACTAAGTTAATACTTGCGGATCCGCTTACTAAAGGTTTACCACCCAGTATTTTTCGTGATCATGTTGCCGGCATGGGTTTAGTGGAAAGTCCATGATTCTGGATAAATGGACCCTAAAAATAAACCAACTCCCATTAAGTATAATGAATATCCATTTAAAGGTAAGATGGTACACTATAGGTACTGAGGTTGTATGACACTTCATTGGCCATGCAACACATTACCTTGGTATGCTGTTTTATTTAGAATGGGCTTATGATGTTAGCCTTACGATCAAAGGGGAGAATGTTGGGTTAATCTCTCGGCTAACCACCGAGCGGATTTTCAGAGAGACCACGTATCAACCTCGCGCCTTAATTGGATGCGGTTTCCAACAATATTTGGTATCGGTCCCGGTCACCCAGCGCTACAAAAAGATGAGGGTTCGGCAGGGGGTGGTTACACGCGTTGTTCACCCCTCAAACAACCCTAACAAGTCCGATCTACTCACAAGCGCTACGGTGAACGAAGGCCGACGACCACAGCCGCCGGCCACCTCTACATCACCTTGTGCGACGCCGTCTTCTTCATCACCTCCGGCCGACCTCCACTGCCGCATCTCCAACCACCCCATGGCATCATCCGGTTCGGGTATGTGACGTTTCCGCTCTAAAGATTAGGTGTTCATGTTTTGTCTTAGGGATTAAAGCTTTATGTTTAGGGTTTAGACTTAGATTATTTACTACAAGCCTTGCCAATGTAAATTGACACCAAGATTGTATATGCATGCAGGTTTGGCTTAATACCTACTTTGCACATGTGCTTCCAAACTCTTAGTGCCTCATCGTATAACTTCCCTTTCTCTAGTGCACATAGCAATGCTCCATAGGAGACTACATCTGGTTTTAACCCCTGATCTATCATTCTCTTGAATATATCCACTGCAGCAGATATTTCAGCTGCTCTAGAGCACGCAAGAAGGACGGCGTTCCACTCTCTGCTCCCAGGCTTCAAGCCCTTCTCTTGCATCTTATCAAGCAGCCTAACACCCCACCTCCAAATGCCCCTTCTCTTTGCAGCATTGAGTAGAATATTGAAATGAAACATGATCAGCTCATATGACAAATTGTCCGGCTTTGGGCCTTTGTCCAGCAAATCCTCGTAAATCTCAAGAGCTGCCCACCACTTCTTAGCTTTGCCCATTAGCCAAATCAGATGGTTGCACACTGACAAGCTGATCTCCCCATCGCACTCACGGATCCTCTGGTACAGCTCCTTGGCAATGGTGTAATGCTCCTCTCCTGTGCATGCCCACACGACACGCCCATAGTCACTCCTGTCTGGCCTCACCCCAGCTTCATCCATGGCAAGAAGAACCTTCAACACCTCACCAGCCGGATTCTCCCTACCCACAAGTGACTGCCGCATCACCATATGACATACACGAATAGCCAGCTTCTCAAACTTAACAAACTCTTGCTCCCAATCTTGGTGACTATTGCCAAGGTGACTGAAATTTTTTTGTCTCTCAGTCACTTGAAGTTGCACTTGGAGAGGGGCTGTTTTTTTTGGAGGGGGCTGCAATTTTAGTTGATTGAGAGTGCAACTTTTGGAGGGGGCTGCAATTTTAGTTGATTGAGAGTGCAACTTTTAAGTGACTGAGAGACAAAAAAATTTCAGTCGCCTTGCCAATAGCAAAACCGATCTTCACGACTCCCCGTCAGCTCACCCTTCTTGTACCTCTCCCTGAGCTTGACAAAGAACGAGAGCGTGGCAAACGCATCACCGGCCTTCTTGTAGGCCGACATGACCGTCGAGTATGTCGCGGCAGTTGGCACCAGCCCACGGCCCTCAATGTCAGCGTACACCCTGAAGATCTCATCAATCTTCCCTTGCTCAACATAAACGGACATCAGAGTGTTGAAGGTCACGATATTTGGGGGAACCCCCTGTGCTCCCATGTCTGCAAGAACATCCTGAATCCTCCCAAATTCCCCACAGTTCTTGACCGCGCCTAGCAAGCAGTTGTACACGAACTGGTTGAGGCTGCCTCCCCTTCTCTTGAGATGCTCGACGATGGCGAAGGTGGCGTCGAGGCGCTTCTCCTTGCCGAGCCCACGAATCACCGAGGTGTACACCTGGAGGGGCAGGTGTTCTTCGTCTCCGTCGAGCGAATCCTTCACCAAGAAATCCACATCGTCTGCCGTCTTGGCGTCGCGCAGCACCGAGGCGACCGCGGCGACGTCAACGCTCCCTCCCCTTGCCCTGCCGTTGCCGCCGCCGCCGCCGGTGGTTTCAGCCCCACCGATGGTGAACTGCAGAGTCCTAGAACGGAACGTGTCATACTCTGAGGTTCTTTGATGGCGATGAGTACAGAGTTCGGGTGTACCTCGGCGGAGAACCTGCGGGAGCGGTGGGGCGACGCGGCCGCCGTCGGCTGCAGGAGGTGGAGGGAAGTGCGCGGGTGGGCGGCGTTCTGTTGGCGGCGAGTGGCGGGTAGATGGTTGGTGGGGTGGAAGATGGCGAGCGAGCAAGCCATTCGGGAGGTTGCCTCGGGCTCCGGACGGTGGTGTCCGCTGAAGGAGTGTTATGATCTCCCAGTGAATTTCAATCTCGCAAGCTCCTGCACACACAAAGAAAGAATGTACACTCGTAGTGATAGTTTGTCAGCTGGAAGACTCAGCTTGTTATTGGTTTTTTATTCAACTTAAAGAGAAGTAAACACACTGCATAACTAACTGGCCGTAGCAACCGCTCCCACTGCCGCAGATAGAGTCAGCATGTCATGTATCTCGGATGGAAGGCTAATGACCATTTCATGCGCAGTTACATTAGAAAGATAATCAAGTTCCCCTGACGCACCCTGACTGACTATTCTGGGCTCAACAGACAAAACAATGAAATGCTACAGTAAATAACAAACCAGCAAATGAACTAGTCTGGATTATTCAACAATCTCCCCCTAATTCTGGCATAGTTCATTTCAGTTTGATCACGCCGATTTGATCACGCATTTCCTGGAACTTATTTCTTCCAAGTGGCTTTGTTAAAATATCAGCTAATTGTTCATGAGTGCTGACAAATTCCAGATTTATGTCCCTGCTATCAACACATTCCCTGATGTAATGAAATTTAGTGTCGATGTGCTTACTCCTCTCATGCATCACTGGGTTTTTGCTGAGAGCGATAGCGGACATATTGTCCATCTTTAGTTGCGGTGGAGGCCCCTTCACTCCAAGAATGTCACTGAGTAGTCGCCGGAGCCAAACTGCCTGACATGTCGCTGCAGCTCCCGCAATATATTCTGCTTCACATGACGATAATGCAACCACTCGCTGTTTCTGTGACTGCCATGTCACAGGATTATCACCAAGGAAAAATATCATACCTGACGTACTCTTGCGATCATCCACATCACCCGCCATATTGCTGTCGCTATATCCGATTAGCTTGAGATCGACATCACTCCTGGAGTATGTCAGTCCATATTCAATCGTGCCTACGACATACCGGAGCAAGTGCTTCATTGCAGCCATGTGCTCCTGTTTCGGTTCTTCCATGAACAGACTTAAGTATCCCACGGCAAATGTGAGATCAGGTCGAGCATGCAACAGGTACCGCAGACTGCCAAGAAGACTACGGTACAATGTTGTATCAACTCTCGACGAAGAACTTTGTTTCAACAGCTTCAGTCTTGTCTCCATCGGTGTTGAACAGGCGTTGCAGTTGCCCATTCCTGCCTTATCGAGTAGTTTCACGGCATAAGCACTCTGGCACAGCTCAATCCCTCGACGCCCTTGTCTCACCTCAATACCAAGGTAGTAGGACAGAATTCCCAGGTCGCTCATCTGAAAGAGTGTCTTCATCTCCAGCTTGAAGGCGTTGATCTCGTCAGCAGACTCCCCCGTGATCACCAGATCGTCGACATAAACTCCCACCACCAGTCGTGAGTGATCTAGCCCGCGTGTGTACAAGCCATGTTCATACTTACTCCTGGTGAAACCAATCCACCCAGGGTTGCATCAAGTTTTGTATTCCATGCGTGCGGAGCCTGCCGTAGCCCATAGAGTGCCTTGTGTAATTTAAGTACCTTCTGCTCATGGCCGGCAGCTGTGAAACCTGGAGGTTGCGCGACATAGACCTCCTCTTCTAGTTCGCCGTTGAGAAAGGCGGTTTTGACGTCCATATGATGTACATACCAACCGTAACTTGCTGCTACTGCCAGTACCAACCGTACTGACTCCATCCTTGCAACTGGTGCAAACGCTTCTTCGTAGTCAATTCCCGGCCGTTGTACATAACCCTTGGCGACGAGTCTGGCCTTGTTCTTCACAACAGCACCATGCTCGTCACGCTTTAGCTTGAACACCCACTTCAAGCCAATAGCTCGATGTCCTGGTGGAAGATCCACCAAGGACCATGTCTTGTTTTCTTCAATAGAAGCCATCTCCTCTAACATTGCCTTTCTCCACTCCTTGGCCTGTTTCGCCGCTTCAACCATCGCTGGTTCGTCCTCGATTGCCACCAAAAGCTTTTCGGCCAACTCTCGCTCAGCCAGGCCAGGAGGAGACGCCGTGCCGAGGACATTGTCCATGGTACGGAAACAGAGTGGGGCATCGTCATGGTCAGCATCCAGATCGAGTTCTCCCGTGGGTGGTGACGTGAACTCAATCCCTGCTTCAGACGATGTTGGTGATGTGCGGGACTCAAACCCGCACGTGGGCATCGTCTCGCTGACAGGCGTTGCCGGTGGTGACGTTGGTGAGGCTGGCACAGTCACCTCTGGGGCCTTGGTGCCGTTGTGCTCCCTAGGCAACGTGACATACTCGACACTGAAAGGCTCAATATCGTCATCTGGTCCGGCTCCCTTGTCAGCGCCCCAGTCCCAGGGACGGTCTTCCTCGAACACTTCATCCCAGGAGACATGAACCCACTTCGTGACTGGATTGTAGAATCGGTAGGCTTTTGATCCTTGCTCATAACCCACAAACACCATGGGTGTACTCCGGTCATCCAGTTTTGCAAGGTGTCTGCCGGCCGACTTCACGTGTGCTACACAACCAAATGTACGAAGAAAATGTACAGGGGGTTTATGGCCATACCAAACTTCAAATGGTGTCTTCCCTTCAACACTTTGAGTAGGAGCACGATTCAAAATGAACACTGCTGTTGTCACTGGTGACATGGCCTTCATCATGCTTCTAGCCATTCCCATCACGGTCTGATTTCTTCTTTCCACCACACCGTTCTGTTGTGGTGTGTAAGGTGCTGTCAAATGCCTTTGGATACCTTGTCTTGCGCAATAGTCACTGAATTCCCGGGATGTGAATTCCCCACCGCGGTCGGTGCGTAGTGTCCCGAGTTTTCGACCTGCCTGTGCTTCAGCTCCAGCCTGGAACCGTATGATTTCAGCACCTTCTTGATCCTTGGACCCGAGCAAAATGAGCCACATAAAACGACTCAGGTCATCAACAAGTAAAAGAAATAACTTGTTCCCACTTGGTGTAGGCGGTGTCACCGGACCGCAGATATCACCATGCACCAGCTCCAGCTTGTGCTCTCCGCGATACTTTGCTTCATTTGGGAACGCTAGTCGACGTTGTTTCCCAGCGAGACAACTTTCGCAAATTTGATCGACATGATCAATCTGCGGTAGTCCTCGCACCATCTGCTCTTGTGCCAGCCTCCGAAGCCCTCGAAAGTTGAGGTGACCGTACCTCGCGTGGCAGCGCCAAGCCGTGTCCGTGCCCTGTACCGCCAAACACACCGGTTTCCCGATGTTCAGCTTCAGGGTGTAGAGGCGATTTGCCGAACGATGCACTTTGGCCAGCAGCTGCTTGTCCGGGTCCCAAATCCTCAGCACACCTTCCTTGATCGAGATCTGGTAGCCATCTTCATCGAGCTGGCCTAGACTCACGATATTTGCCGTGAGTCGTGGGATGTGGTACACCCCGGTGAGAGCCCTATGCTCCCCATTCTTGCACGTGAAGAGCACTATGCCGCAGCCCTCAATTCCAGCCACGGACCCGTCCCCAAATCGGACAGATCCACGGACGGCAGTGTCGAGCTTGGTGAAGGCCGAGCGCTCACCGGTCATGTGGTTGGTGGCGCCCGTGTCAAGGATCCACCGTGTACGGTTGTCTTCCTGCTTGTCACCGAGCTGCACGAAGAGTCGATCCTCCTCGAGATGAAGGAGGGAGGATCTAGCTGGTGGGATCGGATCTGTGGGTGGTGACGGAAGATCCGCCGATGGATCGCGATTTTTGGTTGGAGGCACCGAGCGAATCGCCGGCGGGGTTGAATCTTCGGACAGAGCTATCGGAGTGGGGAAGTGACTTTTACCGATGCTTCGGACAGGAGTAAAGTTGTCTCCTTATCCTCTTCCGCTTGGGTTATGTGGGCCTGCTCGTCCCTCCTTTTCTTGCGACACTCACGAGCCCTGTGGCCCATCTTCCCACAGTATCGACACTGGTCGCCGGTAATTGAGGTCCCGCTAGAGCTGTTCCCCCCTCCTGTCTTCGGCGGCCTGAAACTGCCTCTTCCTCCTCCTCTCTACCACGACCGCGGCCGCGGCTCCTCATGTAGCTTGACGCGGGCTCTTCCCGCGCTCCTGAGATCCTTCCCCGGAGAATTGCAAACGCGATGTTACCCGCGCGATCAACTCCTCTGTGAGGTTCAATCTCGCCAGGGATGCCCCGCCGCCGAGGTTATGACGTTCCTCCGCCGCCTTGAGTCGTCCAACTAGTTCTTCCACGGTGAGCTCACTGAGGTCGAGCAAAGTCTCGATTGACAGAGCTATTTGTTCGAACCTCGGTGGGAGCGCCTGGAGAAACTTACGGATCACCTCCTCGTCCGAGCAATCCTCTCCAAGAGCTGCGAGCCGGTGCGCAATTCCGTTGATGCGGATGCCGAATTCATCCACGGTTTCCCCGTCGCGAAATTTGAGAGCATCAAATTCCCGACGAAGGGTGTTTGCCCTTGCTTTTCGCACGCGCTCGACTCCGACGTGCATTGTCCTGATGGAATCCCAAGCAGCCTTGGCGGCGGCCTTGCTAGCGACCGTCCCTATCATCTCCACTGGTACGGACTTCGCAATCACCTCGAGTGCCATCCGGTCTTCAATGAAATCGGAGGTGCCGACGCTCACGGCCATCCACAAGCCCCTTGCCTGCAGCATGACTCTCATAAGTGCCGCCCAGTCGTAGTAGTTCATCTTCGTCAAAGTTGGGAAGGAGCCGCTGCTGCTGATCTCCTTGGTGACCTGGTGAACCACCAAGCCACGATCAGTGCTGCCTCCGCCGCTACCGCTCCCTGATGGCGGTGTAGTTTCCCCCGAAACCTCCGTGGCGGAGAAGATGACTGACGACGCGTCATTGCGCTCAAGTCAGTCCTGAAGCTCGTCCCAGGTGCGGAGAGCTCTGATACCAATTGTTATGGATCTCCCAGTGAATTTCAATCTCGCAAGCTCCTGCACACACACAAAGAAAGAATGTACACTCGTAGAGATAGTTTGTCAGCTGGAAGACTCAGCTTGTTATTGGTTTTTCATTCAACTTAAAGAGAAGTAAACACACTGCATAACTAACTGGCCGTAACAACCGCTCCGAATACTATGCACTGCCGCAGATAGAGTCAGCATGTCATGTATCTCGGATGGAAGGCTAGTGACCATTTCATGGGCAGTTACATTAGAAAGATAATCAAGTTCCCCTGACACACCCTGACTGACTATTCTGGGTTCAATAGACAAAATAATGAAATGCTACAGTAAATAACAAACCAGCAAATGAACTAGTCTGGATTATTCAACAAGGAGAAGGCTATCTGTTCTGGGAAAAATATCCTCTCCCGTTACAGGTATAACGGCAAAGCCGTGTGCCGTTCCAAAATCTGAGCCATCCTTTTACTTTAGAAGGCTGCGATGGTCCTGACCCAATCAGCCCCAATACACCTTGATTTAATACCAAAATCTCTCTCTAGCGCCATTCACTTCTAACTGCTGCCCTAGTTTCTAGCAGGAAAAAGTCATTTTTCAGCCTTAACTATGACCGGAGTCTATTTTTAAACTCTCAATTGTAAAAACGTGTGAAACATGTCTCTCAACTTAGAAAACCAGATCATGTCACTTTGCGCCCAGCTGCCTACTTAATCCTCATCAGCACCTCGTCAAAGAGAAAGGGAGAGAGAAATAGACATAGAGAAGGCTACTTGTCTCCTTTGTTTCAAAACAGAGGAGCACGGAGGTGGTCATGGGAAGCTCAGGCGAGCTCGGTGTTGGTCAAGGGGGACGACGACGGCGGCTGAGGATGGAAAAAATGGATCGTCGACAAAGAGGGAGGCTAGGGGTGGCCGTGGCACGAATCGGATGCTCATACGTGACTTGTGACTCGCTCAGACATGGATTATGGCAGCGTGTGGTGGCTGGTGCTAGGGAAGAAAGGAGGCGATGACATCGGAGAGAAGGAACTGGAAAAATCGAGCGCACATGAGCATCTATGGGGTGAGAGAAATTGACCGGAGTGGTTGGTGGAGGCGGAGAAGACTCAAGATGGGCATATGACTGTGACCAAATGTGACAAGGACTACATGTCGGTGGGTGTGATTTGAGGTAAAAAGGAGATCGAATTAGAGGTTGAGGATGGCAGGGGGAGGTGTAGGGATGCTTGAAGTAAGGTGAATCAGACGGGAGCTCATCGAGGAAGGAATGATGTTGGTGGTGGTGGTTTTTGATCGAGAACATGGAAGACGGTGGAGCATGGTGCTCCTGAGATAAAGGCGAAATCAGTTGAGGGAAATAGAAGCTAATGATGTGGAACACTTGATGACATGTGTGGTTTTACATGAAGCTCGGCAGCACACTTTGGGCTTAGGGATGAAAGCACGATGTTCTAAGTGTTCTTGTGGATAGGAGAAGGAATGGAGGTGAGTAAGGGTGCAAACGGATCGGATTCGGACGGATATTGTTGTTACCATATCCTAACCCATATTTTTTCTCCGAATTCGGTACCAATCGGATTCAGTGCCGGATCGGTCGGGATTAACCCGAGCCGTTTTCACCCCTACTTGTTTGTAAGGAATGCATGCAGTACAACAAATGGAGTAGGAGGACGTACTGTCAAGAACTTGATGTTACTACTTAATAGCTGATGTGAAAGATTTTATTTTACCATTGCAAAAGAAAATGAAACGTCAAATAGTAGTACTAACCTGAAATCAAACTTGAAGACGTATCGGATTCGGACGGATATTGCTGTTACCATATCCTAACCCATATTTTTTCTCCTGATTCGGCACCAATCGGATTCGGTGCCAGATCGGTCGGGATTAACCCGACCCGTTTGCACCCCTAGAGGTGAGGTGGAAGAAGATGCCACAGTAGGGCAATATAGACATAGCATAAGCACAATTGCATAAAACCCCTATACAAAGTATTAAATATATAAACTGCTAATACCCCTCTCAAACTCACGGTGGATCAACGACACTAAGTTTGGAGAGATAGAATGAGAGACCATGTGGAGGTGCTCCCATGTTTGTGATGAGTAATTGACACGTGTTCTGGAAAGTTTGAGTTTGGTTTGGTCGGTTCGCGCCAAGTCGGTGTATGGCGCAGTTTGGTTCAGTTGGACCTGGTCAAACGCGGTCGAAGGTGTTTAGGACAGTTGTTCTTTTTCTCGATCGGTCGTTTGGGCTTGTTCATATCTGAGTGTATCGACTAATACATATATTGATTCCATTATCTCGAGCGGTGCTATGTGATGTGTTTTCTTGTCTGTGATGGCTGCAGGACTTTGAGGCAGAGTCGTGGCGAGGCACGGGATGACCGGACTAGGTACAGGCGGTGCTGAGGTCAGAACG
Source organism: Bonia amplexicaulis (assembly GCA_036346245.1). Taxonomy (NCBI): domain Eukaryota; kingdom Viridiplantae; phylum Streptophyta; class Magnoliopsida; order Poales; family Poaceae; genus Bonia; species Bonia amplexicaulis. The sequence goes on from CM070769.1 coordinate 8,664,599, forward strand.
GTCGGGATGTGCTGAAGACGGCGAGGACTCGAGGTGGTTACGAGGCTTGGACGACAAGAAACGAGGAAGCTTCCCGGAAGGTGCAGCGGGGGCGTTTTGGGAAATGCGCAATGCTGCAAAAGTGGGAGCGGATTCGGTTCGAGTTAGTTGGTAAAGCATTAGAGTTGTTGGAACTAATGGATAAAGCAAATGGGGAACCCGTTAGTGGAAGGCTATAAATAGAGAGGTTGTTCTCTAGAACCACTTGAGGGTTTTTGTGCATTTGCTTTCCATGTATGTATGTGTTCTTGAATTTCTCTGTGCGTGTGTTTCCTAGGATGTGATCCATGTATGAGATGGCTGTGAGACTCTTGGCTAATACAAGCATTCATGTCTGTTTCATCATGAGAAATCCTGTCCCTGAAGTGCCTGAAATGATTCGGTTTTCCTGTCTTCCCCTATAGTGTTTGTGCTTCAGTTGTTTTTCTTACTTCTTTGTGCTCTCTGTTCTTCTCTGCTACCCTTTGCTTTAAATTGATTTCTTGTTTGAGAAACTGCAGAATCTTTATGCGGTTGAACTAGGAATCTGATCACACCCTTTGGCTAGTATTTCCCAAGAGCAAAAGATTTTAGCTGCTGGTCTCTCTCTCAAGAAATGAGCTAAATGCATTTCCTCTGTTTAGCAAAATCTAGGGTTTTGAGTCAAGGGACCCCCTGCTCTCTTGATTTCAGTTTTCTAGTGTTCTCACGCTGCATTGTCTCTTTCCCGTGGGCTCAATGATATTTAGTTCTTGGTCCTGTTGATCAATCCTGAAAAGAACAAATTTGCATATGTTATTTTCTCTGTTTGTCAGTGTGAAAAATATTTACTGCAGCATTTGAGCTTTTTCGGTCAGTAGGAGCTTTCGGCAGAAATAAGTTTTACTGCTTTTATCTTTACTGTTTTTGGCAGCAGCAGTTTGTAAGTGCAGTCTGCATTTTTTTTCTTTGCTGTTTCCTTCTTTTCCTTTTCTTTTTCTGCTGCTCTTTATTTTTGGCTGGACTGCTTTCTGCTCAGTTTGGGCAGCAGTCTGTTGTTCTGCATTTTCAGGTTTGTGTTCCCTATTGTGTGTGTCCTGTTCAAATTTTTACTCTCCTGTGTTTTCGGTTTTCTTGTTGTCTGCTGTTCGGCTGATGGAAACAAGGTTGAAAATCTGTTTTGCAGACTCCAGTTCTTGATTAAATTTCAGATTCCTTACTGCTTATCTTTTTTATTGGCCTCTGGGTGTGAATGTCAATGAGGTCTGATTTAGTTTTACAGCTGTGCCATCCCGGTTTCTGTCAAGCAAAAGTATTCACTGTTTTCTGTCTTTTTTGGCTTTCCTTCAGTCGTCAGTTCAGTTTGGTCTGACCAAGATTACAACTTCAGTCCGGCCGGAAGTTCTTTGCCGATCAGCTTGTATGGTCAGGTCTCAGTGCTTCTTCTTTTGATTTATGTGTTCGGCTGTTTGGACTACAGTCCACCCTGTTCTGGCCTTTCTCTCTCCTTTGTGCTTCGGTTCAGTTTTGAGAATTCAGTTCGGCCATCTCAGTTTTGCAGTGTTCAGTTTTGAGACTTCAGTTATGATTGGTTGTACTCGGCAAGACTGATTGGATGCAGTCTGACCGGTAGAATTAAAGTGGTTAGACCAAACATATTGTTTCATATCTTTTCGGCCAAGCCTGTTTTAATTCTTTTGTCAAATCGGATTTTGTTTTTTCAGTAGTCATCCATTCTACTTCTTGATAGCTTTTATAACTATAGGAGAAGAAAGTTTGTGGGATACTTGGGGACGATTTTTGAAGGCACCATTCATCCTCCTCTGTTGCCGTTTTCGATCCTTCATAAAAGCTATGCTAAGACCTAGCCAGCGCCTTCGTAAAGAAGTCAGCTAGCTGAAACTCTGAAGGCACATATTGAAAAGCGATAACTTGCTATTGCACCTATGACTACATGTAAAAAGTATCAACCCCAATGTTCTTGGTGAGCTCATACGTCACCGGATGTCAAGCAATGCTGATCGCACAAGTGTTGTCTTACAATAACGTAGTTGGTGCAGAAACCAAAACTCCAAAGTCCTCAAGGAGCCACCATAGCTAGATAATCTTAGCTATATCACAGATGCCAAAGCCCTCAACTCAGTATCAACATTCAAGCAGAAAACTACAGTCTAGTTCTTAGTCTTCCAAGCAATCAAGGAAGAACCAACGAAGACACAAAAAGCAGAGAGACCGACGGTCAGAAGGATCACTAACCCAGGTCACATCAGAGTACGCTGAAGCTGTAAGGAGCTAGATCGAGGTAAGAAAAGTTGTCGAGGGATGGTCCCATGAAGATATCACAAAACACAAAGGTGACTGTAATGGAGCTGGATAGGAGATGAAATGAACTAACTTAGAATATGAAGCAAATGCTTAAACATGCTTAGAAATAATTCTAGGCTTGGAACACCTTTTTCACATAAAATGATGAGTTTTAAAATTATATTCTTGACTTCGGTGAGTCAACAAAATCTATGGAATATTTTAAAATAAAATATAAAACTTAGTTTGGTCTTAGGCAAATGGTATGGTGGTGCGTGCTTGCTGGCACACGTTGTTGATCAGTGACATAATAATGATGCTAGGCACAAGGGGTATGTGGGTAGCGTCTAAGTCAAATTAAGGATCGGTCTGTAAGCTACTGTTATAAAACCCTATTTCACTACCACAAACTGGTATGGGACAGTCCTAACTAACTAATTTATGAGTTCCAGCCTGAGTACCGCTATAGGCTGATTGTGAGCGTGGCGTAGGCCACGAGAAGTTTCGCACGGCACAAGAGGGGGCCTCAACTTGTGGATTCATATTATGGTGAAACCTTAGTGGAGGCGTGGCCAAATTGACGCTTTGTATTGTAAATGTCTTGTTATGATTTTCTCAGTCGCACGCCTACAGAAGCGTGTAATGGCCGATATTATGAGATAATCATATCTTATTTGTAAAGTTGTACTACCTCTGTAGAGTCAATAAACTATCCTAGTAACCGTGTCCATGGTCATGGGCAAGCTGAGTAAAGTTTTTCACAAATTAGATTTCGTTTTTCAAAATGGTTTATAAATTGCTTATGGATGGACGGAATCCATATAAGATCTTTTGGGAAAGATGGTCCAAGTGCGATACCCATGGTTAGGTTGGTGCTAGGTCAATGCCTGCGTCAACGATATTATTTTGTCTAAATTATTGTTTTATTTATTGTATTAAATTCATTAAATTTCAATCTATTTAGTATATTTCTTTACATGTTATTTTACGCTCAAATAACCCTATATACCTTCACTTGCTAGCCTTACATTATTATTGCATTTTCCTGTTTAACATGCGGAGTACATTTTATGTGCTCACCATTGCTTAAATCTGTTGCTCAAAGGAGGAATGCTTCGACTTCAGTCAGGATTAGGACGTATAGGCCGCGTCTTACTTCATTTGCCTGTGGGTAGGCTTGTTGGGCTTCTTCCGCTTCAGTTTTATTTTTCGTTGCTTATATTTAAATTTGGCTTATGGGCAGTGGATGTAAACTTCGGCCATAAGGCCGTATTCTTTTAATTAATAAAGTTTGTCATTATGTTTGATATGTATCCCTGTTACCATTGTGTGCATTAGCTAATCCTAGACTAGTGCAATTTACACAAATGATTCTGGAGTTATTGCTCCGAGGTCTGACACATAAGCTACATAGCAAGCCTAGGAACATAAAAACTGGGAGTGGAAAGAGTGCCTCGACTAGTGACAAGAAGAGAGGTACCATCTGCAGTTTGAATGGAAATAGGTCTAACGGAAGGACTCAAAGAGGTAAAGTGAGTGGAATCTAGTGTCATGTGGAAGGAAGCACCAGATTCCAAGATCCAAGAATATGATATCCGTGAAGTAGGAGACTGAGTGGCAAGACTAGCAGCACCCAAAGAGCCTCAGGTAGGGCTGACAACTAGGCACTGAGGAAGGGAGATTAGCTGTTGAGTGGTGTTTGGCTAGCGAGGAGTACCAGCACCTCCTGATTAAGCAGATCCATGCTGAGAGCGACCGCCACTATGGCCCTAGCCCCACCTACTAGAGTAGCAGGTCTGGTAGGTGTGGCCATCACGCTAACACCAGATGCAATGAAGGTCACTAGTAGAGGCGCTCAGAGCAGCCACTGGTGCACCCACCGATGTTGGAGGAGCAGTACTAGGCACAACCAACACATGAGCTAGAGGAGCAGTGGGCGTATGAGTAGCTAGGATGACAGAAGATGGCTACTGAGTCATGCACAAAGATGAGTCTCGGAACGAATAAAAGTGAGTGCCTCCACCAGAGATGAGCATGGTGAGCGAGCTAGTAGGTGAGCACGAATTGGCTTGAACTCTAGTCAAAGACACATCAAGAAGTTGTAGAAACGGTGAGTCTCCTAGTGAGCCTAGGTCTACACACAACAAGGATAAGTCTAACAGACATCCCATCCCAAAGAGTCAAGTTGGCACCACTCTAGTGATTTGCTGATAGAAGTCATTAATATTGGCGTCAAGCTATTGGAGAGAGTGCATCTGGTGCACCACAGAGAGGTAGAAGGCATCACTGCATAGTTGATACTATGCCCGAACACGCTCCCACATCATCTGTGATGACGAGAGCTCGACGAAGTCCATAGAGATGTCGATAGTTATGCTGCTAATCAGGATGGCAATATCATTTGCTTCATCACCCTGCCACCTCTGATAGACATGAAGATCAGACTGGTATACCTCCATAGTATCCTCAAATGCAGCAACGACATTAGGATCAGTCAGGGCAGCACCCAAACCTACAGGTGGCCTGACCGATGGAGGAGGGAGAAGTGGACAAGGCCGCTCACCAGTGTGGTGATCCAGAGGCACTGACTATTGAGGCAGATTTGCAGATGCACAGACCTCTCCTGAGAGTTCGACCCATTGAACATGACCTTGGAGTGGGATGAAGACGGAGGAGCAAGCAGTGATCATCAGCTCGGTGCTCAGGAGCAGAGTTTAGGGAGTTTGGGGCAGCGGTCGTAGCAGCAGAAGTGGCACCGCTGCCTCGGGGCTACATGTATTTGGTTGGATCCAAGCAAACAACAATGAAGATGGCCGGATTTAGCACGAAGGTGGTTGGATCTGGGCAGGGTAAGGCCGGCGGTGGCCGAAACCATGCTGTTCGACATCGGATTTGGTGGCGGTGGCCAGGTGGCCTCGCGCAAGTAACATGACGTGGCAACATGAAGATGGCCGGATCCAACGCCGAGATGGCTGGATCAGGGCGGGGCAAGGCTAGCGAAGATAGGATTTTGTGCGGTGCAATGTCAGATTTGACAATGACGGTGGTGGGAGGTCGTGGTCGACCCTCGCGGATGCCGCACGCGGGTGCGAGCGACACATCACGAATGCCAGTAAAGGGAAGAGGAGGAGGCAATGGTCCTCAGGCGATAGTGCCGACATCGGTTAGGCAGCAATGGCAACTAGAGGATGGCGATCCTGGCTGTGATACCATGTTTGAATTGAGCCACACATGATTAATTGGGCCGAATCGGCCAATATAGGCATATGCAAGGCATAAGCACAGTTGCAGAAAACCCTATACAAAAGTACTAAATACATAGACTGCTAACATAATAGTTGCGTATAGCTACAAGTGAATTCATTTTCTTGAAACACTTGTTTGTTACTCTGAAAGTCTGTCAACCAATGGTTGAGTTTGCACTATTTGCCTCTCTGTCTCTTCCTGATAACTGAAAAAGATTTGAAATCTTAATGCCAAGAAAACTCCTTGCAGAAAAGAGAGAAAAAATTGTTCAATTTACTATGTTTTAGTAAAGACTAACCATAGAACAATGTACCTTTGATATATTTTTATTAGATTGTGTCTTCTTCCTCTTGTGTTGATTGTCAACCCAATTTCTTTTTCGCCTTGAACCACTCTTTTGGACTTCTCTTTTCTTTAGGCTAACAACACATGTCAAGTTTTGTGGTACTTGAGAAGCTGGCTGAATTTCATTTTGAACTTTTCTTTAGGCTAACAACACATGTCAAGTTTTGTGGTAATTGAGAAGATGCCTGAATTTCATTTCGATTACTGGTAGTGGTAGCTACTGGGCTTTCTTTGATTTTTTTCTTCCACCTGCCTAAAAATGCTATCAAATGCATTATCCATTATTGTGAGGCATTCTTCAAAATCAGTAGTTCGAGAGGCCAAACTAGTAAACTTGTGTGAAAGAAACTTGTAACGTCATTCAGAATCCAATTTAGGATTTTCTACAATATTCCTCCCATGAATATCTTGAACAATGTTGTTCGGAACTCCTCATGTCCACCACTTCAAAACATAGTGTTCAGGCAATTGCTTAATATTCATTAAATCAAGGACTTTCAATGCATGACCTCACAATATTCCAATTCTCACAAAATGTCGACAACTACATAGAATAGTTTGTTCAGAAAGATTACTTAACATTGTTTGTTCTTCTTCAAAAGAAGAGTCTTCATCAACAACTTCAATTCCCACTATGTGTTCATTTTCTTTTGATGATCTTGCATAGGCTACCATGGACCCTTCATACTCACCTTGAAAAGCTTCAAATATTGGAGGCGTATAAAGTTGGTTTACTTGCAGTAGCATAGGTGTCCTCATTTTAAGCCATGGTATATTTTCCTTTAGTCATATTCAGAATCTTATCTCTCTTTTGCTAGACAGCCCTCTCAAAGTGCTTAAAAAACTGATTAATATAACTTACATTTAGATGGCTTTTCAAGTCATTATTGAATCTCTCACTCAACTGTGTGCTCCGCATTCCCAACGTGAACACGTCCTTCATATAGCATTCAACCCACTTCTCTTTAAACTTATAAACGATGTCTAATCAATTCTCCTTGTGAACTTTATGTTGCAATCTAATAAATACTAAGGGCACCTACAGCAGCAATGTCCATGACATTAATTAGCCTATCAAGTAGAATTGATGCTGAGGTGGAGAGGGGATTAAAGAAGAGAGAGATGGAAGCAGTGTCTGATGCAAAACACTGCTTGGGCACAAAATCCAACATATAAGAAACAATAAAAACTTGCATTTGAAGGAGATTAGTGTCTATTTACAATAATTATTACATTGGAAAGAGGTTATGAATTTATTATTTTGGTTCACCGGTGCAAACTATGCACTGAAGTTGTAGTGTCTACATGATGTGGAGGTTATAGACATTGTTGTGTAATGTCTACCACTGGGAATACCCTTATTCAAATGTTGTCTTGTCCTCATACTTGTACATGAAAACAATAAAATTAGTAAGAATACTTGTCCCTTCAATCTTTTGATGATTCAAATGCTTATGTGAAAAGTACATAGTCCATGCCATGTGTTTGGTAATACCTTTGCGATTGCCTTTCCATCTTGATCAGTATAAATAGTTCTGGGTTCCTTTTGATTATGAGTTGACAAAAATGTGTTAAACAACCACTTAAAAGAGACAAATGTTTCATCATACATCAGTGCGGCACCAAAATGACAGTTTCTCTAAAATGATTAAAACGAATAAACACACCGAACAATCAATATTCCTTATTGGTTCCAAAAGTGGTATCAAAAGTAACAATATCTCCAAGTGAGCATAGTCAATTATCATTTTAGCATCTGCCCCAAATATGTTTGTTATTATTCTTCATTGTCTAATTGCAAAACATATTGAAATCATGGGTTGTCAGCAATTTTATTTTGGAAATACCTCAACAAACTTCCAGCTTCAACAAACCTCAGTTCCATTTGGAGCTTGGTCGGTAGATAATTTTTACAATCACAACAAGTGTAGTTGAGGTTTTTGGATCCACTGACATGTCGACCAACCAATTCATGAGCAAGTTTGGTTACAATTCCAGAATCATCAGCCGTTTGTATTTCAAAAGCTTGTACGCCAGATATATTCTGTCATTAAATGACATGATCTCTCTTGTCCTGTGCTCGATAACCTCGATTGGAACAAATAAACCTGCCTGATGTAGCTACCCCATCGAGCTTACTTGCATTCTCATACTTCTTCCTGATGTTGAAGCCTATGTGGCCTCCATAGTTTACCCAAATTTTCCAAACCTCATCCATAATGATAAAATTCATGCCGATGTGAGGCATCTAATTTGGTGTGCTATCTAGTAAGATTACAATGTGTTATAGATAGAATAGCTGGTTAAGAATCTATCCTGTATTTGCTATATAACCTTGTTTTAGAGATAGACTCTTGATTGTATCCAAAACGGTCTGATGTAACTGTTTAGGTTGTAGAAAAAACAACAGCCCACCGCCCATCACCAAGACCCGCCTCCCCGCATCTCTACTGCTCATTTAGATGGACGGCTCAGATCGCGGTCGCCTGACAAAAAAAAGAAGCAGCCAAACCCTAGGGGCATACGGCTCATTCCACCAAGAAAACCGGACATGGCGATGGCGGGCGGCGACGATCCGTCTTGCAGCGCAGCGCACGGCAGCCCGGCTGGGCGGATGCGCCCGAGCGCAGAGCAGCGGCACCGGCGAGGCGGAGGCGCCCGAGCGCAAGCGGCGATGTGGTTGGCAGGCCTGCTGCAGCCTGGCCGTCACGCACATGGGCGACGGCGGGCGGTGGCGGCCCGAGCGGCTGCAGCCCGGCTGCCCGAGCAGAGGAGCAATGGCGGCCGGGAGTGGGGCGCAAGGCGGCAGCTGCCCTCGGCTGCAAGACCGAGGAGCGGCGGTGCACCCGCGCCAAAGACACGACGGTCACCATGACGGCCCCAAAACCCCGAAAACCGTGAGTTAACCATCCCGATCCGAAAAAAAATTCATTTGGGGATTTTAGGGTTCATCAAAATTTGGGGAAAACTTTAGGATTTGATTTCCATTACTTGATTCCCCTCCTTCTACCATTCTATCCGAAAACATCAGAGGGTTAGGGTTCTAGAGAGACTAGCAGCGGCTCTGATACCAAATGTGGAGAAGTATTCTGCATGGTCTAGCAGTAGAACACCTAGGGATACATTAGATCGGGAACTTACGGTCGCCGATGAACGCCATGAGCGAAGACCCGTGCCTGCGTGATGCAGGCGTGAAGAAGAGTCGGAGAAGGTCGTCCGTAGAGTTCGCGGTTCAGAGGTCGCCGGCGATGTCCTGCAGTGGCGGCGGCCTTCCCGTTGTTCACAACGCGTAGTAGATCGGTTCTTTAGGGTTTGTGCGGGGTGTTACTCTCACGGGAACAGGAGAAACTCATCCACCTGTGAGAGGCCGAACCCCCGCTTTTAATCTTATATTGTTATAACGGGGACCGTAACCAAGGTTGGTTAGGCACCCCCGATCAGGGCGCGTCAGTTAGAGCAAAAATCGGGTGGACGTGGGCATCACCCCACGTCCCCTTGTTCGGCCGTTTGGCCTAGATCAAAAACCCTAACATTCTCCCCCTTGATCGTAAGGCTAAACATCAAAAGCCCTTTCTCAATAAAAGTTCACACCAAAGCAATGCGTCACAACAACAATTAAGTACCACCGACATCGGGACTTATAGTGCTCCATTTTATATCGATCGGATAACATAATACTTTATGGGAGTTGGTTACTTTATATGGTCCTCTTATTCCGTGATCACAGTGCTCTCCAATAAACCCATGCCGCAACATGATTACAAAAATATTGGGTGGTAAGCCTTTTGTGAGCGTATCCGTAAGCATAAATTTAGTTCCAATATGCTCAATCTTAATTGTTTGATCCTGGACTCTATCTTTCACAACATGATACTTTATGTCAATGTGCTTGGCACCGCACTCGACTTGTTGTTACTCGAATAGAAAAGCTGCGGGTTGATTATCGCAGATGTAATGAGTGGTCTAGAAATGCCGCTCATCACTCTCAATCCCGGATAAAGTTCTTAAGCTATACACCGCCGGTAGCCTCATAACATGCCACAAATTTAGCTTTGCATTGTCGACGATGCAAGAAGTGTTTATTTTACACTTTTCCATGAAATTGCTGCTCGCGAGGGTGAAAATATAACCCGATGTGGACTTCTTAGTGTCTTTACACCCGCAAAATAAGCATCGAATAACCGACAACCTCAAGGTTATCGCTTCCTATATGTGAGCATGTGACCTTTAGTGCCTTGCATATAGCGCAGACTTTCTTAACGGCTTTCCAAAGTGGTCCGGTCCTCGGATTTGATTGATATCTCGCCAAGCATCCCGGTAACAAAAGCTAAATCGTATGTACATACTTGAGCATACATAATACTCCGACAGCAGCGTAAGTTACATCCTTCATCCGATCGATTCATAGTCATTCTTTGGGCATTGAAATTTCCCAAACTTATCGCCTTAACAATAGGAGCAAAGCGAGGCGAGCATTTATGCATATTGTATCTCTTTAGTACTGTCAATGTATGCCTTTTGTGATAAACCTAATATTCCTTTGGACCTATCTCGGTGAATTTCAATACCAAGAACATAAGATGCTTCACCGAGATCCTTCATGTCAAAATTAGACGAGAGAAATCTTTTAGTTTTCGCAAAGATGTCCACACCGCCGGCTAATAATATATCGTCCACATAAAGGATTAAGAAGGTGTAATTACTCCCCCTGAACTTAACATATGTACAATTATCAACATCATTCTCCTTAAATCCAAAATTCCTTATGACTTCATCGAACTTAGGTACCATTGCCTAGAAGCTTGCTTCAGGCCATATATGGATTTCTTTAGCTTGCATCCCAAATGTTTCTCGTCTTCCAAAACAAAACCTTCCGGTTGTGTCATGTAAACGTCCTCATACAAGTCTCCATTTAGGAATGCAGTCTTAACGTCCATTTGATGCAACTCTAAATCAAAATGCGCTGTGAGCGCCATTATGATTCTAAATGAATCTTTAGTCGAGACAGGAGAAAAGGTTTCATTATAATCAATGCCTTCTCTTTGTGTAAATCCTTTTGCTACAAGTCTCGCCTTAAACCTTTCGATATTCCCTTTGGAGTCACGCTTTGTTTTGTAGACCCATTTGCGACTCACTGCTTTTGGCTCTGTTAGGAATTTCTACTAAGTCCCATACATCGTTATCGCCCATAGACTTAATTTCATCTTTCATGGCATCTAGCCACTTAGATGAATCCTTACTTTTCATAGCTTCTTTATAAGAGCTAGGATCATCCTCCTTCCCAAGATCATCTTCATTCAAGTAAACCTCATAATTACTTGGGATAGCAGATCTCCTCACTGCTCGATCTCCCGACAGTACATTAGCAGGCTCATTAGGTTGTTCATTAATTGTCACAGAGGTCTGTGAAGGCTCATCATTAGGTACAACACTTGTGCTTTCAGAGCCCTCAACCAAGGAGTAGCCACGCATTAATCGGAGACGCAACAGAGTTGCAACTACAGGATCAAGCGTGGGCACAACCACTTGGGGCATAGGAAAATCAATCTGTCGGATTAGCGGCGAAGCAACATACATCCGCTTCTCCTCAAGATCAATTTTCCTAGGCTCCAAATCACCACTAATGCCATCATTTTCCAAGAACACAGCGTGCCTTGTTTCTACAAATTTCGTGATACGATCTGGACAATAGAATCGGTAGCCTTTAGATCTGTCAGGGTAGCCAATAAAATGGCAACTCACGCCTTAGGATCTAATTTCCCAATTTGTGGGTTAAATATTTTAGCTTCATTGCACAACCCCACACATGGAGGTAGTTCAAACTTGGTTTTCTCAGGTCCATAATTCATAGGGTGTTTTGGGCATCGATTTATCGGGAACCCTATTGAGTATATGTGCAGCGGTCTTTAATGCTTCCATCCATAACTTTACAGGCAAAGTGGAGTAGCTCAACATGCTTCGAACCATGTCCATAAGAGTGCGGTTTCTTCTTTCCGCTACTCCATTTTGCTGAGGATCTCCGGGCATTGAGTATTGGGCGACTATACCATTTTCTTGTAAGAACCTGGCAAAAGGACCAGGAATCTGTCCATAAGTTGCGTGTCGCCCATAATACTCTCCCCCACGATCCGAGCGCACTACTTTAATCTTTAGACTGTGCTGATTTTCAACTTCAGCCTTAAATATTTTAAATTTATCAAGTGCTTCCGATCTCTTTAATAGGATAGATATAGCCATAACGTGAGTAATCATCAGTGAACGTAATAAAAGAATCATAACCATCTACTGATGTCACAGGGAAAGGACCACATATGTCAGTATGAATTAATTCTAAAATCCCTGTGCTTCGAGTAGCACCTTTCTTTATTTTCTTTACATACTTGCCTTTGATGCAATCAAGGCAATGATCATCCAAATCGCTAAAATCTAAAGGGTGGAGGATTTCTTCTTTAATGAGACGTTCAATTCTCCCCCTCGAAATGTGGCCCAAACGACAGTGCCACAATTTCGACGAAGTCTCATCAATTCGCTTATGCTTTTATTCACATCACATACATTCATGGATATAAGTGAATCTTGCAGGATAACATGTAAAGCTTGTCGTGTCGGATAGCACGACCAACATTATCATTATTAAAATAAACCAAACACTTTCCGTGTCCAAAATTACAAGAATATCCATCATTATCTAATAATGAAACGGAAATTAAGTTTCTTCTCATCGAGGGAACATAAAGAACATCATTAAGTTTCATTACAAAGCCATTATTCAAGACTAAAGAAACAAATCCAATAGCTTCAATTTTGGCTTCCATCCCATTAGCCACTCTTAGGCTTCTTTCCCCTCTGAGACTTGTCAACATATGGAATCCCTGCAAGGAATTCGTAACATGCACAAGGGCACCGTAATCAATCCACCAAGAGTTTATAGGAAAATCAGCATAAAATGCTTCATCAACAAAAGTAATTTCATAAGTACCTTTCTTGGCTAGCCATTTTAGCCATCCAGGACAGTTATCTTTGAAGTGGTCCTTTGACTGACAAAAATGGCACTCATCACTTTTCTTTTGTCCATTTGAGCTTCCAGGACCTGAAGCGTTTTTAGGCGCTTTAGGGTGCTGTGGATGCTGTGGCTTCTTATAAGAGGAATAGGCTTGCTCCTTCTTTCCCTTTCCTTTATAGCCACCTCTATTTCTAGAGGGACCAGCTGTATTTGAGAAGTTGATGTGATTCACAAAATCATTAGATCCCTCAGCTTTGATCCTCTCCTCTTCCTGAGAGACATTAGCGATCAACTCGCTCATTGTCCACTTGTCTTTAATGGTGTTATAGTTCACCTTAAAGGCTTCATATTGCTTAGGAAGAGACATCATAATGTAATGGACAATAAAACCATCGGAAATTTCCATGTCCATTGTCTTAAGTCTAGCAGCAATGTTAATTATGGTCATAATGTGCTCATGGACATTTCCAGTACCATTGTACTTAGTGTTCATGAGTCTGTGCATCAGCGTTGTAGCATAAACCTTAGAAGACCCTTTAAAATGATCCTCTATGGAGGACAAGTACTCCTTCACTTTTTCCTTTTCAGGGATTGCTCCCCTAATGGCTTCATTGATGGAGTTTTTCATAACAGCAAGTGAAATGCGGTTAGACCGATCCCACTTTTCAGCATTAGCTTTGTATTCCTTCATTTTGTCATCAAATTTTTCCTCCCCTTCATTAGGAGCGACCGGTTCATCGAACCTGAATGCGTAGTCCAGATCCATGAGCTGGAAGGTCGTCATAAGTGCAAACTTCCATTTTTGGAAATTGTGCGTTATGGCTCAATCGCATTAACTTGAGCGGAAACAAAGAGCGGTGAAAAATTTAAAATTTTCATTAGAAAACGATAATTAATTTGCATAAAAGTTAACCTTACGTTGGTATGATTAACAATATGCTATAAGAATTTTTCAGTATCACCGTTGGCGTAAACGAAAAATTTAACATAATTCATACACATGCAATTACAATTAACGTTGGTCAAAAAGTAATAGTATGGTAAAAATAAAACAACAAACATAATTGATAACATGCAATTACAATTAACGTTGGTCCAAAAGTAATAGCATGTAAAAAAAATAAACATAACTCTCAAATTGAATTTCTCGTTGGTTTCATTCAATTAGAGACAAAACATCAGGCAGCGGAAATAATATCATAATATTTTCAGCAGGTTAAATAAAAAAATATATTATCCAAGAATATTTGTCACTGGATGAAACATTAAATAATCATCAATAATAATAATAATAATAATAAAATATGTGTTCTGGATCAAACATAATAAAAAAAAATGCCCCCATCACAATAAAAAAAACAAAACCCAGTAGGCCCATCACCAAGACCCGGCCTCCCCGCATCTCTACTGCTCATTTAGATGGACGGCTCAGATCGCAGGTCGCCTGCCAGAAAAAAAGAAGCGGCCAAACCCTAGGGGCATACGGCTCATTCCACCAAGAAAACCGGACATGGCGATGGCGGCGGCGGCGACAGTCCGGCAAGAAGGCAATGGCAATGCGGGCGGACGCGCCCGAGCGCAGAGCAGGCGGCCGGCTGGGCGGACGCGGCCCGAGCGCAGAGCAGCGGCAGCCCGGCGAGGCGGAGGCGGCCGAGCGCAGCGCGGCGATGGCAGCCCGGCGGCCTGCAGCCGGCGGCTCGCGCACATGGGCGACGGCGGGCGGTGGCGGCCGCGGCTGCAGCCCGGCGGCCCGAGCAGAGGAGCAGCGGCAGCCGGGGAGCGGGCGCAGGCGGCGCAATGGCCCTCGGCTGCAAGACTGAGGAGCGGCGGTGCACCCGGCGCCAGCACACGCACGGGTCACCGGCGACGGCCCCAAAACCCCGAAAACCGTGAGTTAACCATCCCGATCCGAAAAAAAATTGATTGGGGATTTTAGGGTTCATCAAAATTTGGGGAAAACTTTAGGATTTGATTTATTACTTGATTCCTCCTTCTACCATTCTATCCGAAACATCGAGGGTTAGGGTTCTAGAGAGACTAGCGGCGACTCGATACCAAATGTGGAGAAGTATTCTGCATGGTCTAGCAGTAGAACACCTAGGGATACATTAGATCGGGAACTTACGGTCGCCGATGAACGCCATGAGCGAAGACCCGTGCCTGCGTGATGCAGGCGTGAAGAAGAGTCGGAGAAGGTCGTCCGCAGAGTTCGCGGTTCAGAGGTCGCCGGCGATGTCCTGCAGTGGCGGCGGCCTTCCCGTTGTTCACAACGCGTAGTAGATCGGTTCTTTAGGGTTTGTGCGGGGTGTTACTCTCACGGGAACAGGAGAAACTCATCCACCTGTGAGAGGCCGAACCCCGCTTTTAATCTTATGTTGTTATAACGGGGACCGTAACCAAGGTTGGTTAGGCACCCCGATCGTATGCGTCGCTTAGAGCAAAATCGGGTGGACGTGGGCATCACCCCACGTCCCCTTGTTCGGCCGTTTGGCCTAGATCAAAAACCGTAACAGTCACCACCATACCTCCACCCTCTACGTCTGCTTCTTCTTCTTCTACACCCACACCAATGCCAATCAGCCATGCCATCACCATTAGGCTTAGCAAGGAGAACTATTTGCTTTGGAAAGCACAATTTCTTGGTTATCTAAGGAGCTTCAATCTCCTTGGTTATGTCAACGGTACCTACTAGGCACCACCTCAGATGATTTTGGCGTCAACAGAGCAAGGTGCGAGTCAAGTCTCCAATCTAGCCTATCTTACTTGGTACAACCAAGATCGGATGGTACTAATTGGGATTTTTCCTCACTAGCAGAAGAAATCTAGGCTCATGTCATGTTCATGACAACATCATGTGAAACCTGGGCAGCCCTGGAATGGATGTTTGCATCACGTTCGCGTGCACATGTGGTACAAATCCACATGGAGCTTGCCAATTTGAAGAAGACAGACCTGTCTACATCTGACTACTTCAGGAAGATGCAGAATCACACTGACACACTTGCTACAGTTGGCATGCCCTTGAGAGAAGATGAAGTTGTCTCTTACCCTTGAGAGAAGATGAAGTTGTCTCTTACATCGTTGCCGGCCTTGGTTCAGATTTTGACGTGTTGGTCACCTATCTTACTACAAGAGCAAAAGGCTTATCCTTGATGATGTTTATGCTTATCTAATGAGTTTTGAACATAGAATGGAACATAATAGCTCCAATCAGCAATTGAACCTCGGAGGATTGTATCCATCGGCCACTTTTCTTGGACGTGGTTTTGGTTGTGGTAACCATTATGAGAACCAAAGTATCCAAGGTGGCTGAGGGCGTGGTGGTCACTTTTGGAACAATCATGGTGGCTCCTCAGGGCAAGGAGGCTAAGGAGCGCCCATCTAATCCGCCAAGTTTGTAGGAAACGTGGTCACATGACAATTAAGTTGTAGGACCGGATATGGCAACAGAGGGGGTGAATGGTGCCTTTTAAAAAATGCCCCCAAGTATTCACACTTAGCTTCTTCTTCGATAGCTATAGTAGCTAGGAAGAGAGACTAAATTTGCTTACTGGATGCCGAAATTGGTTTTGCCAAAAGATTGAGATACTCACAAAAGAGGCAAAACAAAACCAACAAATACTTGTCTTAAAGAAAAGACTAAAAATATTTTCACTAACAGGGCAAACTAACAGACCACTGAAGAAAACATCAAACAGAAACTGAAATGAACAACTGAAAACTGAATATTGCAGTTTCTGAAAACTGTATACTGTAGACACTGAAAACAGAAAATAAAAACTGAAATAAGAAACATCAATCTGCAGAAAACAGCAATCTGAAACAGCAGTATTGTTGCATCACTTTTTTGGTGAAAACTGCACTATCTGTTGGCTGAAAACTGTAGCAAAATGGCTGAAAAACTGCATCAAGGTTGGTTGAAAACTGACTGCAAATAAGGCTGAAAAACTGCAGCAAAGTTGGCTGAAAACTGAACAAACAGCAGCTCAAAACAGCAGCAAAGACTGACTGAAAACATCAGTAAATCTGCAGCAAACATCAACAGTTTTCAACTGAAAACAGCAGTCTGCACTATATGAAAACAGCCAGCCGAAAACTGAATTCAGTCTGCCGAGAGACTGGTTTCCAACTCGTTTTCAACTGAGCAAAAGTCAAAAATTGTGCATGAGATAAACTGAAGCAGCAGCAAACAAATGATGGTGAGCAGTAAACAGAGATGGGTTTTGCTGTTCGGAATAGAGAAGAACTGAAGTTCAGCAAGCAGAGACAAGAAACAGGAGGAGAGTAGTAATCACGAGAAGAACTCGAAGACGAGGGACAACAAGAGCTTTGCTACGGTGAAAAAGAGGAGAGTATAAAATCTCAAATTGCTATTTCATCCTTGATCCTATGGCAATGAATTTTTGAGGATATGTTAGCAATAGCCTTAGCATTCAACATCTCAAATTTCATCCCATCTCACAAGAGGAAATCTGAAAATAACCCAAACCCTAGATTTTCAGAAAAGATGAACACAGAGACAAAAAATTTAAAGTTCTCCTCAATCCTTGATCTTTTGGACATGAAACTTTGAGGATATGTTAGCAATAGCCTCAGGACTCTACAACCCAAATTTCATGCCAATTTACATAGGGAAATAGAAACTAGCTCAAACCCTAGATATGGAAAGTATGAGCATGAAGAACAGAGAAGAACAGAGAGTGTTCACAACAAGAAAAACATCACCAATGAAACAGGGAATGAGAATAGCCAACAAAAATCATTCTTGTATTAATAGAAAGAAATAACGATGAATGATTACACAGGCATTTCAACCCTCTTCACTCCTCAAGACTCAAGAACACATGCACAAGGGGATGAACAGACCTGCTGGCTAACTCACGCAGTCAAGGGGGACAGAGAACACACCCATCTCTGCTCCCACCACCAACTTCTCAACTACTAAAGCCACAAAGCAAAAACAAACTCTAAAGCCTCTTTTGACTTGGCTAACCCTAATTCCCTTTCAAAGGCATGAGGAGGCATGCAGCCCCTCTCCTCTATTTATAGCCTTGGCTAACGGGTCTCCGCCCTGCACGCCCGCTAAAACAACGGCGCCCGCTCACGCTTTGCAGATGCGAAATTCCCATTTCGCCCTCCCGCACCTTCCGGAGGCTTCGCTCCTTGCCTCGCACGCCTCGCAACCACCTCGAGTCCACGTCGTCTTCGACACATCACGACCGTTCTGACCTCAGCGCCACCTGCGCCTAGTCCGGTCCACCGTGTCTCGCCACGACTCCGCCTCGATGTCCTGCAGTCACACAGACAAGAAACACGTCAAATAGCACCGTTCGAGACATGAAAGCATAAACAGAGATCAAACCTGTCGAGTCATCAGAATATGCAACCTAAACCCATATGACTAGGTTCGACCGAGTCCGACCGAGCCCGTTACGCCACGCAACGTCTAGGTCCGAACAAACCGACTCAAACTCGACTTTTCGTAAACCGATGTCAATTACTCATCATTCACAATGGGATGACCTCCACATGGTCTCTCATAAGTGCTGACACCATTTTGATCACTCCTATCAATCAGAGGAAGTTCATACCACAACTACAGCAGCAGTCATGCCCTCATATCAAGTTGATCCCAATTGGTATATCAACATTGGTGCAACCGATCACATCACAAGCTATCTTGATCGCCTGACTATGAAAGAAAAATACTTCGGAATAGATCATGTCCAAGTTAGTAATGGCATAGGTTTGCACATATACAACACAGGTCATTGCTCTATTAATATTGCTACTCATCCTTTAGCTCTTAAAAAGGTTCTCCATGTACCACAAATTTTAAAAAAATCTCACATCTATTCATAAACTCAGTCAAGATAACAATGTCTTTCTTGAATTTCACCTAACTCATTTTGTTGTCAAGGATTAGGTGTCGAAGAGAAAGCTGCTTCACGACGAATGTGAGTCTGACCTCTATCCAATCAAGTCTCCCACAACCAATTCTCTCAAGTCAACCTTATTAGGTGCCAAGGTCTCCAAATAGTAGTGGCATGCACGCCTTTGTCATCCGTCATCCCAAGTAGTTCAGTCAATTCTCCACTTAAATAAATTGCCTTCCATGAGTCCTATGCATAAACCTGTATGTGATGCATGTCAGCGGGCAAAGAGTCATCAACTCCCATATTCCCTAGTCGTTCATGTGTCTATGTCTCCTTTAGAACTTGTTTTTTTTCTGATGTATCAGGTCCTACTCCTCAATCTATTGGAAGATATAAGTACTATATTAGTTTTATCGATGATTTTAGTAAATTCACTTGGATAAATCTATTACATGCTAAATCTGAAGTTGAGTAAGTATTTCTACAATTTCAAAAATATGCAGAACGCTTCCTTGAGAAAAAGATCAAGTGTGTTCAATCTGATTGGGGAGGAGAACATTAGAAACTCAATAAATTCCTCACAATCATTGGCATAGAACAAGTTTCCCTTTTAAAGTCATCCTTCTACTGTGCCAAAGTCATTTGAGATGCCCACATGTATTCCTCTCCTGAATCCACCACAAAATCCTATTGTGCATGACACAACTCCTCCTCTCAATAGCAACAGTATTACAAATAGCACTAATGACCATGTTTTGATTAATGTGTAGCCATCCATTTCTTCCTAGTTTGTGATCGTAGGAACTCCTTCTGAACATACTGATGCCAGTGCTTTCATAGATACTCTTGCAACGCCTCCTTCACATTCATATGGTACACGACTACATAAAAACATCAGGTGTCCTAACTGGCGAACCGATGGAACATTTGCTTATGTGGCTGTAGGTTTTGGTAAACATACGGAACCATCTTCTCATCTAGATGCTGCACTTGTTCTTCATTGGATGGCTGTTAAGCGTATTCTTCGGTATTTAAAAGATACCCCTCACCTTGGTTTGATTCTATGCAGATCATCCTCTCAACTGCTTAGTGGCTTCTCTGAGGCTGATTGGGCTGGATGCCCAGATGATCGGCAAAGCACTAGTGCATATGCCTTTTCTAGTCCTAACCTTGTGTCCTAGAGCTCACGCAAACAACAGACCATTTCTCGATCAAGAACAAAGGCCAAATATAAATCAGTAGCTAATGCAACTGCAGATCATCCTCTCAATTTGGATGAAAGATAGGAGGGAATGAGCACAAGTTAAGTGGGTCAACAAGGAGGGTATCTCATGCCAATTTAATTCATCTAAAACTAGGATGCAAGAAATTTTACGATATAGGATATCTAGCATGAAACTTTAACATAACGGTTAAGTTTTACATGGTTTGCAAGATCCTTATTTAAAACACAAAATAGCAACATACTAGGTAGCAAAATACAGCCATCATACATTAGTGTCTTAGCGCCTTTACATTTCCAAAAGCTGCTCACACATGCTTCCTAAGGTGAGCTTCTTACTACGATCTAATTTAGTGGTCTAGCTCTAGGTGTTGGGTGCACTGGGCAGCAGAGGCAGCTAGCTCCTCCTAACATCTTGCGTAGAGAGGATGGTGGGGCTACATGGAAGGCCATCACTCGGTGGCGGCTTCCAACCACTGACATGCGAGGATGTCGGGTAGGTGGCTCGATGACATAAGTGGGCTCAGGCAGTTCCTCTGTGGGTGCAAGTACGGCATCCTCCCCGTACAATAGCTCCTGTGTGAAAAGGCCTTGACCCACGAATGGGGCAACATGGTCCTCGAGCGTGGTGATCCTCCGGCATGCTTCCAGGAGCTCGTAGGTCAGGGGATGGAGATATCCATCAAGTGACATCACCAGGCCCACGAGATGAAGCAGAGGGGTATTAAATCCTACGGCAGGCACTTGATAGGCATTATTCTCATTATTTCCTGGTCGAGAGGCGAAATAATAGAATATGTCCTCCATCTCAGGGAGGCTATGGTGAACACAGGCGATGGCGATGTAAGCCGCATTGAAGATTAACATCATTACGCTTGATCCTTGTCTGTAGTAGCGTAGTGGCTGTTCTTCGGGATATCGTCCACGGATAAGAACCTTTGCAAGGTACTCCTTGGATGCCAGGCTAGAAGGAGTGGTGTAGATGGTGTACTCGGGTGCTTGGGTGATGTGAACATACTACAACATCACCCATAGGGTGTGCGGTAGGGTGCCCTCCTCGAACGCACTAGTCCGGTATTAGGGTGTCTAGTGAACAGGCATCTGCAAAGTTTAAAAGTGCCTATGATTAGTTATGGATTTATAAAAGGCTTAATGAAGGGCTAGATTAGGAAAGGTCATTAGTAGAATAATATTTTGCACAAGTTCTCGTCCATTTTCTCTCAAACTAGAGTTATATGAATAAGGTGAGGACCATTGATAATAAGGAGACATCAGTTAAGAGGAAAAGGTTAGGAAAAGAATACAGGAACGTTTGCCCTTTTCGCCTTTTGCATTTTAAAATAAGTTGTATTTGAAAAATAACTCTTTAATCTAGCGGCCATTCTACCCAGGGCTTAACCTACGTCAGTATGGCTCTGATACCAACGCTATAGGGACCCCAGGCGCGGGAGCGCCCGTTGTCACCGCATATGTTCTGTACTAGTCCCATGATCAGTAGCTAGTACACACATTCACATCATTGTGATCACATCCATACACAAAGCACATAATTAGCTTACATAAAAGGGGTGATATTACTTATGCGAGGCATTAAAGAATACATACAAAAAAGGCCGACCGGCCATAAGACCAACAGAGTCTCGAACAAAAACAGTGAAAGTCTAATAAACAAAAGTATCTAATGATGTGCCATTACAACCCACAGGCAATTGATTGAAGTCAAACCCTAGAAGGAACCCTCTTTGAATTCCCTGGTGCCTGGGGTGAAATATGCGTCGTCGGGCAAAAGATCTTCATTATCTGACCAACAACAATTTAAGCAAGGTTGAGTACATTATGTACTCAGCAAGACTTGTAGTGCATTGCAAAGTTGTTTACATATGCAAGGCTATCAATGGATAAACCTCTATACTAAGTTATTTTTAGCATAAGGAAACAATTTGCAAGCGAAGTTGTAAAGAGCATTTGACATGTAATGAAATAATATTTGCATAAATTTCATAACAGTAGATCAAAACCATTCACAGCCTTCCTCGGCTGTGAACCTCGCACAATTCCCACCCATGGGCATGGCACACGATTAGACGTTTATGCCATCCCATATGTTCAGTGAAATAGTTTTGAAATGGAAAACTATACCCTTTGTAGCTACATCCAAGCTTGCTCATGACTGCGAGCACGGCTATTCAAATAGTTTTTAACACTCTGTAGAGGTTGTACAGCTTTACCCACATGAGATAATCAAATTTTACTGTCGGCAACTTCACGCTTACTTCTGCGTGTGACGAAAGTTGATTATCTTATGGCCTTTAGGTCATATAGTCCTAACCTTGCACCAGCCTGAATGAATATCGAGCCTCTCTTAGGTACACCCCTAAGAAAGCATTCGAATCCTCCTTAGGTAAATCCCCTAAGCGAAGACTCTCACTTAGGTCCGTCCCCTAAGTGGGCATTCATCATTGCTTAAAAGCCTTGACCCAAGCACCGTGGTGTCAGGGCCCCTACGAGCAAACCTAACTGGAATGCCCTTACTACTTCTGTGCCTACCACAATGCAAGGCTAGACCTAGACAACTTAATGAGCTACATAACAGAGCCCATATAGCACATGTGGTCATACGGTGTGACTTAGATGTGCAGCAATAGCGTTCGGTTCTTAATTGACTCAAGCTAGAATCTCCCTCTATATACATGTGAGATTCCCTCTCATATTTGAAAGATTATCATACAGCTCGCCCGCGTCCAAAAACTAGTTTTTTCATTTTATTTGATACCAAAGTAACATAGGTTCCCCCTCTGGTCCAATATTTTTGAAACCATCATTCCCACATGAAGATTTTGTTCGAATATCAAACTTAGCAGAAACTAGTGCTTGTCTAAGCATCTAGACCATATATCCAAGTAGTATTCCCATTTGACAGTATAAATTGTCTAAACCATTTCCTAGAGGTTAAACAGTGAGGGTATCAAGTTTTTAAGGATGTTTAATGCACACAAGTGGTCATAACTACCTTTACCTACAGTATAGCAATTTTAACAGAACATACATGCATGCATAATAGGTTTTGCAAATAATATATAATAATTAAAATACTGGGATCAACATGGTTAAAGCGGGTGGTTGCCTTGTTCTTGT
Organism: Bonia amplexicaulis; assembly: GCA_036346245.1. Lineage (NCBI taxonomy): Eukaryota > Viridiplantae > Streptophyta > Magnoliopsida > Poales > Poaceae > Bonia > Bonia amplexicaulis. Next base: position 8,687,727 of record CM070769.1, read on the forward strand.
TGCTCAGAGAATGTTTCGGATGCGTTCTAGGCATCGTCTGGCATGGAGTCATCTAACCAGTAAATAAATCTAGATAAAAGCAAATAAGAGCCAAATAAACAGAGACAAGACTCAATTTTTTTTGTAAATTCAAAAAGATCTTATTTTTTATAAAAATTTAGAAACAAAGATCACTAAATTTAGAGTTCGTATGCAAAAGTTAGCGAAGTTTGAGTTTTCGCTCAGTTTGAATTGTTTCTTCTCGGTGAGAACAGAGCTATTTAAGACTACAAACTTCAGTATGGTACTCGGACGCTCTGACTACAAAACATCAACTATCGACCAACTTCTGTAGTAACTATGACTAGCTTCTGTAATGACTATGACCAGCTTCTATAACTTACAACTATCAACTACGATCTGCAGTTTGCGACTATCGACTACATTCTGCAGTTTACGACTACCGACTATATTCTGCAGTTTACGACTATCGACTACATTCTGCAGTTTACGACTATCGACTACCGACCGGTATTGCAACTTATGACTTACGAGTTTATCGACTATCATTAGCAACTAAGGTTACGACTACAATCAAAGGTTGAAGATTACGACAACTGCAGTTGGTGGTTTTGACTACACGAGCAGTCGGATAGTTCGATAATGTCAACGATTGGAGATTGCGACACAGTAGTGGTCGAAGATGTCAACAACGTCAGTGGTCGAAGATTTCGACACCAGATGTGGTCGTAGAGTTCGACACATTAACGGTTGAAGGTTTTGACAATGCCAGAGTCGAGGGTTTCAACTTAGACTGCTACAGTTTGTTCTCGTGTTCAACTACCACGATCCCTTTTACGAGTTCGACTACCTCAGGTCTTTTTTTATGAGTTCAACTACTTCATTTCTTTTTACAAGTTTGACTACCACAGTTCTTTCTTCGACTACGATTATTGCTGGTTCTCCTTTTCGACTTAAGCGGCTATGAGGAAGGAGGAGCGATGACAGTTCACGAGAGGAAGAAGCCAGCATCGGTGATCTCCTCAGCCCCTCTCGCACTCTCGCTACTCGTCCTCCTCCTTCATCCGCCGCCTCGCCCGCCGCCCGCCGGCCTCCTCCTCCGCCCCGGATCCACCGCCTCCTCCTCCGCCCCCACCCGCCGCCTCCTCCGCCCCAGATCCGCCTCCTCCTCTACCCCACCATTGCGGCCTCCTCCGCCCCAGATCCGCCTCCTCCTCCTCCGCCCTTGCCAGTCGGCTTCCTCCTCCGGCCTCCTTCTCCTCCTTCAACCGCCTCGGCCCTAAGCGCCCCGCCCGCCTAGATCCATCAAACCCGGCCCGCCGCCTCCGCAGCACCCCAACCCCGACGCCTGTCTCCTCGCCCGCCGCCTCCTCCTCCCGCCCGCCGCCACCACAGGCCCCTCCATAGCTCCCCAACCCCGACGCCCACGCCGCCGAGCCGCCCACAAGAAGCGCCCGCCGAGGAGTCCGTGTCGCCGCCGGCCGTTGGAGAGAAGAGGAAGGCGCCCGACGAGGCTACGGCGGCGGTCGGGGCAGGGGAGGAGAAGGAGGCGTTCGACGACGAGAGCAAGCTGCTCAGGACAGTGTTCATGGGGAACCTGCCGCTGAGGACTTCATCATCTGAACAACGCCTCCTCGTGGCTCTTCTTCGTGGTTGCCCTCGCCTCCTCAGCCGCTACGTCCGCCAGAACGGCGCCGCCACAGCCGAGCTCGGCCTCAGGAATCAGGATCAAAGGTGAGCGGGCAATTTCGGATTTGGCTGTTTGTGTGCTTGTGGTGAAAATAGATTAGGTAATAGATACAGTACTCAGTTCGCGGGTAAACGGGTATACCCGCGGGCGACGGGTACCGCGGGCGACGGTATGGGCGAGGTTTTCACCGTCGTCCTTCGCGGTATACCGTGGCGTAAATCGGGTCGCGGTACGGTATGGGCAAGCACTACCCGCACCGCCGCCGATTGCCATCCCTACTGACAACGAGCAGAGACCTGTCACGTTGGAGTGACGGGTTAGGTAGGAGTGGCAGACGGAAAACCATGGACACAACGTCTAAAACCGGGGGCAGCTCGACCACAACCATGGCGGAGCTGGTACATGTGCGTGAGGTGGAAAACGATTGCTGCCAGTGGGTCCGGTGTGTCAGCAAGCGAAGGGAGACGACCTGACTCGAGTTGCTACGAAGATCGGATGGAGTACGACTAGCAATCGAGAATCCAACGGTGTTCGAGTAGCTACGGGGATCATGTCGATTGATTGAAGTTGTCCACGAGTAGGCAGTCGAAGCCAACATCAAACCAACATGGTCGTAAACGACTACTCAATGTGGTCGTGAACAACACAACTTCTGAGTGGTCGTAACAAACAAGGGAGAGGGAAAGAGGTGAGGTAAGTTGAGAGGTTCGGGCATTTTAGTTTCTCGCCATATGCACTCAAAAGATTTGGGGAAAATCATTTCGGATGGTCAGGATGATTTGGTAGACTTTTAGAGTTTTATTTATCTTGGTTTTTCAAAAAAAGAATCTGGGAAGATTTTTCTCGCTAAGTTTAAGTATACTTATTTGATTCGGATTTGATCTGATTTATATTTTATGCACTTTTGATTTCCAAAATTCAAAGTTTTCCAAAGAAACTCCAATGAAAACTAAGGGAGAACAAATACATGCAGGAATTTTTAAGTTACTCTTATTTTTATATTTCTTGATGCACTTGTGCTCCTGCCACGACCAGTTCACCTTCGTCTCTGACGCCTCTACCTTAGCTGGCACCCTGGACGACACGGTGCCGTTGACGATGTTGTCTCTCTTGCACATCACCTAAGCTCTGATACTAATTGTTGGCTATATCCAGAAGAACACTCGCTCATGGCTTTGAACACACACTTACACGGTGGAGAAGATGAACATGGTAGAACAGAGCACAAATGCTTGTTCTATTAGTTACTCGACTCAACGAATACAATGACACGTGCTAGGCAACAAGCTGCCCTCAACTCATGCCATGCAAGCCAGTACTAACTGCATGGATAACACCACTAACCCTCCTACATGTGTGCTATGATCAACATGATCCGGTCCACACTTTGACTTGATCCTAGTTAGCTAACAAATGCAACACACTAATTATCCACATGCACATTCACATACACTTGTATACGGTAACACACCTACGTGAACAAGTATCTCCTACACATGATTATCTAGTTTTTTGACAAGATTATTTCTAACACCGTCGTCATGGAAGGCTGCGACATGGAGGCTCGGCACGGAGCTCGTCCATGCGGAGGCTGTTCGTGCGGGAAGGCTGAGTGCCGCGGACAGGGAGGCCAGGGGCCGGACGGGCGGAGGGCGCGGTGAGAAGCTTGGCGACGTGGATGTAGGCCCACGATGCGGGCACGGAGTCCGACGCGTCGACGCGGAGCCCATCCATGCGGAGGCTACTCACGCGGAGATCGAGCGCCGTCCGGATGGAGCCATGCATGCAGTGCGCTCTGTCCTGCCTTTTTGAGGATTTATATACATGAATAGAATAGAGTGAAAAAATTTTATCTTACCCCTCAATAATTACATAAAGATAAAGGTAAAACGGTACATTCCTTTATACATAAGATACTGTGCTATTGGGTTTAAGGTCTACTAGCCAACCCTAAAGCCTGAAGGGCGAGGCACCTCCACAATACTTCAAATATTTTAGCTTGGTGAGACATCAATGGGCCTGTTTGACAACGGCTGCGGCTTATGACTTTTGGCTGAAATTTTTGAATTTTGGTTGTTTACGGTACATATTACGGAGAGATAGATACTCACTTGCAATTTTGGATGGTACAGATGTTGGGCTTTTAACGTGTACATCGTTTAAGTTGTAGACCCCGTCTTGAGAAAATTCTTCGTTTGAAAGTTAGGTACTGTAGCAAAAGCCAAAAGCCGCCAGCTTTGGAGGAAAAGAACAGACCCAATATTTTTTTCTCTATATATTCAGGGTTTAGTGGAAGAGTGCAAGGCAATTGCATATGACAATTTGAAAGTTGTCCAGTATGAAGACGAAAATGCACATAATGAACATGAGCTGATATTTGGAGACAAGGGTAACTGTTACCTGCGGGGGTCATGCTCAATGCTACCATGTTCTACTCTGCCAACCCGGTTTCAAGGTCAGTATCTGGTTTATTCTCACTAGCTTAGTCTCTTCCCATTATTTGATTATTTCCAATGTTTTAGGATTTTCTCCTCACTCTACTTGCTTGCAAATAAGAAAAACATTCTTACCTGTCTTGATTATTTGCTTAATTTTGTTATGAGCAATATGCGAAAATCTTTCAGAACAAGTTGGTATCCAAGTTAAGCACACACAAATTTATTTTACAGGCCATGAACCACGATCTGGTGCACCTGCAAAGAATGTCCCATGTGGGTTATTGCAACGAAGATTCAAAATTTTGGAATGTTGCTTTTCAGATCTCCAAAACTTAGCACATTTGGAGTTCAGACAAGCATCAATATTGTGGATCTTTTGAACGTTCAAAATAATTATGGAAAGCATAAACCGGTTGTTACGTGCCAATCCAAGCTTGTAAACCCATATGTATCGATAATAGCATATGAATGAACTCTTTTATAATACACCGTTTATCTTCCTAGATGTAAAACGTTGATTATTGAAGTGTAACTTTGGTCTTATGCTTAATATTGGCTGATGTAGCTGGTCATTAGTAGGGGTGGAAAACGGTAACGGATAATTCGTTTTATCCAATATTCGTATCCGAGAAAACGTGAATGTGGTAAGCAAAAATCCGTATACGAAAATGTCTGTATTCGTATTCAACAATATTCGTATCCATATTTGAGAATATTCATATTCGTATTTGAGAATATTCGTATTCAAGAATATTCATATTCGTATTTGTATTTGTATTCGTATTTGTATTCATATTGCTGCCGGGCGCCGGCTCGCCAATCGCCAATTCGGCATGGCGCGAATGGCACAGCCCGACAGCCGCATTGGCGGGCACATGGAAACTAAAGGCGCAAGGCGGGAGTCACGCATGGGGGTCACGACTCACGAGTGGCAAGCGAGAGCGAACTCAGCGAGCGAAGTAGCGAACTCCTCAGTCCCCACTTCACTCCGTGTCTCCGTGACTCCGTGATTCTGCACTTTTCTTTTAACATACAACTATCTTCTGCTGGAAAGATGCTCGTCCTTACATCAATAGGTGATTATTTGGAGTTCTGAGAAAGCAAGAAGTATGAAAACATTGATATGTTTCTTTCAACAGTTCCAGGGTTTAATATTAACTCTCACGATATGGTATACTACCCCTATTACGAGCGGGGGGTTCCGGTGCGCGCGCTCGGCCACGTCGACCCGGGCAGCGCTCTGCGCCAACGCGTGGCGGAAGAATCTTCGTACGGTCTGGGAAGCAATTTTGCGAAAAAGTTCTTGTGTTTTCCCGAAATTACGTACAGGTCCTTGGTTCTCGCGAAAAGGTCCCTGGAAATTTTTTTGGCCCCTCCGTTTTGCAGGATGGCCCCCCGCGTTTTCGGAAATTGCGCACGGGTCCCGTTTTTTACGTACAGGTCCTCGATTTTTTACAAAAAGACCCTTTGCTTTTTCCGAAAATTCGTGTTTTGCCTTCGATTTTTTTAAAAAAGCTCCTCGCGAGTTACCGCTTCTTTTATTTTGGTACGTACGGTGGCTGGCGCGGTGTGGCGCTGCGGCTATGAGGCTAGTATTAACAAGCTAGTGTCATTTTCTGCTGCTGGCAGCATATATAGACATCTTGATTTTCCGTTGGCTAGCTAGCTCTCCTTAATTCTGTGACCAACTTTCATCCATAAATCTCGGTCGCAGCAAGTCGTTTTCGGGAACCACATCAAAAGGAACAACTAAAGAAGAGAGTGAAGATCTAAAGGATTGGATGATCTATCTAGCTTAAGCGCATAACTACTCAACCGACGTCGGTCACCTTTCTCCTTGATAACGCAACGCATAGCTCCGATCGACTCTTTGACTCCGATCCTTAACGTGTGTACGTGGATATACATGCTCCATCTCCTTCATATGCAAGATTAATCCTTCTGAAATATGTTGAAGTATGTTACCCACGTTTTCTCGTTAGGTTAAGTTTTTTGGACGAACTGTCTGGTGCATGCAATACAATATGGTATCAGAGCCACGATATTCTGAATTTAAAACCTGACTAACGTAATATAAAAATGATAATTACAAGCCACTTTGAGTCCATGTCTTAGACGTGTTGGAGGCTAGACGTGAGAGTGAACGTTGAAGTATATATTATCCATATTTTCTCGTCAGCTTAAGTTTTTGGATAAGCTGATTGATGCATATATATACAACTTAATTACTACCCCTACTACGAGCGGGGTTCGGCCGGCCGGTCACGCCGACCGGGCAGCGCCCGCGCCAACGTGGCGGAAGAATCTTCAGACGGTCTGGAAGCAATTTTGCGAAAAAGTCCTGCGTTTCCGAATTACGACAGTCCTTGGTTCTCGCGAAAAGGTCCCTGGAAATTTTTTGGCCCTCTGTTTTGCGGGATGGCCCCAGCGCTGCTGAAATTGCGACGGGTCCCGTTTTTCACGTCTGAGTCCTCGGTTTTTTACAAAAAGACCCTTTGCTTTTTCCGAAAATTCGTGTTTTGCCTTCGATTTTTTTTTAAAAAGCTCCTCGTGAGTTATCGCCTCTTTTATTTTGGTACGTACGGTGGCTGGCGCGGCGTGGCGCCGCACCTATGAGGCTAGTTTGTTCTATAGGGGAAGCTCAGCGAATGCAAGAGTCTTATGAAGATTTGTTCTGCTATAAAACTGGTAAACTTCCATTCGAGATCAATAATATTTGCTTGCTCTGTGAGTGGTTGTTTCTTCTTTTTATTCAAACTAAAAATATATATTCAAGGAAGCCTGAGAGAAAGAAATATATCGATACGAAAAACATTTATGTGTGCACGCACCTTTCAGATTCATCGCAAACGACTATAGGTCTTTACTCTTTACTCTTTGCTTATAGGAGATGAAGTAGCTTCAATGACTTTTATCGGAGAGCAGGATACTCGATTTTCATTTTTCAAAGGCTTGATAAGAAGGTAATGGGTGCGTAAACTAGTTCCTTATGTGTCAAACCCGGATTTTCAATCCAGAATCTCCTGTGATTTATCGCCTATTCCCCGGATCGCAGCTAGAGCACATGTGTCATTTCAGATCGACACATACATCGCATAAACAGTAATATTACAGATCATTGATCAAATTACGCCACGTCGGGTGATAGTTTACAAAAGGGCACCTAGGCCAAATGTCATCATTACATCCATAAAGTAGAAACGGAAGCAAAAGTAAGACCAAAACCACATGCAAGCGATCGAGGATAATGTGTGCGAGATATATTACCTAGACCTAGATAATATACGTGCACACACAGCCTTATGTCTAACTTGTCTATGCCTAGAAAACGCGAGCGACGTCCTAGTTTCCTTCGTCGTTCCTTCCATCCGCGGCTGGGCGTCTTCATGATCATAATGATCCTGTATCCCTGTCTCTGTTTTGGTAATGCGAGTGTGAGCACACTAACCACCGTGCTCAGCAAGCCATCACACAGAATGCAGTAAATAGCATGCTAGGCTAGTTCAAGGGGAGGCTTGGGTTTAGTTGTTTTGCCAGAAATTGCATGTAAATACTGTACTTAGAAATTCCTATGACCTAACAATTTTTGAAAGGTACGACACAAGTTTAGTGAAGTAAAATTCATCATACTAGTGATACAGATTCCATCCACCGTTACATAGCATCTGCACCATATAGCGTCTTTCAGCGTTATAGCCGCTTAACTTATCACTGGGACGGCACCTAGGACAACTCCAATCTAGGGCCTTTCACTGCCCCTCATTTTCCCATTTCACCCACAAATCATTTTTTGAAATAGAACTATATCTAGTTAAGTCCCCATGTCTGCCCATGACCGCGGGCACGGCTATTCGAATAGTTTTGACTCTGCAAAGTTTGTACACTTTCACCACAAGAGATAATCAACCCATTGCCCCACACGATTCCTTAGTCGTGTGGTTAAGTAGATTATCACCATGACTGTTCAGAATATCTAGCACCTCTAGTCATCTCACCCTATGGGCCGTCCCCACTTGCGATGGGTCCCATACGTTGCACAGGATGTTCACCACAGCTACTAGCACTATTCGGGCTCCTCTCCCTCAATGCTAGTACGACCGGTGAACGCCACCTCCACTCGGTGTCCCTTTAGGCCTCCCTTGCCTTGCATAACCCCACCTAACCTCTACCGGTGAGATGAGTCGGGGAGTTTCGATATCGCTACTGAGCCAGGTTGTATTTTACAGACATGTGGTTGTACTGTTTCACACGAGCTAACATGACAAGATTCGGTCCTTAGAGCTACCTGGGTGGTTCTACCACGTTCCACAATTTTTGTGCTTCCACTGCACCACATACCAGCCCCCAAGTCATCCACCCAGATACTAAGCAAGTTTGAGGCTTTTTGGGGCATAAGATAATAGTTCCAAATTTTTCTCCAGTCATTCCCACCATGACTGCCCAAATCATTATTACATTTGCAAGTGAGGGATTTTGGGACATCTAAGCGTCCCCGTTTAACTAACAATGTTAAGTAGTGCGATATATCATAACTCTATTTGGGAAAAACTACATTATGATAGCTTTACTATGGCGACAAGGCTCACATACCCCAAGAGCTTCAACAGGTAATAATAACAAGTATAATAATGGGTGTATATCTAAATTCTATAAAACTGAACATAATTTATCACATAAAATAATAGCATGCACATGGATAATTTAAAGGGAATTAATTTGCATAAACATGTGTTCAACATGATCAAAGTGATAACTCGCCTTGGTCACAGGAGTTAGGTTCTTGATGATCTGGAGCTGCTAGGGTGGCTGTCTCAGCGTCTTCCTCCTGAGCCTCGTATGCTATTTTAATCGTACGCAAAGATTTGCATAAAAAGAAAAGCAACAAATCAATCCAAATAACACCAGAAATTCAAATGAACTCTAAAAATCATGACTTCAGTTCCATTGGATAGATCTTGAATTTAGACGAATTTAGAAATTTGTCTCACTCAATTTGGAGTTAAAATGAAGAAGTTATGCCCCTTTAAAAATCTCAGTCCAGATAATTTCTAAATTATTAAATTTTTGACAGGTGGGTCCCACATGCCCTTTTTCATTTTTTATTTTATTTTATTATTTCTCGTTCTGTGTCTCAGGCCAGTGGGGCCCACTTGGAGTACCTCGGGTCCGCTTGCGCTCACTGACGGGTGGGACCCGCTGGCCAGCAGGCCCACTGCGGCCGACAGGCAGGGCCCACCTGTCAGCCCGTGAAAATAAAAGAAATGGCTCAACCCAGCACACGGAGCCGGGGCTCGAACGCGCGCCGGGGAGCCAGGGGGGAAGAGAGTTAACGCTGCTAGCCAAGTGAGCTTCGAGGCGTTGCCGACCCCATATACGCGATATTGCCTCTTAAGGTATGCGGTGAGGGAGGCTGGGAAGAGGAGGCCGAGGCCGGTGAGGGGCGGTGGCGCCGACGGCGAGGGGTGGCCGGAGGGGTGCCGGTGAAGGGCGAAATGAAATGTCGTGGGCACGGGGAGGCTGATGATGGCGGCGGTGAAGACCGGGGGACACCGAAGGATGGTCGGCGACGTGCGGAGGCGGCGGCCCGGGAGGGACTCCGACGCCGGCAAGCTAGGGACTTCGGGAGGCGCGGGGAAGACCGGGGATGGGTTTGCGACGTCTCGGGGATGGCGTGGGAGAACGGAATCGGGTCCCGTTGGCCTGGTTCGCCGGATTGATGGTTGCCGGAGTTGGGGAAGGACGAGGGCGCCGGCGAGCTACGGGCGAGGGAAACTCAATCGGGCACTGTAGGAGATTGTGGAGGGTGTGGGGAACTCGGTGGAGGCCTTGGCAGCTTTTATAGGCGCGCGGGTGAGGCCGGCATCGGTACTCCTCCTGTGCCATCGCGTCGGCGAGCGGCGGGAGCAGGGGCAGGGCAGGCGGGACAGAGCCGAATCCCGTGGTGAGATATGGCATGATGGCCTGCGTCGCGTGCGTGGAGTGGCAGCAGAGGCTCGAGCCTTGCGCGCGTGCTGCCACCGAGCGGCGCGGGCAAGAAAAAGAGGGGCGGCAGAGCGCAGGGTCTTGGCGCCGCCGGACAGAGACGGCGTCCGCTGGTCCGGGCGGGAGGACCGCTGGTCCAACGCCCGCCGCGGCCGGGTCATGGAGGAGGCGAGCGCGCGCGGCGCAGGGTGACTGGGAGGGAGCGCGAGGGGGTGCTTGGGAGAAGAAAACAATGTCGTGGGGAGGTGGTGGGGCGGGCTGGGGTTGGGTACTGGCCGGGCCGCTTGGTCGACCCCTTTTGATTTTTCTTTTTCTTTATTTATGTGTGTGTATATATACATATTTTCAAACCTATTTTCTTTTATGAAGATTTGTTTGCATGTAATTCCTTATTTTGTTATCATCCTCTACATTATATTTACATATTTATATATGTCCATCCATGTACACATGTATATATATATATATATATATATATGTATTTATTTATTTATTTTACTTTTTCCTGCCAACTCATTATTGCAGATACTAAATTTGGATTTTTGAATTTTTGGGACCAAACCATATCCTCTTTCACTGGATCATCTTTTCAGATTCGCATTTAAAATTTTTGTTTTCTATTAGTTAAACAGGTGTGCTCTTTTTCCTGACTTCTTAACCAAACTCCAAAGAAAATGCAATAAAAATTCCAGTCAAATATAATGTATATCAAAATAACTCATAATATTTCTTTTTACAAAAGTTAAATCTACAGGATGTTACATTATGCGAGGTACTTCTGATCGAAGAGCTTCACCTATATGGTTGACTTGTGGTTTTTTTTTATAATTGTATAGTCGGTACGGATTCTAGTAAGCGTTGATGGATACAATTGCTACCGTGTAGGCTACATGTGTGAATAAACAATGGTGTCAGAAATATGAACTGTGGAAATTATATTTGGAGAAAATTTCAAATGTCAAAATTTGAATTTAAAACCGCTAATCGGAAAACCGATCGACACGACATTCGAAGAGGATATTCAGATTCAATCGAATTAAGTATATATCCGATTCGAACCAGATTCGTTACGACATTCGATTCGTATTCGTATTCGAGAATGTTCGAATTCGTATCCGTATCCATTTTAAAAACATAAATCCGTATTCGTATTTGAGACTATTTGACCGTATCTGATCCGTAACGCTATGTCTAAATAGAGAAAGTTCTAAAAGGATTTAGTTACCTCTTTATAACGGCTATATGGATAGCCCTTTCACAGTGTCGACTAGTAAACAAAATTTGTGCCCACGATTCTCTTGATACAAGCTAAACGTCTGTGATCATTTTGATGATGTCATCTAATGACATACTCAATTCTCCTTTGTCTGAAAAGCAAAAAATTCTCAATTCTTGGCTTCTTGCTTTTGGTTATATGTAATATTAGAGGTAGATCATATAGTCAGACAAAAACAAACTTCTATTTCTTTCAGCAAAAATATATAACTGTAGTATAATATTTACTTCTAAGTTTTATTTTCTATTGCAATATACGGGCAACATACATTAACTAATTAACATGTGGTTGGGTTGTGATGCGATCAAGTGCATGGGACATGGATCTGAGCGTTTGTAAAATGTTCAGGACGCAAGCAAGCAGCTGGAAGCGGTCATAGGCTCGACGGTGTGCTTACGGGCGCCTTAGGCTACTGCGCTCATGGTGGCCACGGCCGGCAGCAGAAGTGAGGCCATAAGCGCAACAAAGCTTGCAAGTTGCCTGTAGAAATGTCTACAGGCATCTAATCTAATCGGAGTACTAAGATTGAATGATTTTACAAATTTTTATCGACAAAAAGTAAACTTCAGATGATATCGAGATTTTTATTTGCCGACTTTTTTTTAGTCTCAATGGAGCTCAACCAGGCATGGTGGTGGAGCCAAGGGAGTGGTGCGGACCACATTCAAGACACATCTCGGTCGTGCGTTGCGGTGGATCCGATGGAGAGGAACAGTTCAAGCCCAGGGAGGACGAATTAATGTATTGGATAATATGGTTTTATTATCTATAACAATATAGCTAATATGATTTCTTTTATCCGTAGCAACACATGAACGGAAGTGCCATACGCCGACACCGGCCAGGGTGGAGCTTGGCCAACTGTAACGGCAGAGCTGAGGGCATAGCGTAAATCAAGCCCAATGATGACGTGCTACGCTAATACAATTTTTTAGTCCGTAGCAAAGCACAGTTATTGAACTAGTATAAAATTAACCATGTTGCTCACTTGTTTGCAAACTCAGCCGAGGCAATCTTTTCCTGTGGTGAAGAATCTATCTATATTCGAATTGCTTCGCTGCTGCCACCATTGCTTCAGTCAATTGCAAATAGATGATTGAGTGACTGACAAGTTTAAAATGTACATAACATGAATAGATTGCTCACTTGTTCGAAAACTCGGCAGGGGCGTTTTTTTCTTTCCTGAGGTGAAGAATCCCTCTGCACTAGAATTTGAATTTTGGGCCAATCTGGAACCATGCGGCCAATTAATCCTAATTGTAGCCTCCTCCGCACAGCAATTCTTGTTCTGGCCCCCTCGCGTGCCCGGGGACCGTGCCAGCAACCTCGCACACCCGAGGACTGTGCCAGCAACCTCGCGCACCCAGGGACCGCGGTAGGTACTGTAGCTACAATATTTACGTGTTGTAGCAATTAGCTTTAGGGAGAACCATTAAAATGGAAACTTTGTAGGAGTTTTTAAATATAGCAAATGAGCTTCAAAAATAATAAATTTTTTTGAAGTCTCCCAATACAATGTACTTGCTTTTGTAATTTTTCCATAATTTTTTACCACACTAAATTTTCTCAAAAATTTATTTAATTATATTGTTTTTAGAAAATTTTAATATAGAAAATAATGTCCAAACAGTATGAATTTTTTTGAAGACCCTTTACACAGTGTGCTTGATTGTTTAGTTTTTTTTCATAATTTTTATTTTTTCAAATTGTCTTGAAAATTAAGGGTTTATGTCACTTCTAAGACCTAAACCCTTAATTTCTTAGACAATTTCATAACAAATAAAATTATGAAAAAAACTAAAAAAAAATCAATTACACTATGTAATGAGCATTCAAAAAAAATTCATACAGTTTAGACCTTACTTTCTATATTAAAAATTCCTACAAATAATATAATTAAATAAAATTTTGAGCAAATTCAAAGAGGTAAAAATTATGGAAAAATTATATAAGTAAGTAGATTTTGTCGGGGGACTCCACAAAAAAATTATTATTGTTGGAGCTTATTTACCATATTTAAAAATTCCTACAAAGTATCTATTTTAATGGTTCTCCCCGGAGAATTCCTACAGCGTGTAAATAATGTAGCTACGGTACCTGGCGCAGTCCCTGGGCGCATGAGATTTCTGGCGCGGTCCCCGAACGCACGAGGGGGCCAAACCCGGAATTGCTACGTGGAGGGAGCTACAATTGGGATTAATTGGCCGCATGATGCCAGATTAGCCCAAAATTCCTTTCACTGTTGGCGCCATTGCTTCAATCCATTGCAGTAGATGTTTTGATTGGCAGACAGTTAGAATCGATAAAAGAGGAACAGATCCATACTATATCGCCTGAACATCCATCTGGCTTGAGGTATCGATGCGATAATGACGCAAGATCTATCATCAATCGGTTTTCTTTTTGGAAAGATAAGGGTGAAAAATTTGGCGGCAAACCTCAAGAAATTTCTGGTTTCCCTCGTAACATTTACACGCATAGAATAGTCTAGCGGAACTATGGCTAGAGGTGAAAATGGATCAGGTACGGAGCAGATAATGGTTAAACTATATTCGTATCTATATTTTTTCTTAGATTTGAATACGAATCGGACAAACATCGAATACGAATACGGACCGGACAAATATCGGATATGAATTCAGATTGGATTATACTTAAAATCGAATCAGATTCAACTATTTTTGGATTCTAGTAATTATTTATGGCCTCCCCTATTAAAAACATTGAACTAAATTCTTTTAATATTTTGAATTTATAAATAGATGACTCTAACATGTAACTACGCATTAAATGTTGACATCCACAAATGAATCATTCATATCTTGTATGTGCCAAAATGAAAAACATGAAATACGAAATTAGAGTCTACCATGACGATGGGCTTGTCGAGATGATCGAAATGCATATATAATGTACCTAATTTGGAGGTTAAATGCAAAAGATATATATTAGCTAGTTATTGCTATTATATTTGTCGAATTTGAATATTATTTGGATATCTTACTCCAAATCTGTTTCATGCCATAACGGATTCGCATTCAACATCCGCGACTGCGCTAGGTAAACATCCGCATACATATCTGATTTTCTATTTGGATTCAGATATTTAGTATCCAAATTCGAAATTCTAAATTTGGTAGCCGGATTATTCAACCGAATCTGACTGCATTTTCACCCCCAACTATCGCTCATTAGGCCTGATTTGGGCAAAGAAGATCGTGTCCTAAGAGGAAGAGATGGCTCAGATCTCATAATGGCCAGGTGGTGCTATTATAACTAAGATGGCAAACAATACGATTCCCTGTTAGACCATATACAATAATGTGACGGTAGTTGTTTATAATCCTTGCCACGTAGGATATGAGGTAATGCGGAAGAGAGAGAGAGAGAAAACATAAAGAATTAGATCGTTTCTCATGTAGCAGTCGACTATAACACGAGAAACATGACATATTATGTCATGGAAAAGTTGTCTTTAGAGACATATAAAAAACAACCTATTGTATAAGCTAATAATCCGATTGGGGTAGTTACTGACCCATACCACATAGTTCCGGCAACTATAGAAGCTGCAAAAAAAAAACAACAGCGATACTACTGAAAAGTACAGTTTCAATATTGCCCATATGTAATCCTTTATATAGACATTGATGCGGACGGACACTAAGATGATAGGCCCGCTAATATGCCCAGTGAACCCGCAGCAATATGATGAGAAGCTATTGTCCTGCCATCTATAGATGATATGAAAGATATTATAGACAGCATTTGCCTATACTATTATACATATCTTTAAAGGTAACCACAAGTTTATGCAGAGTTGACACGTGTGGTTCTTCGATCACAAAAACTGTGAGAACCACACGTGTACACATGCTAGGAATGCCACAGTGTCGATATCTCACGTACCTCACAAAAACAGTGAGAACCACACATGTACACATGCTAGCAATGCCAAAGTGTCGATATCTCATGTATCTATACAATTAGTTCTACTAGCTGAATTTTCTAGTATCTTTTGAAGCCAAATCATTTTCAATTGTTTTTAGCATTTGGACGTGTGTTTAAAGGTAGAGATTGGCTGTTTTAGTTTGCATTGCTTCCTTCACGTCAGGCTCAAGCGTCACAGATATCTGCTCAATACACGCACCACTCCAACACTAAAATACTCCATCTGTTCCCTCCCACAACCGTCGACCCCTCCTCCGCTCCTGTAACCGGCGACGCAATGCGAGCAGTCAAGCGAGAGCATTCTTTTCTCGCGCATCGTCGTCTCCCCCTACCAATTCTTCATTTCTTCCTCTAGGCGCCGGCCACACCTACCGCAGGCGGCGGCCGTCCTAGCGCCCACAGTCTGAGCCACGAGCGAAGCGTCGCCTGGCCTACCACGAGATTGGGCCTAGAGGCACCCGCGGCGGCGGCGGCCATATCCGCGGGGGACCACATGAAACGGCCGGCTTCATTCGGCCCCCACACCCAGACGCTTCCTTCTCCTCCACCGCTTAGCCCCCAACTGTTAAGCAATTTGATTGCATATTTATTTTCGATCGTAAATAACTTGGCTAGAAGTAGGAGTTAATTTTGAATTGAGTCTGTTTTACTGACCGTTTTTCTGCATTTAGTATTTTGCATTAAGTTTGGTATTTACTGGTAGTAACTTGTATTCAGTAGTATATAAAAAGGAGAAAACCAGAAAAGACGCTGAGAAGTTTACGCGTCGCAAAAGCTCATGTGTTGTGCTTGTGTGTGTTTTCTCCAAAGTGTTCTCGTGTGAGTTAGGTGGTTTGAGTACTCGATTAGTGTGTGTGATCGAGTACTACCGTAGTCGTAACTCGAGTATAAGAACTCAAGCAATAGAGTGTTATGAGTACTGCAGAGAGTTCTGAGTACTCAGTTCAGTCAGAGAATACACCAGAGTGCTGTAGCAATCCGAATATTGTTCACTTCGGATACTATTCATCTGAATACTGTTCACTTTGAGTACTGTTCATCCAAGTACTATTCACTTTCGAGTACTGTTCACTCCGAGTACTGTTCATTCGAGTACTCAAGATAGTCGAAGAAGTCTTACGAGTACTTGAAGCTCACGACCACGTGAGGGAAATCCAACATTTGCTATTAGAACGGTGATCATACGGGTATTGTGAAGATGCAGTGGGGTGCAAGATCGGCGTCTCCTCCCTCCGAAAGATCCATCGGCGCCAGTGGGCATCACACGGTGGTTCTTGGCAATGGCCAAGAGATGGTGGCACAGACGGCGCCAAGGGAGGCGGCGCCACCAAAGGAGGCTAGCGTCACGTTGCGCTACCCCATGCTCACTTGCACGAACTACTCCGACAGGGCATTGCTCATGCGTGTGAATTTGCAGGCTCAAGAAGTCTGGGATGCGGTGGATCTGGGCGGTGCCGAATATCGTGTGAACCGAATGGCATTGGTGGCCATTCTCCAAGTAGTGCCACCGGAGATGCTGGGAGCGTTGGCGACCAAGAACACTGCCAGGTCTGCATGGGAGGCCATCAGAACAATGCGCATGGGAGTCGATTGTGTCCGGGAGGCCCAGGTGCAGGCGTTGCGTAGGGAGTTCGAGGCCATTCGCATGAAGGAGATTGAGTCGATCAACGACTTCTACATGCGACTGACCGGGCTGGTGAACAACATTCGAACACTTGTAGACACACTGGAAGAGGATAAAGTCGTGAAGAAATTTTTGCGAGCCGTACCACAAAAGTTTTATCATGTAGCTGTCTCGATAGAGAAGTTACTTAATCTCAACACCATGTTTGTTGTGGAACTTGCTAGTCGTTTCAAAGCTGTTGAGGACCGATGGGAACTAGAGGATAATGGTGGAGATGGAGGGAGCCGGGTACTCCTCATCGAGGAGGAGTGGATTGCTCGGTCGAGGTAGAAGTCATCATATCCAACCTCTTCATCTGGTACGAGGAGAAGGCATGATCCACCTCGTGGTTGAGACAAGCAAGGTGGTTAAATGAAGGGATCACCAAATGGGAAAGATAGTGGCTCCCTAGGCTACAAGTGTGACAAGACAAAGGTTAAATGTTCCAATTGCAATAATTTTGGACACTTTGCTGCAGATTATCGTAAGCCTCGCCGAGAGAGGAAGGAGTAGGTGCGTGTGGCGCATGTTCAAGAAAAGGAACCTAATCTGTTAATGGCATAAGTGTGTGCACTCATGGAGTTGCCGCATCAAAAACCTAAAGCTGTCATTCTCAATGAAGTCCATGCACAGGTGAATCTTGGGCGTGTTGACGATGAGAAGGACGACAAGTGGTAACTGGACACCGAAGCAACCACATGACCGGGTGCCAGTCGGCTTTTGTCGAACTGGACATGTCTATTAAGGGATCGATGAAGTTTGGCGATGGATCAAATGTGGAGATCTATGGGCGTGGGACGGTTTTGTTCACATGTCGCACCGGTGAGCATCATGAACTCACAACCGTGTACTATATACCTCGGCTATCCAGCAACATCATAAGTGTTGGACAGCTTGGTGAGGTTGGGTACCAGACAATCATCGAGGAAGGCGTCATGTAGATCTACGACTCAGATCGAAGGCTTCTCGCCAAGGTAAACCGCACATGCAACTGGCTCTATGTGCTTAATCTCAACATTGCGCAGCCGGTGTGCCTGTCAGCCCAAAGTGGGGACTTGGCGTGGCGATGGCACAAATGTTTTGGCCATCTGAATTTCCACTCACTCCGGAGGCTAGCCTAGCAAGAAATGGTTCAAGCTTTTACCACAAATTGATTAGGTAGATGAATTGTGCACAAGCTATGATGGAGACGAGGTGCCCGATCTTTCAATGAGATTGATAACTATCGATTTCGGTGGAGATGACCCTGACGATCCGACTACAAACGCACGACATCGTTTGCGCCTTAGCAATCACTGAACCAACTCCGAGATGTCATTGACCTCGCTGGAGGCGCGATCAACCTGTACACGAAGTTCAATCCCTGCGAGCAATCGAAGAACTAGCAAGAATAAGACGTAGGCAATCTGATATTGCGAATATGAATGAAGCGTAGATGGTATTGCGAATAACAATGTTGGGATTCCGAAGCTGTCTTGACAGGTGGTCATCCGACACAACTGAAGAACAGAAGTTTGCACAATAGCTAAACCTAAACTCAACGAAATCCAAGTCTTAGCAAGGGAGGCGGTAGCTTTTATATAGGGAGAACGACCAGAGGTGGCGTCCAAAGTGTACGCCCCTAGGGTTACAAGGCCCATGGGTCCAAGTGGTGGTAGCGCAGTACCCTTTGGACTCGGACTCAGAAATTAACGTGGACTATTTTGGTGATTGCGGCTGGCTCGGATGGATTTTGAAGATGAGGTTGGATCCGTTGGAAAGTAGACTTCATAAGCTTTCTATGAAATATAAGAACGTCCTAAACGGAGTCTGTATGAGAAAGTTATGCCCGTTTGAACATGGTACCATTGCAGCAGTCCGAATCTGATTCCAGAACGAGTCCAACTCGAATTATTGCTTAACTTGGTCCCAAAGTGACGTGGTGACCTCCATTATTCCTTCCATGCATGTCCATGACTCCACATCCCTTTCCTTCGTCCTTTTGCAGGTTCCTAAGCACAATTAAATCACTTGCATTAGGTAGCGGTCTATTCTCAGTAATATATGAACCTAGGAATGAATTCACCTGGTAATTAAGTTGACGAGCACGAGCTCGAGTAAGTCGTTCTTGCAACACATGATATGTATGAGTTGTATCCATGGAAGGGATGTCCTCATCAAGCTATCTGGCCGGAAAGCAACAATGAGCCTCATTCCTCGAGAGGTCAAGTATCGAGCTGATCGTGTGCTGGACCTCGTACATGGTGATCTCTGTGGATCGATTACTCTAGCAATTCCTGGAGGTAGATGCTACTTTCTGCTTCTATTCGACGACTTCAGCCGATACATGTGGCTATTTCTTCTCAGAGCTAAAGATGAGGCGGCTAGAGCAATCAAGTGCTTCCAACAAGCGTTGAGATGGATGGCAGGAGAAAGCTTTGTGTGTTGTGTAGTGATCAAGGCGGAGAATACACATCCGCAGAGTTCGGGGAGTATTGTACAAATCGAGGCGTCATTCATCATTTCACCGCGCCATATTCGCCACAACAAAACGGTGTGGTCGAGCGACGTAATCAGACAGTGGTTGCGATGGCGAGGAGCATGATGAAGGCCAAGGACATGCCGGCAGTATTCTAGGGAGAAGCGATTACCACGGCAGTGTACATTCTCAACCACGCCCCGACTCAAAATCTTGAAGGCAAGACTCCGTTCAAAGCATGGTATGGTCGATGACCCAACGTGCACTATCTTCGCATGTTCAAGTGTGTGGTGCATGTCAAGACGATGAAGCTGAACCTGAAGAAGTTTGAAGGCCGAAGTACGCTAATGGTCTTCATTGGATATGAGCTCGGCGTGAAGGCATACCGGGCATATGACCCTGTGAGCAAGAGGGTGCATGTGACACGTGATGCTATCTTTGATGAACAGGCCAAATGGGACTATACTAAGCATGATGATTTGCTCACTCCAGAATTCGGTGAGACATTTACGGTTCAGTATTTGTCTTACCTAAGTTTAGAGACAGGAGACAATGAGGAACCTGAGCAGTCCACACCAGCCCACGATGTGTCCGGACATGAGCCAGGTGCAGACCAGGAGTCCTCGGTGACATTGCTGAGAACCTCTTCCCCGACCACACCTGCGGCGACGGGGCGGAATAGGCCACTCCACCGAGCATCTCGTCGTCTTCGACGACTGAAGGGCCACAACATTTTCGTACCCTGAAGAATTGTATGAAACCACCGCGGTGCATGAGCTGACTAACTCCTTTAGTGAGCTCAGTCTTCTTACAACCGAGGAGCCTGTGAGTTTTACCGATGCCGAAAAGTATCAAAGCTGGCACCAGGCAATGCTAGAGGAGATATAGTCGATTGAAGAAAATGGCACTTGGAGGCTTGTTGATCTTCCAGCAGGTTATCATGCAATTGGCCTCAAATGGGTTTTCAAGATTAAAAAGAATTCTTAAGGGCTATGGTGAAGCACAAAGCGCGTCTTGTCGCAAAAGGTTATGTGCAGCGTCAAGACGTGGACTTCGACGAGGTGTATGCGCGTATGGAGTCTGTACGACTGCTGGTGGCCATCGTGGCGCATGAGGGATGGCAAATCCACCACATGGACTTGAAATCTGTGTTTTTGAATGGAGAGCTCGAAGAAGAGGTTTATGTCGCATAGCCACTAGGCTTTGTGCGCGAGGGCCATGAGGAGAAGGTTTTGCGGCTGTGCAAGGCGCTCTATGGGTTATAGTTTCCACAGAAGTGACTCTGAACATGCCATGTACACGCGGGGAGTAGGCAAGTCGTACCTAGTGGTGGGAGTGTATGTTGACATTCTGGTAATCACTGGATCACACCCACTGGAGATCACCAAGTTCAAGGAAGAAATGAAGAAGCTATTCGAGATGAACGATTTGGGACTACTCACTTACTACCTCGGCATCGAGGTGATTCAGAGAGCAAATGGCATCACACTGAGCCAAGGGGTTTATGCGTCCAAGATTCTTGAAAGAAGTTCCATGGCGGATTGTAATCCATGTCAGGTTCCAATAGAGCCTCGACTAAAGTTAAGCAAGGAGAGTCCTACTCCACCAACAGATGCTATGTGTTATAGAAGTATTGTGGGCAGTCTCCGGTACCTAGTTCACACGAGACCGAATATTGCTTATGTAGTAGGCTATGTAAGCCGGTTCATGGAAAAGCCAACGGTGGAACATATGAATGCAGTGAAGCATTTACTGTGGTACATTGCTAGAACAAGAAACTATGGATGTTTCTATGCTAGGAAGGAAGGAGAAGCAAAGCTGATCGGCTACAGCGACTCTGACATGGCTGGCGATGTCGACGATCGTAAGAGTACCACGAGAGTGTTGTACTTCCTCGGAGAGAGTCTAATCGGCTGGCAGTCGATGAAACAAAAAGTCATGGCATTGTGCTCGTGTGAAGTGGAGTATGTTGCTGCCACGACTACTGTTGCATGCTAAGGAGTCTGGTTCACGCATTTGCTTGTTGAACTGACCGAGATAGAGCCTAGAAAGGTAACACTCAAGGTGAACAATAAGTCTACAATCTCACTCTGCAAGAATTCGGTGTTTCATGATCGTAGCAAACACATCGAGACTCGATGTCATTTCATTAGACAATGTGTTGAAGGAATGATTGGGATCGAGTACATTGGTTCGGACGACCAACTTGCATAAATCTTGACAAAGCCTCTTGGGCGAGTTAAGTTCCTGGAGATGCGTAGCAAGATTGGAATCAAGGAGGTGCAGCAAAATTAGGAGGTGTTTGTTAAGTAATTTCACTGCGTATTCATTTTTTGGTTGTAATTGAGTCGGCAAGAAGTAGGAGTTAATTTTGCATTGACAATTTGTTTTACTAACCGTTTTTCTGCAGTTAGCATTCTGCATTAAGTTAGGTATTTACTGGTAGTAACGCACCATCAAAGTCTTATAACTGTCCTTTGTATTCAGTAATATATAAAGGAGAGAAAACCAGAAAAGACACTGAGAAGTTTACGTATCGCAAAAGCTCCTATGTTGTGTTTGTGTGTGCTTTCTCTAAAGTGTTCTCGTGTGAGTTAGGTGGTTTGAGTACTCGATCAGTGTGTGTGATCAAGTATTACCGTAGTCGTAACTCGAGTACAAGAACTCAAGCAATAGAGTGTTACAAGTACTACAACGAGTTTCGTGTACTCAGTACTAGTCGGAGAATACACCGAAGTACTGTAGCAGTTCGAGTATTGTTCACTTCGGCTACTGTTCATCTGAGTATTGTTCAGTTCGAGTACTGTTCATTCGAGTACTATTCACTCTAAGTACTGTTCATCCGAGTACTCAAGAGAGTCGAAGAAGTCTTACGAGTACTCGAAACTCACGACCACGTGAGGCAAATCTAACACCAACCTCCTTCCCCACGACAAACCCGGATCATGTCACCCCCCACCCCAAGCAGACCACTTCCCCCATCTCTCTTCCTGCAATCTTTTTTGATCTACCATGATCAGGGGTGGAGTAAGGAAAAAATATAGCCTGGACATGTTTTATAAAAAAAAAGTAAATGCATCTTTCTTGTTGTGCTTTTCAGTCATAACAAAAACACACTGCGACAATCTCACAAGCAATAAAACTACGTTTTCTCAACTAAATACCACTAGCTAGAAATTAGAATTATATATTTCTTCCAGCATCATAAATTTATTCGAAACAAAAATGCCCAAAATGAAGCAGTTTTTCTTAGGCCAAATCCATTTAGACTCTTTTTTCTGTTGACCACCAACACTGTAGCTATTCTGGCACACGAGCATTTCAATATCCAAGTATTTTGAAAGCCCGGTAATGATTCCACATCCATTGGATGCAAAGTTTTCGAACCAAATCCACACCCAAACAGATTCAGACTAAGGACAACTCATAATCAATTTGCATCCATGAGTCCTTATCTTCTTCTTGCGCAGCTCCATAGACTATGGCAAATCATCTATTTCTTTTTAATTTTCTCATCCCAAACAATTGCTTGTGAGATGAATCTACTCCCCTTGAAACTAATCACATCAAATCTCTTAGCATTTACCCCACATAAAATCCCTCCAGAGTTACCATCTGAAGGCACCCAATGCCACAGATATTTACCAGCATGATCAACCTTTCTAAAGAAACCTTTTTTAAACTCTTTTCTCACAGTTCCCTGAACACGCACAAAGTCTAAATGTCTAATTGATAGTTAGTCATGAGTGCTAAACAAAAATAGCAAAATTAAAATTGGGATTTGGGGGGTCGGGAGGAAGGGGGAAATGGAAATCACCGAATCAGACAATAAGTCTTCGGCTCTTCACCGTGGCCCTGTGCAGCGCAGTGCGCCCTGGCGGCCTTGCTCGGCTGCAGAAAATTATATTTTTGCCATCCGAAACAGTGGGCTTCGCAACTTTACCCTCCCAATGGTTGGTTTCGCAAAAAATGCCATCTAAAACATTTGCTTCTTATTTTCTTTGCCATTTTCTCTATTTCTCTCCTTTTTCTTTTTCTCTCCTATAATTAGCCACGCAAAAGGACAAATCTACCCATGGGTAAACACATGTATATTTATCAGTAATGAATATTGGCTATATACCCATCAATGGACGAGTTCCGGATGGCTGCCTTGCTCGGCTGCTCCCGGTGGTCGGCCTTGCTCGGCGGCTCCGCGCTTCTGCCCCGGGTCCCCTGCCCTGTCGACGTGGCTCTTGGCAAGGCCGTAGTGGTAGAGCCCTACGAGGCACACCACCGCGTGCCGCTGCCACCCATGTGAACTCTAGCCGCCTCAGCCTCGACGGCGCCTTTGCCTACCCCTTAATCTCCTCGCACGACGGCTCCTAAACCCAACCAAGAAATCAACCCCAAGAGGATCACACATTACCGCGGGTGGGGTTCGATCGAAAGGAACACAAGGGCGATTTTCTCGCTTACGGTTTGCTGCTGCTGCTAGGGCTGGCGCTGGGTATCAGGCTCCGTTTCGACTGCCATGGCTCGTGATCGTTGTCGATGTGAGACGCGAGCGGCCAGGAGTCCAAGAACAACACAGGGGTCGCCTCTCACCCTCACCGTCGCCACCTACGGTTGTGGCCTATGGGGTACTAGGGATGGAATATTGGAATCGATGTATCATGCATGAGGCTGTTCTTTTTGGCTACGGTTTGTAACTTTTGGCTACAGCTTGTAACTTTTGGGCTGTTGTATGAGAGATTACAGAGTAACAGAAACTCACGTGCGGTTTTTGCCGTTAGTAAAGTATGTATTACAATAACTAGTAGATCCTATCTTGAAAACATACTCTGTTTAAAAGCTAGTTAGTGTACAAAAATCGAAAAACAGTTTTTAAAAACTGAAAAGAACACTGATGAACTGATCAGATCTGGATGGCACTGTGGTCGCAGCATTGCAGTTCATGCTCTTGTTTTGGGCCGGTCTAGCCCTTCATCTTGTGATGGACCAGCGGCAGCGCACACAAGGGCCCAGGGCACAGGCGCCTAGCAGCCAAGCCAACAGCCCACCGCACACGGCAGTGACAGCACACCTACCCTGCCTGCCGATGCCCGTGAAGAGGCAGCTCCACGACGGCGGGACTCATCGGATGTCCAGGGGCTCGACGCTGACTAGTCCAAGCAGGTGCCCACCCTGTCCGGATGGTTGCCTCTGCCCCTGTGTAGATCTGAAGGGATGTGAAGTGTTGTGCACCAAAATTGTTTATGTTGGTGAATGGTGATATACGGTGATAATGGATAACAACATTTCTTATATATGTGTTCATGTGATACAGAAGGTCTAACCATATGCACATGTTCTCAAATGGATGTCACTACTATAAAAAAAAATATTATGCTAGACATCCCATCACAGGCGGCTCTCTAGAACCATCTGTGTTCTAATTATTATAAACAATTTTACAAACGTGATCGTCTATATTACTAGGATGGCTAGAACCGTCTGTGATACATAATTATCACAGATGGTTCTTAATAAGAACTATCTGTGAATTATTACAGA
The DNA here is from genome assembly GCA_036346245.1 of Bonia amplexicaulis. Taxonomy (NCBI): domain Eukaryota; kingdom Viridiplantae; phylum Streptophyta; class Magnoliopsida; order Poales; family Poaceae; genus Bonia; species Bonia amplexicaulis. The sequence continues at coordinate 8,712,720 of CM070769.1, forward strand.
CGGTTCGGATTAAAAATGGTCTATGATATCTATAATTATCACAGATAGTTTTTAATAAGAATCATTTATGATAATTCACATACAGTTCTTAAGAAGAATCGTCTGTGATGCCTACAATTATCATAGACAGTTCAAATTAAAACCGTCTGTGACCTTGCAATTAAAAAACCATTTGAACATCCAAATCTTTTTACCTTGCTTGAGTTGTTGGATACTAAAATCCAAATTCGGTGTGGCTGTTTTTTCATTTTTGCCTCCTAGAACTTACCAAAAAGTGTCTACCATCCAAAAATTGAAAAGCATGCAAAATTTATGCCAAATCCAATGAAAATTGGTAGAGTCCTTCTACATATAGCCACAAATTTTCATAAAAAAATTCAATAAGTTTGGCCTATGTAATTGAAAGATATAGCAGTTTCAATTTGAACCTGAGATGAATTCGAGTCCGAGTAGATTTCTGTTTCGAGACACATTCAATAAAACGGGCATAACTTGCATATAGTGTCTATTTTCGACGTTTTTGTACTCATTCGAAAGCTAACGAAGAGGCCAATCCAAAAAACTAACCAACTGGTGCCAGTCACCCTTCAAGTCACCCTTCAGGTGCTCCAAAATCGGCCATCTTTAGTCCTAAATTTGCGTTACAAGTTTTGGTCGCTGTTTTTGCCCTTTCTTTTGGTCTTCCCTTCGAAATTTGGTATTTACCTCAAATGCAAAGTTGTAGATCTCATCGAAACCTTTGAATTGAGTATATATAAACCATATAAAACTTTGTTATTTCATCTTTTGAGATTACATGTTTACATTGCACTGATATATATATAGTCTTTGTGCTCTATATTGTGAGAACCGTCTGTTTATCGCAGACAGTTTTTAATAAGAACTGTCTGTGATGATTCATAGACGGTTATTGATAAGAACAATCTATGATAATTATGTATTATAGATGGTTTGTAGTTCAAATTGTCTGTGATAATTATATCCCTGACCGCTGGGCCCGTCAATTCTCCTCAACCCAATCCTAGCCAATAGAAACCAGCCAACCCCCACCTCACGGATCATAGCTTTACCTCTCCGTCCCCATGCCCATTCCACGAAAAATTTTCCCACTCCCGCATCTCCCTCCCTTATAAATACTCACCCAAACCCATCCCCTACCTACTGAGCTCAAAATCTCTCCAGTCTCCTCACCGTCCTCCTCTTTGACCCCAATCCCAATGGCCCTTATGAAGTAGATGGCATGCAAGTCTATGGGTGACCAGGCGCCACGGAAGCAGTTGGCTACCAAAACGGTGCTCAAGTCGGCATCAGTGACAACGGGCGTCAAGGACATCCAGCTCGCGCACTGCATCAGGGGCGAGAGGGCCTAGGCATAGAGGCTTCATCGGCGCTGTTGAGTTTCTACTGTCTGCTAGGATCTCTACTTTTTCTATGTTCTTGCCATGTTTAAGACCTGAGTTCGTAGGATTAGGAGATGTGTTCTTGCCATGTTCTTGCTGTCTTAGATGGGTAACCTGCTCAATATCTTGTAATGGAAATAGAATGTACTACTGTGTTTGTTACTGTATTTGCATGTTTTAAAAGGGCATTTCCTAAAGCTAGCCGAAAAACAAAAAAATTAGGTATAGAATGAACTATCATATACGGTTTTGTGGTATAAACTATCTGTGCAGGACTATCACAGACGACTTGAAACCAAAAACCATCTATGCTACTCGCACATCACAGATGATTTTATCTACCAACTGTTTATAATGAGAAAGTATCACAGATGGTTCTATGTACCAACCGTCTGTGATACTCGCCCATCACAGACGGTTCTATATACCAATCGTCTATGATACTCTATCATAGACGGTTGGTAGCTAGAACCATCTACAATGTGCGAGTATCATAGACGGTTTTTAGTTCGAGCCATCTATTATAGTCTCCTTCACAGACGGTTCTTTATACGAACTATCTGTGTTGTGGCTTATCATAGACGGTTCACAAATCGTCTATGATAACTGCCTGTTATCACAGACACATAAATTCAGACAGTTCAGAAAACCGTCTGTGATGATGGTTTAGAACCATCTATTATGACCATTTATGTGGTAATGTGTTGTCCTAGAATATTATTGGACCCGATTTAGCAAACCCAGAATCCTCTGTGAAACTACAACATTATTCCGTGAATTAGTAGATAGTGCTCACATATACATTGCTAAATCATCTCATACACGATACAGACCATACCATTCATTAATATTATAATACTAGAGTTCAAATACTCCACATCAGGATAAATTTTACACAAGGGCCACCAGGCCAAATGAGCTCAATATAGAAATACGAAAGCGATAGCGGAAGCAAAAGGAGGGGATCATCTCTTCACAGGCAAGTGACCGGGACAACCTAGGTGCGATTAATACTACCTAGAAGCCTGGTTAATATTAAACTCACCCACCAGTTAGCTTGGACAGCTAAACTGTAAGGAGATACGGGAACACTAGGTCCTATTCTAATTGCCACCGTCTTCACCGCCCTCGTCACCTTGGTCCAGGTAGTAGACATATTGGTCTTGATTTGCGAACTCTGAAGGGGTGGGTTGAGAGCGAGGGTGAGCACAAACAACCGTGTTGCGCGAGCCAACACACAGAATACAGAGAATTATAGATGCAAGCTTAAACAAGGGTGGCTCAAGTTCTTTTAGTTGCGTAAAGTGAAGGATGCAAATATTATAAGTGCAAATCCTATGACCTATCATTTTTGACGAAACATGCTTTAAAGAGTTTAAATTGTGCAATACATATAGTGGTGCAGGTTCCATCCACCGGTTACATGGTTCCATTCATCCATGCTAGATTTTTGCTCAGTAGGTTACATCCACCATAATAATAACACTGGAGTACTTCCCTATAGGAAAAAAATCAAAATTGGACAACTTTCCCCCACCAGGTCTTTCCCATACCATAGGATTCCTCGCTGATCTTCTACCATTTTGGGTGCTTTTCTTCTAGCCATGAGACGCTTAACCTCTGGACTCCTAGGTGTTCTTTCTACGCTGCTTTAATTTGCTCTTCGAGAGTCGGATATACTTCCATTGCAACTAAGGTGCCATGCTCTAACATCTCTAGGTAGAGAACTTTGAATTCCTTGTAGAGTTCCGGTTGGCTTTCTTGAATGATGATGTTATTGCAGTAGGGCTTACGACTTAAGGCATCAACCACTACATTAGCTTTTCCAGGATGATAGTGGATATCCAAATTGTAATCCTTGATTAGTTTCAACCATATTCTCTGTCTGAGGTTGAGGTTTGTTTGAGTGAAAATATACTTGAGACTCTTATGGTCTGTATATATATCACAATGATTCCCAATTAGGTAGTGCTGTAAAATTTTTAGATTGTGCACTACTGACGCCAGTTTCAAATCATGAGTTGGGTAGTTGTCCTCATGGGGACGGAGCTGTCTGGATGCATATGCTACAACCTTTCCTTCTTGCATAAACACATAGCCAAGACCTTGGTGTGAAGAATCACCGTATACTTCAAAGTCCTTGTGTATGTATGGCAAGGCTAACACAGGACCTGAAGTCAATATCTTCTTTAATTCTCGAAAACTTTCCTCACAATCATCAGTCCACTCATACTTCTTCTCCTTCTTGAGAAGGTGAGTCATTGGCTTGGATATCTTGGAGAAACCTTCTATGAAGCGTCTGTAGTATCCAGCCAGACCAAGAAAACTACACACTTCAATTACTGAGGTTGGTTGTTTCCATTCTAGCACTGCTTCTACCTTAGAGGGGTCAACTGCTACTCCTCTAGAGGATACAATGTGCCCTAGAAAACTGATCTCGTACAACCAAAAATCACATTTGTTGTATTGGCATACAACTGGTGCTCCTTGAGGGTCTCTAGGACTGTCCACAGGTGTTCTAGATGTTCTTTAGTGGTCTTAGAATAGATTAGAATATCATCTATGATTACGATCATGAATTTATCCAAGTATTTCATGAACACTTTATTCATCAAGTTCATGAAGTATACCGAAGTATTGGTTAATCCAAATGACATGACAGTATACTCAAATAGGCCATATCAAGTGGTAAAAGTTGTTTTTAGAATATCTTCCGCCCTGATCAGTTGGTGGTATCCTGACCTTAAGTTTATTTTGGAAAAAACTGTTGCCCCCGACAACTGATCAAATAGGTCATCTATTCTGGGCAAAGGATACTTATTTTTTATGGTCACATCATTGAGGGTTCGGTAATCTACACATAATCTGGCAGTGCCATCTTTCTTTCTAACAAAGAGTACTGGTGAACCCCAGGGTGATGAGCTAGGCCTGATAAACCCTTTTTATTGGAGATCTTCACTTTGTGACTTCAACTCCTCCAGCTCATCTACTGCCACTCTGTAAGGTCTCTTAGCAATTGGGGCAGTTCCTGGCTTTAGGTTGATAACATGGTTGACACAACCCTAGTTTGGAGTTGAGGAAGTCCTTGAAGCTTGAGGAGTCTGAAAGCTCTTTCTTGGTGCTGACGATTGTCCTCTTGATGGGGTGGCTCCCAAGTTGAATTTGATTGGGGTGATTTGGTGATCTAAGCACTTATTGGCAAACTCCCCTTTTGCACCACAGCTAAAATAATGTAGGTTTGAGACTGGGTTGGTAGATGAAGATTGCCCTGAGGGGCGAGGCAAACGAATTACACTTCCACTGGAACGTTGAGAAGGAGTTGCCTCCTTCTTTTTCATTTTCTTCCTCTTCCTCTTCCTCTTCAGATTCATCTTGAGAACTTTCTTCTCCACGGACAGCGAGAAAATTTTCCCACAATGCTGCTGCTGCACCTTTAAGTTGGTGGGTGGCAAAGTCCACCTTGTCCTCATTTGAGTGATGTGCGAGACGAAGCTTCTTTTCTGTATCTCATGGCCAATTTTTGGCTTCCAAAGATTCATTGGCTGAGGAGAATGTCAATGGCCTTGTCCTCAGGAAGTCGGCTAGTTTGGAGCTTTTGCTGCCTGCCCTGCTTGTTGATTAGCTAGCATTGCATGTAATATCTAAGTTTGTTGAGCCATTATTTGAGCCATTGTTGGAGGTCCTAGGGGTGGTGGTGATAGATTCTAACTTGGCCACAACCGCGGCCTCTTCCGCAGCTTTTGCTACGGACAGCAACCCTCCAAGTGCTAGGTGCCATCTGAAATAACTAAGATGCTAAAACAAAAAGAGGAAGAAGCATATATGAGGGTTCACTCGACCTCTAGTGACACCATAGAAAAACCAATTAAACCAGACAAGCAATGCAATAAAAAGCATAAAACTTAAATTAGTTCATTACAAAAAGGGTTTACATGACTTTCAAAGTGGGGCTTATACGCTTCATCGAGTCATGACCATACCCATACACATCGTCTACTGAGGGAGAAGGGGTACAAAAGCGGTAGAGAAAGAGAGTGCTTGCAAACCCAAAAACCAGCTGGCAAGCACTGCTAACTAATCTACCCAACTACTACTTCTGCTCGAGGTGGTCTCCTCCACAAGTGGTGCACCTAGGGGAGCGAGAATGACTGTGACTGATGCTCGGTGAGTCAGAGTCAGTGCTGGAGCTGGAGCCAAACGGCGAACGGGAACAAGGAAGACCCCTGCTTGATCCTCCAGCACCTGTTGCAAAAAAGCCGAGGGGGGTGGGCGCACGCTCTTTGTGAGCGGTGAGCTGGGGTGCGAGGCTCTGAGAAGCTAGTTGGTGCTGTGCCATGGATGGTGGGGGTGGGCAGGGGCAGGGTACGATTAGCTGAAGCCGATACGAGCAACGGTGCCAGTAGTGTTGGTGCCACTGGTACTACTGTTGGTGCTGTTGGTACTGTTGTTGCTGCTGCTGCGACTGCTACTTCTATTATCGGAGGTAGTGCTAGAACTCTCTCAAGCGACAATGGAGTGTAGGTCGGTTGTAACATCCCAAATTTTGGAATGTTCGAAAATCGTGAAGAATTTAAAATTTGATTTGCATCTTAGTAGCATTTGACATTTTTGCCGAAACCTTATTTGGTTTTTCCCAAGTTATGTGTTGAGTAACTAATAACTGGAGTTAATTCTCGAGCACACAATAAGAAACGATGACAATAAAAGATACCAAACAATTTAAATGCAAGTTTAATATGTAGAAACTTAAAATCGATTTAATTATTTAGAGTAAAGCTTTATCTAAAGATCAGAGAAAAGAAAATAGTTAAAATCCAAAAATTGAACCCAAAAACTCAACTGAGAATTTAAAAATTGGGATGTCATGGAAAATTCCAAAAATCAGTAAATCCTAATGCAAATTAAAATTTAAATCAAAGATCTAAACTTTAAAAAGTGGGTTTAAACCTTTCTTTATCTCTTTTTCACCCCCTTTTCTTTTCCTATCATTTCCAGGTGGGCCCACGTTTTCTCTCTCTTTCCCCTTTTCTTTTTCTTTCCCTCCTTCCCCCCGTTCTTTTTTTTCTCCCCCGAGCGCCCACGCCTCCTCTCTTTTTCTCCTCCCTCCTCGCGTTGGCTCCTTCTCCTCCGCTCATTCTTCTTCCTTCTCTTCGCGCCAAATCCTCGCAAGGTGCACTCTCGAATCTCCCGCAGTTGCTCTCACGCCTCTTCTCTGCTCGCCGCCGGCAATGACCTTCGCGCCGAGCACCGCTGGCAAAGACCGGCGGCTCCACCCCATCGACCGGTCCCCGCCTGGTCGGCTCAGCCTCAATAAGAGAGCAAGTGCGCCCCCGTCCGCCCCGCCTCATCCCCTCTCCCTCCCACCACGGGGAATCGGCCCCTGGGCCTTACAGCCGCTGGCCGCTCCCTCCTCCTTAAGCTCCGACGAAGCAAGGATCCGCCGATTGAGACCACCTCGGGTCAATCACTCTTGGGTAGAGCGTCACCGAGTTCGCGACGTCATCCCCACTGCTGGCCGAGGCCCTCGCCGCCTGCACGCCGCCCGCACCTGCGCCACCACCGCCCGACCCCGCCTCACGCCGCCACCAACCTCGGTCCCCCTCCGCCATTCCCGCCGTCGGTGAGTTTCCCCTGACCTCCGCAACTCATGCTTTCTCCGCTTCCTCTCCATCCTCTCCGCGTCATCTCCATCTTGGCCCTCACCTCCCGCAGACGACGATGCCGGTACCGCCTACCAAGATTGTTGGTGATATGCCCTAGAGGCAACATGGAGATGTTGAATATATCACATACTATGTTTATGATACATTGCTTTGTTCCTTGAAATAGACATTATCATTATTGATCAATGAGTATGTGATTTATTCATGAGACTCTTAATGCCAAAATGTTGCTATTTCTAAATGATCCCGATTATATTTCATATGAGGAACAAATATGATTCAAAGATCGAGATATGTATTGATTGATGATCATGTCTCATGGATCATGGTATGGAGATACCAAATCAATAATATGGACATATGTTAGTGAACATATGTTGGATAGACCCGCCATGAGACACCGCAGAGATTCCATATGTCATCGTTGGTCTCAAGTAGTGTTTATGTGGAATCCTTAGACTTGAGATCATCATGGTTCCCAAGATGCGTAGTAGCTACTTTGGGACTACTAAACGCTACTCCGTGAATCGGGTAGTCATAAAAGTAGTCTTTGGGTTTGCCATGAAACATGTAGTGGGATGTGAATGATCAAGATAGAATTTGCCCTCCTTATGGGAGAGATATCTCGGCCCCTCGATGTAATGGATTATGAAAGTGCATGGCCATGCCAAGGTGATTGAGGAGTCAATCACGAGTTTATAATCCATCACGGAATCGAGAGAGTGATTGAGCTATTAAGAGGATGACACGTGTCTCGCCTTGAGCTTAATCTATATCGTGAGGCAAAGGGATTAGTACATGAGAACATTACTGTGTTCACCGATATGATCTTTACGTATACTTTGGGGTTAATATGTCTTACTAGAGGCCGCTATTAACACGGTGACCGGAAGATATTTACGGGTCACGACCAAGTATACGTGAACCTGTGGTCGCACACTTAATGGGTTGGAACACTAATTCGAATGTGATTCGGATATGGGCTCAATTCGGATAGAGATCCGGATAGACTCCTATTGGGCCTCGGTCCACGAGGCCCAAGTGAGGAGGTCTATATATGGAGGCGAGGGGTGAGGAACACATCTCGATAATCCCGAAGCTAAACCACGCCGCCACCTCCGAGCCAAACCCTAGCCGCTCGCGAGTCTTTGGTACACTCGTGATCGGCGTTCCACCCCGGACGTGTGGATACCGGTGGAGGCGCCGCTCTGCGGCGTTGATCGGCATCAACAACCACTGATTGGATCGCTCGTGGTGTGGTTGATCGCGTGGAGGAGACGATCGGTTCGGGACGATCGACTACTTCCACTACTACCTCGACGCCGTGGTTGGATCGGCTTCTCCAACTCTTCTTCATTGCGCTGGCGTCTAGTGGTAACGATCCATGATCCTCCTTAAGCATGATGTTCTTGTGTGCGCGGTAGAAAAGTTTTGTTTTCGCTATCGTAGCCTTCGCGCGATCCATTAGTGGTATCAGAGCCATCTTGCTTAGTTTGCGATCCGGATCGCGCATATGTTGATATGCGGTTGTAATAGATTGGATCTATTACGGACTAGATCAATCGGTCATAAGGGGTTGGAATATGTATGAGTTGATAGCATCGGTGGCCAAAAGATTAGTTCGTGCTCCTTCTTTGATGTATCGCGTGACTTGCCCCTACCGGTGGTAACACCATCGGGGCTAATCGCGCCGATCGATGAGATTGAGCCAACGGATCGAGGTCTTGTGTTGCGGTCTCCTCAAGCATACCGATCGCGATGATTGATGTGATTGATCTAATGAAAATTGAGACATTTTGAATGGCTCGAATTTGGGTTGATTTGATCGGCCCGATGAGATTTTCATAGCGATTTCATAGATGCGATCTATGTAATTCCGTGAGGGCCGCCGTTGCGTACACGCATAGATTGTTATAGAAACACATTCATGTCGTATGTAGAATATGTTCTACGCTAACTTGTTTTTGCAGGAATGATGTGAATGGTATGGCATAGATGCATATGTGATGCATGTGTGTTTTGGCGACTGTGTCGTATTAATCACAACCGGGTTGAGGTCGTTCTTTAATTGTATAACGACTGCGTGTCGACTTGTGATGCTTGAGCTCCTCATGTAATTCATTTGCTACCTATTAGTTGTAATAGTTTAGTTCTTTGCTATGGAGGCTTCAAGCATGATGACAAAGAGGTCAAGAAGTGTGGCGAAGGATATCACCGTGGAACCATGGCGATGGCGACCACTATGATACAAAATGCCATACCATTCACAGTATAATGTGATTATATGCATGTGATGTTTATTTCTTGTCATACTATTCTTTCATGCCATACCAACTAAGGGTTAGTTTTTCATGATAGAATAGCTTCTCTCAAGAAAAATTAAGAATTTGTTTTGATGCCCTTCCAATTGCTGCGCCTATAAGAATCATGATCATTGTTTGGTAGGTCTGCCAAAGCAGAGTACCATCAACTATCTTGATCTAATAGGGTGGATGTCGGACATCCACATGCATAGTATTGGTTTACTTAACAAGGTTATCAAAACAGTTTTGGACCTTGGGGCATAGGTTGGGGCCGGGACATATTGATGTCACCCAACAAGCAAGAGTCACATAGGGATGTGATTAGCAAGGTGTTGCTTACCCATGTCACTAGTCTTCTAGCCGTGATGCCAAAGCTCACTAGGAACTAATGAAATGAGGATCTTGACCCACTATGTAACTTAGAGGAGTTTTGTTGCAAAACACATAGTGGGAGTCTTTTGTTAAATAGTTTAATAAAAGATGAACATAAACATAGTGCTAAACTTTGCGTATTCTTTGTTGTAGATCATGTCAACTAATGCCGCATCCAGCTTCTTTTAATTTGCGATCTATTCTTGAGAAAGAAAACTCAATGGAACGAACTTTTGGATTGGTATCGCAACTTGAGAATTGTTCTCAAGCAAGAGCGTAAGGAGCATGTCCTTGAGTCTCCTTATCCCGATGACTTGCACGATAATGCTACGTGGTGCACGGAAAGCTTATGAGAAGCAAACGAATGATTACCTTGATGTGAGTCGTCTCATGCTTGCCACAATGTCCTCTCGAGCTTGAAGCAATATGAGAACACAGATGCCTACAATATCATTGTGGGGTTGCGTGGTATGTTTGAGAACCAAGCAAGGGCTGAGAGGTTCAACACTTCAAAGTCCTTGTTTGCGTGCGAGCTTGCGTAAGGAATCCGTCGACCCTCATGTGATTAAGATGATTGGCTACATTGAGAGTCCGGAAAAGCTTGGTTTTCCCTTAGCAAAGAGTTGGCTCTTGATGTGATTCTTCATCCTCCCCTCGAGCTTTGAGCCATTCATTCGAACTATCACATGAACAACATGGACAAGACCTTGGTGAGTTGCATGGGATGCTAAAATCACCGAGGAAAGCATTAAGAAAAGCAGCCATCATGTGATGATGATGCAGAAAGGCAAGGGCAAGCCCTATGTAAAGAAAGACGCGGTCAAAGAAAGTTAGCTCCCGATGAGATCGCGAGCGGTTCTAAGGCCAAGCAAGTCAAGAAGGGCCCTGCTCGATGCGATTGCTACATCGTAAGCAATCGGGACATTGGAAAAGGAACGCCCAAAGTACTTGGAGGATCTTGAGAAAAGAAGGAAGTACGACTTCCGCTCCGGTATAAATGTTATAGAAATCAATCTTGCCACTTCTTCATCGATTCTTGGGTATTTGATACGGATCGGTTGCTCACATTTGCAAATCGTTGCGGGGCTAAGAAGAAGTAGAAGTTTGAGGAGGAGCGAAGTGGATCTTCGCGTTGGCAATGGAGCAAAAGTTGTGCGGTGGTGTTGGCACCATGCCATTGTCTTTACCTTCGTGATTAGTTTTGGAATTGAATAATTGTTATTGTGTTCCATCTCTTTCCAAGAACATTATTTCGCTTCATGTTTACAAGCGAAGGTTATGACTTTAGATCCGTGAACAATGGTTGTTCTCTTTATTTCAAAGATATGTTCTATTGTCATACTCCATTGGTGAATGGGTTATATGTTCTTACTCTTGAAGAGTCATCGGTCTATAACATTAATGCAAAGAGGCAACGATCGAATGATTTGAATCCCACGCTTATTTGGCACCGCCGCTAGGTCACATAAATGAGAAACGCATGGAGAAGCTCCATAGAGATGGTATTCGCACTCATTTGATTTTGAATCATTTGAGACATGCGAATCTTGTTTACTTGGCAAGATGACAAAAGCACCTTTCACCGGTCAAGGTGAACGGGCAAGTGACTTATTGGCACTCGACATTCGATGTATGTGGAGCAATGAGCTCAACGACCGGATGTGGTTTCGATGCTTCATAACTTTTATCGATGACTTTAGTAGATATGGATATATCTACCGATGAAGATAAGTCGAATCCTTTGAAAAGTTCAAAGAATTCCAAAATGAAGTGCAAAATCATTTAGGCAAGACAATCAAGTTTCTACGATCCGATCGTGGAGGCGAGTATTTGAGCCATGAGTTTGGTAATCATCGAAGGATTGTGGAATTGTTCCACAATTGACTCACCGGAACACCTCAATGGAATGGGGTATCGAACGAGAAATCGCACCTTATTAGATATGGTGCGCCCATGATGAGCCACAGTGATCTTCCGTTGTCTTTTGGGGTACGCTCTTGAAATGTACCGCCACACTAAGCAGGTTCCATCAAAATCGGAGAAAAGACACCATATGAGATGTGGACGGGACAACGTCCTAGCTTGTCTTTTCTTAAGATTTGGGGATGTGAGACTTATGTAAAACGTTTACAATCGATAAGCTCGGTCCTAAATCGATAAATGCTTCTTTATCGGGTATCCTAAGGAAACAAAAGGATATTACTTCTATAATCAAGAAGAAGGCAAAGTGTTTGTCGCTTGACATGGTGTCTTCTTAGAGAAAGAGTTTCTCTCAAGAAGGGATAGTGGGAGCATGGTGCAACTTGAAGAAATTTGAGAAACACCAAAACGTTTCACCCTCTGTAACCACAACAGATGAACAAACTGTTGGAGAACCCGTTATGGACACACCGCACCACGAGGTCGAGAGGTCACGTCGTGCACCGAGAGGTACATGTTCTTGATTACTCAACAACGGGACATATTGTTGTTAGACAACGATGAGCCTAAGACCTATGAAGAAGCGATGGTGGGACCAAACTCGAGAAATGGCTTGAAGCCATGAGATCCAAATTGAATCCATGCACGTAATCAAGTTTGGAACTTGGTTGATCCACCGATGGTGTTAAAACCATTGAGTGCAAATGGGTTTTCAAGAAAAGATAGACATAGATGGAAATGTTCACATCTATAAAGCGCGATTGGTGGCCAAAGGTTTCAAACAAATTCAAGGTGTTGATTATGATGAAACTTTTCGCCCGTCGCAATGCTAAAGTCTATTCGGATCATTCTAGCGATTGTCGCTTATTTCGACTATGAAATATGGCAATGGATGTCAAAACAGCTTTCCTTAATGGAAATCGAGTGAGGATGTGTACATGACATGCCCACGTGTTTTGGCGATCCGCAATCACCGAAAGATATGCAAGCGCAAAGATCCATTTATGGATTAAGCGAGCATCTCGGAGTTGGAACATTCGCTTTGATGAAGTAATCAAAGGGTTTGGTTTCATCAAGAACGAAGAAGAGCCTTGTGTTTACAAAAGGCTAGTGGGAGCGCACTCGTGTTTACGGTCTTATATGTGGATGACATATTATTGATCGGAAATGACATTCCTATGCTCGAATCATAAGTCTTCATTGAAAATAGTTTCTCTATGAAAGACTTAGGAGAGGCGCATATATTCTGGGCATCAAGATCTATAGAGATAGATCAAAAGGTCGATTGGATTAAGCCAAGATACGTACATTGACAAGGTGTTGAAAAGGTTCAACATGCGGATTCCAAGAAAGGCTTCCTACCTATGTCACATGGTATAAATCTTAGCAAGAATCGGTGTCCTAGTACACCGATGAGCGGATAAAATGAATGCGATTCCATATGCTTGACTATTGGATCCATTATGTATGCCATGCTTTGTACACGTCCGGATGTCTCGTATGCTTTAAGTGCTACGAGTAGATACCGATCGATCCGGTGAAAGTCATTGGATTATCGTAAGAACATCTTGAAGTACTTGAGAAGAACTAAAGATGTGTTCCTCGTCTATGGGGGTGAGGAAGAGCTCGTTGTAAATGGTTACACCGATGCTAGCTTCCAAACTGACAAAGATGATTTTAGATCGCAATCTGGATTTGTGTTCTGCCTGAATGGCGGTGCGGTGAGCTGGAAGAGTTCCAAGCAGGAGACAGTTGCTGATTCTACAATAGAAGCCGAGTACATAGCGGCTTCTGAAGCTGCTAAAGAGGTTGTTTGGATCAAGAAATTTGTTTCTGAGCTTGGTGTGATGGCTAGTGCCTCCAGTCCAATGGACCTCTACTGTGACAACAGTGGAGCCATTGCGCAAGCCAAGGAGCCTAGATCGCACTGTAAGTCCAAGCACATTCTACGGCGATTTCATCTCATCCGCGAGATTGTGGAGAGGCGATGTTAAGATATGCAAAGTACACACGGATTTGAACATTGCGGATCCGTTGACAAAGCCGCTTCCCACCAAAGCATGAGGCTCACACTAGGGCAATGGGTATTAGATACCTACATGGTTGACTCTAGTGCAAGTGGGAGATTGGTGATATGCCCTAGAGGCAACATGGAGATGTTGAATATATCACATACTATGTTTATGATACATTGCTTTGTTCCTTGAAATAGACATTATCATTATTGATCAATGAGTATGTGACTTATTCATGAGACTCTCAATGCCAAAATGTTGCTATTTCTAAATGATCCCCGATTATATTTCATATGAGGAACAAATATGATTCAAAGATCAAGATATGTATTGATTGATGATCATGTCTCATGGATCATGGTATGGAGATGCCAAATCAATAATATGGACATATGTTAGTGAACATATGTTGGATAGACCCGCCATGAGACACCGCAGAGATTCCATATGTCATCGTTGGTCTCAAGTAGTGTTTATGTGGAATCCTTAGACTTGAGATCATCATGGTTCCCGGCATGCGTAGTAGCTACTTTGGGACTACTAAACGCTACTCCGAATCGGGTAGTCATAAAAGTAGTCTTTGGGTTTGCCATGAAATATGTAGTGGGATGTGAATGATCAAGATAGAATTTGCCCTCCTTATGGGAGAGATATCTCTAGGCCCTCGATGTAATGGATTATGAAAGTGCATGGCCATGCCAAGGTGATTGAGGAGTCAATCACGAGTTTATAATCCATCACGGAATCGAGAGAGTGATTGAGCTATTAAGAGGATGACACAGGTCTCGCCTTGAGCTTAATCTATATCGTGAGGCAAAGGGATTAGTACATGAGAACATTACGAGTTCACCGATATGATCTTTACGTATACTTTGGGGTTAATATGTCTTACTAGAGGCCGCTATTAACACGGTGACCGGAAAGATATTTCGGTCACGACCAAGTATCGTGAACCCACTGTGGTCGCACACTTAACGGGTTGGAACACTAATTGAATGTGATTCGGATATGGGCTCAATTCGGATAGAGATCCGGATAGACTCCTATTGGGCCTCGGTCCACGAGGCCCAAGTGAGGAGGTCTATATATATGGAGGCGAGGGGCTGAGGGAACACATCTCTGATAATCCCGAGCTAAACCCTGGCCGCCACCTCCAGAGCCAAACCCTAGCCGCTCGCGAGTGCTGGTACACTCGTGATCGGCGTTCCAGCCCCGGACGTGTGGATACCGGTGGAGGCGCTGCTCGTTGCGGCGTTGATCGGCATCAACAACCTACAGATTGGATCTGCTCGTGGTGTGGTTGATCGCGTGGAGGAGACGATCGGTTCGGGACGATCGACTACTTCCACTACTACCTCGACGCGCGTGGTTGGATCGGCTTCTCCAACTCTTCTTCATTGCGCTGGCGTCTAGTGGTAACGATCCATGATCCCTCCTTAAGCATGATGTTCTTGTGTGCGCGGTAGAAAAGTTTTGTTTTCTGCTATCGTAGCCTTCACGCGATCCATTAGGCGCCTCTCAGCCAATGCCACGACTTTCCCTGGTCTCCACTAGCCTCATACAACCCATTTTGACCACCTCCACCACTGGTCCGGCCAGCCTCCACCGGCGGCGAGCCCAGCACCGTGCGCCAGCGACTTCCCCTGTTTTGGGCCTCTGCCACTCCTAGGCTCTTATTAATTGTCGCACCTTCTATGTCAGCCCAGGCATCCTGCCCATTTGGCTAGACCGAGCGTGCGTTAACACTTGCAGTCTTGAGGTCTCGAGTTCGAATTCGCAGACCGCACCATTTTGTTCCTTTTTATCTTTTCTTTATTGTTCATTTTATTAACCCATTTTAATTAATAAAAATCAAGAAAAATTAGGAAATAATTTATGGGAGCTAATAACTTTGATAGGAACATAAAGAAAGATTACCTAAGGTTTAATATTAGATTAAATGTCATATGTAAGAAACTAAGGTAGTTGGAATATTTAATTAAAATCTAGATTTTAATTAAAGGCGTTAATAAAAGATGGTCTTGGTTAAATGTCCAAAAATTTAATAAAGATCCCAATTAAAAATACCTTCAAGATTAATATTAAGGGAAAAAGCAGAAAATAACTTGTAATAGATGTTAAGATTTATTAGGATATAAATGAGATTATTCAATATTCATATTTGGACTAGTTCATGTATGCATAATTAATACGGTTTGAGCAATCATCTAAGATGATAATTATTAATTCAAAGCATTAGTAAAGAAGTATGACTTCAGTTAAAAAAAATTATAACTTAATAAAGATTACACTTAATTATAATATATACCATAACATTTGACATACCATCATAGAACAAATTCCACTGATATATTTTATTAAATAGCAATATTGAAATATGAACCCAAATAACAAGCTCGGCCCAAATAAATAAATTTAAAATTTAAAAATAAAGCTAAGCCTAACAATAACAAAGGTGTAGACAAATGATGATGGTGCCAGTGATTAAATCTTAACATTAATTAAATCTTAACATTTAGCTGAGCATGAATAAATGTTGCAAGCTAGGACCCGAACCAAGGGATCCTAATTCAAAATAAGTTATGCCTAATAATAAATAAGTGTACATAAAATGTCGCACCATAAAGTGCTTTCAACTCGCATTCTAAAAATTAACTCGGTAAGCTAAAAATTGTATATATATCACTTCTATACAGCATATGCCCTGAATGTTAACGCTCGACAAAATAATACCTAGCTAGACTTGCACACCAACTCATAGGTCTAACCTACCTCATGGAACTTCCTAAATAAATGTAAAATGATAAAAGAGGTTATTAATAAAAAGACCAAGTCATCATATTCTCCCACCGACCTTGCCTCAAATCACCCGCATCACCCATTAACTCATAATAAAACTAAATTAAGTTTATTCGGATCTTTTGAGTTATTTGCATTTATTTGGATCCAGTTGTTACGCGTAACTAGAAATTGGCATACTGAAGATTTAATGGATCAAGCGTGATCAAGAGCAAAGTGAAGATAAAGATCGGAAGCTCAAGAGAAAGCATTGTGTGAGCTCAAGACCGCGGTAAAACCGCGCAAGGCGAGTCAATACTTTGATCATGTTGAACCTACATTTTCTGCAAATTACTTTTGTTTAAATTATCAAATTGCATGCTGTTCATTTTATATACAAATACTGCTTAATTCAAGATTCTAGTTATATGCCCATTGTTTGCCTTGATTAATATTACACCCCCTTATTGAATATTTGAATATATGAACCTTGTCGCCCTAGCAAAATTATGATAGTAACCTTTTGAAAATAAGTCCGTAATTTATACGCCATGCGTAGTGTTGCATAGATATTCGTGGGCGTGAAAACGCCCAAGCATCACTTTTAATCATGAGAAGATTTGCTTGGGCAGTCATGGTGGTAATGACTGGTATATGTTCGATATGATTATTTTATGTTCCCCAAAACCCTACATGCTTAAATATCTGGGCGAATGGTTCGAGGGTGTGTGAGTAGTGCAGTGGAGGCACAAAGTGGGTTGTGGTAGAATCGCCCAGATACCACTAAGGACTGAATCTTGTCATGACCTCCTATGTAAAACAGTGCAACCACAAGTCTGTAAAGTACAACTTGGCTAAGTAGTTGTATCGAAACTCCCGGACTCATCTCACTAGTAGTGGAGTGAAGTGGATACGCAAGGGCAAGGGGAGGCCTAAAGGGACATCGAGGGGATGGTAAAGTTTTCCAGCTGTTCTAAGCGTTGCGGGAAGTGGAGCTCGGCTGCGTTAGTAACTGTGGAAAACATCCCGTGCATAGATGGGACCCACCGCAAGTGGGCAGTTTCCCATAAGGTGAGATGACAAAAGGAGCTAGATACTTTGAACAGTCACTGTGACGGTCTGCTCAACTGCATGACTAAGGAATCATGTGGGGGCAACGAGTTGATTGTCTCTTGTGGTGAAAGTGTACAAACTCTGCAGAATCAAAACTATTCGAATAGCCGTGCCCACGGTCATGGGCGGACATGGGAACATAACCAGAGATAGTTCTATTTCAAAAACTTTGTGGGTGGGAAAGAAAAAGTGGAGGGCAGTGCAAGGCCCTGATTTGAGTTGTCTTGGGTGTCGCCCCAGTGATAAGTTAAGCGGCTATAACGCTGAAGGAATAATCATATGGTGCAGATGCCATGTAACGGTGATGGAATCTGAATCGCTATTGTTATTGCATTCTCTTACACATTATATTTTTGTTCAAACTGCTAAGTCTCAGAAAATTTCTATGTATTATATTTGTAAATGATAATAATACTTAACACCAAATAAAAGTTCAGGAGGAATAAATAGAGTCGTAAGAACAGAAAATTGTTGTTTGTGGTAAACGTATAAAATATACTGGTGGATGCATGTCGATCATAAAAGGGGACGATAATATGGATGCTGGGAGTAAATTGGTGGAGTTTAAATGAATATATATAGGCTAGGTAGATGATTTAAACGATTCTTGGGGAATTAGGGAGTGCAAAGGTAATTGTTGGTTTACGACACTGTTAACTAATATAAACTCGTGGGAG
Source organism: Bonia amplexicaulis (assembly GCA_036346245.1). Taxonomy (NCBI): domain Eukaryota; kingdom Viridiplantae; phylum Streptophyta; class Magnoliopsida; order Poales; family Poaceae; genus Bonia; species Bonia amplexicaulis. The sequence continues at coordinate 8,730,961 of CM070769.1, forward strand.
ATGTTGACTATAATGAAATTAATAGGTCTCGATCAAATACTAGATGGAGGAATTGAATTTTTGGAAACTTGGAGATATGATAATTGGAGTATAAACTTGTTCATTGATATTCCTGGTAGAGGTGTACTAGTGAATTAATTAGAGATACATAATATAAAATAAGGTGGATTATTGGAAGAGCCAATCTATGGTTTTGGCGATCAATGACCGAAACGATTGGATTATAAATAAGTTGTGTAGTTAACAAGTTGGCGAGTGGTGGATCTGAGATCGGGATTATACAGTTCTGGGAAATTTGAGATTGGAGGAATAAATTTATGGGGAAGCTAGGATTATGTGAGAATTAAACACCCATGGCTGGATTAATGAAATGGTGTGTTGCGAAATGGAAAGTGTATATTCGGTGGATTAAATAAATGATGACACTCGCTGTTCGAAGTTTTAGACAACAATAGTAACACCGTGGTTAAATAATAAGAGTAATGCTAAAAGCAATTTCTGGCAAATAAAACAACCCGAGCCACTCCTTTGATTAGCCATGTATACTAATTATTTACATTCTGTGTATTGGCTCGCGGAGCACGGTGGTTAGTGTGCTCACACTCGCTCTCATAACAAATCCAGAAGCAGGAATCGGATCACTACACATCAGCAATACTTTTGGGTCTTGATGGCAAATAAGATGAAGACGTCAAGGGTTAGGTCGCGAACCTCCAGTTGGCTGCCTGTGGGCATGTCCTGAAGGTCCCACATGTGTGCTTCGTTCTTCCGCCGCAATTTATCGATTTCGCCTAATCGCCCATGAGTAAGTTTACTATTTTATTTATGCTTCCACATGGTATGTATTTGATATTCATTTTCTGTAACTGTGAGCACTATCTACTGATCCAGGGAATAGTACATTAAATCACAGAGGATTCCAGATAGTAAAATCTGGGGCCCTACATCGGTGATGCTGGGATGTAGTCTGCCTGAGATCGGAGGTGCCCAAGCTCTGTTTCCACAATGATCCTCTCCTACTCGGAGAAAGTGAGGGTGGTGTCCATCCCAGCTAGCTAGACTCAGAGAGTATCCGAGTACTGGTAGCTGGATGTTAGCAGCATCCGTAGCTGCCCGATCTCCTGAAGTGTCCTGAGAGACCATGTGGAGGTCATCCCGTGTGTATGATAAGTAATTGACATCAGTTTAGGAAAGTCGAGTTTGAGTTGGTTGGTTCGAACCTTGACATTGCGTGGTGTAACGGGCTTGGTCGAACTTGGTCAAACTTGGTCGTATGGGATTAGGATGCATATTCTGATGATTCGACAGGTTTGGACATTATTATGCGTAAGTATGATTTGTTGATGTTATTATGCTTACATGTATCGAGCGGTGCTATTTGATGTGTTTCTTGTCTGTGTTGGCTGCAGGACGTCGAGACGGAGTCGTGGCGAGACACGAGGTGACCGGACTAGACACGAGCGGTGTCGAGGTCAGAACGGTCGAGATATGTCGAAGACGGCGCGAACTCGAGGTGGTTGCGAGTCGTGGACAGCAAGAAATGAGGAAGCTTCCCGGAAGGTGCAGTAGGGGAGTTTTGGGAAAAGCGCAAGACTGCAAAAGCGGAAGCGAATTCGGTTCGAGTTAATGGGTAAAGCATTGGAGTTGGTGGAGCTAATGGATAAAGTAAAACATGAACCCTTTAGTGGAGGCTATAAATAGAGAGGGTGTTCTCTAGTAGCCTTTGCAGTTAGGGTTTTTCTTTTCTCTCCATGTTTGGGTGTGTCTCTCTGTTGTGTTGTGATATGTAGTAGGCAGTAGCAGCATGTCAGTTTCTTTTGTGTGTTTCTTGAGTTGGGTGTAGAGGCTCGTTGTAAACTTTCATCTCTAGGCAATCGCATATGTCTTTGTATTGATTTCAAGTTTCTCGTTTCAGAGCTGTGCCTTTTTTGTTCTTCATTATGTTGTGTGTTCCTAGCCTCTTGATCATTGTTTAGAGTTCGTTCTTGAGAAGCTGCAGTTCCTTCAGTTGATTTACGTTTCAAGTTCTGCTCTTACTTCTCTTAGTGATTTATGGTGTGTACTTCTCTAGTAAGAATCTTTGTCTCATTCTGGCCCCATCGAATTACTCTTTCTTTTTGAGTATTTTCTGCTTGGCCCATATGATTGAGTATATGTTTCAAACTTTGTTTCTTTGCGCAGCATGCAATTGCTGTTCTTGAAAGACTACTCTCAGTAGCAAAGATTGTACTTGGCCAGTAGTAAAAATCAAGTGACTTACCAAGAGCTGCAATTTTTCAGTGTATGATTTATCTTTTGGCTGTCCAAACAGCCCCGTAGTTCGGCTATATGCAGCTGTGTGCTCCCTCTGTTCTGAACTGCATTTCCTTTCTTGTTGATCTCTCTCGAGTAGGAGCAGTCATTCAATTCGGCAGCTAGACTGCACTACGATTTTTCTTTCTTTTGTCTCAGTTTTCGGAAACTAGCACTCATCTTTTTCTGCAGCCGAACTGCTCATCTTTCTTTCTTCCTTTTAGCCTTTTCTCTTTTCTTTGTTGGTTCAGCTTCTTGGTAGCCAAAGCAGTCTCCTTGTTGGCAGCCATTCCCCCTTTATTTACTGCAGTTTTCAGCTGTCTTCAGTGCACGACAAGGAGACTTTGGGACATCAGTTTTTGTTCAGATTCTTGGATGTTTTGGACAGCAAGTTCTCTCAGTACTTGTGCCAATTATTCAGCTTTCGGACATCAAGATTATCACAATTTTGGTTGATCGTTATTTATTTTTTTCGATCTCTGCTTTCAACCTGGCTATTTTCTGCCTTCTAATTTCTCTAGTTTTACATCTCAATCTGCAGCCTATGGTATACTAAGCCTTTCGGTCAGTTCGGTGGAATTGCTTCAATCAGTTTTCGGCTTGTGTCTTCATAGGTGCTATAGCTATCGAGAAGAAAGCTACGTGGATACTTGGGGATTTTTAAAGGCACCATTCACCCTCCCTCTGTTGCCGTTTCCGATCCTACATGTCCGGCAGTAAGAATCTACCATGGCCTTCGTTAACTACACCTGGTGGGATAGTCTCGGGTCGTCCACCACAGCATCCAGAGGGTCAGGGGTGGGGCCACCGGTGTGGAGGATCGGGAAGAAGCAAAACAGGGATTGCACTAGCTTGGCCCCGTGCAGCTGCATCAGTCGAGCTGACGCAAAGTGGGCCACATCTTGTACGGCATCTGAGCGGTGGCTTTTAGGGTGGATGGTGGGGACGATGAGAGGATCGACTCCTTCCTCCTTGGCATAGATGAAGGTCTCCATAGTCTAGACCTCCCAGTCCTAGACACGCATCTTTCGCCCCCTAAAAATGGGCTGCTGGTCGTAACGGAGGTACTGTAGAAGCTAGCGAAGCAACCTCACAAACTCTCCTTCCATCTCGGCATGAGATATAAAGTCCCAGGAAGCAGACGAAGAGGATCCGGTCATCTATAATTTGGAAATAGAAGGTTAGAGCAGGTAAAATATAAAGAAGGTGTAGATAAGTAAAGACCTAAGAAGGATAAGTGTAGCAAGAAGTAAGCTATATTTTGTCAAAGTTTTCTTAGTTTTTTTTTAAATTAGGACTCAAACCCTAAGGCACGAGCAGTTTAAGTAGGTTTATACAATTGTATGCTCTAATACTAGCCCTGTCAGACCCGGATTTAGCAAACCTAGAATCCTCTATGAAATCGCTGCACTATCCCATGTATCAGTAGATAGTGCTCACAGATACATTACAAAATCATCTCGTACATGAAACAGACAATAACATCTATTAATATTACAGTACCAGAGTTCAAATACTCCACATCGGGATAAGTTTTACAAAATGGGCCGCCAGACCTAATGAGTTCAGTACAGAAATACGAAAGCGATAGCGGAAACAAAAGGAGGGGCTCATCTCTTCACATGTAATCGACTGGGACAACCTTGGTGCGGTTAATATTACCCAGAGGCCTGGTTAATAGTAAACTCACCTACCAGTTAGCTTGGTCGGCTAAACTATAAGGAGATGCGGGAACACTAGGTCCTATTCTAATTGCCACTATCTTCACCGCCCTCGTCACCTTGGTCCAAGTAGTAGGCATACTAGTCTTGATTTGCGTACTCTGAAGGGGTGGGTTGAGAGCAAGGGTGAGCACACACAACCGTGCTATGTGACCCAACACACAGAATACAGAGAATTATAGATGCAAGCTTAAACAAGGGTGACTCAAGTTCTTTTAGTTGCGTAAAGTGACGTATGCAAATATTATAAGTACAAATCCTATGACCTAGCATTTTTTGACGAAACATGCTTTAGAGAGTTTAAATTGTGCAATACATATAGTGGTGCAGGTTCGATCCACCAGTTACATAGTTCCATTCACCCATGCTAGATTTTTTATCAGTAGGTTACATCCACCATAATAATAACATTGGAGTACTTCCCTCCAGGAAAATGTCAAAGTTGGAATACTTTCCCCCACCAGGTTTTTCATCCCACCCACAAAGTTTTGGAAATAGAACTAACTCAAGAAAGGTCTCATATCCACTCTTGAACGTGGGCACGGTTGTTCGAACAGTTTATACTCTGCAGAGTCTGTACATCTTACCCACAAGAGACAATCAGCCCGATGGCCCTACGTGATTTCTTAGTCACACAGATCGAGAGATTGTCATGAGGCATTTACAATACCTCACCCCTAGCATCTCACTCGTATGGGTGGCTCCCACACGTAGTGGGTCCGATACATTGTACGGGATGTTCTACCATAGATTAGTGCAATTGGACTCCACTCTCCATATACGCTAGTGTCGGGACCCCGGATTTCCGAATCCGGACCCTCTGTGTATTACAGCACTAGTCCCAGATCAAAGCTAGTGCACATAGTTAAACAGTGATGATTACATAACCAACAACGAATATTACATTAATAAAGAGTATAGACCAAAAAGGTCTCTTCAATACAACTGAAGTTTCGAGACCTCGCAAATAAACAAACACAGCGGAAGCAAAATAAACTTTGATAAAGACCCATCAATACGCCACAGGCAATTGACTGGGGAAGCGCAACCTAGTACTCCGGAAATCCTTCGTCAAATCCACACACAAAGTAGTCGTAGTCTCCTTCCTGAGCTTCATATTCCACTGAGATTTTATTTTTAAGTGTAGCATGTGAGTACATAAAGTACTCCGCAAGTCTTGGGAAAAATGCAGTAGATGTAAAACAAAGGGGGTCATATGGTTATTTTGCACAAAGCAATATTTTATTTCCAATACCACTAAATATTTTTGAAGGCCTTAATTTAAACAAAGTAATTATCCTGACTGAAACTATCAAGCATTTTTATAGTAAATGTTCTATCCACCAAGGTTCAAATCTACGGGTTCCAACCACACACACTAGCTTCATCCGCCAGAACAACCCCGAGAGTTCCATCCACTCTCGGATTCCCAAATCTTTATTTTAAAACCAGAAATCTACCATGTGAATGTATTCCTTGCTCGCCCTTGACCGTGGGCACGGCTATTCGAATAGTTTTAACACTCTGCAGAGGTTGTATAACTTTACCTACAAGAGACAAGCTATCTTAATAGCCAACATGCTTCCTTAGGCATGAGACCCAGATAATTCATCCCAAAGCCTTTACCTTACTCCAGTCTAGCTAGTTACCACCCGCTGAGGTTTCACCGCTGAAGGGTTAAATCCACCACATTCAGAAGCCCCTTCTTGCGCCGTATGAGTACAGTAAACTCTGACCCTCATTGTGAATAACCAGTACACCCTGGCACCCACTTTCCACTGGTGGTACCTAAACTAGTCTATTGTAAGTTAATCAGCTAGGTCATACCCATATAGACATGTGGTTGTACGGTCGTGCTCAGTTTGGACAAACACAAGCGTCGGTGACTTGGGTGGAACATACACTTTTCAAGTTCTCGTGCTAAATCAGCACCAATCCAATCTTACCATCCACCCATGTCTTAAAATAGCTTTCACCATCTTAACAACAACAACAATATTGATTGCTACTAGATGAAATCATTCATATCCATTTTCACCCGAGGGTTATACTGATCGACTAGTTTGTCTAAGCATTTACTACCGTTCTAAAGTTATCAAATTCATTATAATCTCAATACTGAGACAAAAGAGATCTATGGTGACAAAGGTACATGGTTGTCAATGTCAAATGAGGGCATGACAATTATCGGTTTAACTATTATCCTTACAACATAAATTATCATTTTATGTAACATAGCAACACACTAAATTTAAAATAATTGAAAACATTTCACAAACATAGGTTCAAAATGTTCAAAGGAGACTTGCCTTCGTGTGTGATATCTTGACCATCTTGATGCGGTTCTGCGAATTCTTCGACAACGGCGGGTTCTACACGCAAAACGATAATACAACAAACAAATTAACACAAATAAAATTACAAAAATTATAATAATTTTACTAGAAGGAAGTTTATAAATTTATATGAATCTAGGAGATAGTTTCAACGGATTCGGAGATCAAACGAGGGAGAAAGGATATCTGGAAGATTAATTGAGAAAGAATTTAGAAATAAAATATTTGAACTCAGAAAAATAGAATAAATTTTATGGAGATTTTACAAAGTTTGAATTTGAATTTTTGAAAGTGCATAGAAAATTCGGGATGAAACTGGGGTTTTGAGAATGAATTGGGTTTTGAAATTTGAAATTTAAATTTTTAAAAAATCAAATAAATTTCAAAAATTTAAAAAGATGGCAGAAATGGTTAGTTCGAAATTGGAACAGCACGTCAGCATTGAATTTCTTTTCAGCCAAATTATTTTCCAACTGGAAAATCGGATTTATTGCGCCAGCATGACCTCAGCCTTGAGGTAGGCCGGCTGACAGTGGGCCCTGGTCCATGGACTGGGTCCACGGAGGGGAAGGACGACCAAGGTGGCACGGTGGCGATTGGCATCGACGCAGCCGCCACCCAACGAGCCGGCGCCGACGTGGCGCCGACCGGAGGCGGCGGCGGCGGCGGCGCTCTGGCGCCTGGCGTCCGGCGGCGAGGCGGAGGAGGAGAGGAATGGAGGAGATCGTTTCACCTTGGGCGGAGCTCGGCGACGAGCGGACGTGGCGGCGACGAGGAGGAAGCGGCGGCTCGGGTGCTTAGGTGCGGCGCTCGGCGACGAGGAGGCGCCGGGGTGTCGGGAAGCTTCGCGGCGGCGCGGGGAAGATGAAGGTGGGGTCGGCACCAGAGTTGATGGCGGCGGCGGGCAAAGGCACTGTGTCCGGGCGCTAGGGTGGCGAGAGGGGAAAAGAGGCGGCGAGAGGTGGAGGGGAAATGGGGTGCTGGGGGTTTTATGGGGCGAGGAGAGGAGGCGGGGTGGATTTGTCATGGGAGGTGGAGAGTGGGGGCGGCGGTTGCGGAGAGAGAGGGAGTGGGGAGGTGGCGACGGGCGCGAGAAGGAGGGGAGTGCGCGGGGTAGGGCGCGGAGCGTGCGGGGTGGTTGGGGGAAGTGGCGGCGCACGCGGGAAGAAGGGGGAAGACCTGGAAGGGCAGAGGTGGCGGTTGCATGCGGCGGCGTCGAGAGGAGGGAAAAGAGCGGGGTAGGGGCGAAGCCAACAGGTGGGGCCCACGCGCAGCGAGAGGGGGAGGAGGTGCCAACAGGTGGGGCCAGGGCGCAGAGAGAGAGGAAGGCGCGGGCGGCGGAGATCGGCCGGTTGGCGGCGTGGCGCAAATCAGGCCGGCCACGTGTCGGCCCGAGAGGAGGGGAAGGCGGGGTGGAGCGGGCAACATGGGCAGTGATCCGGCCGTCCATGTGGCGACCGGAGGGGGAAGGGGAATTTATTTTTGTTTTTAATTTTCAGAAAACCCGAAGAAATTCAATAAAGCTTAGAAAAATATGAAATTACTTCCAAAAATTCTAGAAAAATTCACATAAGTTTCTGGGGGTATTTTTAGCTTAGATAAAATATTTCCAAGTTATTTTGGTATTATATTTTCAAACTAAGGTTTCTTTTTAGTTCTAGAAATTGATTTTAAATTGTGGAAAAACTCAAAAAAATTCAAATAAGATCCAAATGCTTTAAAATATTTACTTTGAATATAAATTTTGAAAAATCACAAATTTTTGGGATGTTACAAACCTACCCCCCTTAGGATGAATCGCGTCCTCGAGATTCGGATGAACTGGGAAAAAGGTTGGGAAATTCTGATCTCAAATCTTCCTCACACTCCCAAGTTGCTTCGGACTCAGAGTGATTACTCCATTGCACTTTACAGAATTTGATGCTCTTGTTTCTTGTACGACGCTCTACTTCATCCAAAATCTTGACTGGATACTCTGGATATGTTAAGTCCTCCTTCAAAGTCACTTCTTCTAAAGGCATTTGTTCTTCTGGCACTCTGAGACACTTGCTTAACTGGGACACATGGAAGACGTTGTGCACATTCGACAACTGAGGTGGAAGCTTCAACTGGTAAGCAACTTCTCCTCTCTTGGCTAAAACAGGAAATGGTCCAATGAATCTCGGAGCAAGCTTCCCACTAACGCTGAAACGACGCAATCCCTTGAGAGGTGAAACTTTCAGATACACATGATCTCCAGGTACAAATTCTAACGCTCTTCGACGATTGTTCGCATAGCTTTTCTATCTTGTTTGAGCTGTCTTTAATCTGTCCTGAACCAGTCGGACTTGCTCTTCTGCTTGCTTCAATACATCAGGTCCAAATACTTGTTCTTCTCCTGTTTCTTTCCAATACAACGGTGTTCTGCACTTTCTGCCATACAAAAGTTCAAACGGAGACATTTGCAGGCTAGATTGATAACTATTATTATAGGAAAACTCTGCATAGGGCAAACTTTGATCCCAACTAGCTTTATTTGCAAAGGCACAAGCTCTCAACATGTCTTCCAATATTTGATTTACTCTTTCTGTTTGACCATCAGTCTGTGGGTGATATGTTGTACTGAAATTTAAGTTTGTGCCCAAAATCTCATGTAGCTTCTGCCAAAATCTTGAAGTGAACTGAAGTCCTCGATCTGACATAATCTTCTTTGGAACTCCATGCAAACACACAATTCTTGACATGTATAGTTCTACGAGTCTGTCTCCGGAGTAAGTGGTCTTTACAGGAATGAAATGTGCGACTTTTGTTAGTCGGTCCACAATAACCCAAATTGAATCATACCCTGACTTTGTCCTTGGCAATCCAGTTATAAAATCCATACAAATTTCTTCCCATTTCCACTGTGGTATCTGCAAAGGTTGCAAAAGTCCAGCAGGTATTTGATGTTCAGCTTTAACCCGTTGGCACACATCACACAAAGCTACATATTCAGCAATTTCTCTCTCCATACTTGACCACCAGTACCTTTCTTTGAGATCTTGATACATCTTACTGCTTCCAGGATGAATTGAATATCCGGATTCATGGGCTTCTTTTAGAATTAACTCTTTTATCTCTTTTCTCTCGGGTACAAGAATTCTTTTTTCAAACCAAAAAATACTTTCTTCATTTTCTGAAAATCCTGGTGCTTTACCCTTCTTCATATTCTCTTTGATCTCTTTGACATAATCGTCCTCTCTTTGAGCTTCCTTGATCTGGTCTTCTAAAGCTGGTTGAACTTCCAAAGTAGCTAGAAATCCTTCATCCACTACTTCTAAATTGAGTCGCTGAAACTCTTCATGAAGTGCAGGCTGACTGTCCTTAATCATCAGATTATTGTAGTAACTTTTTCTACTCAAAGCATCTGGTACTACATTAGCTTTCCCGGGATGTTAATGTATTCCAACATCATAATCCTTTATTAACTCAATCCATCTTCGCTGTCTCAGATTGAGGTCAGGTTAGGTAAATATATACTTCAAACTTTTGTGATCCGTGTAAATCTCATAACGATTACTGATCAAATAATGCCTCCATATTTTTAGAGCATGCACAACGGCAGCTAGCTCTAAATCATGGGTTGAATAGTTCTGCTCATGCGGGCGCAATTGCCTTGAAGCATAGGCTACCACCCTTCCTTCTTGCATCAAAACACATCCTAGTCCTTGTCTAGATGCATCACAGAAAATTTCAAAATCCTTCCTAATATCTGAAAGTGTTAGCACTGGTGCTGAAGTCAACCTCTTTTTTAGTTCTTGGAAACTGTCTTCACAAGGTTTACTCCATTCAAACTTCTTTTCTTTCTTTAGCAATTGGGTGAGAGGTCTTGCAAGCTTAGAAAATCCTTCTATGAAGCGACGATAGTATCCGGCTAAACCCAGAAAACTCCTGATCTCTGTTACTGATTTGGGTTGTGTCCAATTGAGCACATCTGTTACCTTTTCAGGATCTACAGATACTCCTCCTACAGTAATCACATGACCCAAGAAAGCTAATTTCTTCAACCAGAACTCGCACTTGCTAAACTTGGCATACAAATGGTGTTCTCTGAGCTTTTCTAAAACTATCCTCAAATGTTTAGCATGTTCTTCCTCATTCTGGGAGTAAATCAAAATGTCATCGATGAACACGACAACAAACTTGTCCAAATACTCCATGAACACTTTGTTCATTAGATTCATAAAGTATGCGGGATCATTGGTTAGGCCAAAAGACATCACTGTAAACTCGTATAGTCAATAACGAGTAGCAAATGCTGTCTTTGGTATATCTTCCGGTCTAATCTTCATTTGATGATAACCCGACCGGAGATCAATCTTGGAGAAGACACATGATCCTTTTAACTGATCAAAAAGGTCATCTATCCTGGGCAAAGGGTACTTGTTCTTAATTGTCGCATCATTCAAGGATCTGTAGTCCACACACATACGAAGACTGCCATCCTTCTTCTTCACTAGAAGTACTGGTGCTCCCCAAGGCAAAGAGCTTGGTCTAACAAAACTTTTCTCTTGCAGTTCCTGAATCTGCTTCTTAACTTCTGCTAGGTCATTTGCAGACATACGGTAGGGTCTCTTGGAATTGGAGCTGTTCCAGGTACCAGGTTAATAACAAATTCAATCTCTCTATCCAGTGGCATTCCTGGTAAATCTTCAGGAAACACATCGGGATATTCACTTACTATGGGTACCTTTTCCAGAGTTATTTCTTTTAAACTGTTCAACTCACATCCATTCCTTGAGGATAAGCTCGGCTTACACTCTACTTGGATTCCTACAGAGATGGTAAGAGTAATAGCACGATTGGCACAATCTATCTGCCATTTATACTTGGTTAACCAATCTATACCAAGTATTACATCTAGACTATTGGAGTCTATTATAATAAGATTCGCTAGGAATCTAACTCCATTTATCTCTACGGTTGCTCCAGGGCAAACCATGTTAGTCCTCATTTCTTTTCCTGGCGATTGGACTAACATATGATTTCTTAACAAATGTGCATCCCAATTATATCTTTCAACAAATCCTTTGGAAACAAAAGAATGCGAAGCTCCAAAATCAAATAATACTGATGCAGGTACTGAGTTGACAAGAAACTTACCCAGAACTACGTTTGGTGCATCCTGGGCCGCTTCCGCAGTAACATGATTAACATGTCCTCTATTCATCCCTTGCGGAGTACTTGGAGCTTGAGGTGTCCCACGGCCTTTTCCTGCAGGTGGGGCTCGTGCTGGTGTAGTCCCCAAGTTGAAACAAACAGGGGTCACAGCTGGGCGTTTTTTAGAACAATTATTGGCATAATGTCTCATGTTCTTGCAATTGAAACATTGCACTCCTGCAGTTGAAGTCTTGCTCTGTTGAGGCTGGCCCCTATTATTAGCTCGTGGAGCTTGTGGAATTGGATGTGGTCCACTGAATGGTGTCCTTGGCACACTTGGCGCTGAGGGCCTACTGAAATGAGATTGATTAGGACGATGACGAGAACTGCCTGCACCCTGTTGAGCTTGGAACTTCCTTTTCCGAATTTCATACAACTGGCGTTGAGCATCTTCCTGTATAATAGCCTTGTTTATCATATGCTGAAATGTTAGATAATCGTTGGACACCAGTCACACCTTGAGGTTGGGATCAAGTCCCTGCATGAATCGCCAAATCTTTGTTGCATCCGTTGCAACATCTTCTGGTGCATACTTGACCAATTGTGTGAACTTATTCAGGTATACAGTAACACTAAGGTTTCCTTGCTGCAGCTTGTGAAACTTCATTTTCTTCATTTCCATTATTCCCGTAGGAATATGTGCAGTGCGGAAAGCTTCATCAAATTCAGCCCAAGTGATGGTTTGCACATTTTGATGAGCCGCACAATAATTCTTCCACCAATTAGCTGCAATCCCTTTTAGCTGATGGGCAGCGTACAACACTTTCTCACGATCATTGCACTGAGCCAAGATCAATTTCCTCTCCACATCCTTAATCCAGTTATCAACTTCCATTGGATCTACTGAACCAGTAAAGGTTGGTGGTCGAGTTCTCATAAATTCTCCTAGCTTGGACTGCGGTGCAGGCAATGAGGCCTATGGAGCTGGCTAGACTTGATTCTGAGCAAGAGCTTGCAGAAGTTGCAGTTGCATAGCCATCATTTGCTCCAAGTTAGGGGCCTGAACAGGAGGTGGTGGAATTGGTTCATTGGTTTCAGGTTGAGCATTGGCACCACGACTGTTGCCGGCATTGTTCCTTGTGTTCACCATCTGAAGAGGTAACTGGGTTTAGCAAAAGATAAGAGGGAAGAGTATAGGTAAGAGATCAGGGGAGACTAAACAACATCACAAACTAACACACAAGAAAAAACATAAACAACAAATTGAAAGAACTCAACTTTGAATTCAAATTAATTTTGAAAATGGTTGTACCACAAGTGCACAAGTGCTTTGGTACAGTCCATATAGCACACCAAAATATAGCAATAAAATATTCTAAGGAAGTAAACATTTATTGGATTCTACTGTCTCAACAAACTACTCGTCCTCCTCGAAAATACGCTCCTCGGGATCCTCCTCTGGATCTTCCTCTAGTCTTCCTCTGGTTCTTCCACGTGGAGTTGCCTACAACAACACATGGGACGGTTGCAAGATGTGCGAGTATGAGGATGGTTATGACTGGAGGCAGTCGGCCGAGAGCAGGAACGAGAACAAGAGAGACTGCGTCTTTTGCTGGAATCTCTAATGTTGATGTCGGGTAGAGAACTAGGGCGCCGCACACTCTTGCGCGCTGTGAGCAAGGTGCGGGGTCCTGTGTGTCGGGTCGACACATGGTTGTTGGGGACGACAGCTGGTACAGGTGAAGACGGCGTGTAGTCTTTGGGAGACTGCTGTCTGGCTCTAAGGCGTCCCAGCTCGAACTCTGCTGCCTGGCATTGAAGAAGTTGAGCACGGAGAGTGTCGAGTCTTGGTAGAAGTAAGAAGCATCCAAGTCGTCCAATCTCCTCCAAGGCCGGGCGCGGTAGCCGCCATCGCCGAGTAAGTGCGCACTGTGCGATAGTCGAGGATCATCCACTGAGATCTCGAAGGGTTGCGGATAACTCTGTCCCGCTCGAGTGGATGAAAAGATGCAGTAAGGTGACTGTAACAGGATCTCCTTATGAATCTAGCACAAGTCAGCTATAGCCAAACGAGCTGCATCCTGGAGGGCGTCAGAGCGGTCAGTCCGAGGATGATCGATAGGGTATCTGTGGGAGTCGAATTCCCTTTCCTGTGCATATAGGAATGCCTCCATCGACCAAGAATCTTGGTCCATGATCCGGACTTTCCGCCCCCTGAAAATAGGCGGTTGGCAATACTTCAAGTACTGCATGAGTTGACGAAGAAACTCAACAAATGCACCCTCATTCTCGCCGTGGGAGATGTAATCCCATGATCCTGCGGAAGGTGAGCCGGCCATCTACAAGTTTGAAATAATAGAAGAGATTAGTAAAGAGATTTTGGACAAGTATTTATAAATAGAACAGAGGTAAAGACGTATAGAAGATTTTTCTTAAATATATACCTTTTAATAAATATGAATCCTTAAGGTTTTTGCCATTCTAATCTAGGTCATTTCCTACAGTCAAATTGGCTCTGATACCATCTCTGTCGGGACCCCGGATTTCCGAATCTGGACCCTCTGTGTATTACAGCACTAGTCCCAGATCAAAGCTAGTGCATACAGTTAAATAGTGATGATTACATAACCAACAACGAATATTACATTAATAAAGAGTACAGACCGAAAAGGTCTCTATATTACAACTGAGGTTTCGAGACCTCGCAAATAAACAAACATAGCGGAAGCAAAATAAACTTTGATAAAGACCCATCAATACGCCACAGGCAATTGACCGGGGAAGCGCAACCTAGTACCCCGGAAATCCTTCGTCGAATCCACACGCAAAGTAGTCGTAGTCTCCTTCCTGAGCTTCGTATTCCACTGAGATTTTATTTTTAAGTGTAGCATGTGAGTACAAAAAGTACTCCGCAAGTCTTGGGGAAAATGCAGTAGATGTAAGGCTTTAACAAAGGGGGCCATATGGTTATTTTGCACAAAGCAATATTTTATTTCCAATACCACTAAATCTTTTTCGAAGGCCATAATTTAAATAAAGTAATTATCCTAACTGAAACTATCAAGCATTTTTATAGTGAAGGTTCTATCCACCAAGGTTCAAATCTACGGGTTCCAACCACCCACACTGGCTTCATCCGCCAGAACAACCCCGAGAGTTTCATCCACTCTCGGATTCCCAAATCTTCATTTTAAAACCAAAAATCTACCATGTGAATGCATTCCTTGCTCGCCCGTGACCGTGGGCACGGCTATTCGAATAGTTTTAACACTATGCAGAGGTTGTACAACTTTACCCACAAGAGACAAGCTATCTTAATAGCCAACATACTTCCTTAGGCATGAGACCCAGATAATTCGTCACAAAGCCTTTATCTTACTCTAGTCTAGCTAGTTACCACCCGCTGAGGTTTCACCGCTGAAGGGTTAAATCCACCACATTCAGAAGCCCCCTCTTGCGCCGTATGAGTACAGTAAACCATGTCCCTCACTGTGAATAACCAGTACACCCTGGCACCCACTTTTCACTGGTGGTACCTAAACTAGTCTATTGTAAGTTAATCAGCTAGGTCATACCCATATAAACATGTGGTTGTACGGTAGTGCTCAGTTTGGACAAACACAAGCGTCGGTCCTTAATTGACTTGGGTGGAACATACCCTTTTCAAGTTCTAGTGCTAAATCAGCACCAATCCAATCTTACCATCCACCCATGTCTTAAAATAGCTTTCACCATCTTAACAACAACAACAATATAGATTGCTACTAGATGAAATCATTCATATCTATTTTCCACCCGAGGGTTATACTGATCGACTAGTTTGTCTAAGCATTTACTACCGTTCTAAAGTTATCAAATTCATAATAATCTCAATACTGAGACAAAAGAGATCTATGGTGACAAAGGTACATAGTTGTCAATGTCAAATGAGGGCATAACAATTATCGGTTTAACTATTATCCTTACAACATAAATTATCATTTTATGTAACATAGCAATGCATTAAATTTAAAACAATCAAAAACATTTCACAAACATAGGTTCAAAATGTTCAAAGGAGACTTGCCTTCGTGTGTGATATCTTAACCTTCTTGCTGCGGTTCTGCGAATTCTTTGACAACGTCGAGTTCTACGCGCAAAACGATAACACAACGAACAAATAAATACAAATAAAATTACAAAAATTATAATAATTTTGCTGGATGGAAATTTATAAATTTATATGAATCTAGGAAAGTTTCAACGGATTCGGAGATCAAACGAGGGTGAAAGGATATCTCGAAGATTAATTGAGAAAGAATTTCGAAATAAAATATTTGAACTCAGAAAAATATAATAAATTTTATGGAGATTTTACAAAGTTTGAATTTGAATTTTTGAAAGTGCATAGAAAATTTGGGATGAAACTGGAGTTTTGAGAATGAATTGGGTTTTGAAATTTGAAATTTAAAATTTTAAAATATCAAATAAATCTTAAAAATTCAAAAAGTTGGTAGAAATGGTTAGTTTGGAATTTTTGATGAATTTAGAAATTTGAATGGGCTCAATCGGAGTTAGGATGAAGGAGAACGAGCTCTGGGAAATTTAAAATCAAAGAAAAAGAAAAATCTAAATTTTTGGAATTATTTTTCAAAAGGAAAAAGGGAATTATGACGTCAACGCTGAATTTCTTTTAGGCTGAATTATTTTCCAACTGGAAAATCGGATTTATTGCGCCAGCATGACCTCACCGAGGTGGGCGGTGACCGACAAGGCTCTCGGTCCATGGGCCCGGTCCACAGAGGGAAGGACTACCGAGCCGGCACGGTGGCGGTTGGCGCGATGCGGCGGCCACCGGCCGAGCCGGCGCCGACGCGGGGCGGCGGCGCCACACTACCCGCCACGTGGGCACGGGTGGCGCGCCGGCCGGAGGCGGTGGCGGCAACGGCGCCCGACGACGGCGGCCGGCCGGAGGGGCGGAGGAGGGAGATGGAACGGAGGGGAGCTCGTTTCACCTTGGCGCGGAGCTCGACGACGAGCGGACATGGCCGGCGACGAGGAGGAAGCGGCGGCGGCTCGGGTGCTTCGGTGCGGCGGTGTTCCGGCGACGAGGAGGGGTGGCCGGGGTGTCAGGAAGCTTCGCGGCGGCGCGGGGAAGATGAAGGTGGGGTCGGCGTGACGTGATGCGGCCCGATGCTCGGCAATTCCTCGCCTGAGTTGATGGCGGTGGCGGCGGCAAAGGCACGCTGTGTCGGGCGCTAGGGGGCGGAGAGGGTGAAAAGAGGCGGCGAGAGGTGGAGGGAAATGGGGTGCTCGGGGGTTTATAGGGGCGAGGAGAGGAGATGGGGTGGATTTGTCGTTGGAGGTGGAGAGTGGGCGGCGGTTGCGGAGAGAGAGGAGGGAGTGCACGGGTGGGGCACGGAGCGCAAGGGCGGTTGGGGAAGTGGCGGCGCGGGAAAATGGGGAAGGCAGGAAGGGTGGAGGTGGCGGTTGCGGGCGGCGGCGTCGAGAGGAGGGAGAAGAGGGGTAGGGGCGGCCGACAGGAGGCCCACGCGCAGCGAGAGGGGAAGCAGGCGCCGACAGGTGGGGCCGGGCGTGAGAGAGAGAGGAAGGCGCGGAGGCGGAGATCGGTCGGTTGGCGGCGTGGCGCAAATCGGGCCAGCCACGTGTCGGCCCGAGAGGAGGGGAAGGCGGGGTGGAGCGGGCGACGTGGGCAGCGATCCGACCGTCCACGTGGCGACCGGAGGGGGAAGGGGAATTTATTTTTGTTTTTAATTTTCAGAAAACCCGAAGAAATTCAATAAAGCTCAGAAAAATATGAACTTACGTCAAAAAATTCTAGAAAAATTCACATAAGTTTCTGGGTGTATTTTGAGCTTAGATAAAATATTTTCAAGATATTTTGGTATTATATTTTCAAACTAAGGTTTCTTTTTAGTTCTAGAAATTGATTTTAAATTCTGGAAAAACTCAGAAAAATTCAAATAAGATCCAAATACTTTAAAATATTTACTTTGAATTTAAATTTTCAAAAATCACAAATTTTTGGGATGTTACAGCTAGCCCATGCAACATCACCTTTACTAGATGTCCCATTCAAGTCGGATTTTTATTATCCTCATGCACCGATCTTCTGTGAGATGACTAAAGGGTCTAGTAAATTATTCACCAAACCTACGCTTTGCAAGCTTGTGGTTGTCTTGCTTTTTACGAAGAGGTCATCACGAGATTAAGTCTGAATTTGTGCGGGTGGTTCATTCCACAAACCACAGATTCTCATATTACATCCAGACCAACTGCTCTTACCATCCGCCTAGACAGGTATAGCGGGTTTTTAGGGTTTTGAGAAGCATAAAATACGTGGTTTCAAACTATCAGCCACTTACATCCCATAACTATCCCAAATCAAGATTTCATATTTCAAGATTGATGAACAGGGCATGTGAGAGACCATGTGGAGGTCATCCCGTTGTGTATGATGAGTAATTGACATCGTTTTAAGAAAAGTCGAGTTTGAGTCGGTTGGTTCGGACCTAGGCGTTGCTTGCGCGAACGGGCTCGGTCGGACTTGGTCGAACCTAGTCGTTTGGGTTTAGGTTGCATATTCGGATGACTCGGCTGTGTTTGATCTCTATTTACGCTTTCATGTATCGGCGGTGCTATTTGGCGTGTTTCTTGTGCGTGTGACCGCGGGACGTCGAGACGGAGTCGTGGCGAGACACGAGGTGACCGAACTAGGCGCAGGTGGCGCTGAGGTCAGAACGGTCGTGATGTGTCGAAGACGACGTGAACTTGAGGTGGTTGCGAGGCATGCGAGGCAAGGGCGCGAAGCTTCCGGAAGGTGCGGGGAGGCGGCGGGAATTTCGCAAAAGCTGCACAAGCGGGAGCGGGCGCCGTTGGATTTAGCAGGTGTAACGGGGCGGAGACCCGTTAGCCAAGGCTATAAATAGAGGAGAGGGGTTGTATGCCTCCTTATGGCTTCTAGAATGGATTATGATTTCAATTGAGTCAAAAGAAGCTTTAGAAGTTTGTTTGCTTTTAAGCCTTAGGCGTTGGGAGAGCGGTGGCAAGGAGAGTCCAGGAGAGCTCACAATGTTTTTGTGAAGTGGTCTCACGTAGCTTTCTTCTCCTCCCCTGTTCTTGAGTTCATGTGTTCTTGAGAGATGAACATGGAGAGAGCTGTTTGATCCTACTTGTATTTTCTTTTCTGTTCAATTGTTCATGCATATGGGGACTCTTTGTAACCCTTGTTGATTGGAAATGAAAATCTCTCAAGTTCTCTCTCTGTTCTTATTTTCTACGATGCTCTCATGGCTAAATTCTTGAGATTTTGAGTTTTGTTGTTTCTCTTCGGGTGAGTAGTAAAATGGGTTGCTCTATGATGGAATTACATTTCTAGACCTTTTGTTTATCTTCTCTAAAGAGCAAATCAAAGTTAATTTCAGTTTTAACTTTTCACCTCCTCTGTTCATACTTTCTTGTTCTAGGGTTTTGTTGAAATTGTGTTTCCTTCAAGAGGTAGGATGAAATCGATATCTAGAGCCACGTGGCTATTGCTAACATATCCTCAAATTTTCATGACCAAAGGATCAAAGGAGAGAGAGTAATTTGGATTTTGGACATCTCTCTGAAAAAGTTACAGTTTTGTCAAAATCTGAACTTCTTGATCGTGTGGTTGATTCCTCTGTTACTTGAGGTCTTGATGATATTTAGATCAAGTTCTTGATCTTGTGGGCTGAAAAGTATAGCTAAATTTCATCATTATCTCAGTTTGCTTGTGGTTTGAATGTTTTCTTTTATGCTGAATCTTTCCTGCTCACGGTCAGTTATTCGGTTGCATCTCTGAACTTCATCTAGCCGACTGCAGTCTCTGAACTTTCAGCTAGTTTGCAGTTTACTATTCAAGTTCATTTTTCAGACTGCAGTTCGGCTGTTGCTCCATTCTTTAGTTCAGTCTGCAGTCTTCAATTGTGAACTGCTACAGTATTTTCAGCTAGATGTTTTGGTCTGTTTTCATCTAGCAGTTTTCAGCTTCTATCTCGGTTTTGGACAGCAAAGTAAAACTGCAGTTTTCAGTTTCTAGTTCTGTTCTGGACAGCAAGATATTTTCAGTTTTGGTCGCTGAATTTTGAGTTTCATCACTGCGGTCAAACACTGTTTTCACCACTTCTTCTGCAGTTTTCGGTCCAGATTTCGGTGAAATTCTTCTCAGTTTTCAGTGTCTGCAGCATGCAGATTTCAGTTTCTAATTTCAGTTTTCAGTGAGCTGCAGAATTCAGATTTCAGTTTGCTTTTCAGTTTTCAGATTTCAGAGTGTGGGCAGTTTTCATATTGCAGCAGCAATTACTTTTTCTTCTCTGTTTTCAGCTGCAAGTTCAGTGCAGTTTGTGCTCTCTAAAGCCTGATTTCATATCTGCATTTTGTGCTCATTTAAAGTCTTTTAGCAAATCTGTTTGACTGCAGCTTGTTGTTAGATTTACATGCATATGTTCTATTCTCTGCACTTCATTCCCTGCAGTCCAGTTTTCAGTTTTTGGTCAAGCAGTTGATTCTTCAGTGAGTTAATAGGCAGCAACTTCCTGTCTCCACTTTTGTTGATCTTGTTTGTCTCTCTTGCGAGCTTTTTCAGTCGATCGACAAAACTCTTCTCTTTGCATTCAATGAACTATCGTTTTTCCCTCTTCATAGCTATCTAGCTATCGGAGACGAGAATCGACTGTGAATACTTGGGGCTAAATTTTGAAAAGGCACTATTCACCCCCTCTGTTGCCATATCCGGTCCTACAATTGGTATCAGAGCCGGTTAGCTCTTTTCTATAGATCTTAACCGGTCTGCGAGCCATGGCGACAGACAAGTATTCCACCAAGCCGCCCATCTTCGATTGCCTGGATTACCCTTCTGGAAAAGCCGAATGGAAACTTACATCCGTGCTCGGGGTATGCCATCGGCGGAAGGTGAAGATTCGGTTTGTTGTTCCGCCGATGAGAACATCAATGTCGGAATATGGGCGATGTTGAGGCGAATGCAAAGGCAAGGAACATCATCATTCGTGGTTTGAGCGAAGCGAGTTCGATCGCATCTCTCACCGTCGTCCGCCTACGACATCTGGGTGACCATCAATGCATACCATGAGGGCACCACCCGGATCAAGACGGTTCGACAGACCGTTCAAGCGAATCTGATTAATTCGAGATGCTTCTTTGGAGAGTCCCTTGACGAGTGCTTTTCGCATTTTCACAAAATTTTGAGCAACCTCCGAGTGTCGGTCTCACATACTCCGACTCGGATAACGCCGACAAATCCTTCTCGCACTTGATCTTGGGTTTGGGAGATGAAGGTGACTACCATCAAGGACACCACGGACCTCTCGACCCGACTCTTGACGCGCTTTACTCGCGCCTCAAGACTCACGAGATTGACATAGTCTCGTCGGTCGAAGTCACGATCGATGGCGCTAGTCACCGATCCCGCTCGGATCTTCTTCTGCCGAGCCTTTGTGCGGATTCTCCTCGCCGCTCTCGTGACATAACCGATGATCGTTAGAGCGACTACGGATGAACAGCTAGCCCTCCTAGCACGGAGATTTTCTCATGCATACAAGAGGAGGAGGGATGGAAAAGAGGAGGACCCGTGATTTGTTTGAGTGTGGTGGCCCCAACCACATTCGAGCAAACCGTCCCAAGCTTGGGAAGGGTAAAGGTGACTTGACGGTTCGGGCAAGAACGACTACACCGACAAGAACCGCAACTCGAAGCCCTCGGCACGGTCCAAGGCAAGAAGAAGTTCGCAACTTTGGGAAGGCGAAGAAGCTCTTCCACCGCGTCCTCACCGCTTTCGACGACCTCGACCTCGGCCAAGTGGAGGGATGGAGCGGCGACGGCGAGACGGGTGATCAAGAACCCAAAGGCGACGGTGACTTCTCCGGCATGTGCTTCATGGCCCTTGAGGGCGAACTGAGCGACAGCGAGCTGTACTCTGACTTCGACGAGGTATTTCCTTCCTACGACCAACTTAATGAAGCTTTTCTTAAACTAGGAGGATTTCATGCTAGAGCTAAAACTAGGTGTAGCGAGTTGGAGAAGGAAGTAGATAGATTGTCTCTAGAGATTATTGCTCTTACATCCGCTCCCACAAATGATGATTGTGATACTTGTTGTGCTATCTTGGGTGACATGGAGAAACTAAGGATCTCGCATGATAGTGTGTCCTCCGAGCTTGATATTGTTAAGGTGGAGAATGTTAGTCTGCTTGCTGAATTAGAATTGAGTAGGATGGCTGTTACCCTACTTACTCTCGATGAGACTATTTCTCCCACCTCATGTGAGGATAAGGACACTGCTGCTAGAGGACCTTATGCCATGCTACTTGATCTGTCCGAATCTTGTGAAACTTGCAATAATCTGAAGATGAACTTAAAATGGGCAGACCATAAAATTACTGAATTGTGTGCTTCCCTGTTAGAGCCTATTGTTTCTTGTACCAACTGTCCTAAATTAACCTTTGAGCTTGAATCGGTTTCTAAGCAATTTCAAGAGATGGTTGATCATAACAAGAAAATAGCTCAATTTGCTACTAAGGATCCTGTTAGCTCACCATGCAATAGTTGTAATAAACTAAAATCTGAATTGATTGCATTGGATGAAAAATGTGAAGCTAACTAAGGACCTTCTAGAAAAATCACATCCTTCTTGTGCTTTACGTCTCAGGTGAAGTGTTGGAAAAGGATAAGGACATGGTAGAGACGTTTAGGAAGAGTTACGAGAACCAATGGCTAGGATTAGGGCTGCCCCCTGTGTGTCCTGTGAAGCCCTCAAGGTTGAGGTAGCCGTGCATAAGGAGAAATATGCACGTGCTATTCGCTCTTCTGCTATTGGTTCTTCTCCTTCCTCTCCTCCTGCTGTCTCTTCTTCTTCTTGCTCTTCTTGCACCTCTCTCTTTCGGGAGTGTCAGTACCTTATGAACACTCTCGAGAAATTTGTAGGAGGCAAGAAGAAACTTAATCTTATTCTAGACCAATCAAAGATTTGCAAGTTCAAACAGGGTCTAGGATATGATCTCCGTGAGGATGTGAGGAAACATCCACCGCCGTGCTCGGACACTGTAGTCGCGGTATGATTGAGGTCAAGCCCAAGAACAAGAAAGTTCAATTTAAATCAGCGGGCTTTATCCAAGGGATTTCTGATAGCAAGGTGATTTCACTGCAGACTTGCCCTCGTATATGGTATCATTGCACCTTCTGTCAGAAGGATGGGCATTTGTTTGACCATTGCTTCAAGCGCGCTAAGATCACGCGAAAAGACCGTGTTGAGTCTCTTAGGCGTATTCAGGGTTAGCCCCAGACCTTGAGTGCACCTAAGACCAACACGAGGTCTAGGTTTGATACTGTTGGTAGCTTTGGGCAGCACCGAGGACTTGGTTTTTCTGAGTCTTCTGTTTTTCATCCTCGTGCTCCTTCTGGTCGTGACTTCCGCCGTCCTGAGTGTAGATCTCGTTTTCCCCATCGAGATGCCTACCCGCGGCGTGATCGACTGTTGTCGGCACCACTCGCTCGTCCGTAGCGATCGGACCCGGCCAGCGACTTCAGTCTGCTCACAGATCTTCTGCTTCTTTGAGCGACGGAGAGTGTAGGGTAGATAGAGGTCAGTCGTGCTTGACTACTTCATCTGCTCGACGTGTTACTCAGTATTGGGTGCCAAAATCACTCTTGATTTATCCCAGTACTGAGACTTTGCTCTCTTGTTGACTCAGGTTCGCCGGGCGGGGAAGGAAAGGTTTGGCTCAGACTCGGGTGTTCACGACACATGACCGGAGATTCATGTTGATTTTCTTCCTAGCCCGAGCTTGGTGATGAGACTATCACCTTTGGAGACTCTTCGTCGGACGCATCATCGCCAAAGGTACTGTGTGCGTTAATGACTCATTTATTTTAAAAGATGTTGCCTTGGTGAGTAAAGCGCATTACAATTTGCTTTCGGTTTCTCGACCACCGATGACGGTTTCGAGGTAAGTTTTAAGAAAACACGCAAAATTGTTGATTCTTCTGTAGTCTAGTTTATGGATTTCTCGTTATGGGAGGATCTTTCGTGCTGATTTTATTGAGTCTTCCGTGATCCTCTCGGTGTTTGGCTACCGAGTCCCGCGACCTTTCCTTCGGCATAGGAGACTTGGTCATATTGGATTTGACCATTTGACTCGAGTTAGCGGCCACGATCTCATTCGTGGTCTCGCGAAACTCAAGATGGTCAAAGATCTTATTTGCGCTCCATGCCAAGACGCGGCAAGATGGTTGCCGCTTCTCATCCTCCCCACGATTACTATGACCGATGCACCGGACATTGCTCCATATGGATACAGTTGGACCGGCTCGAGTCTTGATCGGCAGGAGGAAGTGGTATGTTCTTGTCGTAGTCGATGACTTCTCGAGGTATTCTTGGGTGTTTTCTTGGCCTCGAAGGATGAGACGTTTACACATTTCGAGGTCTTTTCAAGAGGCTTTCTGTTGAGCTTCCGGTGCCTTACGAGCGATCCGCATGACAATGGCACGGAGTTCAAGAATTCCTACCGAGAAGTTCGTGGTGAGGCAGTGTAGAGCACCGTTCTCTTCTCCATACGTCCCCAACAAAATGGCGTTGTGGAGAGGAAGAACCGTACCTTAGTCGAGATGGCGGGACGATGCTTGATGAGTACTCTACACCGCGGAAGTTTTGGGTGAAGCTATAGCCACCGTGTGCCATGTTTGACAGAGTTTTCTTGGGCACATTTTCACGCACTTCTTATGAGTTGAGATACGGAAAGCCCAGTGTTTCCATTTTCGTGTGTTTGGTTGCAAGTGTTTTATTCTTAAGTCCGGGAACCTAGATAAGTTCGAGTCACGATCTTGTGATAGACTCTTTCTAGGCTACTCAACTTCTTCGCGGGCCTATAGGGTCTGGAACTACGAGTCTAGCAAAATGGTAGAAACCTGTGAGGTGACTTTCGATGAGGCCAGTCCGGGGACTAGGCCCGATATCTCAGGTTCACTAGAGCAGTTCGAGACCATCTTTGTGGATGATGAGGATGATGGAGATGAGGGTTGTCACCCGATCCGGTCCCTCATCCACCTCTTGAGGTGCCTTCTTCCACCGCACCGAGGTGATCGCCCTTACCTTACGCTTCTTCCGGAGCTAGTGGCTCTGTTCCTACCCGTCGAGTAACGAGGTAGAGGCCACTTCTTCATCTCATCCAGACCTCCCGGACATATCCAAAATCTCATCCTTCAGAGCAGATCATTGGAGACCTTTTTGAGCGAGTTACTCGCTCAAAATCTGGCATTTCACTCTTTTGTCTCCATTCTGCCTTTGTTGCCTCCTTCGAGCCCAAAGACATTTGTCATGCTCTATCTGACGAGTCTTGGGTCAATGCTATGCATGAGGAGCTAGAGAGTTTCGAGAGAAACAAGGTCTGGACGCTTGTTGAGCCTCCTCGAGATCACAATATCATTGGAACCAAATGGGTGTTCAAGAACAAGCAAAGTGAGGATGGGGTAGTCATTCGAAACAAGGCTAGGCTGGTTGCAGTGGTACTCCTGTGTTGAGGGTGCGGATTTCGAGGAGACTTTTGCCCTGTAGCTCGTCTTGAGGCCATTAGAATTCTGCTTGCCTTTGCAGCTTCTAAAGGTTTCAAGCTTTACCAGATGGACGTCAAGAGTGCCTTTCTCAATGGCTTCATTGAGGAAGAAGTTTATGTCAGACAACCTCCAGGTTTCGAGAACCCTAAATACCCTAGTCATGTCTTCAAGCTTTTCAAAGCGTTGTATGGACTTAAGCAAGCCCCTAGAGCTTGGTATGAGAGGCTTAAGTCCTATCTATTGAGACATGATTTTGAGATGGGTAAAGTTGACAAGACCTTGTTCATTCGTCGGCTTGGCAATGACTTTCTGCTCGCCCAAATCTATGTCGATGACATCATCTTTGGCGGCTCTTCTCATGCTCTAGTTTCACAGTTCTCGGATGTCATGAGCACCGAGTTTGAGATGAGTATGATGGGTGAGTTGACTTTCTTCCTTGGCTTCCAGATCAAGCAGACTCGGGAGGGTACCTTCTTGCATCAAGGCAAGTACACCCGTGACCTCCTGAGACGTTTCGACATGAGTGATGGAAAGCCGGTGTCAACTCCGATGGCTTCTACGGCCACACTTGACCCAGATGAAGACGGCGAGCCAGTTGATCAAAAAGAGTTCAGAAGTATGATTGGCTCTCTCTTGTACCTCACTGCCTCGAGACCGGACATACACTTCTCTGTGTGTCTTTGTGCGGTTTGAGGCTTCTCCTCGCGTATCTCACCGCCCGGTGAAGCGCATCTTCGGTACCTTCGAGCTACCATTGACTATGGTATCGGTACTCTTCCTCATCTGTCTATCCCTTAGAGCCTATTCGGATGCGCACTTTGCGGTCAGAGGATAGATAGGAGCACACCGCACCGCCAGTTCATTGGCACTTCTCTCGTTTCTTGGTCTTCGAGGAAGCAGTCCGGTGTTGCACAGTCCACCGTAGAGGCCGAGTACGTTGTTGCAGCCAGTTGCTGTAGCCAAGTGCTTTGGATGGTCTCGACTCTGCGGGACTTTGGGTTAGCTATCGACCGTGTTCCGCTCTTTTGCGATAACACGTCTGCGATTAGCATTACTAAGAACCCAGTGCAGCACTCTCGGACCAAGCACATCGATATCAGATATCATTTTCTTCGAGACCATGTAGAGAAGGGTGACATCGTGCTTCAGTTTGTAGAGAGTGACCACCAGCTGGCTGATATCTTCACCAAGCCTTTGGATAGCACGAGGTTTTCACTCATGGGAGAGCTTGGGGTGGTTTGTCCTTATGGACTGTTGTGAGGGGAGCTTTGGGCTTTCATCGCTTTATCATATTATTTATGCTTCTGTCTCCTTACTATTGCATCGCATCTGCGGGTGCATTGGGTTTTAGTCCTTCTAGCATAGGTTAGAGTGTATCTCTTGCTGAGTTGCTTAGACTTCTTGCTCTTATCTTATGCTTTCAGGATAGTTGTTTCTTATCTCACTAGGTTGAGCTCACTCACTTCTTTTAGGTTCTAACGAGGTTGGGCCACTCTCGGGTGAGGCAGTGCGTGTTTGCTCTCTAGTGTGTGTTTTCTCGACGGTGATGTCACAGAGTCATATGGGGTAGATAAGAGTTAGTCTGAGTCATTAGTATTCTCTATCTTATCTATGCTTTAAGGACTGCCTTTCTTGATTTCTTTGTCAGCTTCTCGTTTTTATTGCTTTGGTTCAGGGGGAGTTCATTTGGGAACTTTTAGATCTTCATATTGACATAACTCAACTTGAACTAAAAGCTGCATCATATGTTAAGAGGGAGCTGAATTTTCTTACATTTTAGCATTTTGCATTGTAAGATAACTACATGGAGCCTTGATTATTATCCATTGATGACATGCTTAAAATGCTTTACATCTTGCCATGACTTGTGCTTATTTGCTACATTTATCATGACTTCATATATGTAAACTAGCTTGTGCTATGATAAGTTAATTAAACTTGCTCAATTTGAACTAAAACTTATCATGTTAGCACTCGAGTTTAGTCTTTCTTGAGCTATCCTTTTATGATCCATGCCATGTCTAATAGGCTGAGTTGAGCGTTGAATCTCTATTGAGCCTTAGTTTGAGCTGTTTTAAGTCTCTTAATGATGCATAAGCTAGTACAATCTGTTAAAAAGCAAAAAGATCTCTTTTGTGCGAAAAACTGATTTCGCCAATTCTTTCTCATGAGACGGCTTGCCATTGCACTAGGCATGAACTCAAGGGGAGGTTTGGATGACCTAGACTATCTTCTTAAGCTTCTTGCTTGGAGTAGTCGCATAAGGCTTGAGATCTAGCACATGATAAAAATATTGGTTGGAAATGACCATAAGTTTCAAAAGAAAATATGTCATTTGTGCTCAA
This sequence comes from Bonia amplexicaulis, assembly GCA_036346245.1. Classification (NCBI taxonomy): domain Eukaryota; kingdom Viridiplantae; phylum Streptophyta; class Magnoliopsida; order Poales; family Poaceae; genus Bonia; species Bonia amplexicaulis. The sequence continues at coordinate 8,758,359 of CM070769.1, forward strand.
TTTGCTTAAGCTACTAAAAGAACCAAGTACTTGAACTAATGTTTCACTCTTGAGCATATAGCACTCTATTTGGACTCAATATTAGCTTCTTGGTTCCGCTTAGCTTAATTGACATGGCCTGCATCATCCTTGGATGTCTCTAGCTAGACTTTGCTCATTGATGACTTAATTTGTTCACAAATTGCACTATAATTCAGATTGTCATCTCTTTGGTTTAGCTAGCATATACATATCTTGTCATGATCTAGATAGCATATTTATGTGTTATGGCTTGATGTAATCCTTATGGTCATTTTGGATAATTCTCATGGCTCTAAATGCTTAGAATAAATAAACTTCAGCCATTTCATCTAAATCATGATATATTCTCTCCTTTGCATCCTTGATGTGTTTATTGCCAAAAGGGGGAGAATAGTTTTGGGAGCTTTGAGGAAAACTTGTTCTTTCTTTTGCTCCTTCTGTCGACATGGTCATTAGCTTCACTCTTTTTTTATGGACCATGTTAGACTCTTCAAACTCAACATTGTGCTTTTTCTGGGTTTGTCAATATACTCATCAAGGGGGAGATTGAGAGACCATGTGGAGGTCATCCCGTTGTGTATGATGAGTAATTGACATCGTTTTAAGAAAAGTCGAGTTTGAGTCGGTTGGTTCGGACCTAGACGTTGCGCGGCGTAACGGGCTCGGTCGGACTTGGTCGAACCTAGTCGTTTGGGTTTAGGTTGCATATTCAGATGACTCGGCTGTGTTTGATCTCTATTTACGCTTTCATGTATCGGCGGTGCTATTTGACGTGTTTCTTGTGCGTGATTGCGGGACGTCGAGACGGAGTCGTGGCGAGACACGAGGTGACCGGACTAGGCGCAGGTGGCGCTGAGGTCAGAACGGTCGTGATGTGTCGAAGACGACGTAGACTCGAGGTGGTTGCGAGGCATGCGAGGCAAGGAGCGTGGAAGCTTCCCGGAAGGTGCAGGAGGGGCGAAACGGGAATTTCGCAAAAGCTACACAAGCGGGAGCAGGCGCCGTTGGATTTAGCGGGTGTAACGGGGCGGAGACCCGTTAGCCAAGGCTATAAATAGAGGAGAGGGGCTGTATGCCTCCTTATGGCTTCTAGAATGGATTAGGATTTCAATTGAGTCAAAAGAGGCTTTAGAAGTTTGTTTGCTTTTAAGCCTTAGTTGTTGGGAGAGAGCAGGTGGCAAGAGAGAGTCTAGGAGAGCTCACAATGTTTTTGTGAAGTGGTCTCACGTAGCTTTCTTCTCCTCCCCTGTTCTTGAGTTCATGTGTTCTTGAGAGATGAACATGGAGAGAGCTGTTTGATCCTACTTGTATTTTCTTTTCCTGTTCAATTGTTCATGCATATGGGGACTCTTTGTAACCCTTGTTGATTGGAAATGAAAATCTCTGAAGTTCTGCTCTCTGTTCTTATTTTCTCTACGATGCTCTCATGGCTAAATTCTTGAGATTTTGAGTTTTGTTGTTTCTCTTGCGGGTGAGTAGTAAAATGGGTTGCTCTATGATGGAATTACATTTCTAGACCTTTTGTTTATCTTCTCTAAAGAGCAAATCAAAGTTAATTTCAGTTTTAACTTTTCAGCCTCCTCTGTTCATACTTTCTTGTTCTAGGGTTTTGTTGAAATTCGTGTTTCCCTTCAAGAGGTAGGATGAAATCTGATATCTAGAGCCCTGTGGCTATTGCTAACATATCCTCAAATTTTCATGACCAAAGGATCAAAGGAGAGAGAGTAATTTGGATTTTGGACATCTCTCTGAAAAAGTTACAGTTTTGTCAAAATCTGAACTTCTTGATCGTGTGGTTGATTCCTCTGTTACTTGAGGTCTTGATGATATTTAGATCAAGTTCTTGATCTTGTGGGCTGAAAAGTATAGCTAAATTTCATCATTATCTCAGTTTGCTTGTGGTTTGAATGTTTTCTTTTATGCTGAATCTTTCCTGCTCACGGTCAGTTATTCGGTTGCATCTCTGAACTTCATCTAGCCGACTGCAGTCTCTGAACTTTCAGCTAGTTTGCAGTTTACTATTCAAGTTCATTTTCGATCGCATTCATTTGTTGCTCCATTCTTTAGTTCGATCATAGTCTTCAATTGTGAAGCTGCACTGAGATTTTCGACTAGATATTTTGGTACATTTTCATCTAGCGTTTCAGCTTCTATCTCGGTTTTGGACAGCAAAGTAAAACTGCAGTTACGATTTCTAGTTCTGCTCGACAGCAAGATATTTTCAGTTTTGGTCGCTGAATTTTCAGAGTTTCATCACTGCAGTCAAACACTGTTTCGACCACTTCTTCTGCAGTTTTGATCCATTTGGTGAAATTCTTCTCAATTTTCAAGGATTGCAACATGCAGATTTCGATTTCTAATTTCAGTTTCGATGAGTTGCGAATTCAGATTTCGGTTTGCTTTTCGGTTTTGATTTGAGTGTGGGCAGTTTTCATATTGCAGCAGCAATTACTTTTTCTTCTCTGTTTTCAGCTGCAAGTTCAGTGCAGTTTGTGCTCTCTAAAGCCTGATTTCATATCTGCATTTTGTGCTCATTTAAAGTCTTTTAGCAAATCTGTTTGACTGCAGCTTGTTGTTAGATTTACATGCATATGTTCTATTCTCTGCACTTCATTCCCTGCAGTCCAGTTTTCAGTTTTTGGTCAAGCAGTTGATTCTTCAGTGAGTTAGTAGGCGTGACTTCTGTCTCCACTTTTGTTGATCTTGTTTGTCTCTCTTGCGAGCTTTTTGAGTCGATCGACAAAACTCTTCTCTTTGCATTCAATGAACTATCATTTTTCCCTCTTCATAGCTATCTAGCTATCGGAGACGAGAATCGACTGTGAATACTTAGGGCTAAATTTTGAAAAGGCACCATTCACCCCCCCTCTGTTGCCATATCCGGTCCTACAGCATGCTAATGCCCTAAGACTTGAAAGAATTAGCATGATATTTATTTAAGACTTATATCTAAAGTCATCTTATTATTATTATTATTATTAACTATGGTGATAATAGTCAGGGTTCTCGAGTGTTCAAGGGTGGTGTACATATATTATTAACATAGCAAATGGGTAATAGCTACCTTACAAGTAGCATAATCTTGTACATAAAATAAAGCATGCATGATTGACTAGATTCTCCGACCGTAAGGAATCAGATAGCGAGGATTGGATTTGCCGACGAGGAGGGTTGGCCGGAGTTGGAGAAGAGCCCATTGTCGGGGAGCTGCAAAGGAGGAGAAGCCAATTAGGCTTGCTGGGAGCATTAGAGGGGTAAGAGAAACTTAAGGAAAGAGGCAATGCCGAGGGTGGTTCTCCAAGATGAGCTGGCGACGACGGTGGCTGAAGGAACTTCTGGCGGCGGTAATTTTGAGCTCCAGGAATTAGAGCGTGGAGTGGGAGGTGGATGAGGAGCAATCGGGGAATTGATTGGGCTTTTATAGCTAGGGAAGGGAGTGGGGAGCATTGGGTGAGTTAAGGCGCTCGGTAGTGATTCCTCTGTCGTGCACTCAAGTAGAGGGAGGGCGAGGCTAAGGCTAGCGCCGAGCTAGGGCAAAGAGGAGGGGAAGATACAAGGTCACGGCTTACTGAGGAGTCAATATGCGCAGGGAAGAGGCAAGGCTGACCGGGCATTTGCCGCGGAGGCCACGGGGCAAAGCTCAATGGGAGGGGCGGCAAGGCTAAGCAGGAGGAGTGACATGAGCTCAGCGCAGGCAGCTTTAAGGCAGTGAGGCATCAATGCCACAGCTAGCACGCGCTGGCCTAGATGCAACAACAAAACCGGGGTGGCTTCGGCGGTTGACCACGACGGTGATTAGAGGGACAACACGCAGAGGAGCTAGGGGGTGAGGCGAGCATCTAGGCCTGAGAGGAGGAGTACGGGCCGATGACGGAGCTGCCACGGGGAGAGCTAGCACCGGGGAGGAGAGGAGCATCCAAGGCGGCGGCAGCGGCGCCATCAAGACGGTGGCTTGGGCGAGAACAGAGGAGGGAAGGAATGAAGGAAGGGGAAAGGGGAAAAGAGGGCTAGGCCGGTTGAGCAGGCCGAAAGGCCCAAGGAACCAAGAAAAGAAAAGGAGGCCTAGCGGACTCTTGGGCCGAAAAAAAGAAAGGGCGGCCAATGGAAAATTTTGAATTTTTGGCGGGAGAAAGGAAATTAAGCAAGATAAACAAAACTAGGAAACGAAATTTAAACTCAGGCTTTTGAACTTTATACACCAGTTTCAGCAAATAACATCGAATTACAGCACCAAGTAACAAACCCAAATATGGGATGTTACAAATATGTTGTAGTTAACCTTTGAAAAGATTGACTATTAATCTTTATCTTCAATTCTATAAATAATTCAGTTGTGATTATGGTCGTCGGTTCAACACCTCCACCTAAAAAGGATCTTCTATAGAGAATTGTGCATGTATCTGTGACGTGTGTTGTAGTTCTCAGTGGCTATCTGTTGAACATATGTGGTTTGCTATGTACTTACATTTTACATATGTGGTTTGCTATGTACTCACATTTTATACATATAGTTGATCTAGTACAACTTACTCAAATATAAAGGGAAACTCACATGACTACAGCATATGATCTAATTTTTCCTTTTATTCTACCTTTTTATTTCTTCTCAAATAATGTCTCATACTCGCTACTCCATGCATGTGTTCTAGTATGTCCCCTTTCTTTTCTTCAAACTGCATGCAGCTTCTCTCTTTCCTTTTTGAATTGAAAGTGATACAGTTTTCATCTGTGATTATTCCAATTTTAGTCCCTTTAGTTATGATGACGTGCTCAGTTCCGTTTCTGGGTTCTCGGTGCTCTTTTGTGTTGTTTCCGGACAGATTCTTGGTAGAGAGGGAGGCAATCGATTGTTGGTGGTTCTTGATTTTGCGCCTATGATCTTAATTTCTAGCTAGCTTGCCGTTCTTGAATTGTGTTGGAATCAGACGATCTCTTAGTTAGTTCTTGGGGCATCCCCTCATTTTTTTCTTGGATCGGAGATAAAGGTGTTAAACATGTGGCACGGTTATGCATTGAACACTTTCAGTTGTCACATCAACTTGGAATCCAATACATGACTGATAACTCTGGTGATTACAAGCAACTGAACTTATTAGCACGTAAGGCATGTTACAGATGGAGGAAAGTGCATTCCATACATGTTCTTTCTACAATTCCATACATGACAACATGGACATATCTCAAAACACAAGATCAGCACACATGTCCCAGATTGTGTAGTGATTTCACAAAGTTTCAACGTTGATGAACATCTTAGGAAGAACCTAAGAGCATCTTTGGTTTCAGCAAAACGAACTCCGTGTACCCGCTCCACGCTAGACGAGCTCGTGCACCGCCAATGTAAGATGCTAGTTCTTGCAATCACATCATGAGAAGTGGGAGGAGAAGGAGCTAGTTCTCGCTATCGTGCTTGGAGAAAGAGGGAACGAGGAAGAGGAAGATGGGAAAAGGACCGATGACAAGGCGGATAAATGTTTATTTAAAAATAATTTTATTTGTTTTATGAATTTTTGAGGTGTTACATAAATCACCTGGGTTCCTTTATTTCCACTGCAAGTACTCTCTTTGTGAACTTTTGGCTGGTCGACCTCTTTTGTGCAAAACTCAGTCTTAGAAACCTATATATACCGCTTAATATTATGTGTTGCCTTCTCAATTCTGCAGTACCCCGTGCTCTTTCATTTCCCAACACAGAACCAGCCAAAAAGAAAAAAAGATGTTATGTTAAGCTAAAATTACAACCTTTTCCTAAATTATGAACCATCAGCGTTGCTTATCCACACGAACAAATTAGAGGTTTTGACAGTCTCAATTAGATAACTGTGTCATCAGGAACATGGGAAAGCAATACTGACCATTAACCGTTTTAATTAATGTTTTGAAGTCTTGCGTTGCGTGTCTTTGTAATTATCCCATGTACATATGTCATGAGCTCTGGGATCAAGAGACTCTCCTATTGTGAGCTTGTAACAGCCCAGCTGTTTATTTCAAATTTTTAGATAAAAAAAATTTAAAATTAAATTAATTTGGTTTAAAATAAAAATAAGAGTTTTGTTTGTGTAAAATTTGAATTTAGTTTTGCCCTAATTTTCTGTTTTTAAGAAAGATAGATTTGAAAAGTAATTTAAGTAAAAACATAAAAATATTATTAAATAAAATGAGATTTTGATTTTATATAAAAAAAATCCTAATTCAAATTAATTAATTGGATTTGTTTGGCCTTTATTTGGTGTTCTGAGTTTTTCTGGAGTTTTAAAATCTATTTTGAAAATAAAAAGTATTTTAACTATGAAAATTAAAATACCAACAGTAGTTGGAAATATTTTTATTAAGTCCAAAATGTCTCCAGGAAGTTCTTTGAATGTTTCTGGAACTTTGGAATTAATTTTATATTTTTCTGAGCTTTATTGAATTTTCTGGTATTTTCTGAAAATCTAAATCAAATTTAATTCTCTGCGGCCCGATCTAATCTCGTGCGTCCATCTTCACCTAACTCCTTCGCTCTCCATCCGATGGTCCCGATTTCCTCCTTGCGCCACATCGCTCATCCGATCGTCCGCTCTTTCCTCTCTCTCTTCTCTCTCGTTGATAACCCGGTCCCACCTGTTAGTGAATAAAATTATTTTCCTTTACAAAAATAATTTGGTCAGAAAATTAAAATCTTTGCTGGCGTCATAAATTCCTTTTCCTTAGAAAAATAATTCATTTCAAAATCATTTCCTTGATGACGTCATAATTTGATTTTTCAGTTCAAAATAATTCCGTAAAATCGGTTTATTCTTTCTCTCTTTTCAAACTTCCGAGAGCCCGTTCTTTTCGTTTTAACTCTGATTGAGCTCATTAAAATTTATAAATTCATCTAAAATTCTAATCTATCCATTTATACCATATTTCAAATTTTTGAAAATTTTGAATTTATTTGGTTTAAACTAAATCTTAATTAGAATTTTTATTTTATAAAATAAAATTAAATATTAATATTTGCTAAAAATATTTTATTTGAGTTCTTTGAGTCTCAAAGAAGTTTAGAAATTTTTTTCAGATTTTTCGGAAATTGTTTGAGCTCAATTCTAAAATCCCAAATAAAAATAAAAAAAAAGAAAGAGGAGAGAGGATGAACAGTACCGCGCGGTACTGTTCATCTTCCCAACCGTCGCGCAGGCCCGAGCGTCGCTCGCCATGGCTGGAATTTTCAAACTTTCATATCTTTTGATTTTCTCAACCGTTTTTCGTGAAATCAAGTGCGTTAACTTCCTCTCATCAAGAGCATTCCATTCCTAACCGTTTCCCCACTCCTTTATGCACATTTTCACGAGAAAACGAACCGCCACCGAAAGACATTCGTTCGTTTGATCTCCCTCTCTGGTCCACCTCCACCCCTGTGAAAGAGAGCACCGGGTGCCATTTCTCATCCTCATCCACCCCCGAAAATCTCAAGTGCTCTCTCCATTTCTTCTCTCCACAATCACCGTTTTTCTTTTGTGAACCAATCGGCGTTCTCCGGCCGATTGCGCCGCCTACAGTGGAGTCCGGTCACTTTTGACCACACCATTGGCTTTGGCTTCTCGCGTTCTACGTGGTGCTCCCCCTCGCCTTCACCGGAGCATCACCGGAGCATCGCCGGACCACCGTGGCCAAACCGCGCCATCGTTTCTCTCCTCGTTGCGCGCCGACCGTGGGTGTTCCGTCAAAACCAAGGTGAGCATTGTGTTCCCGACGTTCTCCTCTTCGTTTCGCCGCAAACCTCACCCTCTAACTCCTCTCCGTTTGCCCGGAATGCCGATGCCAACCCGCCGGTCGCCAAATGTCTTCTCCGCCATGTTTCGTCACCATCCGATGTTCGTTGGCCGAGCCGTCTGTACCGTTGAGTTCGCCTCGACGCGTTCTACGCCATGCTTCTATCGCCATCACTCGAAGACTCCCTGAGTCCTCGTCGACCTGGTCGAGCCAGACGCTGAAACAATGCCTTCGCGCGTACACCACTTTTTCGGTAAGCGCTTTGATTTCTGTTCGCGTCATATCGTGTCCTAGCCTCCAAACAATTTATCTACCATTTTATTTAATTTTTCGTGGAGCCAATTGTCAGAAATTGAACTTTCCGCAAAAATGGCCGTTTTTGACTCCCGACGCCGATTCGTCGTCTCTGTTGAGTTTTAGCCTGTGCCGTAATTTTTCTTAGACTTGCCTCGCCGCGTTCTACGTCGTGCTTACTTCCATTTCCCCAAAAAGCCTCCACAAATTTTTGCCTCCGACACCTCGCCATGGCCGCCAATGGCATCTCGTGTCCCCATCTATCCGGAGGTGTTTTCCCCAATCCATTCGCGTCACATCGTGCCAAACCACCCCAGGTAGCTACCTTTAAAATGGTTTTGGATTCGCTTCACCGAGCACCAAGATATCAAGTTTTTCCTTTTTCTCTACCGTCGTCGTTCAAACGTCGATTGTATAAATCTCCGATGAAGTTTCAGCTTAGCCAATAATTTTCCTAGCTTCACCATGTCGTGTTCTACCCTGTGCTCACCCTACATCTCCACGTTCTATACCCGGTACTATCTCCTTCCAACTTGCCGTTGTCCTTTTGCCGTCACTACTGTTTTTCTCTCACCGCCAGTGATTGCCGCCGTTTCTCGATGCCGTACCCACGTCACCATCTTCGCCTCGTCGCCGGGGTTCCATATTGTCCATTCGCCACCACCTCGCAACCAATCGACACCGCACTGTTCAAAAAGGAATTCTCAGATTTTGTTATCATTTCATGTGATATCTAAAACTTCCAATTACTCGTTCTCCCTCATTCGAACTCCGAATCCGTTGATTCTTTCTCCTAAATTCATCTAAAATCTTAACCTTTCCTCCAGTATATATATTTTATATTTTTGTGATTTTATTTGTATTTATTTATTCTTTTGTATTAAATCGTTTCGCAGTAGAATCCGACGTCACAGAAGAATTTGTCGACCCGCAGCAAGAAAGTCAAGACACCGCACACGAAGGCAAGTCTCCTTTGATCATCTTGAACCTATGTTTGAGAAATTTTTTTAAATTATTTTAAAAGTTAATGCATTGCTATGTTACATAAAATGATAATTTCTGTTGTAGAAGTAATAGTTAAACCGATGATTGTTATGCCCTCATTTGACATTGACAACCATGTACCTTTGACACCCTAGGATTTTCTTTGTCTCATTATTGAGATTATTACAAATTCTTTGATAATTGTTGTATCGGTAGTAAGATGCTTAGACATGCTTTATAACTTTAGTAACCTTGGAATGGTAATTACATTTTAGTGATCTATTCTTTTGTTCAGATGTGAGTGGCAATTGGTGTTGCCACGGTTCTTGTGAAATAAAACAGAATTTTGAAAATTGTTTAGACTGGGGCGGATGGTTGGTTTGGATTGGTGCTGTTAGCACGAGATCTTGAAAAGTGTATGTTCCGCCCTAGTCGATTAAGGACCGACTCTTGTGTTTGTCCAGTCTGAGCACTACCGTACAACCACATGTCTATATGGGTACGACCTAGGCGATTAACTTATGATAGACTAGTTTAGGTACCACCGATGGAAAGTGGATACCGTGGGTTCTTGGTTATTCACAGTGAGGGACGTGGTTCTTGTACTCATACGGCGCAAGAGGGGCTTCATCGGGTGGTTAACCCTTCACGGTGAAACCTCGGTGGTGGTGTCTAGCTAGACTAGAGTAAGGTAAAGGCTTTGTGATGAATTATCGGGTCTCATGCCTAAGGAAGCATCTTGACTATTAAGATAACTTGTCTCTTGTGGGTAAAGTGTACAACCTCTGCAGTGTAAAACTATTCGAATAGCCGTGCCCACGGTCAAGGCGGCAAGGAATGCTTTCACATGGTAGATCTTTATTTTGGTTTTAAAATAAAAGTTTTGGGAAGCCGAAGTGGTTGGAACTCCGGAGTTGTCTGGCGAGTGTAGCCGGTGTGGGTGGTGTAACTGTTTTCTTGAACTTTGGCGGTTAGCCGATTGTTTAGTGTGGGTGGTTTAACCCGTGGTTTTGAACTTTGGCGGTTAGCCGATTGTTTAGTGATGGTGGTTGAAACATTCACTATAAAGTTGTCAATAGTTTCATTAAAGCAATTACTTTATTAAACCGATGCCTTGAAAATATTTAATGGTATTTGAAATAAAATATTGCTTTGTGCAAAAGAACCAGTAAAACCTTCCTTTGTTAAGCCCCGCATCTATTGCATTTTCCCAAGACTTGCGGAGTACTTTATGTACTCACATGCTACACTTAAAACAAAATCTCAGAGGATTATGAAGCTCAAGAAGGAGATTACGACTACTTGGCGTGTGGATTCGACGAAGGCTTTCGGAGTACTAGGTTGCGCTTCCCGGTCAATTGCACGTGGCGTATTGATGGGTCTTCATTGGATTTATCTTTTGCTTCCGCTGTGCTTTATCTTTTGTGAGTTTGCGAGGTCTTGAAACCTCAGTTGTAATAAAGAGGCCTTTTAGTGCATACTCTCTATTTATTGTAATAAAGCGTTGTTGGTTATGTATTCATCATTGTTTGTTGTGTGCACTAGCTTTGATCCGGGACTAGTCTTTGTAATACACGAGGGTCCGGATTCGGAAATCCGGGGTCCCGACAGAGATGGTATCAGAGCCAATTTGACTGTAGGACGTGACCTAGTTAGAATAGTCGTTAGTAGAAGAGCTTCAAAATTTATTTTGTAAAATAAAAATTTAATAATGTGCTATCCTCATCTTTTCTCTTCTTTTTATTCTTACCTTCATCATGGTATTCTTCCTTCTCTATCTACTTATTTCCTTTTTGGAATGATAATTGTATCCCCTTCCCTCTATAATTTCTACAGATGGCTCAATAAGGTTGCACTTGGAGAAGCACGTCATCGTGAAGGAGCGAGGAATAGTTCTTTAGTGGTAGTGCCCAAGTAAAGTGCTACGATTTTAGAACGCTTATATACTATTTGTTTGTGTGCTAGATGCACTGTACCAAGTCTTTGTATACTTGTAGTACAGCCATCCTTAAAACTATCTTAATTTCAAGCTAAGTTTCGTCTAAGTCGGTGTTTAGTCGTTCCCGATCTCTTATCTATGCTACTTCCTCTTATCTTTTCTAACCCTAGTTACCATAATAATTGCAAGCTCCAATTCTTTCACTGTGATCCAAGTTTGGAGAATTTTGGAGACCAAGAAATATGGAAGACAACAAACGATAGAAAGTACTCTTATCGGGAAGGCGCCATAATCGGTGGATGTCAAGTTAGGTAATTTGGAGAATTATTGCTAGTGTGATATAGGTGGATGTAGAATTGGCAAGATTGGAGAGGATTAAGATAAAAAGGTATATTTGTGGATACCAATTGATCATAGATAAATCTAAAGAGTGTCATCTTTGTGGATTGACTAGAGAATAAGTACAAAGTTGAACTTGGTGGAGATAATTAGATCATGAGAAAAGTCTAAACTTTGCCTTGGATTTATTATCTAGGATTGAAAGGTGCAATTGGATGTAAAACAAGATTTTTGTTGAAGGATTATTTGTGATCATTGGAGAATTAGTATTGAGAGATTGATCCAGCAAAGGAGAGATTAAAAGATTAAGAAGTTGAATTACCATAAACAATTTTGGGTGATTTGGTTGAATCATGAAGAGTGGATGAATTTTGTGGAGTTAATTGATTATTAGAGTTTGGTGGATCTATTGATGATGAGTGGATACTAGTGGAGTTCTAGAAGATAATACACTTAGATATCTTGGTGGATTAATTTTATCTTTGCAAAGTGGACTGTGAAATGTCAAATTAAATTTGGTGGATTTAATAGATCATTACTAGATAGTTGGATTTGAGCTAATGGGATTAACTAGATTATTTAAGGATGTTCAAATGGATAATCTGGAGGATTTAAATTATGGGAGATAGATTGAGAGATTGTCTGGTAAGAATTAATTGAGTATTAAATTGATTAGATGATCTTGAAATTTATTGATGATTACTAGAAGGTTGGATTATTTGATCGGAGTTGTGGATCTATTAGATTGGATAATGATCATAAAGCAATTGGTGGATATCACAAATTACAATGTTATTGGATTCTTGATAGAAAAATTCTATGGTTTGTCGTCAATTCAAATTAGAGCAAAGAATAAAGGTTTGTGGGATTATTTGTGAAATCAATAAGGTGCATTTGTGGTATATGATATTGGAATCAAGCATCTTTGGAAAGTTGAGATAATTATGTCTTTCTCGGATAAACACTTGCAAGTTAAGCCCTTTTTGGTGGAATTCTGAATTAATCGATAGGATAAGGGCAGTTGAAGTTAACTCAGAGCTTGCAGCCGACTAAAGATGTACCATTCCAATTTGTTGTTGTCTTCTGTATTTCTCAGTTAAAGGAATACTTAATTGTACCGAAGGACAAATTATAATCATGAAGGAAGCTGAACAAGACACAAGAAGCAAGACCATCAAATTCTATAAGTGCAGAGGAGCAACCAAACAGAATCAGAAGCAACTTGGAGCGTGAGGCAGATCTAAGAGCCGAGTTTCCCTCTCCTTTCTTTTTCCTAGTCCGTCCGAATCTCGGGGACGAGATTCTTTCCAAGGGGGGTAGTTTGTAACAGCCCAGCTGTTTATTTCAAATTTTTGGATAAAAAAAAATTTAAAATTAAATTAATTTGGTTTAAAATAAAAATAAGAGTTTTGTTTGTGTAAAATTTGAATTTAGTTTTGCCCTAATTTTCTGTTTTTAAGAAAGATAGATTTGAAAAGTAATTTAAGTAAAAACATAAAAATATTATTAAATAAAATGAGATTTTGATTTTATATAAAAAAATCCTAATTCAAATTAATTAATTGGATTTGTTTGGCCTTTATTTGGTGTTCTGAGTTTTTCTGGAGTCTTAAAATCTATTTTGAAAATAAAAAGTATTTTAACTATGAAAATTAAAATACCAACAGTAGTTGGAAATATTTTTATTAAGTCCAAAATGTCTCCAGGAAGTTCTTTGAATGTTTCTGGAACTTTGGAATTAATTTTATATTTTTCTGAGCTTTATTGAATTTTCTGGTATTTTCTGAAAATCTAAATCAAATTTAATTCTCTGCGGCCCGATCTAATCTCGTGCGTCCATCTTCACCTAACTCCTTCGCTCTCCATCCGACGGTCCCGATTTCCTCCTTGCGCCACATCGCTCATCCGATCGTCCGCTCTTTCCTCTCTCTCTTCTCTCTCGTTGATAACCTTGGGTCCCTTTGTTAGTGAATAAAATTATTTTCCTTTACAAAATAATTTGGTCAGAAAATTAAAATCTTTGCTGGCGTCATAAATTCCTTTTCCTTAGAAAAATAATTCATTTCAAAATCATTTCCCTTGATGACGTCATAATTTGATTTTTCAGTTCAAAAATAATTCCAGAAAATCGGTTTATTCTTTTCTCTCTTTTCAAACTTCCGAGAGCCCGTTCTTTTTCGTTTTAACTCCGATTGAGCTCATTAAAATTTATAAATTCATCTAAAATTCTAATCTATCCATTTATACCATATTTCAAATTTTTGAAAATTTTGAATTTATTTGGTTTAAACTAAATCTTAATTAGAATTTTTATTTTATAAAATAAAATTAAATATTAATATTTGCTAAAATATTTTATTTGAGTTCTTTGAGTCTCAAAGAAGTTTAGAAATTTGTTTCAGATTTTTCGGAAATTGTTTGAGCTCAATTCTAAAATCCCAAACAAAAAAAAAAAAAAAGAGGAGAGAGGATGAACAAGACCGTGATGCATTCATCTTCCCAACCGTCAGTGCCCGCCCGGCGCCGCCGCCATGGTGGAATTTTCAAACTTTCATATCTTTTGATTTTCTCAACCGTTTTCGTGAAATCAAGTGCGTTAACTTCCTCTCATCAAGAGCATTCCATTCCTAACCGCTTCCCACTCCTTTATGCACATTTTCACGAGAAAACGAACCGCCACCGAAAGACATTCGTTCGCTTGATCTCCTCTCTGGTCCACCTCCACCCTGTGAAAGAGAGCACCGGTGCCATTTCTCATCCTCATCCACCCCGAAAATCTCAAGTGCTCTCCATTTCTTCTCTCCACAATCACCGTTTTCTTTTGTGAACCAATCGGCGTTCTCCTACCGATTGCGCGCTCTGATGGAGTCCGGTCACTTTGACCACACCATTGGCTTTGGCTTCGCGTTTCACGTGGTGCTCCCTCGCCTTCAGGAGCATCACCGAGCATCGCCGACCACCGTGGCCAAACCGCGCCATCGCTTTCTCCTCTCGCGCCGACCGTGGGTGTTCCGTCAAAACCAAGGTGAGCATTGTGTTCCCGACGTTCTCCTCTTCGTTTCGCCGCAAACCTCACCTCTAACTCCTCTCCGCTTGCCCGAATGCCGATGCCAACCCGCCGGTCGCCAAATGTCTTCTCCGCCATGTTTCGTCACCATCCGATGTTCGTTGGCCGAGCCGTCTGCACCGCTGAGTTCGCCTCGACGCGTTTCACGCCATGCTTCTATCGCCATCACTCAAGACTCCACGAGTCCTCGCCGACTGGTCGAGCCGCATGAAACAATGCCTTCGCTGCACACCACTTTTTCGGTAAGCGCTTTGATTTCTGTTCGCGTCATATCGTGTCCTAGCCTCCAAACAATTTATCTACCATTTTATTTAATTTTTCGTGGAGCCAATTGTCGAAATTGAACTTTCCGCAAAATGGCGTTTTGACTCCGACGCCGATCTGCTCGTCTCTGTTGAGTTTTAGCTTTGTGCCGTAATTTTCTTAGACTTGCCTCGCGCGTTCTACGTCGTGCTTACTTCCATTTCCCAAAAGCCTCCACAAATTTTTGCCTCCGACACCGCCATGGCCGCCAATGGCATCTCGTGTCCCCATCTATCCGGAGGTGTTTTCCCCAATCCATTCGCGTCACATCGTGCCAAATCACCCCAGGTAGCTACCTTTAAAATGGTTTTGGATTCGCTTCACCGAGCACCAAGATATCAAGTTTTTCCTTTTTCTCTACCGTCGTCGTTCAAACGTCGATTGTATCGTCTCCGATGAAGTTTCAGCTTAGCCAATAATTTTCCTAGCTTCACCATGTCGTGTTCTACCCTGTGCTCACCCTACATCTCCACGTTCTATACCCGGTACTATCTCCTTCCAACTTGCCGTTGTCCTTTGCCGTCACCATCGCTTTTCTCTCACCGCCGATGATTGCCGCCGTTTCTCGATGCCGCACCACGCCACCATCTTCGCCTCGTCGCCGGGTTCCATATTGTCCATTCGCCACCACCCGCAACCAATCGACACCGACTGCTCAAAAGGAATTCTCGATTTTGTTATCATTTCATGTGATATCTAAAACTTCCAATTACTCGTTCTCCCTCATTCGAACTCCGAATCCGTTGATTCTTTCTCCTAAATTCATCTAAAATCTTAACCTTTCCTCCAGTATATATATTTTATATTTTTGTGATTTTATTTGTATTTATTTATTCTTTTTGTATTCGTCGTTTCGCGCGTAGAATCCGACGTCACAGAAGAATTTGTCGACCCGCAGCAAGAAAGTCAAGACACCGCACACGAAGGCAAGTCTCCTTTGATCATCTTGAACCTATGTTTGAGAAATTTTTTTAAATTATTTTAAAAGTTAATGCATTGCTATGTTACATAAAATGATAATTTCTGTTGTAGAAGTAATAGTTAAACCGATGATTGTTATGCCCTCATTTGACATTGACAACCATGTACCTTTGACACCCTAGGATTTTCTTTGTCTCATTATTGAGATTATTACAAATTCTTTGATAATTGTTGTATCGGTAGTAAGATGCTTAGACATGCTTTATAACTTTAGTAACCTTGGAATGGTAATTACATTTTAGTGATCTATTCTTTTGTTCAGATGTGAGTGGCAATTGGTGTTGCCACGGTTCTTGTGAAATAAAACAGAATTTTGAAAATTGTTTAGATCGGGCGGATGGTTGGTTTGGATTGGTGTTGTTAGCACGAGATCTTGAAAAGTGTATGTTCCGCCTAGTCGATTAAGGACCGACTCTTGTGTTTGTCCGATCGAGCACTACCGTACAACCACATGTCTATATGGGTACGACCTAGCGATTAACTTATGATAGACTAGTTTAGGTACCACCGATGGAAAGTGGATACCGTGGTTACCGGTTATTCACAAGTGAGGGACGTGGTTACTTGTACTCATACGGCGCAAGAGGGGCTTCGTGCGGGTGGTTAACCCTTCACGGTGAAACCTCGTGGTGGTGTCTAGCTAGACTAGAGTAAGGTAAAGGCTTTGTGATGAATTATCCGGGTCTCATGCCTAAGGAAGCATCGACTATTAAGATAACTTGTCTCTTGTGGGTAAAGTGTACAACCTCTGCAGAGTGTAAAACTATTCGAATAGCCGTGCCCACGGTCAAGGGCGGCAAGGAATGCTTTCACATGGTAGATCTTTATTTTGGTTTTAAAATAAAAGTTTTGGGAAGCCGGAAGTGGTTGGAACTCCCGGAGTTGTCCTGGCGAGTGTAGCCAGTGTGGGTGGTGTAACCTGTTTTCTTGAACTTTGGCGGTTAGCCATTGTTTAGTGTGGGTGGTTTAACCGTGGTTTTGAACTTTGGCGGTTAGCCGATTGTTTAGTGTTGGTGGTTGAAACATTCACTATAAAGTTGTCAATAGTTTCGTTAAAGCAATTACTTTATTAAACCGATGCCTTGAAAATATTTAATGGTATTTGAAATAAAATATTGCTTTGTGCAAAAGAACCATAAAACCTTCCTTTGTTAAGCCCCGCATCTATTGCATTTTCCCAAGACTTATGAGTACTTTATGTACTCACATGCTACACTTAAAACAAAATCTCAGAGGATTATGAAGCTCAAGAAGGAGATTACGACTACTTCGCGTGTGGATTCGACGAAGGCTTTCCGGAGTACTAGGTTGCGCTTCCCCAGTCAATTGCACGTGGCGTATTGATGGGTCTTCCATTGATTTATCTTTTGCTTCACGTGCTTTATCTTTTGTGAGTTTGCGAGGTCTTGAAACCTCAGTTGTAATAAAGAGGCCTTTTGGTCTGTACTCTCTATTTATTGTAATAAAGCGTTGTTGGTTATGTATTCATCATTGTTTGTTGTGTGCACTAGCTTTGATCCGGGACTAGTCTTTGTAATACACGAGGGTCCGGATTCGAAACCGGGTCCCGGCAGAGATGGTATCAGAGCCAATTTGACTGTAGGACGTGACCTAGTTAGAATAGTCGTTAGTAGAAGAGCTTCAAAATTTATTTTGTAAAATAAAAATTTAATAATGTGCTATCCTCATCTTTTCTCTTCTTTTTATTCTTACCTTCATCATGGTATTCTTCCTTCTCTATCTACTTATTTCCTTTTTGGAATGATAATTGTATCCCCTTCCCTCTATAATTTCTACAGATGGCTCAATAAGGTTGCACTTGGAGAAGCACGTCATCGTGAAGGAGCGAGGAATAGTTCTTTAGTGGTAGTGCCCAAGTAAAGTGCTACGATTTTAGAACGCTTATATACTATTTGTTTGTGTGCTAGATGCACTGTACCAAGTCTTTGTATACTTGTAGTACAGCCATCCTTAAAAACTATCTTAATTTCAAGCTAAGTTTCGTCTAAGCTGGTGTTTAGTCGTTCCCCTGATCTCTTATCTATGCTACTTCCCTCTTATCTTTTCTAACCCTAGTTACCGCAACAGTGCAAGCTCCAATTCTTTCACTGTGATCCAAGTTTGGAGAATTTTTGGAGACCAAGAAATATGGAAGACAACAAACGTATAGAAAGTACTCTTATCGGGAAGGCTGCCATAATCAGTGGATGTCAAGTTAGGTAATTTGGAGAATTATTGCTAGCGTGATATAGGTGGATGTAGAATTGGCAAGATTGGAGAGGATTAAGATAAAAAGGTATATTTGTGGATACCAATTGATCATAGATAAATCTAAAGAGTGTCATCTTTGTGGATTGACTAGAGAATAAGTACAAAGTTGAACTTGGTGGAGATAATTAGATCATGAGAAAAGTCTAAACTTTGCCTTGGATTTATTATCTAGGATTGAAAGGTGCAATTGGATGTAAAACAAGATTTTTGTTGAAGGGATTATTTGTGATCATTGGAGAATTAGTATTGAGAGATTGATCCAGCAAAGGGAGAGATTAAAAGATTAAGAAGTTGAATTACCATAAACAATTTTGGGTGATTTGGTTGAATCATGAAGAGTGGATGAATTTTGTGGAGTTAATTGATTATTAGAGTTTGGTGGATCTATTGATGATGAGTGGATACTAGTGGAGTTCTAGAAGATAATACACTTAGATATCTTGGTGGATTAATTTTATCTTTGCAAAGTGGACTGTGAAATGTCAAATTAAATTTGGTGGATTTAATAGATCATTACTAGATAGTTGGATTTGAGCTAATGGGATTAACTAGATTATTTAAGGATGTTCAAATGGATAATCTGGAGGATTTAAATTATGGGAGATAGATTGAGAGATTGTCTGGTAAGAATTAATTGAGTATTAAATTGATTAGATGATCTTGAAATTTATTGATGATTACTAGAAGGTTGGATTATTTGATCGGAGTTGTGGATCTATTAGATTGGATAATTTTATTCATTGTGAATATTGCTCAAACATTTATAGAATTTTGATATTTATATGAGTTTTTACATATAGCAAATGAGTTCCAAAAATTACGATATTTTATGTGAAACCTCCCGACATAGTCATAGTTATTGTATAATTTTTTAGGAATTTTATGTGGCCCACAGAAAATCAATATATCCATATTGTACGTCGTTGCCTGCTCCCTCCTTCGGACATATGTTGGCTTGACATACCGGCCCCCTCGTCCACTCCCTCACCCGCACAAATTTAGTCTGGCCATGTCGCTCGCCTCATCCGCTCCCTTGTGCGCACATATGTCACTTTTACCATGATATCCCCTGTTGCCCGTGGTGGTGTATGTCAACAATGCGTCTGTAATTTCTGGTGGCAACACACCGGATTCTCTTTTCTCTCGCTTCAAATACAGAGCCCTTGCAATCGCTTATCGCTCATCTAAACTACGTTTCGCCTCTTGTAGGAAGAAGAACCTTCTGCGTTATACAATAACATAGCATGGCAGACACCGAGGGGCTAGTCGAGGTGCTCACCGGTATGACCGAAATGCATACATAGGGAGGACGCGGTCATGCAGGTCGTCGAAGGCCATTTCGATGGCGGACGACGTTTCTTCCGATGCCCACACTCTAGGATACAATTAGCCAATAGTTTATTTTCTCTTACTGCTAAAAGAGCTTTCATATTAACCCTCCTTTCCAGCAGATGGCGAAATGCGACTTCGTCCGCTGGATCGATCCTCCCCATGAACACTATGTTGTGAGGTACGTGGATACACTGTGAGAGTGAATCTTAGAGATGGAGGTGTGGATTGACAGTCTCAATGAGGAGAACGGTGACCTCCAGCAACAGATGCAGTGCGAGAGGGGCAACGAGGAGGTCGTCAATATAGGAAATTCGTATGATCCCACATGTTGTTGCGTGAACCCTAGCTACATATGTGCGTGCCACTACAACGATGGCTAGTCATGTCCGAGGCGCCCCTTACTGCAACACTTCATGTAGGTACCACGAGGCACCTTCTACTAGTAGCCACGCACAGAGAAGCTTATAGCATGTAGCTCTTGGTTATGTTCAATCTCGTAAAACATACAACTGAAGACGTTACAGTTGCTATTTTTTGAGTAGACTGTTCAAATGCTGCGTCATGTGCATTAAGCTAGAGGGGTCGATATGCATTGAACAAACATTGTCAATTACATCTCAAATGGGTACAAATATGAATTAACACGATACATTAAAAGATACATGAGATTATGACATTGAGTGGTGACCAAACGAGCTCAGTCTGTTGAGGCAATCCTTGAATGAGTGCCCGAAGATCTTACATATTCTGTATTTCAATGTCCTGGTAATGCTAGTACGTTGGCTCACATCCATGTCGTTCTGAAAGCGCCGTGTCTGCCGACATCGCTTCGTAGTTATCTTCAACTCCATTGCAGTATGTCCGGCCAAAGATCCCTGTATTTCATGTCCAAGCCGTAGGAGTGAAGCTCTGCACTCCATGTACTGAAAAGGTGTTGCATGTCATAGTACTTTGAGATGTACCACTCAAACATCTGCCTCATTTGCGCATATGTCTTGTACACATGCGAGCATGGCTTGTGCAGGAGCATCGGCTTGTTGCAAGTGTATGTTGCCACATCACCCAGAATGCATGCTTGTTTCATTTCACCCCTGGCATGACTGTTCACATATTTTTGTCAAAGTCTGATCTTGTACTTCCTCTGGAGGCCATCAATTACCCGGATGTCGTGCATTCGGGCTTTCTCCATCTTCAGTTCCATATGCCTCTACATGTTCTCGGACCATTTTTTGCCTTCGTCTATTTGACGCCTAGCTACGGTGGCTCTATTGACGAAATAATCGACAGTGCGAGTCCATGTCTCCTCCACGATCACGGTGATAGGGAGGCACTACATGCCTTTCAATATGCTGTTGTACACCTCGGACATATTGGTCGTTATAATCCCATACCTCGCACCATCCATGTGATAGAGAAGGGACTATTTCTCTAATTCAGAGCGTGCTAACGAATCCACTCGGAGAAACTTATGGCGCCGCGGGGTTGCTCTCCCTCCGTAGTTCGCCTTTCTAGCTTTGTCCAGATGGATTCGAACTTCCGCCTCTGGTTTTACAGACATAATGCCTTGAACATCTTCACAACTTCCTAGTTGTGGAACCGTGTGAACAAATTAGATACAAGATGTCTTATGCACCAGTATTGCACTGGTGAGGGGGTTCGGTCCCATGCTACATGGTGTTCAGCGTGGCCATCAATCTAGTATTGCGATCCGTGATGACACAAACGTTGGATCGCCGCCAACCACCGCTTGCTTCACGTTCGCTAGGAACCAGAGCCAACTGGACGTGTTCTCGCTTTCCACAATGGCAAATGCCACTAGGATAAGCTGGTCATTCGCGTCAGCCGCTACCGCAGTGAGAATAGTTCCTTTGTAACTCCCTGTGTGGAAAGTGCCATCCATCGTGAGCACAGGATGACAAAACTTGAAGACCTCAATGGCCTGTGTAAAAGCCCAAAATAGCCAATCCAGTATGAAGCAGTTGGACCCTCCGTCAACATTTGGATGCTCAAGCTTGTTTACGTACGTGCCAGTGTTTGATTCGGCTATCTGGTGAAGCAATCTTGGCGCAAGGTTGTACGCCTCTTCCTACGTCCCGTACAAGGACTCGATAACCTTATGCTTGCCTCGTCGGACCTTACTATTGCTAACTGGATAGCCAACCACATTGGCGACTTCTGACATGAGCATCTTTAGGGAGACGGAAACGTTCACCACAACTAGGTGGCTAATGGTGGTTGCCATATATGTCAAAGTCACGTTCTGATGATGGCGCAGGGGCTCGCTGAGCACACAAGTGTAGTCGATCATCGCCTTGATCGAGAAGGCTGAGCGCTAACCTTCGCGGAGCAGCCTTCCACAATGCACTACACAGCGTAATTGGCTGGGTTGGACCGGTGCACTCGGTACACATGGTTGATAGACAAGGCATATCGTGCAATAGCTTGTTGCAAGTTGCCTTGCTAGGGAAGCGCTGCCTAATTAGGAGGGTGTCAGCTTGAAACCCCTACTGGGACCCTTCTTCTTGAGGTAGTACGAGGGAATGCACCACAACATCATCGAGCCTAGAGGATACATAGGGCGCCTCCGATGAAACAATTCCCACGGGTGGACCAGCCGTCTGTTGTGCATCGTCCTTGCTATCATTGGAGCCTGGGTCAGTGTCCTCGTTGAACTCCAACCCAAGCGGTGGTTCGGTAGATACTGTTGCGATCAATTCGGTGACCACCGCATGTCTGCCCCTCATCCCGCATGAAATCAGGGGCAAGTCTACCCTCCGATACAACGCATTCAGTGGCATCATCTTGAAGCTTCGCTTGTGGTTCCCCGGGTGTCGAGGGGCCCAGCTCATCAAAGTTTTACGACTCTCGGCGCGCAAAACTTAGGTACACCATCGACCTCCCGTAAATAGCCCGCCTCGGGCTGGGAAGCAATTTGCATGTACTGCCTCCATGCTGTAGTGCCATTCGCCTTCACGAGTTCCCATACGCCATTGGTGCAGGTGATTCCCTCTATGGCAAGTTTCATCATCGTTGCCTTCGTGGCGAACTCCCTTCGGATGCAGCTTCGTAGCTCACGAATATTCATGGTACCAAGTCTCTTGGCCTGGAGCATCTTGTATTGGCATGTTGATAGGTCCAACCCATTGGGTCCAACCTATACAAGACCATCGCCATAGAACATTGTCAAGTGTTTCATGTTTGCGACTACTTGAAGTCACAACAACCAGATCTGCAGTAAGTGTTACAAAAAAATAATTATATGTGTGTAGAAGCGATACAAATAGTTCATTAATTATCGACAATTTGACTACCCATCCGAAAAAGCTACCTATCTTTCGAGAGAAGCAATTAGAACTACCATGCCCTCCTACCGCGTCCTTAATGAGCTATGTACTTGCTTCTCAAAATAATTAGCTATGCATTCTTAATTTTGAGTGATGACCACGAGAATGAGTTTTTGTGATGAGCGACTAAGATGACCGATGACCAACTACAAGAGGTTCATATTTATGGCTGAGCGCAAAGGAAAACCGGTGCACTCACCCCGCAAATTAAGAACTATTTATCGATGCACAACACTTTGGGCGTGGGGGTGGTATGGTAACACTGAATGACAATTGTTGAGACAAGCGAGCGGGCGAGGGTGGACAGGACGAACATAACGACATCAGCATGGTCTAGATAGTAGATTTCCTGTAGGTTAAATTCATAATTAAATTAACTTGAATAAATGTGACAAATTAGGAGTACATAAAATTCCCAAAACATTACACAATAACTATGATTATGTCGGAAGGCTTCACATAAAATTTCGTAATTTTTAGATCTCGTTTGCTATATGTAAAAACTCATACAAATATCAAAATTCTATAAATTTTTGAGCAATATTAACAATGAGTAAAATTATCCAAAAATTACACTGTGAAGTACATTATGTCAGAAGGTTGTACGTAAATTTTTGTAATTTTTTGAGCTCATTTCATATATTTGAAAATCTAAATAAATACTAGCGAAAAAATTAGGACAGATAATTAAGCCGCCTAATCAACTGGCTTAATCACCTACCCTCCCACCGGCAGCAAACTGCCTGCCGCTCGCTGGTGGGGTGGCGAGCGCCGCGCGCCGCCGCCCACCCATCGGACAACAGAAGTGATATTTTTGCAAATACACTTCGTATACGCCTAGTTTTGTAAATACCACCGTAATAGTACTAAATTCGGCTTTGTCTTGGAGGCTGGATGCATGGACGAAACGTGTACGAATACATGTTTGTCAGCAATCTACAGTTCTACACCTAGCCATCTTCCCTCGCGTTCTATAAATACCTCTCTCTCACCACCCTCTATTACTCGCATCTCCATATCTAATCTTACCATCTCTTTAGCTTGGTAGCCCTCACTCCCACCCATGGCCAATCCCTCCAATTTTCAGATCACTCCCCTCCGCACACCCATGGAGAACCATGAGCTCAACTTCCGCAGCCTATACCTGCACCATACCCCTGCTGGTCCAAAGCCCAACCAATCAACGATAATAAACCAGAATGATGCTACCGGGTTAGGCTGTACGGCCGTCAACAACTCGACGAATATAGCTGGCATAATTCCTTCAGCTTAGTGTTCGAGAATGGAAGGTATGTACAGTTTGGTTACAGACAAGTCTAACTTTCCGCTCCATTGTCAGATCGATTACTGATTATTGCTCTGTACTATGTGTACATGGTGACATAGGTTTAAGGGGTCGACGCTTGAGGTGATGGGAATAACTGTTGAGGAAGAAGAGTGGGCTTATTGTTGGGGGCACAGGAGAGTTTGCCATGGCAACAGGTGTCATCTACAAAAAGTTTCACGAACAAAGAAGTGAAGGGAATATTATAGAACCTATTGTCCACGGATTTTGCCCCCCTATTGAAAGGGTCAAAGGTGAGAGAGATCTATTGAGCACTTGCTTGAACTGATTGTTGGTACTCAGTGCTTGATTTGTTTATTTGAGATGAAATAAATGGTAAATAAATAGAATTTTGAAAAAACTGGCAGATATTTTGTTTGGATGTATTTTAACTTTTAAATAGATGAAATGAATGATAAATAAATAGAGTTTTTAACAAAAAATTAAATATAATTTTTCCTAGAAATGCTATGTTTTCATTAATTGTACCATGGTGAAAACTACATGAGTTGCAAGTGGAATACCTCTTTTTGAATTCTATTGTAGAGCATGGGTGATTGATAATGTTGGTTACTTTGTATTTTTTCTTTTTACAGTGAGTGTATAAGAGGGATTTAAAAATTTCGGACAAATTATATTACAATAGATATAGTTTCTAAATTTTGAATGTGATTATATACTTTGTGCAATATATAATTGTGTAAAACATGCATTGCACATGCACGATTACTAGTATTGCAAAACAGAGTGTAAAGTGATTGCAACATGAGCATTCATCAGTAGTGTACAAATCCCTCTAGCTAGCCTTCGTATTATCACGCATGCTAACAACGGATTCTGCCCCGTGCTGAAAGGCTCACCGGTGAAAAGAATATTCAATATATTTGGATCGTGATCTAATTTGGTAATTTATTCAAGATACAAATCTTTGTTAAACTATATGCCATTTCTTTAAAGCAAAAAAGTGTACATCTGTTTGCTGAGCCTTCTCACCAAGATTGGACCATGGGGTGGAAATGGAGGGGCAGCTCAAGACATCACAGAGGCACCAAGGCGTCTAGAAAGCATCACTGTTCGAAGTGGCTTCGTTGTTGATTCAATTGCATTTTCTTACGTTGACCAAGCTGGTCTGAAGCGC
The DNA here is from genome assembly GCA_036346245.1 of Bonia amplexicaulis. NCBI lineage: Eukaryota > Viridiplantae > Streptophyta > Magnoliopsida > Poales > Poaceae > Bonia > Bonia amplexicaulis. Next base: position 8,783,433 of record CM070769.1, read on the forward strand.
ACCGCAGGTCCATGGGGTGGTCCAGGAGGGAATCCTAACACGGCCAACATTTTTTTAGGTCAATGTAAGTGTATAGCGACAAATTTGTAACTAAACAACTTGATGGTCCATTCTTCTTTTCCATGTAGATACAACCAGCTTTAGAGTATGTGAAGGAAGTTTCTGGAACATTTGGCACGTATGAAGGAGCCAATGTTATAACATCACTAAAATTTTCAGCAATGTGAAAACTCATGGGCCTTTTGGACATGGAAATGGAACTCCTTTCACCATCCCTGTGCAGAACAACAGCAGCGTTGCAGGCTCCTTCGGGCTCGGCGGGAAATACCTCGACGCGATTGGTGTTTACGTGCATCCGTTCTGAAAGATAGCTGCTCACTTGAAACTAAAATAAATAAGATGAGGATCCTTTGTCGAACTGACGATCCTTTGTAGTTGGAGTGCTTTGCATTTTCCATCCGTTATGTGATAAAAAAATGATCTCGAGTAGAGATTTTTTTTTTGGGCAGGAATCAAATTGCTATTATTCAATCAGTAATTTCTAGGCGCAAATGTCTGTCGTTGGCCCATAGGCGTATCGAGCTTTGATACTTTGACGTACAGAAACACATGTATGGCGGTGTGCGTGCGTATGTAGCTGAATATGGATAAATATATGGGTGTAGGTGCAGGTGACAATGAGTTTCCTACCTTAAGAGGATGAACCATCTTTTATGCAATGGCGATGCCAAAGAGCAGACGATCGATTACTCTATGCCATTACCGAAACTTGAATGGGACAAGTGGGATGGTCTTCCATCTGGAAAACTTTGAGAACCTTAACGCAAAATAGCAAGGACTAGTATCCAACTACAGGAAGTTGCAGGTTTTCTATGCAACTTGACAAGGACTATTTCACACTAATTTAAATATAGTGGCCTTTTCCAAAATAATATACGTGTATGCATGAGAGCAGGAACGAGAACAAGAGAGACTGCGTCTTTTGCTGGAATCTCTAATGTTGATGTCGGGTAGAGAACTAGGGCGCCGCACACTCTTGCGCGCTGTGAGCAAGGTGCGGGGTCCTGTGCGTCGGGTCGACACATGGTTGTTGGGGATGACAGCTGGTACAGGTGAAGACGGCGTGTAGTCTTTGGGAGACTGCTGTCTGGCTCTAAGGCGTCCCAGCTCGAACTCTGCTGCCTGGCATTGAAGAAGTTGAGCACGGAGAGTGTCGGAGTGCTGGTAGCTAGAAGTAAGAAGCATCCGAAGCTGTCCAATCTCCTCCAAGACGCTGGCGCAGGTAGCTGCCATCGCCTGAGTAAGCTGCACCTGGTGCGATAGTCGAGGATCATCCACTGAGATCTCGAAGGGATGCAGATAACTCTGTCCCGCTCGAGTGGATGAAAAGATGCAGTAAGGTGACTGTAACAGGATCTCCTTATGAATCTAGCACAAGTCAGCTATAGCCAAACGAGCTGCATCCTGGAGGGCGTCAGAGCGGTCAGTCCGAGGATGATCAATAGGGTATCTGTGGGAGTCGAATTCCCTTTCCCGTGCATATAGGAATGCCTCCATCGACCAAGAATCTTGGTCCATGATCCGGACTTTCCACCCCCTGAAAATAGGCGGTTGGCAATACTTCAAGTACTGCATGAGTTGACGAAGAAACTCAACAAATGCACCCTCATTCTCGCCGTGGGAGATGTAATCCCATGATCCTGCGGAAGGTGAGCCGGCCATCTACAAGTTTGAAATAATAGAAGAGATTAGTAAAGAGATTTTGGACAAGTATTTATAAATAGAACAGAGGTAAAGACGTATAGAAGATTTTTCTTAAATATATACCTTTTAATAAATATGAATCCTTAAGGTTTTTGCCATTCTAATCTAGGTCATGTCCTACAGTCAAATTGGCTCTGATACCATCTCTGTCGGGACCTCGGATTTCCGAATCCGGACCCTCTGTGTATTACAGCACTAGTCCCAGATCAAAGCTAGTGCATACAGTTAAATAGTGATGATTACATAACCAACAATGAATATTACATTAATAAAGAGTACAGACCGAAAAGGTCTCTACATTACAACTGAGGTTTCGAGACCTTGCAAATAAATAAACACAACGGAAGCAAAATAAACTTTGATAAAGACCCATCAATACGCCACAGGCAATTGACCGGGGAAGCGCAACCTAGTACCCCGGAAATCCTTCGTCGAATCCACACGCAAAGTAGTCGTAGTCTCCTTCCTGAGCTTCGTATTCCACTGAGATTTTATTTTTAAGTGTAGCATGTGAGTACAAAAAGTACTCCGCAAGTCTTGGGGAAAATGCAGTAGATGTAAGGCTTTAACAAAGGGGGCCATATGGTTATTTTGCACAAAGCAATATTTTATTTCCAAAACCACTAAATCTTTTCGAAGGCCATAATTTAAACAAAGTAATTATCCTAACTGAAACTATCAAGCATTTTTATAGTGAAGGTTCTATCCACCAAGGTTCAAATCTACGGGTTCCAACCATCCACACTAGCTTCATCCGCCAGAACAACCCCGAGAGTTTCATCCACTCTCGGATTCCCAAATCTTCATTTTAAAACCAGAAATCTACCATGTGAATGCATTCCTTGCTCGCCCTTGACCGTGGGCACGGCTATTCGAATAGTTTTAACACTATGCAGAGGTTGTATAACTTTACCCACAAGAGACAAGCTATCTTAATAGCCAACATACTTCCTTAGGCATGAGACCCAGATAATTCGTCACAAAGCCTTTACCTTACTCTAGTCTAGCTAGTTACCACCCGCTGAGGTTTCACCGCTGAAGGGTTAAATCCACCACATTCAGAAGCTCCCTCTTGCGCCGTATGAGTATAGTAAACCCTGTCCCTCACTGTGAATAACCAATACACCCTGGCACCCACTTTTCACTGATGGTACCTAAACTAGTCTATTGTAAGTTAATCAGCTAGGTCATACCCATATAAACATGTGGTTGTACGGTAGTGCTCAGTTTGGACAAACACAAGCGTCGGTCCTTAATTGACTTGGGTGGAACATACCCTTTTCAAGTTCTCGTGCTAAATCAGCACCTATCCAATCTTACCATCCACCCATGTCTTAAAATAGCTTTCACCATCTTAACAACAACAACAATATAGATTGCTACTAGATGAAATCATTCATATCCATTTTCCACCCGAGGGTTATACTGATCGACTAGTTTGTCTAAGCATTTACTACCGTTCTAAAGTTATCAAATTCATAATAATCTCAATACTGAGACAAAAGAGATCTATGGTGACAAAGGTACATAGTTGTCAATGTCAAATGAGGGCATAACAATTATCGGTTTAACTATTATCCTTACAACATAAATTATCATTTTATGTAACATAGCAATGCATTAAATTTAAAACAATCAAAAACATTTCACAAACATAGGTTCAAAATGTTCAAAGGAGACTTGCCTTCGTGTGTGATATCTTAACCTTCTTGCTGCGGTTCTGCGAATTCTTTGACAACGTCGGGTTCTACGCGCAAAACGATAACACAACGAACAAATAAATACAAATAAAATTACAAAAATTATAATAATTTTGCTGGATGGGAATTTATAAATTTATATGAATCTAGGAAAGTTTCAACGGATTCGGAGATCAAACGAGGGTGAAAGGATATCTGGAAGATTAATTGAGAAAGAATTTCGAAATAAAATATCTGAACTCAGAAAAATATAATAAATTTTATGGACATTTTACAAAGTTTGAATTTGAATTTTTGAAAGTGCATAGAAAATTTGGGATGAAACTGGAGTTTTGAGAATGAATTGGGTTTTGAAATTTGAAATTTAAATTTTTAAAATATCAAATAAATCTTAAAAATTCAAAAAGTTGGCAGAAATGGTTAGTTTGGAATTTTTGATGAATTTAGAAATTTGAATGGGCTCAATCGGAGTTAGGATGAAGGAGAACGGGCTCTGGGAAATTTAAAATCAAAGAAAAAGAAAAATCTGAATTTTTGGAATTATTTTTCAAAAGGAAAAAGGGAATATGACGTCAACACTGAATTTCTTTTAGGCCGAATTATTTTTCAACTGGAAAATCAGATTTATTGCGCCAGCATGACCTCAGCCCTGAGGTGGGTCGGCTGACAGTGGGCTCTGGTCCATGGACCGGGTCCACGGAGGGGAAGGACGGCCGAGGTGGCACGGGTGGCGGTTGGCGCTGATGCGGCGGCCACCGGGCCGAGCTGGCACCGACGTGGAGCTGACGCGGCGCCACACCACCTGCCACGTGGGCACGGTGGCGGCGCCGGCCGAGGCGGTGGCGGCAGCGGCTCCGACGCACGGGCACGGCCATGAGGGGCGAGAGGATGGAGAGGAACGAGGGGAGCTCGTTTCACCTTGGCGGAGCTCGGCGACGAGCGGACGTGGCCGGCGACGAGGAGGCGGCGGCGGCTCGGGGTGCTTCGGTGCGGCGGTGTTCCGGCGACGAGGAGGGGTGGCCGGGGTGTCAGGAAGCTTCGCGGCGGCGCGGGAAAGATGAAGGTGGGGTCGGCGTGACGTGATGCGGCCCGAGGCTCCGGCAATTCCTCGCCGGAGTTGATGGCGGTGGTGGCGGCAAAGGCACGCGGTGCCGGGGCGCTAGGGCGGCGGAGAGGGTGAAAAGAGGGCGGCGAGAGGTGGAGGGGAAATGGGGGTGCTCAGGGGGGTTTATAGGGGCGAGGGAGAGGGAGACGGGTGGATTTGTCGCTGGAGGTGGAGAGTGGGCGGCGGCGGTTGCGGAGAGAGAGGAGGGAGTGCACGGGTGGGGCACTGAGCGTGTGGGGCGGTTGGGGAAGTGGCAGAGGCGGGAAAAGGGGAAGACAGGAAGGGTGGAGGTGGCGGTTGGGCGGCGCCGAGAGGAGGGAGAAGAGCGGGTAGGGGCGGCCGAGTGCAGGCCCACGCAGAGTGAGAGGGGAAGCAGGCCGACAGTGGGGCCGGGCGAGAGAGAGGAAGGAAGGCGGCGGCGGAGATCGGTCGGTTGGCGGCGTGGTGGAGCGAGAGGAGGGAGGCGGGGTGGAGCGGGCGACGTGGGCAGCGATCCGACCGTCCACGTGGCGACCGAGAGGAAGGGAATTTATTTTTGTTTTTAATTTTCAGAAAACCCGAAGAAATTCAATAAAGCTCAGAAAAATATGAACTTACGTCAAAAAATTCTAGAAAAATTCACATAAGTTTCTGGGTGTATTTTGAGCTTAGATAAAATATTTTCAAGATATTTTGGTATTATATTTTCAAACTAAGGTTTCTTTTTAGTTCTAGAAATTGATTTTAAATTCTGGAAAAACTCAGAAAAATTCAAATAAGATCCAAATACTTTAAAATATTTACTTTGAATTTAAATTTTCAAAAATCACAAATTTTTGGGATGTTACAGCTAGCCCATGCAACATCACCTTTACTAGATGTCCCATTCAAGTCGGATTTTTATTATCCTCATGCACCGATCTTCTGTGAGATGACTAAAGGGTCTAGTAAATTATTCAGCCAAACCTACAGTTTTGCAAGCTTGTGGTTGTACTGTTTTACACGAAGAGGTCATCACAGGATTAAGTCCTGAATTTGTCTGGGTGGTTCATTCCACAAACTACAGATTCTCATATTACATCCAGACCAACTGCTCTTACCATCCGCCTAGACAGGTATAGCGGGTTTTTAGGGTTTTGAGAAGCATAAAATACGTGGTTTCAAACTATCAGCCACTTACATCCCATAACTATCCCAAATCAAGATTTCATATTTCAAGATTGATGAACAGGGCATGCTAATGCCCTAAGACTTGAAAGAATTAGCATGATATTTATTTAAGACTTATATCTAAAGTCATCTTATTATTATTATTAACTATGGTGATAATAGTCAGGGTTCTCGAGTGTTCAAGGGTGGTGTACATATATTATTAACATAGCAAATGGGTAATAGCTACCTTACAAGTAGCATAATCTTGTACATAAAATAAAGCATGCACGATTGACTAGATTCTCCGACCGTAAGGAATCAGATAGCGAGGATTGGATTTGTCGACGAGGAGGGTTGGCCGGAGTTGGAGAAGAGCCCATTGTCGGTGTTGGTGATATGCCCTAGAGGCAACATGGAGATGTTGAATATATCACATACTATGTTTATGATACGTTGCTTTGTTCCTTGAAATAGACATTATCATTATTGATCAATGAGTATGTGACTTGTTCATGAGACTCTTAATGCCAAAATTTTGCTATTTCTAAATGATCCCTGATTATATTTCATATGAGGAACAAATATGATTCAAAGATCAGCATATGTATTGATTGATGATCATGTCTCATGGATCATGGTATGGAGATACCAAATCAATAATATGGACATGTGTTAGTGAACATATGTTGGATAGACCCGCCATGAGACACCGCAGAGATTCCATGTGTCATCGTTGGTCTCAAGTAGTGTTTATGTGGAATCCTTAGACTTGAGATCATCATGGTTCCCAAGATGCGTAGTAGCTTATTTTGGGACTACTAAACACTACTCCGAATCGGGTAGTCATAAAAGTAGTCTTTGGGTTTGCCATGAAACATGTAGTGGGATGTGAATGATCAAGATAGAATTTGCCCTCCTTATGGGAGAGATATCTCGGGCCCCTCGATGTAATAGATTATTAAAGTGCATGGCCATGCCAAGGTGATTAAGGAGTCAATCACGAGTTTATAATCCATCACGGAATCGAGAGAGTGATTGAGCTATTAAGAGGATGACACAGTCTCGCCTTGAGCTTAATCTATATCGTGAGGCAAAGGGATTAGTACATGAGAACATTACGAGTTCACCGATATGATCTTTACGTATACTTTGGGGTTAATATGTCTTACTAGAGGCCGCTATTAATGTGGTGACCGGAAGGTGTTTCGGTCGCGACCAAGTATACGTGAACCCTGTGGTCGCACACTTAACGGGTTGGAACACTAATTCGAATGTGATTCGGATATGGGCTCAATTCGGATAGAGATCCGGATAGACTCCTATTGGGCCCCGGTCCACGAGGCCCAAGTGAGGAGGTCTATATATGGAGGCGAGGGCCGAGGGATAGATCGATAATCCCGAGCTAATCCCTAGCCGCCACCTCCGAGCCAAACCCTAGCCGCCGCGAGTGCCGGTACACTCGCGATCGGCGCCCAGCTCCGGACGTGTGGATACCGGTGGAGGCGCTGCTGGTTGCGATGTTGATCGGCATCAACAACCTACAGATTGGATCTGCTCGTGGTGTGGTTGATCGCGTGGAGGAGACGATCGGTTCGGGACGATCGACTACTTCCACTACTACCTCGACGCGTGGTTGGATCGGCTTCTCCAACTCTTCTTCACTGCACTGCTGGCCTAGTGGTAACGATCCATGATCCCTCCTTAAGCATGATGTCCTTGTGCGCGGTAGAAAAGTTTTGTTTTCTGCTTGCGTAGCCTTCGCGCGATCCATTAGTCGGGGAGCTGCAAAGGAGGAGAAGCCAATTAGGCTTGCTGGGAGCATTAGAGGGGTAAGAGAAACTTAAGGAAAGAAGCAATGCCGAGGGTGGTTCTCCAAGATGAGCTGGCGACGACGGTGGCTGAAGGAACTTCTGGCGACGGTAATTTTGAGCTCCAGGAATTAGAGCGTGGAGTGGGAGGTGGATGAGGAGCAATCGGGGAATTGATTGGGCTTTTATAGCTAGGGAAGGGAGTGGGAGCATTGGGTGAGTTAAGGCGCCGGTAGTGATTCCTCCGTCGTGCACTCAAGTAGAGGGAGGGCGAGGCTAAGGCTAGCGCCGAGCTAGGGCAAAGAGGAGGGGAAGATACAAGGCGCACTCACGGCTTACTGAGGAGTCAATATGCGCAGGGAAGAGGCAAGGCCGACCGGGCATTTGCCATGAGGCCACGGGCAAAGCTCAATGGGAGGCGGCAAGGCTAAGGGGAGGAGTGACATGAGCTCGCAGCAGCAGCTTTAAGGCGTGAGGCATCAATGCCACAGCTAGCACGCTACCGGCCTAGATGCAACAACAAAACCGGGTGGCTTGCGGTTGACCACGACGGTGATTAGAGGGACAACACGCAGAGGAGCTAGGGGTGAGGCGAGCATCTAGGCCTGAGAGGAGGAGTACGGGCCGATGACGGAGCTGCCACGGGGAGAGCTAGCACCGGGGAGGAGAGGAGCATCCAAGGGCAGCGACGCGCGGCGCCATCGGCACGGTGGCTTGGGTGAGAACAGAGGAGGGAAGGAATGAAGGAAGGGGAAAGGGGAAAAGAGGGCTAGGCCGGTTGAGCAGGCCGAAAGGCCCAAGGAACCAAGAAAAGAAAAGGAGGCCTAGCGGGCCTGCTGGGCCGAAAAAGAAAGGGGCCGGCCCACTGGAAAATTTTGAATTTTTGGCGGGAGAAAGGAAATTAAGCAAGATAAACAAAACTAGGAAACGAAATTTAAACTCAGGCTTTTGAACTTTATACACCAGTTTCAGCAAATAACATCGAATTACAGCACCAAGTAACAAACCCAAATATGGGATGTTACAAATATGTTGTAGTTAACCTTTGAAAAGATTGACTATTAATCTTTATCTTCAATTCTATAAATAATTCAGTTGTGATTATGGTCGTCGGTTCAACACCTCCACCTAAAAAGGATCTTCTATAGAGAATTGTGCATGTATCTGTGAGGTGTGTTGTAGTTCTCAGTGGCTATCTGTTGAACATATGTGGTTTGCTATGTACTTACATTTTACATATGTGGTTTGCTATGTACTCACATTTTATACATATAGTTGATCTAGTACAACTTACTCAAATATAAAGGGAAACTCACATGACTACAACATATGATCTAATTTTTCCTTTTATTCTACCTTTTTATTTCTTCTCAAATAATGTCTCATACTCGCTACTCCATGCATGTGTTCTAGTCTGTCCCCTTTCTTTTCTTCAAACTGTATGCAGCTTCTCTCTTTCCTTTTTGAATTGAAAGTGCAGCTTCTCTCTTTCCTTTTTGAATTGAAAGTGATACAGTTTTCATCTGTGATTATTCCAATTTTAGTCCCTTTAGTTATGATGACGTGCTCAGTTCCGTTTCTGGGTTCTCGGTGCTCTTTTGTGTTGTTTCCGGACAGATTCTTGGTAGAGAGGGAGGCAATCGATTGTTGGTGGTTCTTGATTTTGCCTGCCTATGATCTTAATTTCTAGCTAGCTTGCCGTTCTTGAATTGTGTTGGAATCAGACGATCTCTTAGTTAGTTCTTGGGGCATCCCCTCATTTTTTTCTTGGATCGGAGATAAAGGTGTTAAACATGTGGCACGGTTATGCATTGAACACTTTCGGTTGTCACATCAACTTGGAATCCAATACATGACTGATAACTCTGGTGATTACAAGCAACTGAACTTATTAGCACGTAAGGCATGTTACAGATGGAGGAAAGTGCATTCCATACATGTTCTTTCTACAATTCCATACATGACAACATGGACATATCTCAAAACACAAGATCAGCACACATGTCCCAGATTGTGTAGTGATTTCACAAAGTTTCAACGTTGATGAACATCTTAGGAAGAACCTAAGAGCATCTTTGGTTTCAGCAAAACGAACTCCGTGTACCCACTCCACGCTAGACGAGCTCAGGCACCGCCGCCAACAGAAGATGCTAGTTCTTGCAATCACATCATGAGAAGTGGGAGGAGAAGGAGCTAGTTCTCGCTATCGTGTTGGAGAAAGAGGGAACGAGGAAGAGGAAGATGGGAAAAGGACCGATGACAAGGCGGATAAATGTTTATTTAAAAATAATTTTATTTGTTTTATGAATTTTTGAGGTGTTACATAAATCACCTGGGTTCCTTTATTTCCACTGCAAGTACTCTCTTTGTGAACTTTTGGCTGGTCGACCTCTTTTGTGCAAAACTCGTCTTAGAAACCTATATATACCGCTTAATATTATGTGTTGCCTTCTCAATTCTGCAGTACCCCGTGCTCTTTCATTTCCCAACACAGAACCAGCCAAAAAGAAAAAAAGATGTTATGTTAAGCTAAAATTACAACCTTTTCCTAAATTATGAACCATCAGCGTTGCTTATCCACACGAACAAATTAGAGCTTTTGACAGTCTCAATTAGATAACTGAGTCATCAGGAACATGGGAAAGCAATACTGACCATTAACCGTTTTAATTAATGTTTTGAAGTCTTGCGTTGCGTGTCTTTGTAATTATCCCATGTACATATGTCATGAGCTCTGGGATCAAGAGACTCTCCTATTGTGAGCTGCATACTCGTGATGCATGAGACCGAACAGGTCTGAAGTATTGACTACTGTGTTTTCTAGTCTTTATTTATTTAGTGTAAACATGTCCTAGGAACAGACTACATATGGACACCATATGCAACGATTTTTCTAGTGTATATTTCTTTAGTGCCCTGAGCTCTGAGATCGAGTGATTCTCTTCTCTGTGATCTGCTTACCTGTGATGCACGATGTTGGAGAGCCAAAGCCCGATTTGGTACTGTTGCGTATCGTATTTACAAAATTAGTCATATGCGTAACGTATTTGTAAAAAATATCACTTCTGCAGTCCGGTGAGCGAGCAGCAGCGCCGGCGAGGCGACACATGGCGGGGTCGCCGGCAGCAGGCGCCTGCCACCCCGCCAGCAGACGGCAGGTTGCCTACCACCTGGTGGGGGGATGGCAGGCAGGCCTACCGTCCAGTGAGGGTGCGGCAGGTGTTAGCCGATTTAATTACCTGCCTTATTTTTTTCTATTTAATATCTGTTTGAATTTTTAAATATATCAAATGAGCTAAAAAATTATAAAAATTTATATACAGCTTACCGACACAACGTACTTCATAGTGTAATTTTTGAGTAATTTTATTCATTGTGAATATTGCTCAAACATTTATAGAATTTTGATATTTATATGAGTTTTTACATATAGCAAATGAGTTCCAAAAATTACGATATTTTATGTGAAACCTCCCGACATAGTCATAGTTATTGTATAATTTTTTAGGAATTTTATGTGGCCCACAGAAAATCAATATATCCATATTGTACGTCGTTGCCTGCTCCCTCCTACGGACATATGTTGGCTTGACATACCGGCCCCCTCGTCCACTCCCTCACCCGCACAAATTTAGTCTGGCCATGTCGCTCGCCTCATCCGCTCCCTTGTGCGCACATATGTCACTTTTACCATGATATCCCCTGTTGCCCGTGGTGGTGTATGTCAACAATGCGTCTGTAATTTCTGGTGGCAACGCACCGGATTCTCTTTTCTCTCGCTTCAAATACAGAGCCCTTGCAATCGCTTATCGCTCATCTAAACTACGTTTCGCCTCTTGTAGGAAGAACCTTCTGCGTTATACAATAACATAGCATGTCAGACACCGAGGGGCTAGTCGAAGCAGGCTCACCTGGTATGACCGAAATGCATACATAGGGAGGATGCGGTCATGCAGGTCGTCGAAGGCCATTTCGATGGCGGACGACGTTTCTTCCGATACCCACACTCTAGGATACAATTAGCCAATAGTTTATTTTCTCTTACTGCTAAAAGAGCTTTCATATTAACCCTCCTTTCCAGCAGATGGCGAAATGCGACTTCGTCCGCTGGATCGATCCTCCCCATGAACACTATGTTGTGAGGTACGTGGATACACTGTGAGAGTGAATCTTAGAGATGGAGGTGTGGATTGACAATCTCAATGAGGAGAACGGTGACCTCCAGCAACAGATGCAGTGCGAGAGGGGCAACGAGGAGGTCGTCAATATAGGAAATTCGTATGATCCCACATGTTGTTGCGTGAACCCTAGCTACATATGTGCGTGCCACTACAACGATGGCTAGTCACGTCCGAGGCGCCCCTTACTGCAACACTTCATGTGGGTACCACGAGGCACCTTCTACTAGTAGCCACGCACAGAGAAGCTTATAGTATGTAGCTCTTGGTTATGTTCAATCTCGTAAAACATACAACTGAAGACGTTCTGGTTGCTATTTTTGAGTAGACTGTTCAAATGTTGCACACGTGCATTAAGCTAGAGGGGTCGATATGCATTGAACAAACATTGTCAATTACATCTCAAATGGGTACAAATATGAATTAACACGATACATTAAAAGATACATGAGATTATGACATTGAGTGGTGACCAAACGAGCTCGGTCTGTTGAGGCAATCCTTGAATGAGTGCCCGAAGATCTTACATATTCTGTATTTCAATGTCCTGGTAATGCTAGTACGTTGGCTCACATCCATGTCGTTCTGAAAGCGCCGTGTCTGCCGACATCGCTTCGTAGTTATCTTCAACTCCATTGCAGTATGTCCGGCCAAAGATCCCAGTATTTCATGTCCAAGCCGTAGGAGTGAAGCTCTGCACTCCATGTACTGAAAAGGTGTTGCATATCATAGTACTTTGAGATGTACCACTCAAACATCTCGCCTCATTTTGATATCGTCTTGTACACAAGCGAGCATGGCTTGTGCAGGAGCATCGGCTTGTTGCAGGTGTATGTTGCTACATCACCCAGAATGCATGCTTGTTTCATTTCACCCCTGGCATGACTGTTCACATATTTTTGTCAAAGTCTGATCTTGTACTTCCTCTGGAGGCCATCAATTACCCGGATGTCGTGCATTCGGGCTTTCTCCATCTTCAGTTCCATATGCTTCTACATGTTCTCGGACCATTTTTTGCCTTCGTCTATTTGACGCCTAGCTACGGTGGCTCTATTGATGAAATAATCGACAGTGCGAGTCCATGTCTCCTCCACGATCACGGTGATAGGGAGGCACTACATGCCTTTCAATATGCTGTTGTACACCTCGGACATATTGGTCGTTATAATCCCATACCTCGCACCATCCATGTGATAGAGAAGGGACTACTTTCTAATTCGAGCGTGCAACGAATCCACTCGGAGAAACTTATGGCGCCGCGGGGTTGCTCTCCCTCCGTAGTTCGCCTTTCTAGCTTTGTCCAGATGGATTCGAACTTCCGCCTCTGGTTTTACAGACATAATGCCTTGAACATCTTCACAACTTCCTAGTTGTGGAACCGTGTGAATAAATTAGATACAAGATGTCTTATGCACCAGTATTGCACTGGTGAGGGGGTTCGGTCCCATGCTACATGGTGTTCAGCGTGGCCATCAATCTAGTATTGCGATCCGTGATGACACAAACGTTGGATCGGTCGCCAACCACTGCTTGCTTCACGTTCGCTAGGAACCAGAGCCAACTGGACGTGTTCTCGCTTTCCACAATGGCAAATGCCACTAGGATAAACTGGTCATTCGCGTCAGCCGCTACCGCAGTGAGAATAGTTCCTTTGTAACTCCCTGTGAGGAAAGTGTCATCCATCGTGAGCACACGATGACAAAACTTGAAGACCTCAATGGCCTGTGTAAAAGCCCAAAATAGCCAATCCAGTATGAAGCAGTTGGACCCTCCGTCAACATTTGGATGCTCAAGCTTGTTTACGTACGTGCCAGTGTTTGATTCGGCTATCTGGTGAAGCAATCTTGGCGCAAGGTTGTACGCCTCTTCCTACGTCCCATACATGGACTCGATAACCTTATGCTTGCCTCGTCGGACCTTACTATTGCTAACTGGATAGCCAACCATATTGGCGACTTCTGACATGAGCATCTTTAGGGAGACGGAAACGTTCACCACAACTAGGTGGCTAATGGTGGTTGCCATATATGTCAAAGTCACGTTCTGATGATGGCGCAGGGGCTCGCTGAGCACACAAGTGTAGTCGATCATCGCCTTGATCGAGAAGGCTGAGCGCTAACCTTTGCGGAGCAGCCTTCCACTATGCACTTCACAGCGTAAGTGGCTGGGTTGGACCGGTGCACTCGGTACACATGGTTGATAGACAAGGCATATCGTGCAATAGCTTGTTGCACAGTTGCCTTGCTAGGGAAGCGCTGCCTAATTAGGAGGGTGTCAGCTTGAAACCCCTATTGGGACCCTTCTTCTTGAGGTAGTACGAGGGAATGCACCACAACATCATCGAGCCTAGAGGATACATAGGGCGCCTCCGATGAAACAATTCCCACGGGTGGACCAGCCGTCTGTTGTGCATCGTCCTCGCTATCATTGGAGCCTAGGTCAGTGTCCTCGTTGAACTCCAACCCAAGCGGCTGGTTCGGTAGATATCGTTGCAGTCAATTCGAGCTGACCACCACATGTCTGCCCCTCATCCCGCATGAAATCAGGGGCAAGTCTACCCTCCGATACAACGCATTCAGTGGTATCATCTTGAAGCTTCGCTTGTGGTTCCCCGGGTGTCGAGGGGCCTAGCTCATCAACGTTTTACGACTCTCGGCGCGCAAAACTTAGGTACACCATCGACCTCCCGTAAATAGCCCGCCTCGGGCTGGGAAGCAATTTGCATGTACTGCCTCCGTGCTGTAGTGCCATTCGCCTTCACGAGTTTCCACACGCCATTGGTGCAGGTGATTCCCTCTATGGCAAGTTTCATCATCGTTGCCTTCGTGGCGAACTCCCTTCGGATGCAGCTTCGTAGCTCACGAATATTCATGGTACCAAGTCTCTTGGCCTGGAGCATCTTGTATTGGCATGTTGATAGGTCCAACCCATTGGGTCCAACCTATACAAGACCATCGCCATAGAACATTGTCAAGTGTTTCATGTTTGCGACTACTTGAAGTCACAACAACCAGATCTGCAGTAAGTGTTACAAAAAAATAATTATATGCGTGTAGAAGCGATACAAATAGTTCATTAATTATCGACAATTTGACTACCCATCCGAAAAAGCTACCTATCTTTCGGGAGAAGCAATTAGAACTACCATGCCCTCCTACCGCGTCCTTAATGAGCTATGTACTTGCTTCTCAAAATAATTAGCTATGCATTCTTAATTTTGAGTGATGACCACGAGAATGAGTTTTTGTGATGAGCGACTAAGATGACCGATGACCAACTACAAGAGGTTCATATTTATGGCTGAGCGCAAAGGAAAACCGGTGCACTCACCCCGTAAATTAAGAACTATTTATCGATGCACAGCACTTTGGGCGTGGGGGTGGCATGGTAACACTGAATGACAATTGTTGAGACAAGCGAGCGGGCGAGGGTGGACAGCACGAACATAACGACATCAGCATGGTCTAGATAGTAGATTTCCTGTAGGTTAAATTCATAATTAAATTAACTTGAATAAATGTGACAAATTAGGAGTACATAAAATTCCTAAAAAATTACACAATAACTATGACTATGTCGGAAGGCTTCACATAAAATTTTGTAATTTTTGGATCTCGTTTGCTATATGTAAAAACTCATACAAATATCAAAATTCTATAAATTTTTGAGCAATATTAACAATGAGTAAAATTATCCAAAAATTACACTGTGAAGTACATTATGTCAGAAGGCTATACGTAAATTTTTGTAATTTTTTGAGCTCATTTCATATATTTGAAAATCTAAATAAATACTAAGCGAAAAAATTAGGACAGATAATTAAGCCAGCTAATCAACTGGCTTAATCACCTACCCCCTCCCACCGGGCAGCAAACTGCCTGCCGTCTGCTGGTGGGGTGGCAGGCGCCTCGCCGGCGCTGCCGCCCACCCATCGGACAACAGAAGTGATATTTTTGCAAATACACTTCGTATACGCCTAGTTTTGTAAATACCACCGTAATAGTACTAAATTCGGCTTTGTCTTGGAGGCTGGATGCATGGACGAAACGTGTACGAATACATGTTTGTCAGCAATCTACAATTCTACACCTAGCCATCTTCCCTCGCGTTCTATAAATACCTCTCTCTCACCACCCTCTATTACTCGCATCTCCATATCTAATCTTACCATCTCTTTAGCTTGGTAGCCCTCACTCCCACCCATGGCCAATCCCTCCAATTTTCAGATCACTCCCCTCCGCACACCCATGGAGAACCATGAGCTCAACTTCCGCAGCCTATACCTGCACCATACCCCTGCTGGTCCAAAGCCCAACCAATCAACGATAATAAACCAGAATGATGCTACCGGGTTAGGCTGTACGGCCGTCAACAACTCGACGAATATAGCTGGCATAATTCCTTCAGCTTAGTGTTCGAGAATGGAAGGTATGTACAGTTTGGTTACAGACAAGTCTAACTTTCCGCTCCATTGTCAGATCGATTACTGATTATTGCTCTGTACTATGTGTACATGGTGACATAGGTTTAAGGGGTCGACGCTTGAGGTGATGGGAATAACTGTTGAGGAAGAAGAGTGGGCTTATTGTTGGGGGCACAGGAGAGTTTGCCATGGCAACAGGTGTCATCTACAAAAAGTTTCACGAACAAAGAAGTGAAGGGAATATTATAGAACCTATTGTCCACGGATTTTGCCCCCCTATTGAAAGGGTCAAAGGTGAGAGAGATCTATTGAGCACTTGCTTGAACTGATTGTTGGTACTCAGTGCTTGATTTGTTTATTTGAGATGAAATAAATGGTAAATAAATAGAATTTTTGAAAAAAAAACTGGCAGATATTTTGTTTGGATGTATTTTAACTTTTTAAATAGATGAAATGAATGATAAATAAATAGAGTTTTTAACAAAAAAATTAAATATAATTTTTCCCTAGAAATGCTATGTTTTCATTAATTGTACCATGGTGAAAACTACATGAGTTGCAAGTGGAATACCTCTTTTTGAATTCTATTGTAGAGCATGGGTGATTGATAATGTTGGTTACTTTGTATTTTTTTTCTTTTTACAGTGAGTGTATAAGAGGGATTTAAAAATTTCGGACAAATTATATTACAATAGATATAGTTTCTAAATTTTGAATGTGATTATATACTTTGTGCAATATATAATTGTGTAAAACATGCATTGCACATGCACGATTACTAGTATTGCAAAACAGAGTGTAAAAGTGATTGCAACATGAGCATTCATCAGTAGTGTACAAATCCCTCTAGCTAGCCTTCGTATTATCACGCATGCTAACAACGGATTCTGCCCCGTGCTGAAAGGCTCACCGGTGAAAAGAATATTCAATATATTTGGATCGTGATCTAATTTGGTAATTTATTCAAGATACAAATCTTTGTTAAACTATATGCCATTTCTTTAAAGCAAAAAAGTGTACATCTGTTTGCTGAGCCTTCTCACCAAGATTGGACCATGGGGTGGAAATGGAGGGGCAGCTCAAGACATCACAGAGGCACCAAGGTGTCTAGAAAGCATCACTGTTCGAAGTGGCTTCGTTGTTGATTCAATTGCATTTTCTTACGTTGACCAAGCTGGTCTGAAGCGCACCGCAGGTCCATGGGGTGGTCCAGGAGGGAATCCTAACACGGCCAACAGTTTTTTAGGTCAATGTAAGTGTATAGCGACAAATTTGTAACTAAACAACTTGATGGTCCATTCTTCTTTTCCATGTAGATACAACCAGCTTTAGAGTATGTGAAGGAAGTTTCTGGAACATTTGGCACGTATGAAGGAGCCAATGTTATAACATCACTAAAATTTTCAGCAATGTGAAAACTCATGGGCCTTTTGGACATGGAAATGGAACTCCTTTCACCATCCCTGTGCAGAACAACAGCAGCGTTGCAGGCTCCTTCGGGCTCGGCGGGAAATACCTCGACGCGATTGGTGTTTACGTGCATCCGTTCTGAAAGATAGCTGCTCACTTGAAACTAAAATAAATAAGATGAGGATCCTTTGTCGAACTGACGATCCTTTGTAGTTGGAGTGCTTTGCATTTTCCATCCGTTATGTGATAAAAAATGATCTCGAGTAGAGATTTTTTTGGGCAGGAATCAAATTGCTATTATTCAATCAGTAATTTCTAGGCGCAAATGTCTGTCGTTGGCCCATAGGCGTATCGAGCTTTGATACTTTGACGTACAGAAACACATGTATGGCGGTGTGCGTGCGTATGTAGCTGAATATGGATAAATATATGGGTGTAGGTGCAGGTGACAATGAGTTTCCTACCTTAAGAGGATGAACCATCTTTTATGCAATGGCGATGCCAAAGAGCAGACGATCGATTACTCTATGCCATTACCGAAACTTGAATGGGACAAGTGGGATGGTCTTCCATCTGGAAAACTTTGAGAACCTTAACGCAAAATAGCAAGGACTAGTATCCAACTACAGGAAGTTGCAGGTTTTCTATGCAACTTGACAAGGACTATTTCACACTAATTTAAATATAGTGGCCTTTTCCAAAATAATATACGTGTATGCATGAGAGGCAAGATTTAGAGTAGCGCTTGAGACCCATTTTGTTATATATTATGTTATATGATTGGCTTAGCGCAGTTAGCTATGTTATTTTTTACTCTTAATATGTGCATATTCATGAAAATTACCGATTAGAATTATGATCGCAGTTATTTCATTCTTTTTAAAAATATATTGAGGTCGTAGTAGGCCTTATATTTTTATTTCATTCGCGGGAAATGCAATTCAAGTCCAAGTATTTGTAGAAAGGGCTACACAATATAACAAAACTACATAAATGTCAACACAGCAGAGCATTTTCACATGTTGAGTGGTGGGCCTAGTGGCATTGTTGGGGTTTAGTTATACCGATAGCCATGAACTCCAACGTCAATTAGCAGTGCTAGGAACACGACCGAAATTATCATTACCTCTTTCTATCTTTGATGGAGCTTTGTGAGGTGGAAGACAGGGGAACTTCTTCTTTGTTCCATGGTGCAAACGGATTGAAAATCAGATAATTAGTTTAGGAGATATCGTCTTTTAAAGCTTGCAATCGACCCACATTTTTCTCTGCTCCTTATCATCCGCGCTCTGATGGTGTAGTAAATCACCGGTAGTGGTGCAATAAATGTATAAGAAGGGTGTAGTAATTTGCGTTAGAAAGGTGCAATGAAATAATTCCCTACTGCACTTGCTAAAAAAATAATTCAACAAACTAGATCCATGTTAAGTATGTTTTAACGATTTAAATATCGGATTACTGCATAAAAAGTGTGACTTTACCGCACATTTATGGCAGTATTTCTAATATTATGAAAGTATTTTTCTTCCTGACATACTCATATCATTTTCATATGGCTGGTCTAAATGTTCATAGACATTGATGAAAGTTAAAATAGTTTAATACATGTATTCTAGCACGACATTTATATTTGACTTGAGGGAGAAAAAAAGATTTTCATGCATGAGATAACTAATAGGTTGCCTTGGATTAAGTTTTATACTTGTGAGACTATATATATACAACATATGTCACACGGGTTGAATAGCCCATTTTGTCAGCACTGCTGGGTTGACTTTGTCAGGTGCTCTGCATGTGGAGGTGTTATAAAATATTTCAACGTGGACAATTTGCTTCGAATAAAGATAAAAACTGAACCTGAACCCAGGGGTAAGTACTGTGTAAAGATCTCGAGAGGTGCTGGTCCTGTTCTTTTCAGCTTTTAAAAGTTATTTTCAGTTTTTCTATAGTAACTAGTTTGTAAACAGAGTATTTTTTTCAAGATAGGGTCTACTAGTTAATTGTAGTACATACTTTACTGGCTTCATTTATATTGGCAAAAATCACATGTAAGTTTCTGTTACTCTGTAATCTCTCGTACAAACAGCCCAAAAGTCACAAGCCGCAGCCAAAAGCCATAAGCCACAGCCAAAAAGAACAGGCCCGTTGACGGGTAATGTACCAAAGTTGCTTACTTGGTGAGGATCCTGCGATAACATATAACAAGTTCATGCATGTCATTCACAGGGGCGGACCCAGCAGTGGGTTAGGTGAGGCGCTAGCTCTTCTACCGATGGTTGGTCGTGTGTACCTCCTTTATCTCCTACAGCTTCATGTTAGCTATATAAATAACTTTGTCGGGCTTAAATAGTCTTTGTATGATGAAGAAGATTGTATTTGTAGTGGTAATTACAAACCACAAGACATCTTGGCTCTTGGCATGGAGCCTCTCTCTCATGTTTACAAGTTTACAACTCTACAAGGGTTGAGCATGAGTTTCGAGTACTGGCCGCTAATTTTAGGGACTCAGCCAACCTCAATACTCAAATATCGATGGACAATAATTGATTTCCGAAAATAAAGAAATCCTAATAGTTAAGGCATTTCGCATGTTACAAGTCAATACTAGTAGTTATTGACATGGATTATGTAATGGGCCATGGACGTATGTGCAGTTATTTTATACTAGCTCAGAGTTGTGCAGAATAAAGCAAACACAGATTTAAATAATGGTTATATGGCAATACTAATAATAATCTGTTAGGCGAAAAGGAAATATTTCTGAAAATATTTTTGTAACTGATTTATTTTCAGAAAAATGAATATTTAACTGTATTATTCAATAAATAATTTCCTATTTTAAGGTATGTTTACCAAAAATTAGTTTAAATTACTGGCCAATGTCTCGTTCCAGGTGGTCACCGCTCTGCTTTATCTGGACCTCGTGACGGCCGTTGTTTTCTCCTCCACACCGTGGAGTTAGCACCGCTGCCCTCCTTCAACAAAATATGACGTATATCATAGTTTCTAAGATAGTCGGTAATAGCCACAATAGCATTTTTCTATCTCTTATCGGCAATACAGCAGGCTACCGTAGCCGGCAACTCGACATTCAGCAAATTGGTCAGTAAGTCCTATTAGCTCCCCCCCTAAATTTTGATCCTGGGTCCGCCACTGATCATTCATATTTTCACGTGAATAGGTCTAACCCTATATTTATTATGTTTGTTCTTGCAAGATGTATATATGTCACTTAGAATTTATATAGGTTCAGATATCAATGCTAGATTGAGTCAAAGCCAGTTTTGGCACTGTTCACATCGTATTTACAAAATTAGCAGTAGGATGTATTGACAAAAATATCATTTTTGCTGTCGGCAGACCGGGTGGCAGTGCCCTCAAGGCAACGCGTGGCGCTGTCGCCCAGCAGCAGACGCCTGTCGCCCAGCCACCAGGCGGCAGGCAAGCCTGTCCCCAAGCCTAATTACCTGCCTAATTTTTTCTATTTAGTGTTTTTTTTAAATTTTTAAATATATCAAATGAGCTCAAAAAATTACAAAAATTTATGTACAACCTTCCGACACAACGTTACTCGTAATGTAATTTTTGGGGAATTTTATCCATGACAAATATTCCTCAAAAATTTATACAATTGCGATATTTTTACGAGTTTTTACATATAGCAAATAAGCTCCAAAAATTATGAAATGTTATGTGAAGCCTTCCGATACAGTAATAATTATTAAGTAATGTTTTGGGAATTTTATACTGTCCAAATTATCCACATTTGTTCAGATTAACTTAATCTTGAATTTAACAAATATTTCACTTTTTTATAATTTGATACATTATGAATTTGTGTAATTAAAAGTAATTAAAGTACTACAAAAAATTCGGGAGATATGAATCCACATCACCTACACAAACTACCGCTCCCCGCTATTCATCTTTGCTACACATTCGGGAGGTATGAGATTCGCATTGTACATCCGGAATATTTGTTATGAATAATTTTGTTTTGTCTTGTAGCCTCCAATTCAATATAAGGGTGACGACGAGTCTACTGATAACGACACGGCCCTCCTAGATGCTTTTAGAGAGCAGTACACGGTGCTAGGGTTTGCATTGTACGCAGGGCAAGGCTCAGCGTTCTTGGCATACCCAGGGTTTGGACACTTCGGTGGACCAAGCTCCTCTGACTTCGCTGCCACGTTATACTGTCAAGGCGAGAGCTCGTTCGCACCATAAGGGGGATTTTTTGAGTTCTTTGTACACGATATTATTACGAACGGCTCGCAGTTGGGCACATCTCAACTAGATGACTTCGATCCTTGCGGGAGTCAGCGTATTGTATCTCAGCCTACTGGACCACCGCCGACCGCTGAGTAGACAGAACGGTCTCCATACCTCCTCCGACCCGATACACAACCTCCAAACCATCTAACGTACTCAACAGGACAAGCTCGTATACGACGGAAGATAAGACCACATACGGGCAGGCAAGCACGACGAGAAGATAGTAGTGGCTCAGAAGAGTGAGCCATACAATATCCCGTGATGTATTTTTTGTAGTATTTTAATTATTTTTAATTACACAAATTCATAATGTATCAAATTATAAAAAAGTGAAATATTTGTTAAATTCATGGTTAAATTAATTCGAATAAATGTGACTAATTTGGACTGCATAAAATTTCTAAAAAAATTACATAATAACTATTACTACATCGGGAGGCTTCACTTAAAATTTCGTAATTTTTCGAGCTCGTTTGCTATATGTAAAAAATCATAAAATTATAAAAATTATATGACTTTTTAAGCAACATTTTCAATGGATAAAATTCCCCAATAATTACACTGCAAGAAACGTTTTGTCTGGGGACTATAAACAAAATTTGTAATTTTTTGAGCCCATTTGATATATTTAAAAATTTAAACAAATATTAAACAGAAAAATTAGGTGTAATTAGGTCGACTAATCACCTACCTAATTACTTGCCACACGGGGCTTATGACGAGCTTCTAAGCAATAGTATATTAGTTAAAATATTAGTTAAATTCATGTTAAGTTAATTCGGCTAATTCATACCGCATAAAATTCTCATAAAATTACATAATAACTATTACTGCATCCGGAGGCTTCACATAAAATTTTGTAATTTTGGAGCTCGTATGCTATATGTAAAAACTCGTAGAAATATTAAAATTGTATGAATTTTTGATCAACATTCGCCATGGATAAAATTCCCCAAAAATTACACTACAAGTAATGTTGTGTCGGGAGGCTGTATATAAATTGTTGTAATTGTTTGAGCTCATTTGATATATTTAAAAATTTAAACAAACACTAAATCAAAAAAAATTGATAGGTAATTAGGCCGACTAATTAGCCGGCCTAATCTAATTAGCCTGCCGCCTGGTAGCTGGGCGACAGGTGCCTGCCGCTTGGCGACAGGCCACGCGTCGCCTCACGGGCGCTGCAGCCCGGTTCGCCGATGGCAAAAATGCCAATTTTGTCAAAAGGTGAGATCCCGAGGTATTCCAGTACTTGAAGGGCGAAGCAGAAGTTTTACACGTCATCAGGCCTAAATATATATATATACAAGAGTAATAGTAGGATTAATCACGACCTGCATAATAAAATAACTTGGGTCAGATTTCGTAGATTGCGAGGTGCATAATTATTTTTTTTTGGGCCGAAACCTCAGGTACTTGGTTTTTGTGAGGCGAAAGGGTGTAACCATGCACCTACAAATATTGAGAAATTGTGTGGTATACATGACATATTAAGAATATTATAATACTACCGTGTCTCAGTATGTGCACTTACCAATAGATGTTGGGTTTTCTGTAACTGGTGCAATGGTACCTGAGTTTTAAGTGGTTTACTCTTTTTTTTATTAAGGAGGAGGTTAAGCTTTTCTCTATCTATCTATCTATCTATCTATCTACAAATTAAAGGCTTTCCTAGAAGCCCCAAATTAATCTTAGGAGTGAAAAAGCTAGAAATTTGCACATTAATCTAAAAAATAAAAAAATAACTAGGAACTCCCATATTAATTGTGAAACAAGAAAATATCTTAATCATCTGATTTGTGTAATTATTGTGACCTGTGCCTTGGATAAATTCTTGTTCGTATCATACAATGGGAACGGAATACGATTTCTATACAAATCGCAGAACATGCATGCCGTTCGATAACTTTCCATGTCCTAATCCGAGTCAAGCATGCACACAGCCGGAGAAAGCCCAGAGTCTCAGGCGTGTACGTACTGCAGAGTCTCAGGCATGTACGTACTGTTAGGAGACTGGGCCCACGGCCAAAAGTTCTGATATAGTTGGGCACCCCACCATATTCTATAAATAGAGAGTCATACCCTCTCATTATATACACGCAATCAAAGGCAATAAAGAAAGATCAGAAGTTCTCTCTACCTTTCTCTGTGTCCAATCCATTATTCTGTGATTCTGTGATTGATTCGTTCTTGTTCAAAGCAGAGAATCCGATCGGACTGGTCGCCAGCGTCGGGTTACTCAACACGTTATCAGCACGATTTCGCTCTAGTGAACGAAGGTAATCATCGAAGCACAAATTAAATTTTCTAGATCGCTTTGAATCTGTATTTTCTTTTCGCGTTCTAGATTGATTTTCTACGGTGCAAATCCGCCCCAATCTACCACGAGCAGACTTGAAGTCGCTGGCACAATGCCGATCGGTAGATTACGAAACAGGGTAGATGTTGATTGCACTAGAGAAAAAAAAAGTGAAAATTTCGCATGTTTGTTTCTCTGTTCGGTCATTGCACAAAAGAAAAAAAGGGGATCAGGCGCCGCCGCCGCGCCAGCATGCACATCGCCGGCTGCCGATCAGCAGTCGGCCATGGACCCGAAGTCTGGCCGCCGTAGCCCGTGCACCGCGCCCGCATGAGCACTACTCGCCGTGGACACGAAGTCCAGCTGCCGTAACCCATGCATCGCTTCGGCTCGAAGACCGCCCGTCGTCGGTTTTCTCGGCGCCGCCCGAACGTGCGTCGATCCGCCTCCTCAAGGCGCGCTGAAGACGCGTGTGCCACCGGCAACGCGCCAAAGCCGCGCGATAGCACCGCATCGCTAGTCGCCGCTCGCCGCCGCCGCCGCCGCATGGTCGCCGCCACGGCCGCTTGGCCGCCGCCGACGCGCGAGACGCCGCGGCTCGCCTTCCCGCCTGTGTGCGCCAAAGATGGCGCCGCCGCAGACTCGCCCAAAGCCGACGCGCTCGCCGCCAAGACGCGCCTGCTGCTGCTAACCGCCTCGCCCGTAGCACGCCGCGCCGCACCGGTCACCCCGTATGGCACCGCTCCGGGTGCCTCGGCCTCACCGCCCTCACGGCGCCACCGGACCACCTCGGACTCCGCGCCATCATGCGCCCGCCGCCAGTGCCGCCCGCATGGTCGCCTCGGCTCCCGAACGCGCCGCCCGCACGGCCAACAACCACCGCTGCCGCCGCCACCTCCCCACACGCGCCCGCCTTGGTCCCGCCGCGCCGCCGCCCGCCGGTCGCCGCCCACCGCACTTCACCTCGCCCGCCCGAGCCAAAGCCGGACTGCCGCCGCCGCCACCCGAATGAAGGGGTAGCGGAAACCCTACCCCGCCCGTGATGTCATTCGGCCAGATGGGCCGATGGGCCGGATGGGCGAGTGGGCTGTTCGGCCGGGAAGGAAAACGGGCCGAAAATCGGCCTGGCGGGGGGGATGGCAAAATTACAGAAAACCCCCTATAAGATTGACAATTACCGATCAGCCCTCGGATTTTACCTATTGGTCCCGAATTTTGCAGAGAGGCCTCGGTAATTCCAAAAATTACGAATAAGCCCTCAAATTTACGAGCGGGTCCGAATTTACTGAAAACCCTCAGAATCAGAAATTGCGCTAATTTTCTAAACCGAAAATTCTGTGAAACCCTCCGAATTGCGTAATTTCTTGAAAATTTATATTCTAGCATAAAAGGGCCTCGAGAATCCGAATTTGGAATTATTTGTAGCATTTGAAGCATATTTATTTATGTCATTATTATTTTCTGTATTTTCTTACTGTTTATGGTTAATTGTAATTGTTTAAATTGCTTTTAATCATTGAAATTAGCAGTAAAATTTATAGAAAATTCACAAAAAATTCTGGAACATTACGAGAATCTTTTGTACCATTTATTTACCTGCAGTAAATTTTTCGTGCATGATTACCAGCAGTAAACTTATATACACATTTAGATGACTGGCATCACGAACCGAGAGTTCGAGGAGCTGGCCCAGCATGGCCAAAACTATCTGATGTAGGCTTTCGATGTCGAGATAATGCTTGGAGCTAAGAAGCGCCGCGCGGCTATTGGGATTGGCGGACAGCATGACGCCCAACCCATTACTGAGGAGAATGATCAAGCACTTCATTTTCTCAAGCACCACTTCTGCCCTACTCTCAAGAATGAGTACATGGCAGAGAAGAGCGCGCTAGCACTCTGGACCGCACTCAAGAAGCGGTTTGAGAGGCTAAAGTACGTCATTCTTGCTCAAGCAGAACAAGAGTGGATTAGACTGAGGTTTGCCGACTTCAAGACGGTCGGGGAGTACAATTCCGCTTTGAACAGGATTTGTACCAATCTTCAACTCTGTGGCAAGCAGATCACAGACGAGCAGAAAACCCTATCCACCTTCCACCCCAACGCAGTACAATCCGCACGTAACTATCGTCAAGACGGCTATACGGTGTATGCCGAATTGATTGATATGATGCAGGTTGCGGAGGCTTAGGACGAAGTTCTCCGCAAGAACTACGTCACTTAGCTACCTAGGATCCCTATTGGCCATGAAGCCAACGCCGGGAGTAATAAGAGAAAGGAAAGGAATGGTAAGACCGCAGCCCAGAAAGGCAAATCAGACACTCCACGTGAGAATTAGGCTAGCAAGCCAAAACGGGATGGCAAAGGGCAGCATGAAGCCCACTTTGCATCGGCTGAGGGGGAGAGTTTTGAGCAGTTGTCTGCACTGATGGAGGTTGAAACCATCACAACAGCAGCAACCCCTTTCAACCTAGAAGCAGCCAATGCCAGTACCTGTCTTGAAGAGAATGTCAATCCCGAGAAAATAACAGAAGAAGTCTGATGCACAGAATGCATTTAGACTTTAAATGTCATTCATTTTGTGTTAAAAGGACAAGTTAGAATTTTGGTCATTAAAGAAGGCTTATTGTACCCAGAATCGACTAGAACTCTCTTAAGTTTTAAGGATATTTACGCAAATGGTTTCCACGATGAGACTGAAGAAGAGTATGGTAAGAAATACCTGCTCATTACGAAGCGCGAAGAGAATGGAAAAAGGGTATTAGAAAAACTTCCTTTACTAGAAAATGGGCTATATTATACCAACATCAAGGCACCTGCAGCCTGCACTGTCCTGAAGATAATATTTAGAAGCTCTAAACTTTTCTGTCTCTGGCATGATAGATTAGGCCACCCCGGTCTTAGAATGATGAGAAATATAATTAACAATTCCCAAGGGCATAATATCAATATAAAGAATTTTTTTCGAATCACGAAGATTTTGTGTGCCCTGCATGTGCCACCGAAAAATTAATTACTAGACCCTCCACTCTGAAAGTGAAGGATGAAGTCCCTGCATTCCTGGAATGCATCCAAGGAGGCATTTGCGGTCCCATTCAGCCCATCTCAGGGCCATTTAAGTATTTCATAGTGCTCATTGACGCTTCCTCGAAGTGATCATATGTGGGTTTGTTGTCCACAAGAAACCACGCCTTTGTAAAAAAATTGATCTCGCAGATCATTTGCATCAGAAATGTGTTCCCTGATCATCACATCAAGTCCATCAGAATGGACAATGCCGGAGAATTTACTTCAAAGGTATTTGATGATTATTGCATGGCGATTGTAGTTGAGCACTCGGTACCGCATGTCCATACCCAGAATGGTTTGGCAAAGGCTTTAATTAAGAGAATTAAATTTATTGCCCTATCCCTTTGTAGAATTGTAATTTACCAGCTACATGTTGGAGACACACAGTCCTACATGCAGCGAATCTCATCAATTTTAGACCATCGGCCTACAATATCCATCCGCTTATGCAACTAGTGCAGGGGTAAGCGCCGAAAATTTCCCAACATTAGGGGGAGGAAATCAACCCCTTGATGAAAAATGTCGGAAAATTACGTGACCAGCCACGGGAATTCATGACCCGCGCACTAGTGAAGCAAATAGAAGTCCAGAAGACAATAGAAGTCCAGAAGACAATAGAAGTCCAGAAGACATGAGAAGTCCAGAAGACAATTGATTTGCAAGTATTAGCAAATCAACTGCCTGATCACTTTAGTGATTTGAAAAGTGTGACTAAGTCGCATGTGCCTGCACGCACTGCACCGGAGATGGTTGAAATACCAAAGAAAGCAGAAGGTATCCCTAATCTCGTCTAGAGGCCTCAGAAAAATAAAAAAGAGGACGAGAACTCTGGTTCCTCGAATCCTAAGTAACTGGGGACGCATGGTGAAAAAGGATAAGAATGACTTATCACACCCGATCACTGAAGTCCCCCAGAATGAAAAGGGGAGCCAGTTGAGACATGGCACAAGTATGATACCTTCATAAAAGGGCATACCGGATCTGAATATCCCCATCGGCATAGATGTGTGCGCACACATCGGAGCCGAAAAACTAAAGAGACTTGCCACCGCAATTGGAAGAAGCGATGAACAAGGAGAAGCTCCAGAAGAAGCAATCGCTCCAGAAGAAGCGACTCATGAAGAAATAGCTATAAGCTATGTGCACACGGGAGAGTCCATGAACAGGACAACAGCCAATATCGATATATACTTCGCAAAGAAATTTGCTACAATCATCGATCTTGAGCGCGAGCCTGCATCGCTCGCTGAATGTAAGAAAAGATCAGATTGGGAAGATTGGAAGAAGGCAATAGCAACTGAATTGCTATCTCTGAACAAAAGAGAGGTTTTGGGGCCCGTATGCCGCACGCCTCCCTATGTGCACCCCGTAGGGCACAAGTGGGTATTTGTTCGAAAGAGAAATGAAAGAAACGAAGTGGTGAGATACAAAGCAAGGCTGGTAGCACAAGGTTTCACTCAACGTTCTGGAGTTGATTATGAAGAAACCTTCTTCCTAGTCATGAGTGAAATTATCTTTAGATATTTGGTCTCAATGGCAGTGAACTTGAACTTAGAAATGAAATTGATGGATGTTGTGACTGCATACCTTTACGGTAACTTGGATTCGGAGATTTATATGAAAGTCTTTGAAGGAATACCTCTCCCAAACCAAGACATAGCAAATAGAAATATGTACAGTGTGAAACTCAGAAAGTCATTGTATGGATTGAAGCAATCTGGAAGAATGTGGTATAATCACTTGAGCGATTTTCTCTGCAAGAAAGGCTACACGAACAATGAAGACTGTCCTTGTGTATTTATACGGCGATCCTAGAATGGATTCTGTATAATCTCTGTGTATGTAGATGATCTGAATATCATCGGGACAATAGAAGATATAAAAGAAGCAAGCTCCTACTTGGAGTCAGAATTTGAAATGAAAGATTTGGGCAAAACCAAGTTTTGTTTAGGCCTGCAGCTTGAACATGTCCCTGAAGGAATCTTGGCACATTAGTCGACCTACACCCAGAAGGTGCTTGAAAGGTTTGGCTTTAAGAATGCATTCCCATCGAAAGTACCGATGGTCGAGAGGTCTTTACAGCAAGAAAAAGTTCCTTTCCGACCTAGGGAAGAGGAGGAGGAAGTCCTGGGACCGGAATTCCCGTACTTGAGTGCAGTGGGAGCACTCATGTACTTAGCAAACTGCACTAGACCGGACATTGCATTTGCCGTGAACCTCTTAGCAAGGTATAGTGCAGAACCTACCAAAAGGCATTGGCAGGGCATAAAGGACATCTTCCGATATCTCCAAGGAAGCAAGGACCTTGGATTGTTCTACAGAAAGAACCAAGATCTGAACTTGGTTGGCTATGCAGATGCTGGGTACCTGTCTGACCCGCATACCGCAAAGTCACAAACATGCTATGTATTCCTGTGTGGTGAAACTGCAATTTCCTGGAAATCGTCTAAGAAAAGTCTCGTAACGACTTCGACGAACCACTCAGAAATTATAGCACTGTATGAAGCCGCATGAGAATGTGCTTGGCTCCGCCGAATGGTTCACCACATCCAGCAGTCATGTGGGATGAACATTGTGCAAACCCTCACAATTATCTATGAAGATAATGCAGCTTGCGTAGTACAAGTGCAAATGGGCTATGTGAAGAGTCATCTCACTAAGCATATCAACCCCAAGTTCTTCTATGCACATAAATTGCAAAAGATGGACGAGATTAAAGTACTGCATACTAAGTCTTGTGAAAATCTGGTAGATATGTTCACTAAATCACTCCCCGCATCTAGCTTTAAAAGGTGCGTGCGAGGCATTGGAATGATGAGACTTAGAGAAGTGTAGAATTCAGGGGGAGAATTCTCTTAAGCCCATTAGTAAATCTTGATTATGATGATCAAGTACCCAACGAAATAAAATCTTGAAGTCTA
The DNA here is from genome assembly GCA_036346245.1 of Bonia amplexicaulis. Taxonomy (NCBI): domain Eukaryota; kingdom Viridiplantae; phylum Streptophyta; class Magnoliopsida; order Poales; family Poaceae; genus Bonia; species Bonia amplexicaulis. The sequence continues at coordinate 8,813,513 of CM070769.1, forward strand.
AATGTATTTGGGTGAATTGTACTCTTTTTCCCTTGACGAGTTTTCCTGAAGTTTCTCGACCAAGGTTTTTAATGAGGCAATTCATGCATCGCAGCAGCACATGTATCATGTACTCTTTCTCCAAATTTTTCCCACTGGGTTTTTATGGAGTTTTGACGAGGCATGAGCATGTTGGGTGAGTGCCCAAGGGGGAGTGTTAGGAAACTAGGCCCACGGCTAAGAGTCCTGACATGGTTGGACACCCCACCGTATTCTATAAATAGAGAGCCATGTCCCCTCATTATGTACACGCAATCAAAGGCAATAAAGAAAGACCAGGAGTTCTCTCTACCTTTCTCTGTGTCCAATCTATTATTCTGTGATTCTGTAATTAATTCGTTCTTGTTCAAAGCAGAGAATCTAATCGAACTGGTTGCCAGCGTCGGGTTTCTCAACACGTACTACTTTAGTTCAATGCTGAGATAAACCAACTAATAAAGAGTGGAGGCTACGCAGAATTTTTTTTTCACCATTTGATTCTACCGGTAGTTACGTACTCGATGCATGACAGTTGAATGTTTCCTCCTTTCTTTGGCATTCCCAACACACGGTAGGACGAGTAAAATTTTTGCTTTTTAGTCTAAAATTTGAAAGTTTTTTACATATGGATCTCTAGAGAAAAGATTTGTAAAAATAAACCTTTAGCACGGCGCCGGGTACATGGCACGGAGCCATATGCTTTGGCGCCATGAGTGGACACGTAGGAGCCACGATGGCATAGCACGACGCCAAAGCCTTTGGCGTCGTGCTATGTAACAATAGCGCTAACAGCCGTGGCGCCGTGCTCTGAGACTTAAGCCTGAGCACGGCCCCCCGACCCCCCACCCCCTCACTCCTCCATTCGAACAGACAGAGAGCAGCCCGCCGCCGCCCCTCTCTTCCTCCTCCAAATCCACTCCAATCCATTGCTTTTTGTCTGTTCAAACGGAGGAGTGAGAGGGTAGGGGGCCGGGGGCCGTGCTCGGGGTTAAGTCCCAGAGCACGGCGCCACGCCCATTAGCGCCGTGGTTGCACAACTCGGCGCCATGGGTTTTGGTGCCGTTCTTTATCACCGCGGCTCCTACGTGTCTACGCACGTCGCCAAAATATATGGCGCTGTGCTATATACTCTGGACGTCATATCCTTTGACGCCGTACTAAGTGTTCATTTTTGCAAATCTTTTCTTCCGAGATTTATATGTAAAAACTTTTAAATTTTAGGCTAAAAAGTAAAAATTTTACGTGGGACGACCATGGTGCCTCCGTCTCAGGGTTTTTAATACCAAATGTGTCCTTTATAAGAATACTCCTCTAGGAGACGACAAGTTATCGCGTGTGCAGTACTTAATTAGCATTTACATTATGTGCGTATATATGTGCTCGGTACAATCGATCAGGGATCTTTTCCTTTTTCTTGGAATGTAGTGATCAACGTGCACACTTACGTACATGGCAGTGCATTGTACCATTACATCTGTCTCTCCACTGCAGCTATTGCCCCACGGACGCCGGGCACCGGATCGGAGAACGGAATAAGGAAATTGCTGCAGCATGAGTATAACGGTGGATACAAAATATCTCTTTTTTTTATAGAAAAAGATAAAATTGGAAAGAGCTAACGGTAGAAAAGAGAGAGTTTATGTGTAAAATAAGTGGATCTAACTCCTCATATTTCTCTTGGAGGTTTATATATATGAGTAGGATAAGATGAAAAATTTCTATTCTATCTCTTAATAGTTACAAAAGGTAGGAATATATTGATATATTTTTTTATATTACTGGATCTATACTATTGAATCTACTGCAAGATCCAGTTGTTTAGGATTGTACCACCCCCATAACAGGAATGCTCCTGTTTTCTTTTGGTGTGGAAGCTGGGCACGCGACTAGGCGAAAAGATCGGAGAGGGAAGCTTTTGGAGAAGTGCGATGCTGCATGTTTGGTGCATCCCCGCATACACAAAAAGTGAGGACGGCTCAACGAAGTTACCTGGAATAACTATAGTTGAAGTATTACAATTTACTACTTTGATTATACATACAACCGTATATATATCTAGGTTGAGTAAGTGAATATGAGAGCAAACTTGCCATAAAAATACTTTTACGATGTGATTGTGTAAACAACACTTGATTGTTTTCTTCAATGAACCAATCGACCCAGCCGCCGCTACTGCACCCAGTGCTGGAGAGGCATGTTGGGCCTTCTCTGTTGCCCCGTCATCCACCGTGTGCCATCCAACTCTACCTCCACCTTCGGTACTATTGCCTCTGGCTCCTAAGGTTAGTACCCTAAACTTTGTTCTTAATGCAACTTATATTTGTGCATCATACTTTTGTATATACTATGTGGAAAATGAATATGCATCTAAAATTCCTGTGAAGAGGTTTTAAACAATGACATGGCCTTCACAATACAATTATGATCACTCATGGTAACACAAACTAGGAAAATTAATATTTTGGAAGTACATTTGATGACAAACCCACCCATATTATTTTCATGACTTGTGCCAGATGAGTGTGACCCCTCAAGGCCCGATCTAGGTGGGGGCCCATTTTCTTTATGATTATGCTATTAGAATGGTTTATGAACACATTTTTGTAATTTTTTTGTTTTGTGCTTTTAGTCCTAATTTTAGCTTTTCATACATGCCCAGTAACTAAGGCAAGAGCCTTCATAAACCTATAGGAGAATCCTGCCCATACGAATTATAATGGGCTAGAAGGAAATATATTGTTTCCTTACTAGTTGAGTTGACATTTGGTAGGTAATATTTACTGTTAATCAAAAGCCCTATCCATACTCATTGGTTGTCTTATTCATAAATATCTATTTATGTTCACATATATTTGTACATGCACTTCAAATTGAACAATTTGTTTGAAAAAAAGAAAGAAGCCCGAACCCATGGTCAAGTTCGCACTGTGTTGATCTCGAGTGTGTAGTGGACACTCACGTGTGTGTGCAAGTGATATGAGTGTGGTGTGTATTCTTATTATACTCTTAAAAAATTGCTTGGAGAAAAAAACTGAATCTGAACCCATGGTCAAGTACACACTGTGTGTAGATCTCAAAGGATGTCGAGGTATGATGCACCAAAGTTGCTTCAATTGGCGAATGGTCATATACTGTGATAATGGATAACACACATTTCTTATACATGTGTACATGTGATAAATAAGGTCCAATCATATGCACATGTTCTCAAATGGATGTCCTCCTAGAATATGTTGCAGTTATCTTCAATTCTCTATAAATAATTCAGTGGTGATGGTGGTGGTTGGTTCAACACCTCCATCTAAAAAAAGATCTTCTATAGAGAATTGTGCATGTACCTGTGCCATGTGTTGTAGTTCTCTGTGGCTATTGAACACGTGGTTTCGTATGTGGTTTCGTATGTATTTATACATATAGTTGATCTAGTACAATTTACTCAAATATAAAGGGAAACTCACATGATTACAATATATGTTCTGATTTTTCCTTTTGTTCTACCTTTTTATTTCTTCTAAAATAATGTCTCATACTCGCTACTCCATGCATGTGTTCTAGTCTTTCTGCCCCTTTATTTTCTTCAGACTGCATGCAGTTTCTCTCTTTCCTTTTTGAATTGAAAGTGGTACAGTTTTCATTTAATTTGTGATTATTCCAATTTTAGTCCCCTTGTTTTGATGATGTGTCATTGACTCTGAAAGGGAGGTAGGATTTCTAATGTGGCATGCGGTAGAGGTTAGGGCACTCCCATGGTCCACATCAGTTATGTCCATAGCTTTACTTAGTCTGCCACATAAGCAAAAATATGATGTGGAATCATATTTATATAAGGAGAGAGGTGAGAGCAATGTCTCATGCAAGACATCACCTTTTTTAGAGGACCAAGGCAGATGAACAACAGAAGAAACCCCATTGGGATGAATTGGATGTCCATAGCACGCGTTTTGTGGGCACAACTGGATTTTATGTGCCCGTCCAAACTAGCTACTTCTTTAGCAAAAAGCAAAACTTCTAGGCTGCAAAATTAAAAGATAGAGTAGATCAAAATATATGTAACAATAATGATATTGGAATAAAACACATAGACACTATCCATTGGGATAGTTGTTTCTAAACACTCATTTAATACATACTCTCTCCTTATAGACATTGCTATGGAAACTACCCATTGAGAATGCCCTTAGGGTGACATATACTACCAAGATCAGTCAGCCATAACTTCGTTTTAGCTTGCCAACGCTTAAAATTGACACCATCAAATATTTTCGGCTTAACGACATCGGACGATGAAGCCATTTCTTTAATGCTAGATCTTCTGGATTGTTGGAAATAGTGCGGATTTAGCAAATATTCATTTTTAATTCCAGCAAAATTAAGAATTATCAAAACAAATTTCCAGCACAGTATAAATGACACAAATTGCATATAAACATGTAATTCTACCATATCATTTATATAAGGACATATATTTAGCATATGAATCAAAATCACAACTAGACTAACCATATAAAACATTCTTCTGAACATTGAAACAGCTAGTACATAGCAAGAATGTTAATTATGGATTAGAGCTCTCAGATGTAGGATTACACAAGATATAATCTTGGTCATCCCGCTACTGTGGTCTATACTCTTCACTAATTGAATATGACAAGTAGGATTAAAACTTGAGCTCTTAAGAACAATTTGTCAATTTTAAATACAAATTAACAGCAACACTAACTATCGACTAGCAAACAAAGTATAGCCAATGTAATCTCCAAACTACATCAATTTAGCCAAATAACCTGATATATTGACAGACAGAAGATCACAGATTCATCAAGTTATGCAACAAGCCAAATTGGCTAACAAAGGTATGAAACTCAAGATTATAGTGAATATAGATTCCGAAAGAAACTTACTGCAGAACAGAGTATCAAATGCTGACAGTAACAATGATCTAGAGCTCAAGCTTTAGACATTCAATCTCAGTATTAGACCACATTTATCCTCATCGAGCTTACACTACGCCACACGCAAACTATGTCTCCAAGTACTAGAACAAGTGACAAAGACTAAGAACTAGCATGGCTCACACAGTTTGCAGAAAGAGGAGAAGAAGAAACTCACAGTGCAAACGACACTCAAAGCCGTCCAGAAGCAAATCAAGCCGATGAAGATCAACAAGAACCGAGCAAGGCACACCTGAGGGTGTTGTCCCAGAAAACCTAGCACCCCTCTGTGCTACCACAGAAGAAGAGTGTGGTTAACGAAGATACAATGCCCACTCCAACCTCGGGTAGCCGACGCGGAGTCGAAGGTCGGGGTTGATGTCGCACAAGACCAATGAGAGCTTTGGCCAAGAACGCTCGTGAACACCAAGAAGAAGTCACAAATCTCCCACAAAACTCAGCACAAGCCCGAGACGAATCAACCTCTAGAGGTAAACCCCACACCTTTCCTCTCGGCCAGATCCAAAAGAAGGCTCAAGGAAACCGCACGGGGAAACCCTAGAATGACGATTTGAACTCTTCAGCCGACGACGACAGGAAGTAACCCGGCCGGCGGCTCTCAAAAATCAAGATTGAAGAACCACTGGGAGAGATTTGAGATCGGAGAGGGGAGAACTCATTGCTGCATTCAGTCACCATAGAGAGGGGAGACGCCATATATAGGGGAGCGAGGCAGAAGCTGGTGGGCTGCAGCCATTGTTGATGTTTGGTAATTAATCTACATTTAAATAAAGATGCCCTGCTGCGATATATGTCATATTTTATATCTTGTTGTCCATGTGGTTATATTCCTAATGAATCAATTGTGGTCATATCATACATGTCATTTGCATTGAAGCTATGTCGCCGCACCTAGCTAAGACCATACCGATACATCATCATACATTACCGTAGTACGATGCACACTCTTATGTTGCCAGGTAAGAGTTTAGTGAATCATTGTATACATATGAATTTCATGAGGATAATCCTTATTCTGAGGTCATATGAGGTATTGGCTCATGAGTCACTTGTAGCATGTGGTATGTGGATCATTTGCATACATATACATTTCATGAGGATAATCATTGATATGAGGTTATATGATGTATTGGCTCGTGAGAGCCACTTGTGGCATGTGGTGGCACGTGAGAGTCACTTGTGGCATGTGGTATCTTCTTATGTTTGTCGTGGGTAGTAGATGTGGTTTTGGTTATGAATAAGGTTTCAATGAGGATGATGAGAATTAATTATTTATGCTTTATTATTGTACCTCAAGTTGACAACTTGATGCTTAATCATCCGTAGTTTAATTAATTTGTTAAACGGTTTGCTTGCTGAGATTTTATCTCACCCTTGTATTCTCTCTCCTAGGTGATCCTTGATCATGTTTGGAAAGGGTAGAGTAGCACGACACCATTACACAAGTTTTTAGGGGTTTCGCTGTAATAAGTTAGAGGACTTGTTTTAACTGTAACTTAATGATGCTAGATCGTAACTGGATTCAGTGGGATTTGAGCAACCAAAACTAGGTTAACAAAGGATGTCAGTGCACCATTTTATGTTCTTATGCGGTTAGTATTCCCTATGATATGTTCTGTTGTCATGTTTCCGCCTAGCCTTTTGTTTTTAGGGAGATGCTACCAGATTTTTCTTTAGTGTGGTTTCCAACGGATCGTTAGTGTGGTTTAGTAGCATACTAGGGTTTTGTGGTTCCTGAGGTGTTACAGCTGGAGAGAGGGAGGGAGTTGTGAGAGAGGAGAAAGTGGAACTGAGAGTCGCAAGCATGAGAGGGGAGCGAGAGAGAGTGGTGGTCTGCTCGGGCTAGGGTTTGCATCAGGTGAGAATGATCAAGGCCGTCCATTCCCACGCCTCGTCGATCCGACATCCCTGACCCTGACGCGCATGAGGCATGGAGCGCCTATTTGTCACCAATTCTAGGGGTGTTCCATGCCCTCACGTGGATGTGTTGACCCCTGGTTGCCTCCACGTCGCCCAAAATGTTGTGAAAGCATCAAATGGCAGCTCACTTTAATATAGGTAATTCCCAATTCACACGTTGAAGAAAGAAAATCCCCAAGCGGCATCAACCAATTGATAAAAGAAACCCCTAATCAGCAGATAGCCTCCTCTTTCGATAAAGCCCCGATGCCACGACGCTCAGGGGCATCGACCGCTACCAACAGACAGCATGATAACAGTAAGTATTTCAGCAAAGGAAACATGCAGTTCTATATAGTATTTAAAAATAATTAATTTCTTCAACTAAGTTCAAAGTAGGGGGTGACAAATACATAAGCGTCAAGTGCCACCAAAGAAACCAAAAGATATAAAGAAAGACGTGTTAGATTTGCCTGTCCTAATTTGTGCAACACAAGTTATTCCAAGTTTTCACCTCTAGAAAAAGTTTTTCCAAGCTTGTGGTGCTCCTCCTTAAGGACGATACTATGAATCAAAACCAGAAAGGAATCAATCAAATGAGTAAAGCTAAGATGACAGGAATAAACCAGTGAGATTGATACAAAAAAAAAAGAGCATACCTCGGAGCGCAACCTAGCTCTGGCATTATATCAAGCAACACATGTGCAACAAATTGGAAGAGAGGCGCCAAGAGAAAGTAGGGCAATGGTGGTGAAGCAGCTGGAGCTACCAAACCAAGGCAACCAACCTCCTTCGTAGCTGCCGCAATGGTCAGCCGGCCTTGGTCTTCTCATATTCGACGTCTAGTAGATATTTCAGTAAGCAAATAAGGCAAATATGCAGCTCTTCGTATTAAATATACAGTCAATAATCCTTCAACACAACTATATTGCCGTATACTGAAAATATACAGCTAATTGGATCAAATCTGAGCAATACATCACCAACTTGACCACCATTCAGGCTTCTTTTTCAGTAGGTGATGTGGTATTCTCCATGTCACATTTTTCATTTTAGTAGGTCCCTTTGTATTCTCCATGCAACAAAACTAATTATTTTCCCCTAAATGCATGCTGGCTGATCCCAAAAATGGAAAGTCTATTGTTGGCATCGGTGTGACAACACCAGGCAACCATAAAGCCTAATGCATGAAGCTGTATTGTAGCAACCGTAAAATGAAAACAAAAACAATTCTAAATTCACTACAAGAAAACATGATTGCTGCAATGAAATTAATTGTTGCATTAAAACTAAAATCGTTGCAATATGCACATTTTGCAATGAAATTAAAATCGTTAGGCGTTGCAATAAACCCTGTGGTAATAGCTCATTGCAAAAAAAAAATAAATCGTTGTAATAAATTATCAACTCATTGCAACAAAAAAATAAATCGTTGTAATAAATTATCATATCGCAACGTTTGTACTGTTACGATATCATTCTATCACCATGATCAGAAAGCGTTACAACACATACATATTGCCACGATTTACATTTCATGGCAATAGCTTAACACAACGAGCTGGATTTTGTGACAATAGCTTAACACAATGAGCTGGATTTTGTGACAATAGCTTAATGCAACACACCAAAATTCTTAACAATAGCTTAATGCAAAACACCAAATTTCATGGTAACAACTTATTGCAACGCACCAAATTTCATGACAACAGCTTAATGCAACGTATTAGATTTCGTGGCAATAGCTTGATGCAATAGCTTAGATTTTGTGGTAATATCTTAATGCAACGGACTAGGTTACCATACATATATGAACCTATTTCGTATTAATTCTCCACATCATTTTATACGCTCAACAGTAGACAAATGACTAAAACATGAATGCTTGGCATTTTCCTCTTTTCATTTATATGTACATTGCAATATGCACTCAATATATCCAAAAGAATAAAACAAGAATGCTTGACATAATCCTATTGCTAGAGCTAGTGCATGTTCTGAAATACAATCAATTAGGGCATTCTATTGACTACAGATCGACAAGATACAAATCACTTCTATGGTGATGACCAAACTCGAATTAGATGGGGCAACCATGGCAACTTGCAAAATAGTTAAGAAAGATTTAATTAAATTTAGATTTATGCATGTGTTAAGAGTAGTGATTGCCAATTTATATATTGAAAGAAAGTCAGTCATATTGGTTTTTACCTCATGTACATTAGCCACTGGTACCAGATGACCCGGTTACTTAGCTCAGGTTCGCAATCATATTTTTTGCCTTGTTTTGTGACTTGTGATGCATGTGTTTAAAGGAAATATCAATTGAGTATTGAAACTACATTATACAAAAATAAGTCCCTAATGACAAGTCATTGATATGGAAACAGGAATATTTCATTTCTTTAAATGATACCACAAATTCTAAACTCGCATTATTTCATTTTTTAAAGTTTAGAACTTGTGGTATCGTCTATTTATAAAATCCAATGCAAGATACATGCACTTAGCTAGTGCATGCATTTTGACTTCAAAACTAAAAAGGATTTGTCTAAATACCAAGTAGTTAGTTGATATTGATATGATTCATTCAAGAGAGATAGTCTTGATGAGTTTCTTGCTACTATCTGAAGTTGTTCATGCTGATTTTAGGAACAACTCAACAAACAGGTTCCCTAGATTGTGTATGTTTATGGGCTATGGTTTAAATACCAACTGTGTCCTATACTGCATGAGTGAAGATTTTCACTGAAAGACAATTGCAGCATGCTCATGTGGCAAGGACCAAAAAAGTTCAGAACAGAGGAAGAGAACATGAATCGACAAATTATTATAGTGCCATTAACTCAAGATAACCAACTTAAGAGTTAGAGGTTAACCAACATCATCAAAAAAACGTCAATTATCAAATACACATTACTTTTACCAGAAAATGCAGTTGTTTTTTTAAGAGTGGTAAGCAACAGCCTCAGTTCTTTTATTGGGATAGTGAAATCTGATCAAATAACGATGCATGATGCAAGATTAATGGCTACTTCTCAAAATAACCAACTTGAGGTAGCAAAGATGAAAAAAAATGAAGAGCAAAAGAAACCAATTGATTCTTTCACCCGTTTCTTTCCTTGTGCATCAACAAGTGCCATCCATGAGCAATAGCTAAATCTGATAAGACATTTTAATGTTACTCAATATCTTCATAGTCAAGCAAATCTAAAAGTTGGACACCTTATCTGCATCTCACTATCTTTTAATTTACAATAGATGCTATAGCATACTAGGTTCTCCAACAACAATAGACCAGCATCAAACATGAAAGCTTTATTGATGCTTGTGGGTGCATAGGTGGGATTCATTAGGTAAATGCTGGGAAAAACATGAAAGACCATGTCAGCATTATTTAGCATATGCAGAAAACTGTCATATTTCATATTAACAAGAAAACAAATTTTGACAAGCAAAAAAATACCATATAACGACACATGAACATAACAAGCAATCGATATTGCCAGGCATACAACACATCTTTATCTAAAGAAAAATCGGCTCCTTTTACCACTAAATCTCAATTACACATTCTTATCATAGCTTCTTGGAGATTAAGTTTAACTGATCAGAGGCATCACAATTACAAGGACATAGCATAATTTTAACTGAAACAAATGAGCAGTACTACTAGAAACAAAATTAACAAAGACATTCATAAGCACTAAACAAACATCACGGATCACATCTCATACACCAATTCAATCCACAATCATCACATTGCAAAATTAACAGAACCATTACAGTGCTCAACAACGCATCCCAAATCATAGTTTAACATTCACAGTTCATAATAGAACAATTAACAGTGACATCTAATAGTAGTTAATTAACAGTAATTGTCAACACAGTGCACAATTAAGCAAAGGATTAACAGAGTAATTGGAACCAAGAAAGGGGAAGAAATGGGGATTGGAGTGAATTCAACCTAGATGAAGAGGAAGCAGGGGAGGGGTTGAAGCTCGCGGTCAGTATAGAAGCTTGCTGTCGTCAGGGTCGAAGAAGAGTGGTGGCACTGATTGGGGGCAGAGCGGCGGTAAGGAGGAGGCGATGTGACCAGGCGACGCAGAGGAGCTGGAGCAGACGAAGAGATGGGTGGCCGATGTAAGGCTGAGGGGGTAGGAGATGAGCAAAGAGGGCTAGGGGAGAGGAAGAACAAGCAGGGCTCGGCGCAGGGCAGCAGTGGGAAGAGAAAGGCGGCTGTCGGTAGTCGAGCAATAGGGGAGAGGGAGTGAAGAAGTGCGGCTGCGGGAGGATGGTGCAGAAGGGGAAGTAGATGGCGGCCGGAGGGAGTTCCCTAATATGATTTCTTCTAAAATTTAGTCCTCGAGCTTTCTAAAATTTATAATGAGATCGTTCCCTAATATGATTTCTTCTGTTCTGCCCCCTTGAGAAGTCCGATTTCATCGCGGTTTGATCCTACGCATTCGTAGTGATGTGTACATCTATACGGAGCTAACCTGGTAGTCCATATTTATTGTTTATGTGCCTCGATCGCACTGGACTACAGAAAATATAGAAAAACATAAAATGATCCTATTCGAGCAATTGATTATGAAAAAGTGTGTAAATGATGATAAATAGTCTCAAAATGCGAAAAAAATAGGGGCAAATGACTGGAAAATAAATGCAAATATGATGCATGTCAACGGGTGGAGCTGTTGTGGTGGCCGCTGGCGGTGCAGAGGAGGAGGGTGGAGCTGATGGTGGCCGGCGAGGTAAGGCCCCGCCCTTGCTGGCGCCAGTGGTGGAGAAGAAAGGGGAGGGGAGAGAAGCAAGGGAGACCAAGGAGAAAAACCGAAAATGCCTAGCTTGATCTGAAATTGGCCAGCGGCTAGGGATTTTATGGCTAGATTGGGAATTGGCAATTTTGCATTTTAATCCTTGAAGAATTTGGACTTTACAATGAGCACATTTCCTACTATGATTTTTTCTTTTCTGCCCTCCAATGCTCCGATTTCTTCGTGGGAAGATCCTCATCCGTGATGACGCATACATCTGTATGGAGCTAACTCGGTAATCCAGATTTGTCGTACATGATCACAAAACAATGTACTACACCTACATATTGCAACAATATGAAATTGTTGTAATAGTAATTAGTTAATGCAGTGATTTATTTTTTATTGCAATACAATCGATTTATTGTAACGAGAATAAAAATTATCACAATAATTTAGAATTATGGCAATATAACAAACTTATCGCCACAGACAAATAATTCATGGCAATTACATTAACTATTGCAATAAAATGTATTTTGTTGTAATTTTTTCATTGCAATAGAATATACATATCGCAACAGTACGAAATTATTGTAGTAGTAATTAGTTAATGTAACGATTTATTTTTTGTTGCAATACAATCGATTTATTGTAACAAAAATAAAAATTATCACAACAACTTAGAATTGTGGCAATATAATAAATTTATCACAACAAACAAATGATTCGTGGCAATAAATTTATCTATTGCAACAAAATGTCGCAATTTTTTCGTTGCAGTAGTTAGAATTTCTTGTAGTGATTTAGATCCCACAAAAGTGTTAAAAAAATTATACAGAATTATCTAAGGGGAAGAATAAATCATTGCTGACCTATAACTAAATTGTAACTATGAACACCAGGTAATGCAAAAAGATGAAGTCCCTATTCTAAACAAATATGACACATATGCCATTCAATTGCTAATAATGGTCAGCTTTATTCCAGTAATTTTGGAATAGCATTGTCAGACCCGGATTTTTCAATCCAGAATCTGCTGTGTCTTACCGCATTATTCCCTGGATCAGTAGATAATGCACACAGATATATTACTGAATCATTTCATACATCGCTGAAATTCACATTGTGCCCTAATATCATTACATAATATAGTCGAAGTTAGGCCTTCAAAAGGGCGGAGTTCTTACAGTAGGGCCGCTCATGCCAAATATTTACATTTCAAAAGTACAACAGCGGAAGCAGAACAATGTAGGCCTATTAACCACAGGCAAAGACTGAGGGCAAAAGTGGTCATACAAATACTACTAAAGTTCCAGCAATATTTGTATGCAAACCACACCTTAGTCTGATTGCCTAAGGTTCTAAGCGTGAAATATTCGTCCTAAGTTTCGACGTTGTCTCCTCCATCCGCAGCAGGTGCTTCCTCGTAGGCATAGTGACCTTGAGCTCCTGAATCTGGGTTTTGTATGCAGTGTGAGCACACTAACCACCGTGCTCACGAGTCAATACACGTAATGCGATGAGGTAGTATGCAAGGCTTTAACAAGGGAGGCTCAAGATATTTTGTTTGCTGAAATGTGCTTTCAGAATTACAATACTTAAAAGTTCCCTAAGACCTAGCCTTTTTGGACTTTAAACATGTTGTTCATAACATAAACATTTACTTTCAACGAGTCAGAGACCATCCACCATTACATGGTCTCTGCTCTTAATACCATGCCTTCAGCGTTATAGCCGCTTACATTACCGCTGGGACGACACCCAGAACAACTCAAATAAGGGCCTTTCTCTGCCCTCCACTTTTATCCCATTCCATCCATCAAAACCTTGAAATAGAACTATATCTAGTCAGATCCCCATGTCCGCCCATGACCGTGGGCACGGCTATTCGAATAGTTTTTGACTCTGCAGAGTTTGTACACTTTACCCACAAAGAGATAGATCTGCTCGTTGCCCCACATGATCCCTTAGCCATGCAGTTGAGTAGACTATCACAGGACTGTTACAATGCATAATCCTACTTGTGGTTACGCCCGCTAAGGTCTATCTTCTGTAGGATGCAACCATCCCTCGAGAAGGGTCCCTCGTGAGCCATCACGGGCAAAGGCGGGGATGAGACCATCCATCCCTTTGCTCGTGTTCACACCTTCACGTAACCACACTAGAGCTACACAAATTATTTAGCCTTGCCTACACTTTGTCAGCATGTGGTTGTACTGTTTGTACCTTGGGAGGTCATCACAAAATTCAGTCCTTAATGGTTATCTGGGCGGTTCTACCACAATCTCCTTTGTGCTATCACGGCACCATTCATACATACACACACACCCTCGAACCATCCGCCCAGATAGTTAAGCATGTGGGGTTCTTTTAGAACAAAAAATACTTATACCAACATACACCAGTCATCATCACAATGACTGTCCAAGAATACTTTCTCAAGTTTATAGGCGATGCTAGGGTGCTCTTACACCCCTAATTACCTAAACAACTTTAGGCATGGCACTTTTACTTATGGACTTATTTTCAAAGAGAGTAATATTATTATTACTTTTACTAGGGTGACAAGGATCACATAACCAGGTACATCAGAAAGAAAGTATAATAATAATAATCAAAGAAAGCAGGGACATATAACTAGAATCTGAAATTAACATGTATTGCAATATAAATATAAGCATGCAATTTGTAATAACTGAAATCAAAGTAATTTATTGAAAATGTAGGTTCAAAATGATCAAAGTATTGACTCACCTTGATTATAGATGTCGGGGTTCTGTGTGTTGGGGCCTACATTGCAGACTTCCTCTTCGTGGCTTGAATGCTAATTTTACATGCGAAAATTTGGATAAAAATCAGTACAACATTCAAAATAACACCATAAAATTCAAACAAGTTACAAAAATATTGGTTCTGGTTCCATTAGATAGCTCTTGAATTTAGATGAATTTAGAAATTGGTTTCACTTAATTGGAGTTAAAATGAATAAGTTATGCCCATTTGAATAATTTCGGTTCAATTAAATCCAGAAAATAATAAAGCCTGACATGTGGAACCCATCGTCGGTGATCGGCCTTCTTGTGTGGCGCTGACACGTGGGGCCCGGGCGGCAGTGGCTCAAGTGTCAGACCCGGATTTTTCAATCTAGAATCTCCGTGATTCTTGCATTATTCCACGGATCGAGATAATGCGCACGTGTACATTGTCGTATCATTTCATACATCGATTAAACAGTAACATTACAGACCATGGTTCAAATTACACCACGTCGGGCGATAGTTTACAAAAGGGCACTTAGGCCGAATGTCATCATTACATACAAGCAGCGGAAGAGAAAGCAAAAGTAGGACCATAACCTCAGGCAAGCGACTGGGGATAATGTGTGCAGTATATATCGTCTATCTTTAGATAATATAGGTGCACACAATGCCTTAGGCCTAACTTGTCTAAGTCCAAAAAATACGAAAGACGACCTAATTCCCATCGTTCTTCCTTCCTTCTGTGGCTGGGGTGTCTTCATATTCATAATGATCCTGCGTCCCTGTCTCTGTTTTTGGTAATGCGAGTGTGAGCACACTAACCACCGTGCTCAGCGAGCTATCACACGTAATCTGATAATAACATGCTGGGCTAATCAAGGGAAGGCTTAGGTTTATTTTATTTTGCCAGAAATTGCCATTTCAATACAATACTTAGAAATCCCTATGACCTAGCCGTTTTTTAAGGACACAAGTTTAATGGGAAATAATTGTCTTAATAGTGTACAGAGCCCATCCACCATTACATGGCCTCTGCACCTTACAACATCTTCCAGCATTATAGTTGCCTATCTTACCACTGGGACGATGCCCAGGACAATTCCAAACTAGGGCCTTTTACTGCCATACATTTTCCCATTTCACCCACAAATTATTTTTGAAATAGAACTATATCTAGTTAAGTCCCCATGTCTGCCCATGACCGCGGGCACGGCTATTCGAATAGTTTTGACTCTGTAGAGTTCGTACACATTCCCCACAAGAGACTGCCAACTCATTGTCCCACATGATTCCTTAGTCATATGGTTGAGCAGACCGTCACAGTGACTTTTCGAAATATCTAGCCTCTTTTGTCATCTCACCCTATGGGCTTATCCCACTTGTGGTGAGTCCCATACGTTGCACGGGATGTTTTCCATAGTCACTAACGTAGCCGGGCTCCACCTCCCGCAGCGCTAGGATAGCTGAAAAACTTCACCCTCCCCTTGGTGTCCCTTTAGGCCTTCCCTTGCCCTTGCAGAACCACTCCTATCCACTACCAGTGAGATGAGTCCAGGGGTTTCGATAAATTTACTTAGCCAGGTTGTAATGTACAGACTTGTGGTTGTACTGTTTTACACGGGCTAACATGACAAGATTCGGTCCTTAGGGTTATCTGAGTGGTTCTTCCACATTCCATACTCTTTGTGCTTCCCCTGCACCACAATACCAGCACCCAAACCATCCACCCAGATATTAAGCAAGTATGAGGATTTTTGGGACATAAAATAACAGTTCCAACATTCACCAGTCATTCCCACCATGACTGCCAAAATCATTTGTCATATTGCATGTGAGAGATTTTGGGACAACTAAATGCCCCCGTCTAACTAGCAATACTAAGCAGTGCGATATGTTATAACCTTAATTAGAAAAAAAACTACGTTGTACAAATTTTGCTATGGCGACAAGGTTCACATATCCCAAGTCGTTTCAACGGTAATACTAACAAGCATAATAATGGGTGTATATATAAACTCTATAAAAACTGAACATATCTTATCACATAAAATAATAGCATGCAAATGGATAATTTAAAGGAAATTATTTTGCATAAATATGGGTTCAACATGATCAAAGTGATAACTCGCCTTGGTCACAAGGATCCGGGGGTTGGGAGCTGGGGTCTGCTGCTGCCTCTGCTTCCTCTTCTTGTGCCTCGTACGCTATTTTAATCGCGCGCGAAAATTTGCATAAAAAGAAAAGCAACAAATCAATCCAAATAACACCAGAAATTCAAATGAACTCTAAAAATTATGATTTCGGTTCCATTTGATAGATCTTGACTTTAGATGAATTTAGAAATTTGTCTCACCCGATTTGGAGTTAAAATGAAGAAGTTATGACATTTTAAAGATCTCAGTTTAAATAAATTCCTAAAATTATTAAATTCTGACAGGTGGGACCCACACGGTTTGTTTTATATTTTATTATTTTCTCTCTGTGCCGCTGACATGTGGGGTCCGCTTGTCGCCAGCTCTCTCTTCAAAGACCACGACAGTGGGACCCTTTGTCACGGTCTCAATCATTGCACGACGGGTGGGCCCACGTGTCGTCAAGATAAAATCAAAAGAAATGGCTCAACCCGGTAGCGAGCGGGGCTCGAACGCAGGGGAGCCGTGGGGAGAAGAGAATCGGCTGCGCTAGCCAAGTGGTCGGGGGAGACTTTGCCTACCCTATATGGGCAATAAACCCTTTTGAGGTAGGCGCTGGAGGGGGCCGAGCAGAGGAGACCGAGGTCGGGGAAGGGCGGTGGCGCCTGCGGTGAGGGGTGGCCGGAGAGGATCGGGGGTCCTTTCAAATGCGTTCCTGGCGCCGAGGGGAGGTCGGTGAGGCGTCGGTGGGGTCCGGGAGTGTCGGAGTGAGCGGCGGCGGCGATCTGCATGGCTCGGGAGGTCTCCGACCATGGCGAGGTACGGCCTATGGGAGGTGCGGGGAGGCCGGGGATGGGTTTGTGGGGTTC
Source organism: Bonia amplexicaulis (assembly GCA_036346245.1). NCBI lineage: Eukaryota > Viridiplantae > Streptophyta > Magnoliopsida > Poales > Poaceae > Bonia > Bonia amplexicaulis. The sequence continues at coordinate 8,830,908 of CM070769.1, forward strand.
CTGGGGTGGTGTATGAGCATGGAATCGAGCTCGGGTGGCGTGAGTCCGTGGGGAGGGAGTTCGCTGGAGTTGGGGAAGAAGAGGAGGCCGGCGATCGGGCTTTGAGCTCACTTACCGCGGAAGAGGGAGAGGAAGGTGTGGGAAGACAATGGGAGGCCGTCGGCTTTTGTAGGCGGCGGAGGCGGGGCGGCAGTAAGGTGGCCGTGCCATCACTTGGCAAAGCGGTGGCGTCGGCGGCGGGCGATGAGTGAGATTCCGGGCGTGACAACTCGCTGCTGGCTCCGCAGCTTTGCGCCGCGCACGCGGGACGCCAGAAGACTCGCGCCACGTGGCTAAGCGGTGTGACCGGGCGGAGGGAAAACCGTGGGCGGTGGCGCCGTACCGGGGGCGGGGCGGTGGCTGGGTTGGCGCGGGGTAGGGCATGATACCCAGCGCGCGCGTGGAGTGGCAGCAGAGGCTCGAGCCGCACACGCACGATGCCTACCAAGTGGCGCGGCGTAAAAGAGGCGGGCGGCAGCTGGCGCGACACTCGGACAAGCGCTGTTGTCCGGGATCCATTGTCCGAGCGCTGGCGAGGCGAGAGGCCGGGCCGCAGAGACGGGCGAGCACGCGCGGAGGAGAGGGGCACGGCCGGGTGAGGCGCGAGCGAGGAGGAGGTGGGGAGAAGAAAAAGGTCGGTAGGGGATCGCGAGTTGGGCGGGGTTGGCTAGGCGGTCACCTGGTGACTAACCGATTCTTTTACTTCCTCCTCTCATTTCTTTAGTAAAAATTTAACCATACTATTATTCTTAATTTTTTTAGGACCAACTGTATTCCTTTTGCAGTGGATCATCTATTCAGATTCTTATTTTAAAATCTTTGATTTCTAATATTTTATTTCTTTGGCCTTTTGGAATCTTAATCATAATTTAAGAAATGCTTTAAAAGTTAATTTTCAAAACAATTATAAAGCAAATAAATACAGAAATGTTTATATTTCAAATTTCTAAATTTTCAGGATGTTACAAACCTACCCCCCTTAAAAGGAATCTCGACCCCGAGATTCAGTCTAACTAGTGAACAGTTCGGGGTAATCTCTCTTTAGCTGGTCTTCACGTTCCCAGGTAGCCTCTTTCTTTGAGTGGTGACTCCATTGCACTCTGCAGGTGCGGATGGTTTGATTTCTGGTCTTCTTTTCAGCACAGTGTCTAAGATCTTAATTGGACATTCCTTGTAGGTCAAGTCGCTCTCGAGCTCAACTGCTTCCATATGGGTTTGTTCTTCTGGTACCCGAAGACATTTCTTGAGCTGGGACACATGGAAGACGTTGTGCACATCTGCTAGACTTGCAGGCAATTCAAGCTGATAAGCCACTTCTCCCTTTTTAGCTATGATCGGGAATGGCCCAACATAGCGAGGGGCAAGTTTGCCTTTGACTTTAAATCGTCTGACTCCTCGTAGGGGTGACACCTTTAAGTAGACATGGTCTCCGACCTCGAAACTTAATGGCCTTCTTCTCTTATCCGCATAGCTCTTCTGTCTGGACTGGGCGGCTAATAATCGATCTCTGATCAGGCGAACTTTCTCTTCCGCCTGTTTTAGAGTATCAGGCCCAAATATGTAGCTTTCCCCTACTTCCGACCAGTGCAAAGGGGTACGGCACTTTCTCCCGTACAGTGCTTCAAAAGGGGACATCTGAAGGCTAGTCTGGTAGCTATTGTTATAGGCGAACTCTGCATACGGTAGACACCTGTCCTAGTCTTTAGAGAAATCCAGGGTACAAGCCCGAAGCATGTCCTCTAGTATTTGGTTCACTCTTTCTGTTTGGCCATCTGTCTGGGGGTGATAGGTGGTGCTGGAATCCAGATGGGTACCAAGGGCCTCATGTAGGCTAGCCCAGAAATGCGAGGTGAACTGGGAACCTCGATCTGAGACTATCCGTGTTGGCACGCCGTGCAAGCACACGATGCGTGACATATATAGTTCTGCCAGCTTGTCTCCTTTGTAAGTTGTTTTGACAGGGATGAAATGTGCGACCTTGGTCATCCTATCTATTACGACCCAGATGGAGTCGTATCCTGACCTGGTTCGGGGAAGTCCGGTGATGAAGTCCATTCCTACTTCTTCCCACTTCCATTGGGGTACTTGCAATGGCTGCAATAGCCCTACTGGTCTCTGATGTTCTGCCTCCACTCTTTGACATACATCACAGCAGGCTACATGTTCGGCGATGTCTCTCTTCATACGTGGCCACCAGTACCACTGCCTCATGTCTTGATACATCTTTGTGCTTCCAGGGTGGAGGGAGTATGCTGAGCTATGAGCCTCTCTGAGTATTAGGTCTTTAAGGTCCTTCTGGTGGGGCACAAAGATACGTGTCCCATACCTCAAAACTCCTTGTTGATCAACATTCATCTTAGGAGCCTTTCCTTTTTCCATTAATTTCCTCAACCTCAAGGCAGTCGGGTCCTCCTTTTGTGCGGCCATAATCCTTTCTTCTATGCTAGTTTGCACTTCCATTGCCGCTAAAGTTTCCCCCTCTACTATTTCCAAGTTCAATGCTTTCAACTCCTTATATAGCTCAGGCTGGTATTCTTGAACCATAAGGTTATTACAATAGGCCTTACGACTGAGAGCATCTGCTACCACATTGGCTTTCCCTGGGTGGTAGTGGACACTCAGGTCATAATCCTTGATCAACTCTAATCATCTCCTTTGCCTCAGATTAAGGTGTGACTGGGTAAAGACATACTTGAGGCTCTTGTGATCTGTGTATATATCACAGTGGTTACCAATCAGATAATGCCTCCAAAATTTTAAGGCATATACCACTGAAGCTAATTCCAGGTCATGGGTGGGATAGTTAGCTTCATGGGGGCGAAGTTGCCTAGATGCATATGCCACAACCTTGCCTCCTTGCATCAGTACGCATCCCAGTCCTTGATGGGAAGCATCACAGTATACTTCAAAATCCTTGCGTACATCAGGTAAAACTAGCACCGGGGTGGTAGTCAATCTTTTCTTAAGCTCTTGAAAGCTTCCTTCGCAGGTTTTGGTCCATTCAAACTTCTGTTCCTTCTTGAGTAGCTGAGTCAATGGCCTGGCTACTCTAGAGAATCCCTCTATGAATCTTCTATAATATCCTGCCAATCCAAGAAAACTTCGTACTTCAGTGACGGAGGAGGGTGCTTCCATTCTGTCACTGCTGCAATCCTGGTGGGATCAACTGATACTCCTTCTGCGGACACTATATGTCCCAAGAAGCTGATGTCACTTAGCCAGCATTCACACTTGCTATACTTAGCATATAACTGATGTTCTCTTAGCTTCTCTAGCACTAGGCGTAGATGCTCGCATGCTCGTCGCCGCGTCTTGGAGTAGATAAGGATGTCATCAATGAACACTACTACAAACTTGTCCAAATACTCCATGAATACCTTGTTCATGAGATTCATGAAGTAGGTCGGTGCATTTGTCAGACCGAAAGACATGACCGTAAACTCATACAGTCCATATCTAGTGGTAAAAGCTGTCTTGGGTATATTCTCAGCCCTAATTTTCAGCTGGTGGTAACCCGATCTCAGATCTATTTTAGAGAAGATGGTGGCTCCACCAAGTTGGTCAAATAGATCATCGATCCTGGGAAGGGGGTATTTATTCTTGATGGTTACTTCATTTAACGTCCGGTAATCCACACACATCCTAGCTGTGCCATCCTTCTTCTTTACGAATAATACCGGAGATCCCCAGGGCGAGGAACTGGGTCTAATAAATCCCTTTTCCTGCAGTTCATGGAGTTGGGTCTTTAGCTCTTCCAGCTCTTCCACCGTCATCCTATATGGTCTCTTGGAAATGGGAGCAGCTCCTGGCTTCAAGTTAATGACAAACTCCAGATCTCTGTCTGGGGGCATGCCGGGTAGATCTTCAGGAAATACCTCCGGATAGTCTTGCACCACCATCATTCCCTCTAAGGGTACATCTTCACAGTAATATATTGCACGGCCCTATCGGTATGGTCGGTCCACTTTTACATCTATGGTCATTCCAGGACATTTAGTCAGCTTCACTGTCCTGGTGGCACAGTCTATAACCCCTTTATATCTGGCTAACCAGTCCATTCCTAATATAATATCCAGGGTCTGTGAACTTAGTACTATCAGGTCTGCTAGAAAGTCGCACCTTTCCATGACAATGGTTACCCCAGGGCATACTAAGGTAGCGGTAATCATACCAGCTGGTGACTTAAGTACTACTGGCCTCTTTAGAGGATAAATAGGTAACCCCATCTTATCAGCATACCCCTTGAATATAAATGAATGTGAAGCTCCTGAGCCAAATAAAGTTTGTGCTGGTATTGACTTGACAGAGAACGTACCCATAAGAACTTCTGCAGCTTCCTCAGCTTCCTCTGCCGTGATATGGTTGACTCTATCACGGTTGTGAGTCGGGGTACTCCTGCTAGCTTGCGAGGTCTGAGGCCCCTTGCTGGGCACTGAAGCTTGGCTACGGACAGGGGCGTTTTGTTTGTGTGGGCACTGGTTGGCAAAGTGCCCTTTCTCTCCACAGCTATAGCAGTTAAGGTTGGCTGCGGGGTTTATATCAGTGTACTGACTCCCTGTGCGAGGAGCTTGAAAGGAACTTCCACTTGATCGAGGTACTGGAGTTGGAGCCCTGGGTTGATTGGGTCTTGAGAATGAGGGGTTGTTGAAGAACTTCTGAATAAATTTCCCTTGCGGCCGCTGAGTGGTTAGCTTGCGTTACGGCTGGCCTCCAGATTCTTCTTTTAATTTTCTAGAATTAGAGCCTTGTTCACCAGCTGGTGGAAGCTGGTGAAGTCCTGCACAATCAGCTGCACCCTCAACTCCTCATTCATGCCTTCAAGAGATCTATCAATCTTCTCTTCTTCGTCGGCCACGTCCGTTGAAGTGTAGCGAGCAAGCTGAGTAAATTTTGTGAGATACTCATTAATTGTCATGCCTCTTTGTTGAGAGTGCGAAATTCGTTCTTCTTCATTCTCATGACTCCCGTTGGGACGAAGTTGGCCTTAAAAGCCGTCCTGAACTCTGACCATGGTATGACATCCATGTCACTGTCCGTGGAGGTCTCTTCCTGGCCTCTGGCGGCAAGATAGTTCTCCCACCAATTTGCAGCTGCTCCCTGGAGCTGATGAGCTGCAAATATCACTTTGTCCTCCTCGGCGCACTTAGCCAAGCGCAGCTTCCTTTCCGTATCCCAAAGCCAATCTTGGCCCGAGGCTCGTCGGCCGAGGAAAAGTGAGGGCGGGTCCTCGAAAGTCGGCCAGTCGACTCTAGACTGCTGGAGCTACCTTGTTGCCCGGCAATAATAGCCTGCAGCAATTGGGTCTGCTGCGCCATGACTTGCGCCATGGTGGGATTGGTTGGAGGGGGTGGAAGGTTGGCTTCCTGATCGTGGGCCTGCTCACGTCCCGCTGGCACGACACCGGGTGTGGAGTCCTCCACTCCTTGGTTGAGGGTGGCATTAGCCTGGGCCCTGGTCACTCTTTGGCTGGCCATCTGCAGTCATAGTTTTATGTCTTAATACTATTACTAGGCAAAAGGAATAAAAGAAGGTTGCCTCCTCAGAAAATAACAGCCAACAAGATAAACGACAAAAACAACTTTAAACACAAGGCCGGTTTCATAGAAGCAAACATCACATAGCCAGCTTCTAGGCTGGACTTACAATTACAACATAATTAATTAAGGTTCGACGGGATAGCAACTACGATACAGAGAGCCTGGGACAACATGCTACGATACACCCCTAGTACTTGCGCTACATCTTGCAAGTACCGCACCATCCGATCTACTCCTCCATGTATTCGGCGCCTGGGCTGGAGGGGCTGTAAGTTGGCGACTGGGAACAGGACCTACTGCTGCTGAACTCGGAGGGGTCGGTGTCAGAGTGCGAGCGGCTGCGGTGTGACCCTCCCCGGCGAAGAGCCGACTGTGGTCCTGGAGGTCGCACGCTCTTGCGTGCGGTGAGCAGCGTCTTGGGGCCGTGCTGCGCCCCTGTGGCGGCCGGGCGCGGAGGTCTTGGAGGGGCGATGGGAGCTGGGACTCTTGTGGCGTGCTGTCTTGCTGTTGCCTCCGCCTTGGCCGCCGCCAAGGCCGCCGCATCGCGCGAGCTGCTCCCGAGGGTCGCCATTTCCGTGTCTTTGGGAGACGAGGTGCGCGCGAGAGTGGTGATCTCCTCCAGGCGGTGGTGAGCCGAGCCCATAGCGGTGAGATCAACTTGATGTGTAAGCATCGGGTTGTCCTCGTGAATCGCGGTAGGTCTCGTTGTACTGCGCACCCTCCTGGCGCGACGGGAAGTAGAATGGCGTGTGCTGCAGGTTGGTCTTGTATACGTCGCAGAGTCGGGCATCGGCGAGACGTGCGATGTCCTGGATGGCCGCTACCCGGGTACTCCTGGTGTGCTCGGTCCGTAAGACGTGAGGGGATCCTGCTCGCTCTTGGCGTGATGAACACCTCAACCACCCAGCTCTCCACTCCACCGGCCACGGCCTTGCGGCCGCGGTACATGGGCTGGTCCTTATAGCCCAGGTGGTGCAAAAGCCTGCGTAGGAGGCTAGCGAACTCCCCGTGGGGGAGGCCGTGAGACAGGAAGTCCTAGTGGCCCTCTGCTGCATATCCCGCCATCTGTAGGAGGAATTACTAGTGTTAGTAACATTTTAAAATATTTAATGAAGATAGAATAGAACAGAACTAAGGAGGATAGGAAAAGAAACAATACGCTATATTTTTGGAAACTCTTTTTATAAGTTTTGTAATATTGTAATCCTATATCCTCCCTAACGTCCCTACTAAGGCTTTTACCCTACAGTCGTATGCTTTGATACCAGCTCTGTCAGACCCGGATTTTTCAATCCAAAATCTCCTGTGATTACTGCATTATTCCTTGGATCAGTAGATAATGCGCACAGGTACATTGCTGTATCATTTCATACATCGATTAAACAGTAATATTACAGACCATGGTTCAAATTACACCACATCGGGCGATAGTTTACAAAAGGGCACTTAGGCCGAATGTCATCATTACATACAAGCAGCGGAAGAGAAAGCAAAAGTAGGACCATAACCTCAGGCAAGCGACTGGGGGTAATGTGTGCAGTATATATCGTCTATCTTTAGATAATATAGGTGCACACAATGCCTTAGACCTAACTTGTCTAAGTCCGGAAAATACGAAAGGCGACCTAATTCCCATCGTTCTTCCTTCCTTCTGTGGCCGGGGCGTCTTCATATTCATATGATCCTGCGTCCCAGTCTCTGTTTTTGGTAATGCGAGTGTGAGCACACTAACCACCGTGCTCAGCGAGCCATCACACAGAATGCAGTAATAACATGCTGGGCTAATCAAGGGAAGGCTTAGGTTTATTTTATTTTGCCAGAAATTGCCATTTCAATACAATACTTAGAAATCCCTTTGACCTAGCCGTTTTTGAAGGACACAAGTTTAATGGGAAATAATTGTCTTAATAGTGTACAGAGCCCATCCACCATTACATGGCCTCTGCACCTTACAGCATCTTCCAGCATTATAGTTGCCTTTCTTACCACTGGGAAGACGCCCAGGACAATTCCAAACTAGGGCCTTTTACTGCCCTACATTTTTTCATTTCACCCACAAATTATTTTTGAAATAGAACTATATCTAGTTAAGTCCCCATGTCTGCCCATGACCGCGGGCACGGCTATTCGAATAGTTTTGACTCTGCAGAGTTCGTACACATTCCCCACAAGAGACTGCCAACTCATTGCCCCACATGATTCCTTAGTCATATGGTTGAGCAGACCGTCACAGTGACTTTTCGAAATATCTAACCTCTTTTGTCATCTCACCCTATGGGCTTATCCCACTTGCGGTGGGTCCCATACGTTGCCGGGCTCCACCTCCCGCAGCGCTAGGACAGCTGGAAAACTTCACCCTCCCCTTGGTGTCCCTTTAGGCCTTCCCTTGCCCTTGCAGAACCACTCCTATCCACTACCAGTGAGATGAGTCCGGGGGTTTTGATAAATTTACTTAGCCAGGTTGTAATGTACAGACTTGTGGTTGTAATGTACGGGCTAACATGACAAGATTCGGTCCTTAGGGCTATCCGAGTGGTTCTTCCACATTCCATACTCTTTGTGCTTCCCCTACACCACAATACCAGCCCCCAAACCATCCATCCAGATACTAAGCAAGTATGAGGATTTTTGGGACATAAAATAACAGTTCCAACATTCACCAGTCATTCCCACCATGACTGCCCAAATCATTTGTCATATTGCATGTGAGAGATTTTGGGACAACTAAATGCCCCCGTCTAACTAGCAATACTAAGCAGTGCGATATGTTATAACCTTAATTAGAAAAAAAAACTACGTTATACAAAATTTGCTATGGTGACAAGGTTCACATATCCCAAGTCATTTCAACGGTAATACTAACAACCATAATAATGGGTATATATCTAAACTCTATAAAAACTGAACATATCTTATCACATAAAATAATAGCATACACATGGATAATTTAAAGGAAATTATTTTGCATAAATATGGGTTCAACATGATCAAAGTGATAACTCGCCTTGGTCACAAGGATCCGGGGGTTGGGAGCTGGGGTCTGCTGCTGCCTCTGCTTCCTCTTCTTGTGCCTCGTACGCTATTTTAATCGCGCGTGAAAATTTGCATAAAAAGAAAAGCAACAAATCAATCCAAATAATACCAGAAATTCAAATGAACTCTAAAAATTATGATTTCGGTTCCATTTGATAGATCTTGACTTTAGATGAATTTAGAAATTCGTCTCACCCAATTTGGAGTTAAAATGAAGAAGTTATGATATTTTAAAGATCTCAGTTTAAATAAATTCCTAAAATTATTAAATTCTGACAGGTGGGACCCACACGGTATGAGCTTGGAATCGAGCTCGGGTGGCGTGAGTCCGCGGGGAGGGAGTTCGCCGGAGTTGGGAAAGAAGAGGAGGCCGGCGGCGATTCGGGCTTTTGGAGCTCACTTACTTGGCGGAAGAGGGAGAGGAAGGTGTGGGGAAGACAATGGGAGGCCGTACGGCTTTTGTAGGCGGCGAGAGCGGGCTGGCAACGGTAAGGTGGCCGTGCCATCACTTCGGGGCAGGCCGTGGCGTCAGGCGGCGGGGCAGCAGTGAGATTCCCGGGCGTGACAACTCGCTGCTGGCTCCGCAGCTTTGCGCCGCGCACGCGGGACGGCAGAAGACTCGCGCCACATGGCTAAGCGATGTGACCGGGCGGAGGGAAAACCGTGGGCGGTGGCGCGTCGCATCGGGCGATGGGCGGGTTGGCGCGGGTAGGGCATGATGCCCAGCGCGCGTGGAGTGGCGGCAGAGGCTCGAGTCGCGCGCACGATGCCTACCAAGTGGCGCGGCAAAAAGAGGCGGCAGCAGCGGCCGGGCGTGGCGCCGAACAAGACGGCGGCGCCGCCGTCCGGGATCCGCTGTCCGAGCGCGAGGCCGAGGCGGGCCGGGCCGCGGAGACGAGCGAGCACGCGCGCGGAGGAGAGGGGCGCGGCCGGTGAGGGCGAGCGAGGAGGAGGTGGGGAGAAGAAAAGCAGTCTTTAGGGGATCGCGAGTTGGTCGGGGTTGGGTGGGCAGTTCGTGGTGACCCCAATTGATTTTTTTTACTTCCTCATCTCATTTCTTTAGTAAAAATTTAACCATACTATTATTCTTAATTTTTTAGGGCCAACTGTATTTCTTTTGCACTGGATCATCTTTTCATATTCTTATTTTAAAATCTTTGATTTCTAATAATTTATTTCTTTGGCCTTTTGGAACCTTAATCGTAATTTAAGAAATGCTTTAAAAGTTAATTTTCAAAACAATTATAAAGCAAATAAATACAGAAATGTTTATATTTCAAATTTCCAAATTTTCAGGATGTTACATCAAGCCCGCCTTACCGCCTCGACAAAGTGGGTCCTATTGTCCGCCGGTTCATTGTATGCAGAGTCACGACAGTGGTGCCCACCGTCGTGGCGGAATTTAAAAGAAAGGCTCGACCTCAAGCGCTGCGTGGCGGGGCTCGAACGCGCGTCTTGGAACCGGGGAGGGTCAGGCCGCTAGCCAGCGGGCTCATGGCGCAGATCTCAACCCTTAAGGGTAATATACCTCTTAAGGGGCGCTGGGAGGCCGAGCAGAGGCGGTCTGAGGCCGGAGAGGGCGGTGGCGTCGCCGGCGAGGAAGGTCCGGGGAGGTCCGTGGGGATGCTGAAATGGGTTGCTGGTGCTGCGGCGAAGCTGATGGCAGCGACGGGGAGGGCCGGGGATCACCGGAGATGGGTCGGCGTCGTGCGACGGCGGCGGCTCGGGGAGGCTTCCGGCGACAGCGAGCTACGGCCGCCGAGAAGCTCGGGCGAGGCCGGCTAATCGTCGGCGACTCTCTGGAGATGGAGTGGGAGCAAAGAATTGAGCTCCCACGGCGAGTAGCGGCGGAATTCCGCAGAGGGGTCGACGGCCGGAGTTGGGGAAGACGGTGGATTGCCGGCAATTCGGCGACTCCGCAGCCGATCCCTTTTGCCAAAATGATGAGAGGAATGGGCGATGCTTTTGAGAGACGTCCGGGCTTTATAGCCACGGACGCGGTGGCCTGATTGCCCTCAGGCGGGACACGCCGGGTGTCGGGGCGGCGGCTGGGCGTGGCGACCACGGGCGGCGGGACGTGCATCGTGATCCGGGCGGCGCCATCAAGTTGTCCTCCCACGTCGCGGGATTTGCGCGCGCATGTCGCACGGGCGGGTCGGGCACGACGGAGGGAGAGGGAGGTCGGGCGGGCGCGAGAGGAGGAAGGAGAAAGAAGGGGTCCCGGTGGGCCCGCCGGTCGAGGGAGGGGCAGGGGGGGGGTGGTGGGCGGTCGGCTGGCCGGCTCCCCATTTTCTTTTATTTTTCTTTCTATTTTTTTTCTTTTTCTTTTCTATTCTTTTTATTAGTTTAGGGTATATCTATTTTGTATAAAATACAGATATTTAAAATTTTATGCCAAGCATTTATGTAATATTTATTTCTAATCTTAAATCTAATTTTGCACTTTACAAAAATATTCATTTCAACTTGTGCATTTTTATGGATCATCTTTTCAGATTCGCATTTAAAATTTGAATCTTCTATTATTTAAACAGGTTCATTTCCTTCTTAATATCTTAATTTTTTTGGAACCTTATCCAAATTTTCCAGAAATATTTTAAAAGCCCAACTCAATACAATGTATTGTAAGATAATTCACAAATTTTTATTTCACAGTCCCTTTGATTTTTCCAGGATGTTACAAGCATGAAGCCAAGACCAAAGTGACCATTCATTGATCAATCGACGACCTCCAAAGTGACCATTCGACATCAATATGAATCCACACTCACACTAAACTACCAGCACCAAAGCACTATGGTCACTGCATATGGAAGAGACAAATGCATCAGTGTGAGTATAAATTAACTTTGTATATATGAAAAATAATGGATAGCACACAAGCAATAGAGTCAGATTTCCACATTACAATAGGAGCTTGAGAGGCTATAACTTAAATCTTCCTACTAGGTAGTAGTAAGCTAACCTCTAACAAACGTGAGGTATTTTTGAAAACCAAATAGATCACTACCAATGACTAATTCTTTGCTATGCATATATTGAATCAAAACGGGATAGGAAAGTGGAATAGCAATTCATTATAAATAAATCAAGAACATATGAAAGTGGAATCACACAGATCTTCATTTGAGATAACACAAAGCTGAGAGACCATGAGGGCACCTGCAAACATACAACATACAAATATGATGGGCATTGCCAAAAGAAAGAACACATGAGATAGTAAGGCCATTAGTCCATGCCACCACATTACATACATATAGCCAGAATATATTTAGTCCATGTTATCGAGGCTATTGTATCTCCCCTGGCTGAAAGATACCTAAAATTAGCTGCACATATTCTATACATCATATGTAGCTGCCACAAATCTAAACAAAATTTGCCTCCACATAGAGAACAATTTTGCTACCCATATTCTACATATGGCCAGAAAGTGCTACAACACATGGAACAAATCCGAGCACTTGTAACTATGGATTTAGTAAAACAAATGGACAAACCTTCTCTCTGTGTGCAGCAGCAACATGACAATTCCTCCTCTACATCTCTAGATAATTAGCAAATTGAAACAACGAAAGCCCAAAACGTAACGTAGAAATCTAAAGTCTTTGTGAGAAGGAACGATGCATTAATTACTTGAACTTTGAGGATGAAAAAAATAAGACATGGCCTAGATAAACAAAGATCAGCACAATTACCCTGAACAAGGCGACCATGGACCCATCCTTGGCCAAATCCGACGATGGTGTCCATGAAGGAAGGGGGACAACGGCCTAGATCCGGCATTCTCGGAGGATGGCGGTGGCGGCAGCTTCATGATAAAATCAACAGCCACTACAATCTAGAGTTGAACCCCCAAAGCCAAAAATATCACCAATCTCGACCAGATTCGGTGATGGCATCGGCGGAGGAAGGGGGACAATCACCCAGATCTGGCGTTCTCGGAGGATGGCAGTGGTGGCAGCTTCATGATAAAATCAACATCCACTACAAGATAGAGTTGAACTCTCAAAGCAGAAAATATTCACTAAAAATCAAAAATCGTGACAGCGAGAGAGAGACATTGGGGGAGCATGTGTTGCGGCTTGACTCACCATAGAGGGAGAGGGACGGGCTAGGGCAACGGCTCGACCAAGGTCGAGCCACCCCCATGCTTCACCGCTCACTTAGGTTTAGTGTCAGTGGCCAGATCCACTAGCACCAAAGGCTGCAACACTGGCCCCGCACGAGGGGCAGAGAAGGGAGGGAGGATGAGGCGAGTACGATCATGCCGAATGTGACCAAGAGTGGCAGTAGCGATGGAAGGAGGAAGGCTGGGGAGAGGGAGAGAGTCGTGAGAGAGGAGCAAGTGGAACTATGAGTGGTGAGCGCGAGAGTGTGAGAGGGAGCGGTGGCCTGCTCGGGCTAGGGTTTAGGTGGGGTGGGAACGATGTGGGCCGTCCATCTTCACGCCTTGCCAATTCGACGTCCCTGACGCGTATAAGGCATAAAGCGCCCAAAGTTCGCCAATTCTAGGAACGTTTCATGCTTTCGTGTGGATATATTAATTTCTGGTTGTATCTATATCATCCAAAATTATATGAAAACAGTAAATAATAGCTCTGCGTTTATGAAAGAAAATCCCCAACCGTCATCAACCAATTGATAAAAGAAACCCTGACATCACCAGATAGCCTCCTCTTTCGATAAAGCCCCGACGCCACGGCGCTCAGGGGCGTCGACCGCTACCAACACTTTCTCCCATGGCGTCCCTCGCCGCCTTTTACCCTACCCTCACCCACGCCCACGCCCACGCCCACGCCCACGCCCACCGCCACCCCTCCCACCCCAACCGCAGCACCGGCCTCCTCCGCCTCCTCCCTCGCGCCGCCCCCGACGCCGGTTGGTCGACCTCGCCGTCTCCGCCTCCGCTGCGTCGCCCTCGGCGGCCGGGCGCGGCCGATCCGATGCTGCCTCCTCGCTCGAGCGCTGCCTCTCGGCGTCAGCCTCGGGGCGGGCGGCGGCGCCCGCCTCCGCACCGCCGCGCGCCCCGCCGGCGATGAAGGGCGGGAAGCAGTACGGCTCCTTCGGTGCCGTCACGCTCGAGAAGGCCAAGCTCGAAAACAAACAAGGCCGCAAGAAGATCATGCCCGAGGTAGCTAATCCTCTTCTTGGTAGTCATAATCATACTGCGAAAAGGAGGGGAATTTTAGAGATAGGTTTTGGGAATTTTAGTTATAGGCCTATATGGTTCGTGCCCTTTGGAATTGAATAACAAGAGATAACTGATGAATTAACTAGGAATTCTCCTTGAAATCGCATGGTTGGACTAGTGGACTGGAATACCAAAATAATGGATAAGGCATGATGGTACAAAGAATCTTGTGGTTTCATGTTGAGTTGTGGGAGATTATTGGTGATGGTAGAATAAGTTCTATGGCAAAGGATGAGAAGACTGGGCAGGATTGAGTTATCTACTAATGATCCCTGCACTTTTTGTTGCCTGCATGCGCGTAGTTTTAAGTTAGTACTTACTACTTAGCATGGATTGTGTGCTCCGTGTTTTCCTATTTCTATGTTCCAAAGGCCAAACAAAAATAGATCCTTTTGCATTTGGCCATCCAAGGGTGTGTAACTTGATACCTTAAACTGAGGAAAATAGTCGTCCTTCTGTGTTGAAGCTAGAATAAGGCCAAATGCTATAGAATTGACATCCTTTTCCTAATTGTTCATGTCGTGTGTCTTAGGGATTCTAACAATACCGTTTGTCGAACTTCACTGCTGGACCATTTCTTGTAGTTTGACTTTTCAACAATTATCCTGTGGTATTGAACATTAACAAGCTTGATAACCCCTTAAAATTTAATAAAATTACTCATGCCAGTATGCGATCCTTTTTTTCCTTTAGTGTTATTTTTGTTGAAGGGAATTCAGTTATTCTCTCGTACTAGCAAACTATATCTCAGTATGTTACTTCTATGTCACTGCGATCTCACTACAAGTTTTGTTTAATGACAGTAAATATTATATGATGAATGGAGAAAAGATTTTAACATTGATTGAAGATGCTTTATTTCCCTTGTGGCCTTTTAAGGCAGTACCTTCACTGTCCAACAATTATTACTTAACTACTTGAGTGCATAAAATGATTTGCAAATTCATTTTTCTGATTCATTCCAAATTATCATTTTGTAAGGTAACTCAACAAAGTAAGTGTTGCATTAACACCCTTTATGCCCATGTAAATACTTGAAATTAATTCAGGCCTGTGCCTGTTATGTTAGTAATGGATGCTATCCTTAAAGTACAACGAAAGAACACTTTAATGTAGGTAGTGGAAAAGCTGGTTCCGTCAGTTGACACTTTTCCTTATGAGGTCAATAAAGAAAATAGTGAATCATTATGTTTAGTACAGAAGCATTTGTTAGGAGCTTAAAAAGTTAATCAGAGTTGATATCGTGACCAGACCAAGTTAATGTTTATATCTTTAGCTGGTTAGTCATGACTCATGATTATGCATCTTGTGAGGTTACATAGGCAAGCAACGCACAGATGTGCTCAACTAAATTCTGATTTTTTCTGGTTTCAGATGGACCAAATTGGTTTTCAATGCAGATATAAAATGTGTCAAATGAACTTAGGATTGGACCTAAACTACAATTGAGCACTCAGGACTGGATATACTATTGCAATTGCCTTTGTTGGTATATGAGTAGGTTATATCCATCAACTATGTGATGCAATAATCAAGAAAAGAAAATAAAATACGTGAGAATATTGGTAATTCCTCTTTCCAGCTTCATCTTTCTTCTTTTTATCTTCAACTTATTTACCATGGTAAAAGCAATATTGTAAAACAATTTATAATTTTATTGTAAATGTACAAACTAAAATATAGTGTCACCATTCAAGTATTATTATTTTTATTTCACTAATTTGGTACTTGGATATGACTATATCCAATGCCATATATTGTAGATGAATACTTTGGTTGATTACTTACTGTGCTCGATTTTCTGATTTCATAATGAATTTTCCTTTTCATTAGTATCCATCGTGAAATTAATAGGCCTCTATGTTAGAATTGAGCTGTACAATTTACATCAGCACCTACGCAAGCGCATTCTGGAACTATCATTATCATTATTATTATAAAAGAACGAGTTGGTGACTTGGTGGTCATATGTCCCTTCTCCTTCAACCACCCCATTCTTAACTTCTCATCACTCTTCACTTTTCAACTGATCAGATTAACTCTCTTCCATAGCATGATTCTCTATATATCCAATAAATTTCGTTGCAATGCACGAGCAGGACTAGTCAGGATAACAAAAGAAGTTCACAAACCTTTGTAATAAAACAGCAAGAACTAACTAACAAGTGTTGTTTGTGTATTCTGATGGAGATGCATGATGCTGCATACACATAACATTAGTATTTAGGGATACAATGTCTATTGCTTGTTTTATCTTATTTTGTTACAATTGTTACTACAAAGTACAACCATGTGGTGTAGTTTATTCCATATGACTATATGAGGTCATTATACTCTGCAAAGTTATAACTGTATCGTATGCATCCATCACATGCTTCTTTCAAAATTTTGCAGTTAGCGACAGGTGGTGGTGGTGGAGATATTGGAAAAAGGATTGGTCATGGTGGGGGTGATGGTGGAGATGATGATGGTGATGATGATGATTACTTTGATGATTTTGATGATGGAGAGGAAGATGAAGGTGGACTTTTCAGGAGACGAATTGTTATACAAGAGGTGGAATTCCTAATATTTTGAATTCAGATAATGCAGTATCTGAATCCTGACAAAGAAGACTTGTCAGCTGACTATTGCTTGTTCTTTTCAAGCAGCTTTTCAACAGAGAGTTTGTAGAGGCTGTACTGCAAGAGTGGTGCAAAACGATGAGTAATTTGCCTGCTGGTCTGCACCAAGCTTATGAGATGGTAAAAGTTTGTCTTTTTCTTCCCATGTCATACTTTGGTCCGATAGTTGAATTATATGGACTGAACGTGTTATATCAATCTAGGGTTTGGTAAGTTCTGCTCAAATGGTGCGGTACTTGTCAATATTTTCAAGGCCTACGCATACCAGGTCCTTTTCACGAGCTCTTCCTGGATGGCTTTCCAGAGGTCTCGTTGGAAGGTAACATCCAAATCATGATCACACTAAGTTTATTCTTCTACATGTTTAAGCTGTTTGGATATGTATTGTTATTCTGAAGTGCGATGCTAGGCATCTATGCTCCTTATCAGGCAGAATTCCTGTTGGAATAGACAAACATTACCTTGTTGGAATAGTATTAATTTGCTAATGATGTTTTAGCACTATATCCTGCAAGCAATATATAAAACAAAAAATAAAGATAACATGCGTTATCTTTATTTGAGTAAATTTTGCAAAACCACACTACCTTTGACAATACTATCATAAAATCACACTTTTAAACATTAATTTCACAGAACTACACTTTTGCATAATGTTTCACAAAACCACACTTTTATGTAATGTCGTTATATGCAATGGGCCAGACATCCCGGCCCCACTTGCTAGAGTAATAAGTCCATCCTGTTGCATATGACGACATTTCTTATAAGTGAGGTTTTGTGCAACGTAATGCAGAATGGTTCTGTGAAACTGATGCTTAAAAACCCGTGCGTTACTATCGAAACTCAAAACTGTGCATCAAATATTATTAGTAGAGATATATATCAACAGAGTAAAAATAAAGCTGACTTTTTGTCTGCCAAGTAATGCAACTAATTATCCTTCATCAGTAAATCCAGAAAGCAATCATCAAGAAGCAAATAACATCCTAAAGAACACTTCAAAACCACAATGCTATGTCATAATAAATTGGAGCAATCTGAAGCGAAAAACAAGATTTTCTTAACGAAAATATTTCATAGATTAAACCATGTACATAACATGACAACTTCCCATCAACTAAGGATTAAGGATATTATCCCTTCCTACAAGAACAAACCATACCCCAAACCCAAATATCACATCACAAAGCATAAACATTGCTTCCAACAATTCCCCATAAAACAGAAAGCACTATACAAAATCGCACCACAAATCTAACTTTCAATTCTCTAATCCAGAAGAACCAAAAAGCAAAAGATGAGAACATCTGAAAAGTTCCTCCCATTTGCAGCTTCACCATGGCGCTGATCACCACTCGCAAGATAGGCATTTTAATTGGGAATCAAATCAGATTGCACAAGCATGTCCCGATCTTAGCAATCATATGCATGTCTTAGTCTTAGCTGTTAAGGATAAGATTAGGAAATAGATTAGGACTATTATCTATTTCCTTATATGACTTGGATTCTATTCCATATATGCCTTATCTATATATGGCATATCCTCTTGTACTCTCCTATATATATGACCCTTTGGGTCTCATATCAATACACACAATATTCATAACATTAGCAACTCAGTGAAATTAAGAAACAAATCATATTTGATTTGTTAATTGTTAGTCTGATTCAGGGAGTTAATCAATAAAAATTCTTAGGGTACTAAAGGATACTAAAGAACTATAAGAATTATCCGGTCAGTGACATAATTTATAATAGTTATACTCTGCTTTATTTACATCTAGCACATGGCTTCTCAAAATATACAACCCTGGGAATTGGCTTTCTTTTATACTCTGAAGGGAGCTATATGTTTAGGATGGAACATGATAGTAAGTAGTAACTGGAAAGCATGCTACCAGCTGAAGCAATTCAACAGGCGTAAGATAATAGTCTAGATAACACAAGTGATAAGTAATCGCAAGAGCCAATTCCCATTGAAATTAATTACAATTGACCCAATGAGTTTTAGACTTGCAACACACATATGGGAAATCCGGAGGCCAAAACTTTTAGATTACAAGGTCATATGTAAATTAATGAACACATCTAGAGGATCTATTTGACAAGAACCATATGTTTTGAATTGGAAACTAGACCAAAGCTTGGAAGCAGGTGACATAATAAATATTTCAAATATTTACTTTGCTATTTATATGATGTGCCATCTAATCAGACGACCAAACAGGAAGTCAGGGACTAATAAGATAGTAACAATTCCACAACCACATTGAAAACTCCATAATGGCTTGGTGCAACAGTAGAGGTGCTGGAAGTACCACTATAGCCATAAAGTAGAAATTTAACTCAGAGGACTCATATCTCAAATCAAATTTGTCTTGTCAAAAAATATATAGATAAACCAGGCAAACCAAGCATATACATCTGAGATTAATCTTTGGCACATGAGAGACAACAAACAATATTTTGCCTTGGCTTATACATTTCATCGAACATGTGATGGGCCGACATTAACTCAATCAGATAGATAAGTGAAAGAGATCAGGGCTACATCACCAATTTGAAGAATCCTAATCATACAATGGAATGAACATCGTAAGACCAACGCTGCTGAATCAATTGGATCCAATGAGGAAACAAGAAGCGGTCACAACTAAGCACAGAAGCATCTCATGGGTAAGCAATGTGTACTTGGGGGGAGGAGCTCCTGGTGGATGGATGTGGAGTCGGAATACAGGCCGAGGGCCTTGAACTCAAAGGTGTCGGCGGTGGATGAGCAGGTGCAGATGGCAAGCGAGCGGGGCGCTGGTCGGCGGCAGAACTGGGCAGCGGGTAGGGTGTCGGCGTTGGGTCTGTGAAGGCGCCATTCTTGGAGCAGCGGAGGAAGCAGATGTTGGGGGTGGCGGCGGCGGAGGTGGATGAGTAGGAGAATTGGGAGGGGGAAGCGGCGAGATTTGAGAGTGAGGGCGGCGACGGGTTCGGGATTAGGAGCGAGGGCGTCGTGATCGTGGGTGTGTGCGTGGGTTAGGGTAATTGTTCTGGTTCAACCTGCTCAGAGTTTTTTTTTTCTGGTTTTTGGCTGTTTTTTTTTTTGGGTGGGGTGGAAGATGTTGAAGGGGGTGGGACGACGGACAAACTCCTCTTTTATATTAATAGAGAAATACTAAATCAGGTTAGAAGCTTTAGTTTTTTATTGATATATTTAATATTCATTCCATAGTATATTAGTTGTTCCTAAGTATCCCTGGACCCTGGTACAGCTGTGTTCACATTTTCCCCATGATTATGTTAGTGGTCCCACAGTTTCTCTGTTATATAAATCAAATCCTAGTTCCATGTTTTTACATAAGTAAAATAGGACAAACAAAAAGAATGTTAAGCAAAAACCATTGATAACAATAGTCAGTGCAATTGCAATGAAGGTAGGGCTGCAGGCAGATTGTTGTTTTAGAAAGGAAAAAATGGCTTCATACCTCCCAAAGATCACCACTTGGGCAAAGTACCAACAAAAGTTCTTGGTTCATTGTAATACCACTCAATTTTGTTCGTTCTATTTTTCTTTTCCATTAAATTTAGTTGGTCTGCTGTTAGCAATGAGTACCATGATTCATGCTTGTGGGTTTTTTTAAGTGAATGTTGGTTGTGTCTCCTAACTGCTTAGTGAACAGCCCTCATACTGGATGGAAAGAAGTTTATCTTAAATGAAAAATGGGGTAAGGGGCGAAGATAACTTGTTTTAAATATAGAAGAAAATAGAAAACAGGGTGGCAGCTTGGGTGGCTATGGGAATTTCTTGAGCAAGACGGTTGGTGACATTTGAGCATTTCTCTTTCCCTCCTTTTGTTCTAGGGAGGGCTATTGTGGGGGTGGTGTGTTTGGATTTAACGAGCAACTGGGAAGCAACATTGAGATATTCCACCCTCCTTCGTTAGAGGATGGTGGTCATGAATACTGCTTCTTGGAATGCTCTTCCTTCTTGTTGTTTGGAATTATGAATGGAACGGCTGAAGTTTATAACAATTAACTGTAGTTTATCAGCTAACTGTTCAGTTTACCGAATGTAAAGCCAAACTGTTACTGATAAGATAATGTAGGATAACTGTTTCTAGTTTTTGGCACCCTTAAAGAATCCTACCTTCCAACTTAATGTCACTTACTCATATTTTAGTTGTTCATGAACTCCACTGGACTATCTTTATATTTCTTTACACGCATTTACTTATTAACTACTGTATGCTTGTAGGTTGTTTCATGTGTTGGGAACTAAATAAGAAATGCTTAGATATGAATGGAGATGGCTTGGTTCTCAGTCTTGCATATTCCTTACTGTATTGATAATACTAGTTTGAATTGTCATGTGTTCTCTGTAATACAGAACACTTGCAGATCCATCATTCCCGCATAAGATGGCTTTTGAGTTCATGGCCACTTTTTTCTCATCGGTTTGGTGGGAGATGAAAATTCATAAGGAGAGGTATGTTGTACATTATCTGGTGACTGGTATTCAACAGTTTAATTTTTACTACATCTAAACCATGTTACACCTTTCGATTAATCAGGTTTGAGCAAGAATGGGATTTGGTTGTTGTCAATGCTTTTACTGCATCGTGTTGCAACTTGATAGTTCTTGGGCTTCTGGCACCATGCCGTTCATATGGGAGTACATCCCGATTTGACTTTCAAAATGCGATTGAGAAACTTCCCAACAACATATTTGAGAAGAGTTATCCGCTGAGAGAGTTTGATATACAGAAACGAATCAGTGCATTCTTTTACAAGGCTGCTGAGCTTAGCCTGGTGGGGGTAGTTGCTGGCTCTATTCAAGGTAGTCTGTCAAAAGCCCTGTCCACAAGGAAGGAAAAGAGGTGCGTTTTTACCAGAGTTCATGTATATGGTCATAAAAATCATTCTTCTTAGATTTCTCTGATCCATTTATTCTGGAACTTTTTTTGCTAATCTCATCTATAGGTTATCGGTGACTAATCCTTCTGTTAGCGCCAATGCCCTTGGTTATGGAGCTTTTCTAGGACTATATGCAAACTTTCGGTATCAATTATTGTGTGGACTAGATCAATATATGGTCAAGCGCTTTGATGTTCTTGGAGTGGCGATCTTCTTCGGCACATCACTTAGGTAAATCTCTACTGACCTTTTGTCTTAGGGTATTAGTTTTACTTGGAATATCTCATAGAGTAGTGATATGGTGCGGTTCATTAATCATTATTATGCATAAAGACAAAAGCCACACACCAATATTTGATTTGTAATTAAGAAAGTAAGATAACTAACAATTTGCCATGATGGTGAATTATTGGTTGATGCCATAAACTGATAAACATAACATGGGTTTCTCACAATTTTAATGCTTAAACTCTTGACATAACATTCTGTTGTATATAGGAGAGTACAAGAGGATATGCCATATATAGATAAGGCATATATGGGATAGAATCCAAGTCATATAAGGAAATAGATAAGAGTCCTTATCTATTTCCTAATCTTATCCTTAACAGTAGCTGCAAAGCTAGTTGCAATTTCCTGCTGTTTGCAGCTGAGAAACTGGAAATACTGGCCTGTTTGGTTATTTGAATCGGCCTGTTACAGTTGTGGACCAGGTGGTTCCTGACTATTTTCGAGCCGTAATTATTGGTTACTGCATTCAGGAAAAAATAATTTAAGTTTTGGGTTCATTATGATGGTCCCTCAACATTTACACATTGTTAACTGTCCCCAAGATTTATGGAATACATTCTTATTGTGAGGAAATTTGTTAAATTGCATTATTTAGGATGACTCATGCTGGATAAAATTTGAATTTATTGGGTTTCAAACTGAGTGAAACATTTAACATTTTTGTCTTGTGATAGTTTACTAGTTGGCTGTTGGTTAGAGTTCATATGATACTTTGCAATAAACAGGGTATTGGTTATTTGTGGAGATGGTGTCAGTGATTGTGTAGAAAACTAAAGAAAGGGTTTCACCAGTCCTATTCTATTCATTTGTGGACAAAAATTTGGATAAACAAAATTTTCCTGCATTCTAATACTGTAGCTTATGTGCTTTCGTCTCAATTTTAACCTAATTGTTACGAACTCTTGTATTTCTCATGTCCATTTATTTGTAAAAGGTGGATCTCCATTGCTTTCCTTAGCAACTCCATAAATTCACTCTATTTTTGTGCTGCACTCTGGAACTGCTCCATATAGTATTTTATGGTGGCTACGTTCTATCATTAAACATGGTGCCATATGTATTGCAGGCTGATGAATATTCAGATTGGTGAGTCATCTAGACGCACATGGCTTGGAGAGGAAGCTAATCCACAGTACTCAGATCGACTACTGAGAGCATACAGTAGGCCAGTTGAGGTTGCTGGGGACCAACAAGATTCAAGGTGGTTTATATCCAAAGATGCAATTGTGTCTGGCCTTGGTCTTCTAGGCATCAAGCAGGGTGGACCTGAAGAAGCGCTGTCCAAGCCCCGCCGAAAGAGAGTCGTCCGAAAGAAAGTCACCTCAAGTTGAAAGTAGTGGATTTTTGCTTCAGTTCCACTATGCCGTACCTCCAATTGTGGCTAATGAGGAATACCGTCATGTGAAATCAGTGTGCAGTCTATCTGCAAAGTCATCAAAGTGCGTGGTTGTAACCGGAAGGGGGTGGTTCAAAGCAGCAGGCCCTTCACCATTTTGTATCTTTTTCTCGTTTGCTGATAAGAATTCATGTCTCAATTTCTTGTACTGTTGTAAGCCAAATAGGCACGTTTGGTGGTAGTATCGGAGATTTTTATAGATACCGTCGGTAATATGAGAAAGGATATTGCATTTTTGATTTAGGTCAAGTAGCTGTTTGGTGTGTGCTCGTAGCGTTACATTGTGTAATATGGCTTAGTTGGGATGCCCAAACTATGGTCTGGTCTGAAAGTGTACACCCGAGGCATCATAGACTTCATTGTAGTGTCAGTAATTCGTGATCTAAGTTTTCCAGTGCAATGCCTTTCAATTGCAACCGTGTTCGTTCATCTTATGTTATACCCCAACCGGCGTAATTCTCCTTGAGGGTGAAGAGGAGAAGAGGAGGTTGAGGTAGCCACCGAGCAGCCGAGTAGTTGGAGTAGTCGTAGGAAGCCGAGAAGTCAGAGTAGTCATAGGAAGTTGAGTAGTCGTAGGAGGCCAAGTAGTCGGAGTAGTCGTAGGAAGCCAAGTAGTCATAGTTGTCGTAGGAGGCCGCGTAGCCAAGTAGTCATCGGAGTAGCTGAGTGGCCATAGTAGTAGTCGGAGTAGCCATAGCCGAAGTAGCTGAACCGTCAGAAACCAACAAGCCATAGATACAGTGAGCACCGGATCCGGTGGGTAGCCACCAGATCTGGTGAGGAGGAGTCAGTAGAAGCTACTAGATCCGGCGGGAGTGGCCAGAGAACAAGAGATCTATTCGGATTTGAGCTGGAAAGGGGGAGTGCGCCGGGTAGTTAGGCGAGAGAGGGCCATAAGCCTCAAGGAAGGAAGAGAGGAGGTAGCAACACCGGCGCCGAGAAGGGAGAGCAGAGGAAGAGGAGAGCAGTGGCCAAGGACCGAGCGTCGACCGAATGGGAAAGGAGGAGCGTCCCATCAGTCAAGAGGGGTCAAGTGTTAAAGGCGAGGAGCGAGAGGAGTGCGAAGTGTTGGTCGAGGCAGGAGTGCGAAGCATCGGCCGAGTAAGGAGAAGACAGAGCGATTTTGTTGGCCGTGGGCTGAGCGTGGCCGTGGGTCAAGAGTTGGGCTGAGAGGCATGGGCCTTCGGGGTAGTTTTAGCAGTAGAATAGTAGGCTATTGTTTAGACCTTAGCCCATTAGATAGGTTAGAAATCCACCGATGCGGGAAAGGGAATAATTTTCTAATCTATTAATACCTTAATTAAATAACTTTTTATAGTCAAGCGTCTGCCTGTAATGCAGAAATCAACCAGGCTCAAGCTAAGGTAGCAGATCAAGTTGCCATTGAATCCAGCACTTACTGCTACTCAGGTAAGCTAATTCTTGATCACAAACATAGTTATGTCAAATGTACAAATTATTTCTTGTATCATTATGATATACTTGCATTAGAAAATGTTTTCAAAAAAGTAAATTGATTATGAAGATGAAGAGTTAAGTATGAGAAAAGGAAAGAGGAGAAAAAGAAAGAGAAATAAAGAAAAATATGAGTTAGAGTCTGTGATCCGGCTGAGAGGAGCAGCAATACTACAGAGATATATTAATAGGAGGGTAAAGGGGACCTTGAAAAGGCAGAGAGAGGGCAGGAAGGACCCCTTTACTTATGGATATGATATAAGGACCTACCAAACTCTCACTTGGATTGAGGACTGTAAATAAAGTGCAAACCATTTTTCCATCTTGGACGGGCAGAAATTAGTACCTTGTTACATTATCCATCCCTCCACATTGCTAAGTAAATATGTGAGTAGAGATGGATGAAGCTCAAGACCAGTAACACCAGTCTGGAAGCGAGTAAGTCCCAAGTCGCTATATGTGTAGGTGGTGTTGGGCAAGGAGCCAGTCCAACCAAACATTATTTGAAGTCGGTAGAGCTCGGGTGAGCGACCCAGTATACCGACAGAAAATAAATGGACTGGAGAATTGAGCAATGTAACTAGGAAAATGTTCTGTACTTTGAACTGGACCACACACCAAAGGAAGTGTAAAAAACCTAGTTCTAATGGTTCAGAGTAGCTATGGGTACATTGGCACAAGCCTACATAATGCTTAATAAAATCATAAATTTATGCCAATCTCTTGGATTGGAGACTACGGTGATCATTACGGATCTTTCTTCACCCGATTGAAAAGTAAAAGATTCATAATTTAAAAGATGTCACTTAATTTAAGGAGGCTAATTTCGGAAACCAAATTATTGAAATAGAAGTAAGGACAGAGAGGCATACATGCATCTTGCTAATATTATGCTTGCTAAGTACGTTAGTACTCATCCTTACTATTATTCCCTTTGTTAAGCCCTGCAACGATCGGAGAATACTCTGAGCCAGATGAAGGGGCAGAAGGCACAGTCGAGCTCATCGGGGAGGATGATGACAGTTGCGAGCAGCTGGGAAAGGTGGACCCCCTATATGATGGTTGGGACGAGTAGACGACCGGCGGAGCCGAGAAGGAGAGTGTAGGACCGAAATGGCAACAGAGGGGGGGGTGAATGGTGCCTTTTAAAATTAAAATCCTCCCCTCAAGTACTCATACAGCAGAAAAGAACTCACTGGAAGTCACAGATCGAGAAAAGAAATCAAATCCAGAGAGTAAGGAAAATCAGTGTTATCACGCAAGCAAGCGGTAGTACCGCTGATATGAGCGGTAGTACCTCTGAGTGGAAGTACCCTGTTGAAAATGCGGTAGTACCTCTCGACGAGCGGTAGTACCGCACCAAGAACAGCACGCGCAGAAAAAGAGAAATCTGAGAAATTCGCAAGATTCTCGGATTCTTGGCTTGGGAAACTTTGAGGATAGCAAGGAAACACTTCCAGAAGGATGAGCCAAGAATCAATTTCAAGATTTCTCTAGAGAATCAGGAAATCAAGAGAGAATCGGATTTCTTGAAAAGTTTTGGCAGGAGAGACCAAAAATCAAATTGCTCCCCAATCTTTGATCCTTTTGCTATGAAACTTTGAGGGTAGCTAATAGATAGCCTCTGGACTCTAGATACCAAGTTTCATGTCATCTCACAAAGGGAATCAAAAACGACCTCAAAACCTAGACGAGAAAAACAAGAACAAAGGGGTACAGGAAATGAAAAACTTCAGATCTCATTCATAAAAACAGAGAGATACAACGAACTACGTCCCCATACGCATGGACATTAGAACAAGGGATGGTTACAAGATTTCTCAACTCAACTCCACCCTCTCCCTTCTCTCAAATCCTCAAGAACACCAAGAACACCTCATGTTTCTTGGGAGGAACACACTCATGCAGGAGACACTCCTTTTGCTAACACATTGCATGGATCATCACAACCAGCTGCAAACACCACTCCTTTTATCTCCAAGCTCACACACCAAAGGAGAAAATCAAGAAGTGTCATACATAACTCACTTTCCACCTCCCACACACGAGGCAAGAAAGTCAACACAACCTTTTGGAGGGAAAACCAGCCCCTCCACTCATGCTTGAGTCAATTCTCTAAATTGCCCCTCAAGCACCTTCCCGGAAGCTTCCGCGTCCGGTACCTCAACCGTCTGGACCTTGACTCCTCCCTGAGTCTTGTCCCGGTCCACCTCGCTGTACACGACCGCACCTGGCATCTTGACCGTCTGGACCTCAACTCCTTCTTGAGCCTAGTCCCGATCCTCTCGCCGCTGCTCGTTGTGTCCATCACCGGTAGCTCCAGCTTTGGTTCCTCGTCTCCCGACTCGCAACCACCTCGAGTTCACGTCGTCTTCGACACATCCCGACCGTTCTGACCTCAGCGCCACCTACGCCTAGTCCGGTCCACCGTGTCCCGCCACGACACCGCCTCGATGTCCTGCAGTCAACACAGAAAAGAAACACATCAAATAGCACCGCTCGATATGATGGAATAAACATATGCCCTAATTACACAAACCACCCAAACCAAACTCAAATTTTATGCCCTCACTGTTCTGTCTGCGCACATGCGGTAGTACTGCCGGTTCCACTGCGGTAGTACCGCCGACCGTTAGTACCGCAGTTGAACCTGCGGTAGTTCCGCTAAACCTGGGAGCAGCAGACCTGATCCAATTTCCAGAATTTCAGCACACTTGTCAATTACTCATCACCAACATGTGAGCACCTCTCACATGGTCTCTCAGAGAGCCATAGGATATCAGTTGTACCTTTTGTCCCCTATGTATTTGTAATTAAGATCATAGCCCTCGTGGCAAGTGCTGTATTAATAGTATAGTTTTTACATTATTGTTCTACTGTGCAACTTTGGTAAAAGCTTATTATTCATTGAAACAGTGTTCTACTGATTAGGCGGATAATAATCCATTGCTTAAGTGTGATTATCCTTGGGATAATTACACGGTGCACCACAAGTGTTATCAGAGCAATAAGTAGGGCCACGCTGATGATATAGACATTGTAGTTTGAATTAAGTGGACTTTCTTTCTTGCTATATTACACTAAGTACCTTATTTAATTCTTGCCCGTACATCAATTTTTATTCTACTCTGTTTCCATATTATTATGTTAAAAACTCATCTATCTTAAAAGTAGTGCCTGTACTAACATAGAACCCTTACTTTTGCAGGATAGCTCGTTATAGTATTCCCGCCAACAGGGTTCATGGGGAGCATATTTTTATGCTAGGGAGGCTGCTGCATTTTCTAGGAGCTCCATTTCTGGAGTACTTTTAGGAGTATCCCACGGGTGGTGCTGCCCCACGGTTAGGAGTTTTTATAGCAAAGATTCCTCTAAACTTAGATTATAGCTTAGAGTGCGTCGAGAAATGGTACTCAGCATATGATTACCTACCGATCCAGGAGGTAGCCCACAAGGCTACATATACACTATGAGTCCATTTCAGTGATCAGTTGAGAGATTCCTCTATTGCCCCAGGTAGTCAGGGTGCACAGTTTGGTCCTATCCCACCTAGCCAATCCACAGGGACACTGACACTTGTCACGGCCGCACTGTAGAGGGAGATAGCTGGCACGATGTTGCTAGCTAATACTCTGCTCCATAACACTACTTATGGAGCCTTAGCGCGAGCGGAGGAGACCTCGAAGTTTTGGAGGAGGCGTTGCAGTGACCTAGAGCTAGAGTCTTTGAGAGGATCCTACCACTCCACCACCTCAAGCTCCACCTCCTAGCCTTCGAAGGATATTCCCAAGACTAGTCACCCTAGTGCCCCACTGCCAGCCCCAGCACCCCACTAGTTTTACCCGCCTCCACCATCACCTCCACCTCCACCACCACCACCCTCTTCTTTTGCAGCCAGGACTTTCGCAGGAGAGGACTATATCCTAGTGCCTTTCCCAGATTATGCCCCAGACCACTCCTTTGATTATTATTATTCCCATATCCCCACTCCACTTTATGATCCTTACCCTCACGTTCCTACTCCACCACCTGAGGGAGATCTAAGAGGTTCTTCAGCCCCTAGACCTTTTTGCCCCCATCCCAGCTGTCCTAGGACAGAGACCCGAGGAGCCTGTATCACCATACACCCAAACCCCATCCAAGACACTGGCACCCTTGAGGAGCTTTACCGGTCTTATCTTGCGGATCTGGGTAGCAGTCGTCTAGCTGATTAGGAGAGTGTATGTCAGACCCGGATTTTTCAATCCAGAGTCTCCTGTGATTTGCGGCATTATTCTCTGGATCAGTAGATAATGTGCACAAGTACATTGCTGTATCATCTCATACATCACATACACATGAATATTATGGATCAGAGTTTTTAAATTATACCACGTCGGGCATCGGTTTTACAAAAGCGGCACATAGGCCATATGTTATTATTACATCCAGACAGCGGAAACAAAAACAAAAGTGAGACCATGACCACAGGCAAGCGACTAGGGGTAAAGTGAACGCATATGTTACCTAGGCTAGGGTAACATATATGCTCACGATGCCGTAGGTTTAGCTTGTCTGTGTTTAGAAAAACATAAGTAACGTCCTAATTCCATTCTTCGTTACGTCCTTTAGTGGCGGGGACATCTTCATGAGCATAATGATCATGCTCCCCTGTTTCTATTTTTGGTAATACGAGTGTGAGCACACTAACCACCGTGCTCAGCGAGTCAATACACAAAATACAGTAGGTAGAATGCATGGCTTATCAAGGAAGGCTCAGGTTATTTTATTTGCCAAAATTTGCTTTTAAATACAATACTTTAAAATTTGTCTATGACCTAGCATTTTTGGACTTTAAACATGTTGTATAGAACGTATACTTTTAATGTCATCGATTCAGAGACCATCCACCATTACATGGTCTCTGCTCTGCATGCTATACCTTCAGCGTTATAGCCGCTTACATTACCACTGGAATGACACCCAGGACAACACAAATCAGGGCCTTTCTCTGCCCTCCATTTTTCCATTTCCACCCACCAAGAATTTGAAACAGAACTATATCTAGTAAGTTCCCATGTCTGCCCTTGACCGTGGGAACAGCTATTCGAATAGTTCTTACTCTGTAGAGTTTGTACACTTTACCCACAAGAGATAAATCTGCTCGTTGCCCCACATGATTCCTTAGCCATGTAGTTGAGTAGACTATCACAGGACTGTTACAATGCATAATCCTACTTATGATTACGCCCGCTAAGGTCTATCTTCTGTAGGATACGACCATCCCTCGAGAAGGGTTCCTCGTGAGCCATCACGGGCAAATGCGGGGATGAGACCATCCATCCCTTTGCTCGTGTCCACACCTTCATGTAACCACACTAGAGCTATGCAAATTAGTTGGCCCTGCCTACATTTTGCCAGCGTGTGGTTGTACTGTTGTACCTTGGGAGGTCATCACAAGATTCAGTCCTTAAGGATTATTTAGGCGGTTCTACCACAATCTCCTTTGTGCTTCCACTGCACCATTCACATACTCACACCCTCGAACCATCCGCCCAGCTATTTAAGCATGTGGGGTTTTTGGGAACGTAAAATATTCATACTAACATATACCAGTCATCATCACAATGACTTCCCAATCAAATCCTTCTCATGTTTAAAAGTGATGCTTGGGTACTCTCACACCCATGAATATCTAAGCAATACTAAGCATGGCATATACTTACGGACTTATTTTCAAAAGAGCATTTATCATTATTGTTGCTAGGGTGACAAGGATCGCATACTCAAGTATTCAAAATGAAGTTGTAATATTAATCAAGGAAAAACATGGACATATAACTAGGAACTTAAATTAACATGAATTTGAATATAAACTATTAGCATGCAATCTAACAATTTAAACGAAAGTAATTTGCAGAAAAGTAGGTTCAATATGATCAAAGCATTGACTCGCCTTGGTTACAGAGGTCTGGATTTTGAGAGTTGGAGTCTACAGCAATTGCAGCTTCCTCTTCCTGGGCTTCGAATGCTATTTTTACGTGCGCGAAAATTTAGATAAAAATTAGCAAAACAACCAAAATATCACAATAAAATTCAACCGAGCTTCCAAAATATTGGTTCTGGGTCCATTGGATAGCTTTTGAATATAGATGAATTTAGAAATTGATTTTATTTAATTTGGAGTTAAGATGAATAAGTTATGCCCATTTGAAAACTGTCGGTCTGATTAAATACCAAAATATGAAAATCTGACAGGTGGGGCCCACTGTCAGTGTCGCGCTCACGCGGGCGCTGACAGGCGGAGCCCGGGTGGCAGAGGCTCGCTCTCTCTCCCCCCTTACTACCTCTGACGGGCGGGGCCTGGCTGTCAACGGGATGCGCGTGCGTGCAGTCGCTGACAGGTGGGACCCACTTGTCAATGGCGTTTTTAAAAGAAATGGCTCGACCTTAGGCGCTGCGTGAGCGGGGCTCGAACAGCCGAGGAGGCGGGGAAAGAATTGGCGCGCTAACCGAGGCGGGCTCATGGCGCATCGATCGCAAAAGCGCACACCCGCAGTGAGCGGGTTGCCACCGAAATAGTGGCGAGTGTCGTGTTCTCCAGGGACTAGGCCGAGGCTCTCGGTGCTTAGCTAAAGCTAGGTCAATCAAAACCGGGAGAAAACTAAACCTAAAGTGAAATATAACAAATGCGAACGAAACGACGAACAAACTAAACAATCGAAGGACAACGGAACGGACGGCCGCATTGCGAATGGACGCCCCACGACCTAACGGATGACACGACTACGACACAAACGACACACGAACGAACACGACCACCGACTGACGATATAACTAACTACCGACCGCGAGGCGCAGAAGGAAGTCGAGAAGCACCGGGGAGTCTAGAAGCACGAAGGAAGTCGAGAGAGAGCGAGGGGAGGCGGTCGACGACTAACTAAACGACGGCGGCACACGACAAAGTATCAAACTACAACTACGATCGCTCAACCTAACTATCGACAGACCACAGAAAGAAGAAATGAGGAAGTCTAGAAGCAAGGAGGGGGGTCTAGACAGCAAGGGCAGGAAGATGGTCGCCGGCTAGCTAGATCGCACGAGACAACACACAAACACAGAGACCAATACTAACAACTGGGCAAGCACAGGACAATGAAACACATGAAGCATACACACTGACCATAAGCATATACTAACTAAACATACACACAAATAGCTAAATACTACTACTATTAAACCTTATCAAGGCACAAAGTTGACAAAGATGAATACTCTGCTACTGAAACTATATTACCAACATTCATCACTAAGAACATCACACAAAGATTGCACTGTTTCACAAATATTTCAGCATGACCACATCTCATAATAGTAGATTGACATTCACAGTGCAATATATCAACATCCACAATTCACCATCACAGTGAGACATTAACCAAATTCACATTCCCAGATTAACATTCACAGTTTCATGTAGTAATAGTAATCTATAAAACTAAACAAGATGATAAAGAAAGAGAGAGGGTTTGGAGAGAAACCGAATGGGGGGAAGTAGCAAAGAGCCGAGGTGGTGTCGGAGCACGGAGGAGTCACGGTGCAGGGCGGCGGAGAACCGGAGTTGATGAGGCCGTCGGTGTTGGTGTAGACGCCGGCGGTGAGGGGGCGTGGTGGAGATGTCGATCGGTGGAGAGGTAGCAGAGGAGTCGCGGCGGCGGTCGGTGGTAGAAGAGCAGGGATGCGGTGGCGCGCCGGAGGGAAGAGGAAGGCGGCGGCCGGTGGAGGAGAGAGAAGGGAGAGCAGAGGGGCGGCCAAGATGTGATGTCGCACACGATGCAGAGAAGTGAGGCGGCGCAGTAGATGCTCGAGAGGGAGGCGCGGTGGCGGCCGGCCAGCCTCGCCAGCCGCCGGAGCTAGAGTAGGAGGAGGATTGAGGAAGCAAAGGGTTAGGGAAGAAGAAGTGCAGGCGCACGGCGGGCTTGGATCGGAAATGGGCGGTGAGTGGAGAAGGTGAGTAGGGTGACACGGCGGTCGGGCGTGAGAAGGTGGGGGAGGAGAAGAAGGCGTTGAGGAGGTGCGGCAGGAAGAGGACGGCGGTGATGGTGGCGCGCCCGTGAGCTACTGACCCGAGGCTCGCCGGTGGCCGGATTTGGAGAAGAGTCTGGGGGAGAGCAAGGGGAAGGGTAGAAGAACCGGGCTCACGGTTCCCAGGCGGCGGCGGCGTGGTTTTGAGGAGATGGGTGTTTCGGCATTTTGCAGTTTAGTCCTCATAATATCTAGGGTTTCCAAATCAGTCCTTCTCCTATTTTATTTCTTCTGAATTGGTCCTCGAGAGCTCCGTTTTCATCGCGGTTTGATCCTACGCATCCGTGACGACACGTACATATGTACGGAGCAGTCCAGATTTGTCGTTTATGCGCCTCGATCGCGCCGGCCTGCATAAAAATATAAAAAATGTAAAATTGTCCATTTTGAGCAATTAAATATGGAAAAACGTGTAAATGATAATAAATGGTTCCAAAATATGAAAAATAAGAGGGTAAAATGATATGTAAATATATATATCTAGGGAGATGGGTGGCCGGATTTGGAGAAGAGTCTGGGGGAGAGCAAGGGGAAGGGTAGAAGAACCGGGCTCACGGTTCCCAGGCGGCGGCGGCGTGGTTTTGAGGAGATGGGTGTTTCGGCATTTTGCAGTTTAGTCCTCATAATATCTAGGGTTTCCAAATCAGTCCTTCTCCTATTTTATTTCTTCTGAATTGGTCCTCGAGAGCTCCGTTTTCATCGCGGTTTGATCCTACGCATCCGTGACGACACGTACATATGTACGGAGCAGTCCAGATTTGTCGTTTATGCGCCTCGATCGCGCCGGCCTGCATAAAAATATAAAAAATGTAAAATTGTCCATTTTGAGCAATTAAATATGGAAAAACGTGTAAATGATAATAAATGGTTCCAAAATATGAAAAATAAGAGGGTAAAATGATATGTAAATATATATAAAAATGACGCATGTCATACCCCCAAGCTTAAAACTTTTACTTGTCCTCAAGTAAATGGCATGATATTATCGAATCCGGACAACAAGTCATTATTATAAAAGACTAGTTTCATGCATGTATTAAATCAAAAGGCATACAATAATGTAAAATATGATTATCTAACTTGAGTTTTGAGAATCATCCAAGATGAGAATGAATATTCAAGCAAAGATCTCTAGTGATAACTACAACATTTGACCAAATCAAGTTACATACACAAGTGTCGAAATGCACTAAGTGATCACATGAATCTAACCAAAATTGTAAGACATCGGAACTAGGTATAACATCAAGAATGAGCATATCTAAGAGTCATGCTAAGGCATTTGCTATTTGAGACAAAGAGACTAATACTTGCATGATATTTATGAAAAAGCCCACACTTGAGCCATGATACTTAATTTTTGTTGATTTTTAGCAAATTTAAAACACACATTGGGCACTTGTGCCACTTATTCAAACCTTTGGGCAAACTTTGCCACTTATTCAAATGTTTATAACCAATGTGACATAGTCACTTATTTCACACATATTGCATAACAAATTTTTTTTTACTTTTGATTTTTTTTTTAGTTTTGATTAAGCATCTTTAACCGGTTTTCATTAATGCTAAGTAACACATGTCCTAAGGCATGGATACCTAGATAAATCAACCATGTTATTGGCTCAAGATAGGACTACCCCTTTCACAAATTTTACATTCAAGCAAAGTATCAATATCTAAAATAACATATGCCAAAGCATGAATCTAAGATATAATCATTCAAGAGGCGATGACTAGAACCAATTCAATCCATAAATGGTTAAAACACATGTGTAACTCGCAATGAATCAAATGCTATAGGATCACAAGGTTTCTAAGCACATCAAGGATAATAAACAATACTCAAGTTTTAATACGATGCCAAGTGACTTAAAACATACAAGGAACTAGTGAAAATATAGCTCAATGAAAATTTCAGCATGACCTTTCTTGATTAATCATGACGTGGGCTCACATGGCAAAGATATACAATCAAGAATAACATGAGAGCAATAGTAAAGGCCATATATCATCAACATAAGCATAAGAATGACCATATATCATCAATTACACGACAATAAGCTCAAATGCTCACAAATATATACAAACATGCTAGAACGTCATCCATACACATACAAGTCTTCCCCAAGCTTAAATTGAGCAATGAGTCAAGCATGTGCTTAAAAGGGTAAGAACGACTCACCGGGCATATATGATGTAGTGGAAGTAGAAAATCATCCGTGGCTTTCGCATGTACAAGGATGAAGATCTAGCACGGACACGAAATAAAAAGAAAGAAAAGAAAAGAAACCAACAAAAACTAACAAAATGTATGGAAATAAAAAGATAAAGAGATGTGCTCATTTGGATGTAGCGGGAGGAGGGCCAAGGACGGGACATGGAAAAGGCACATGTCCGCCTCCTCATGAAGCAAAGATGCCTCGAAATCCACCGGATCCCAAGGAATATCGACTGAACCATGCCCGCTCAGAGTCGATGGTACACAAGTGTAAGCCTACAAGCAACCTCAAAGATATGGCAAGTATGTGTGATAGGGTTGATGCCCTTGAAGTTATCAATAGAATATACAATCACACAAGCATATCGATAAGGTACATCATGAGAACTATAAGCAAGATGAACACAATCAATAATAGAAGATGTCTCGTCAAGGCCAATGAAATCAAACCTGAAGTGATCGGAGAAGAGTTTCCATACTACCTGAAGTGTAGGTGAAGTAGAATGTACGGTAGTAGAAACCTCCCAGAGGCGATGTCGACCAAGGAAGTAGGCGGTGGTGGATCAATAGAAATATGCTCCTCCTCGACATCGGGCAGCTCCTCGTCATCAAGAATGAACATCTCCATCTCAGGCTCAAAGGTCGAATAGTCATCTAAGTGGCCCACATCCTCAAAGGTGAATATCTCCATATCGATCTCAAGAAGCACAGGATCGAGGTCAAAGCAGTGTGAGTCTACCACATCAAAGCTAACAGTCTCTAACTCAGACTCATCCGTGAAAAAGTCATCAATCTGAAGTACTGAGTCTAGGAGGATGGCGTTAGTGTGACCTACCATATGCACTACAGGAATGGTATCATCGTCATCAAAGATAATCCGCTGAAGCTCAATCTTGTCACACATAGAAACCGACTCAAAGAGGTGTGTATCAATGGTACTCAAAGACGTCTCAGGAATATGCTCATCAATCTCATCTATCTTGTAGCACTGACTAGGAGACTGAGTAGATAGCTTCTTATGATGATGACATGGAGGATGTCTAGAAGCTGTAGGCTGACTGTGCTGAAGCACTGGTGGAATAAGTGGAGTAGGCTCAACCAAAGTCGTACCGCTCTCCATGTAAGACTGCGAGGATGCCAAACTATCACAACAGAAGTCAAAGTGCACATAGCCTCTCTAAGATCATGCAATTGGGTCATCAAAGTCTTCACACCACATAAGCGTGACTCCGGATAAGATGTATGCAAAAGCAGACGACTCGGGACTATAATCGATCATGATGAAGAGTAGGTAGCTTCTGCCGAGGTGTAGGAGTAGAATGAAAACTATCTTTGGTGCAATGACAGAGAAGGCTGTGGCTGACTAGAGCTCAAACTGTAATGATCCATATGATGCTCAGGCGCATGCACTTTGGCTGTCAAAGAATCCGAACAAGGCTTCTCATTGTGCCACCGGAATTGATGGAAAGCCATGTTCTCAATAAGAGTGAATCGTCATCAAGTGTCTTGTTTGTGATTGCTCCACCGGATCTTGCATCGACTAAAGATCGTGTGTCACATGTCAAGCCTCGCAAAGATCTGCGAGAACAAGCCATCTCTCTAGACCATGATGTGGATATCTCTGAGCAAAGCCTTGTATCGCTCCCAAGAATCATACAAACTCTCTCCATCAAGTCGAGCAAAACTGAAAATCGATCACGGATCTCAAAGCATCGGATAGCGGAAAATATCTCTCCAAGAAAGCACATGACGGTGATCCCAAGTGAATGACCTCGATGGCAAAGAATAAAACCAGTACGAGCACCATCTCAAGAGAGAATATGAATAATCGCATCGATAGTGTCCCGAGAAACCCCATGGTACTTAATAGTATCGAATCTCGCAAGAATGTGCGAATATGCTCATAAGGGTCCTCATTGGGTAATCCTCCAAAACGGGTCTCTGAACCAAGGCAATCGGACCGGTCTTAACTCAAAGTCATCGACCTCAACTCACGCAAAGCGGCCCTAGCATAGCACTCGACTACTCGGAACCCAAAGATCATGAACTAATGCCATATCCTCAATATAAGCTATAATGATCACCTGTGGGACAAGATGAGAAAACCACAAAAAGAAATAGAAATAGCTAGAATAGGGTTAGAGGTTAGCGATATATCACGATATGAACAATGACGAAATAAAAGACAGTCGGCAGCAAACACAAATCAAGCAAAAGAAAACAAACGACCTAGTCTATAGCCTAACACTATCGCCACAGCCTAATCCCGACAGCGCCAATTTCTTGATCGTGCAAAGCGCACACCCCAAGTGAGCGGGTTGCCACCGAAATAGTGGCGAGTGTCGTGTTCTCCACGGGGACTAGGCGAGGCTACGGTGCTTAGCTAAAGCTAGGTCAATCAAAACCGGGAGAAAACTAAACCTAAAGTGAAATATAACTCAAACGAGCGAAACGACGAACAAACTAAACAATCGAAGGACAACGGAACGGACGACCGTACGAATGGACGTCCTACGACCTAACGGATGACACGACTACGACACAAACGACACACGAACGAACACGACCACCGACTGACGATATAACTAACTACCGACCGCGAGACAGCAGAAGGAAGTCGAGAAGCACTGGGGGAGTCTAG
This sequence comes from Bonia amplexicaulis, assembly GCA_036346245.1. Taxonomy (NCBI): domain Eukaryota; kingdom Viridiplantae; phylum Streptophyta; class Magnoliopsida; order Poales; family Poaceae; genus Bonia; species Bonia amplexicaulis. The sequence goes on from CM070769.1 coordinate 8,868,308, forward strand.
AAGCACGAAGGAAGTCGAGAGAGAACGAGGGGGAGAGCGGTCGACAGCTAACTAAACGACGACGGCACACGACAAAGTATCAAACTACAACTACGATCGCTCAACCTAACTATCGACAGACCACAGAAAGAAGAAATGAGGAAGTCTAGAAGCAAGGAGGGGGGTCTAGACAGCAAGGGCAGGAAGATGGTCGCCGGCTAGCTAGATCGCACGAGACAACACACAAACACAGAGACCAATACTAACAACTGGGCAAGCACAGGACAATGAAACACATGAAGCATACACACTGACCATAAGCATATACTAACTAAACATACACACAAATAGCTAAATACTACTACTATTAAACCTTATCAAGGCACAAAGTTGACAAAGATGAATACTCTGCTACTGAAACTATATTACCAACATTCATCACTAAGAACATCACACAAAGATTGCACTGTTTCACAAATATTTCAGCATGACCACATCTCATAATAGTAGATTGACATTCACGATGCAATATATCAACATCCACAATTCACCATCACAGTGAGACATTAACCAAATTCACATTCCCAGATTAACATTCACAGTTTCATGTAGTAATAGTAATCTATAAAACTAAACAAGATGATAAAGAAAGAGAGAGGGTTTGGAGAGAAACCGAATGGGGGGAAGTAGCAAAGAGCCGAGGTGGTGTCGGAGCACGGAGGAGTCACGGTGCAGGGCGGCGGAGAACCGGAGTTGATGAGGCCGTCGGTGTTGGTGTAGACGCCGGCGGTGAGGCGTGGTGGAGATGTCGATCGGTGGAGAGGTAGCAGAGGAGTCGCGGCGGCGGTCGGTGGTAGAAGAGCAGGGATGCGGTGGCGCGCCGGAGGGAAGAGGAAGGCGGCGGCCGGTGGAGGAGAGCAGAGAAGGGAGAGCAGAGGGGCGGCCAAGATGTGATGTCGCACACGATGCAGAGAAGTGAGGCGGCGCAGTAGATGCTCGAGAGGGAGGCGCGGTGGCGAGCCGGCCTGGCCTCGCCGCCGGCCGGAGCTAGAGTAGGAGGAGGGATTGAGGGAAGCAAAGGGGTTAGGGAAGAAGAAGTGCCAGGCGCACGGCGGGCTTGGATCGGAAATGGGCGGTGAGTGGAGAAGGCTGAGTAGGGTGACACGGCGGCGGTCGGGCGTGAGAAGGTGGGGGGAGGAGAAGAAGGCGTTGAGGAGGTGCGGCGGCAGGAAGAGGGCAGCGGTGATGGTGGCGCCGTGAGCTACTGACCTGAGGCTCGCGGTGGCGGTTGGAGAAGAGTCTCGGGGAGAGCAAGGGGAAGGGTAGAAGAACCGGGCTCACGGTTCCCAAAGCGGCGGCGTGGTTTTGAGGAGATGGGTGTTTCGGCATTTTGCAGTTTAGTCCTCATAATATCTAGGGTTTCCAAATCAGTCCTTCTCCTATTTTATTTCTTCTGAATTGGTCCTCGAGAGCTCCGTTTTCATCGCGGTTTGATCCTACGCATCCGTGACGACACGTACATATGTACGGAGCAGTCCAGATTTGTCGTTTATGCGCCTCGATCGCTACCTACCGCATAAAAATATAAAAATGTAAAATTGTCCATTTTGAGCAATTAAATATGGAAAAACGTGTAAATGATAATAAATGGTTCCAAAATATGAAAAATAAGAGGGTAAAATGATATGTAAATATATATAAAAATGACGCATGTCAGCATCTCACCCCTAAAGGGTAATATTACCTTTTGAGGTATCACGTGAGGGAGGCGGGATTCGCACGATGTTGTCGCGGTACTGGCCGAGGCGCCATAGAGGAGGGGGGTCCGGCGCGCGCGGGGGAAGAAAAGGAGGAAGAAAGGGGGGTCGCGCGAGTGGGGCCCGCCGGCCAGTGAGAGGCCGAGGAGAGCGCGGAGGGGGTGCAGTGGAGTCGGGGGTGGCTCCCCCGCTTTATTTTCTTTCTCTTTTCTTTTTCTTTTCTTTTTAATTTTTGGTTTGCGTGTTTGGTGTTTGTATTTAAATTTTTATATGTGGATACTTATGTTTTTAGGCCAAGTATCTCCCTCATTTTTATGGATCATCTTTTCGATTCGGATTTGAAATTTAAACTTTCTATTATTTAAGCAGGTGTAATTCTTTCTCGAAATTTTTAACTTTTTGGAACCTTAACCCGCTTTTCCAGAAAATACTATAAAAGCTCAAACTCAAACACAATGCATTGAAGAATAATTCACAATATTACATTTTAAAATTTTTAAATTTTCAGGACGTTACAGTGTACCAGCTAGGGACCTAGGGGTGGCGACAGGGATGAGGGAGAAGAGGATGGAGAGGGGGAAGAGAGTGATCTAGAGGAGCATGAGCCAGCGAGCTCGTAGCCTGTGAGACCCCTGGGGAGTACATCTCATCTGTTGAGTGGTACTATGATCTTGTTGTATGATTCAGCTTGTGTATTATTTTGTTGAGTTGTAGCATTGATATTCTGGCCTGTACATGCATGCTTTACATTCTTGTTTTGTACCTCTATTTTAGTATGACATTGTTCTACTTCCTTCTACCTACTTTTGTTATATTCAACCTGGAAGGTTTGCAGCTCAACATAGGTAGTTGCTTGGTAAATAGGAGTGGCAATTTCACTTTAAGGCATAAGGAGTAATGCTTGGGTTAGAGGCATGGAGTTAGAACTCTGGCATGGACCTCCTTTTGTCTTTGGACAAGCATGGACCATGCCCATAACTTTTCTTCCCTTTTCTTCTATCACACTAGAAATGATCATCAGCCCTCGAAAAATACACTAATCAATATTGAACCAAAGGTAAGCTAATGAAGGACGATGATATAAGATGAATTATACCTTTTGCTGAACTTCAGATTTCCCGACCGAGTGGTTCGTGGCACTCTTGGGTGCATAGCTCGGGCATACCTAGGAATGAAGTACTAGGCGTACACAGGAATGAGCCCTGAGCGTGGTCCCAAATACGTAGTTTTAGGCAGTCTCAAGAGTGAGTTCTTGGGCGCAACTAGGCACGTAGATCTAGGGTAGTGTAGGTTCACACTCAGGGGCAAGCCCTGAGCGTGGTCCCAAACACGTAGTTTTGGGCGGCCTTGAGAGCGGGTTCTCGAGCGTAGCTGGGCACGATAGTCCCAGGTAGTGTAGAATTTGGCTCTTTCTGTCTTTTCTTATTTTCTTTTCTAGTGTTATTTAGGGATGTGTGCTCTAAAGGCCGGAGCAAAGCCCTAAAGTGAGGTTAATACACCCCTCCATAAACTCAAACTGGCTATTCTTATCCCTAATTGGATCCTTCAACATATTAAAAGAGAGTGGCTCCTATAACTAATAGTAAAACATCTTTTACTCGAAGACATTACTAAGGACAATTAGAGAGGCTAACATAGTTGCTCCTCCAAGTAAAAATCGAATAAGACCAGGAAATTTTTAATAAAGAATTCCTATCTTTCCCCCTGCAGGATCGAAGGCCGTCAGTAGGACGAGCAAGAGTTAGAGTTGAGACTTTGTCCTTTTCCTTAGGGCCAACCAAAAGAGTAGTCAATCCTCAAAGCACAACCCCAGATCAGACACCCCTAGTTACCGTGCTAAGCACTAATTGTCCAGCACCAACCAATGCCGTTGACCCACTGGGAGTCATGGAAGAAGTCCTCAAATTCTTAGAAAACTTCAAAAAGAATCCCAGAAGAACCAAAACTGCTTTATTGAAGCACTTCTAACTAGAGTGATATCATCTCACCCACCTCCTACTCATGGAGTTAGCCTTAGGGACTTCCTACAGACTTGTCCCCCTACTTTTGCTAAAGAAAACGATCCCTTAGATGCTAGTGATTGGCTGATAGAGATAAGTAAGTAGCTAGACACAGTAGGTTGCTCCAACGAAGAAAAACTTCGCTATGCTGCCCATCAGTTGATTGGACCTGCAGCCACATGGTGGCTCAATTATACCCGTAACCGTGTGAGTGAGCAACCTATTACCTGGGAGGATATCCAGCAGAGGTTTAGAGAGACCCATGTGCCCACAGGGAGGATGGAGTTGAAGAAAAGAGAGTTTAGAGCCTTGACCCAGGGAAGCAAGAAAATGATCGATTATTTCAGCCAATTCAATGACCTATCTCGTTATGCAACCACAGATGTAGATACTGAGGGGAAGAAAATAGATAGGTTCATGGCAGGCATGCAAGAAAATAGACAGGTTCATGGCAGGCATGCAAGAAAATAGACAGGTTCATGGTAGGCATGCAAGAAAATATATAGTTCATGGCAGGCGTGTTTCCCTACCTTAAGATGCTTTTGTCCATCCACAAAATCACTAAATTCCAAGACCTAGTCAACCGACCCATCATACTAGAGAGTGAGCATTCCAACCTCACCGAATAAAGGAGGAAGAGAGCAAAAGTAGACCATCGCCCCACTCCTACTTTTAAGCCCTGTCCACCGATGCAACCATCTATTCCACCAAGATATGGGCCTCCATAACCCAGACCGTAGAACCCCACTTTCCAGAGGCCAACTACTCCACAAAGGCAAGTAGCATTAGCCATCAGGTGTGCAAAGTGTGGATTGGGCCACTTAACCAAAGATTACCTGAAAGGCACATATGCTTGCTTAAACTGTGGGAAGCTAGGCCACCGCAAGATTTATTACTCTTACCCTTAGCGACATATGGGACAAGCAGTACAACCCCACCAATGTGCCATGTTTGCCAGCCCCAACTTCATACAAGAACATCAGCCAAAACCCACCCAAAAATAATCAGATCGTCTTAGCAGGAGCTAGAAAGGGAGGACCAGCCAGGCTCACTCATGTGACTATTGAACAAGTTGGAAAATCCATCGATGTCATCACTGGTAAGTTGCTATTACCACCATCTATGCGTAATGTGTTATTTGATCTAGGGGTGACTCATTCATTCATGTCCCGTAGATTTCTAGCAGAAAACAACTTAACCTTGGAACCCCTAGATGAGTCGATGATGGTTAGTATGCTTGTAGGCATGATAGAGGTAATTCTGGGTATAGACTGGTTATCCACCCATGGGGTAAATATAGATTATGAATCGAAGAGTGCCTCTATTTGAAAGCCAGATGGAACCAGACTAACCTACCTAGGAGCCAAAACGCGACCAAAGCTATCCTTCCCTAGCCTAGCCAGTATCCAACAGAAGGAAGTGAAAGATACACCGATAGTATGAGAATTTCCGGATGTCTTTTCTGAGGAGTTACCAGGAATGCCCCCTGACAGAGAAGTAGAGCTTGCATCAATCTTCTTCCTGGCACTGCACCTATTTCCAAAAGACCATATAGGATGAATGCACGTGAGTTAGTGGAACTAAAGAAGAAATTAGATGACCTTGAATCCAAAGGATTCATCAGAGAGAGTACGTCACCATTGGGAGCCCTGGTGCTTTTTGCAAAAAAGAAAGATGGAGGACTAAGATTATGCATGAACTACCAGGAGCTTAACAATGTCACCATCAAGAATAAATACCCTCTGCCTAGAATAGATGACCTGTTTGATCAACTTAAGGGAGCAAGGGTATTATCAAAAATTGATTTAAGATCAGGTTACCATCAGACAAAAGTAAACCCCATAGATATTGAAAAGACAACTTTATCTCTAGATACGGGCATCATGAGTACACCATAGTTCCATTCGGGTTAACCAACGCGCTTGCTATCTTCATGAACCTTATGAGCAAACTCTTCGTGAAGTACCTTAACAAATTCATTGTTGTCTTCATAGATGACACCGTGATCTATTCAAAAAGTGAGGAGCAACATCTTCAATACCTCACTATCGCCTTGAAATCCCCAGAGAAAATTAGCTATTCGCCAAATTTAATAAATGTGAATTTTGGCTTGATCAGGTTTCATTCCTAGGTCACATCATTTCTAGGAGGGTAATTGAAGTAGATCCCACAAAAATTGAAGTAGTTACCACCTGGGAATGCCCTACTAATATCACTGAAATCCATAGTTTCCTTGGATTTGCAGGATATTACCGTAGATTCATCAAGGGTTTCTGTCAAATTGCCACACCACTAACGAAACACTTGAGAAAAAATATGCCATACGTGTGGACTGACACGTGTGAGCAAAGCTTCCAAACCTTGAAACAGAGGTCAACCATAGCTCCTATCTTAGCCTTGCTCGAAGATGGAATAGAGTACGTAGTGAACTATTTTGCTGCCAAATATGGGTTAGGAGGCGTACTGATGCAGAAGGAGAAGGATATAGCCTATTCTTCTAGGTAGTTGAGATCACATGGGATGAACCGATGCCCTAAGTCGAAAGGCCAAATGCCACCACCTCACCATTGAAGACCACAGCTTTGAGTTAATACAGGATTTGGCCAAAATGAGAATAGAAGTCAAAACTACCACCTCTGAAGCCACCATAATTGCTATGACATTCCATCCCACCCAACTGAACTAGATCCGAGAAAAAACCACTAGATCCTTTTATCAAAGAAGAAATCAAGAGAATCAAGGTAGGCTAGCCATCAGAGTTCAGGTGGATGACCAAGAAGTATTATGGCAACATAATCAAGTCTGTGTGACAAATGAAGACCAAATCAAAGAAACCATCCTACGTGAAGCTCATGACACCCCCTATACTATCCACCTCAATGGTACAAAAATGTATAGGGATTTAAAGGAAAACTTCTGGTGGACTAGTATGAAGAGGAAAATAGCACAGTATGTAGACCAATGTGATACATGCCAGAAGGTTAAGGTAGAGAATCAGTGTACAGCTGGATTATTAGCACCCCAAGAAATCCTAGAGTGGAAATGGGAAGATAAATGTATGGATTTCATTACCGGCCTACCCCTAACCCTCAATAAGAAAGATGCTATTTGGGTCACAGTAGATCGCCTCACGAAATCAACTTACTTCCTTGCCACCAACCAGAAATATCCACTAGACAAGTTAGTAGAGTTGTATGTACAAAGAATCATTTCCCTACATGGAGTAACCAAAACCATCACCTCAGATAGAGGGTCAGTATTCACCTCCGGATTTTGGAAGAGTCTACACAATGCCTTAGGTACCAAACTCAACTTCAGTATGGCAAACCACCCTCAAACAAATGGTCAGACCGTGAGAGTTAACCAAATTCTAGAGGACATGCTGAGGGCCCGTGTACTAGATTTAGGAGACACCTCGGACAAATACCTACCCCTTGCTGAATTCACATACAATAATAGCTTCCAGTGCAATATCTAGATGGCACCATATGAAGCTCTCTATGGAAGAAAGTACTGATCCCCTATATGCTAGTACTGGAGAGAGACCTCTATTAGGTCCTGAACTCATGAGGGAGAATGATGAGAAAATCCAATCATTAGAGAATGTCTCAAGGTGGCTCAGAGCAGACAGAAGAACTACACATATTAGCACAGGCATGAGCTGAAATTTGAAGTCAGGGACTATGTATACCTGAACGTATCGCCGTTGTGTGGGATTTGTTGATTTGGATTGAAAGGAAAGCTGAGTTCATGTTATGTGGGACCTTATCGGATTTTGGAACATAAAGGTGCCCTGGTGTATCAACTGGAGCTACCTAGCCAACTATCCAAATTTCCCAACTCCAAAATGTCTAACAGAACCCTCGCAGCATCTAACCAACCTAGACATTCCTCTCCAAGCCGACCTAACCTATGAAGAGCATCTAGCAAAGATTCTAGAAACAGAAGATCGACAGCTTCAGAAGTGAAAGATACGTTTCTGCAAAGTACCGTGGAAGAATCACTCAACGCGTGAGGCAACATGGGAGAAAGAAGCGGAGTTGTGTGAATCCTACCCCAACCTATTCAAGTGAGCACCCAATTTCGAGGATGAAATCACCCTAAGGGGTAGGCTGAAAGAACCTTAACATTAATTAACTCACAGCAATACAATTAACAATAATTAAAAATGAATTAAGAATTATTACAACACATTAATTACAAGAATGAATTATAGCTCTCAATTTTAGAATCTCAAAGAATTGAATTAGAACTAATTAGCACAACTCTTTTTACAAAAATGTTGCATAAAGAAAAACTAATTTCTAAAATTACAATTGCATTAAATTAAAAGCTAAGTCTAGTGGTGCCTTGCATTTGTAGTGCCATGTCCTCGCGTTTAGCTAGCATTAGCATCTCAAGCCGACCACCCCTCGTTTTTCTTTTGCAATCGGCGAGCAATACAAATAACAATTAAAATGGAGAATAAAAAGAGAAGAAATTAGATTTATCATCAGTACCCTCAGACTACTAGAGCCAATTAGAGTGGCGTTCATCGAGATTCCCAGACCCGGGCCGGTCGACGCCTCTCACCTTTAGTGGGCCTCATCATCCGGCATTCAAAATTCAAAGCCCACATTCCCAAACTAACCTCGGCCTGCAAAGAATCCCAAAACAGTGCATATCCCACATTTATGACCTTCGGTCCAAAGTCACAGGATGCCAAGACTCAGAGGAGGATAAGCTCAGCGCTGCCTAGCTGTGCACATCCAGACTCCAGCCAAAAACTGAGAAGTGGAGGCCAAAACCCCCCCACATATATAAGCCTCAAATCCAGCCAGCGCCTCATTGCCATTGCCAAAAACCACCAAGAGCACAAACCAGCAAAGAGCTCGCCAAGTACCTCTCACCACCAAGAACAACCAAGAATAGTCGAGACCATCCGAACACCCAAGCCAAGCCACAGCTCATTCCCATCCATCTCTGCTCTCAACAGAAGGCCAGAGAGCCAATTCCCACTGAAGCCATAGCACACTGAGTGAGAAGAGAGGAGTGTCAGAGAAGGGGAGGTAGAACGTAGAGGAAGACGAAGGATAGCGAGGACCACGAGACAAGGAGGCCGAAATGGTGGACCACCACAAGGGAACGATCATCACAATACGACGCTCCCGACTGTGACAAGTACCTCGTCCACGCCTTCGTCCATGTCTACAAGCGCGTGAGGACCACACAACAACCCCACATCCAGCACCTTCCATTCTCAGCCCATCACAAGTAGGCCCACATTCCCTCCCATTTTTCTTCCCTTCTTTTTTGGCTCGTCCCGTTAAGGCACACAAATGCTTGGCACTACTCCTCCTCAGGACGGTTGAGCCAGATAGCTGAGAAGGAGGGAGAACCTACCCAGCCCAACTGGTGGTGACCACTTCAATCGGCGGCCACCCCAGCACCTTAAGCGCCCTCGGGCTTGGAGAACCTCTCTCGAATGTGAGAACCCCAAACCCGAGTCCCATCATCACATCCACTAGTTTTCCCCAGAACCGGGTGTGGTAAAAACATGTGCAAATGTAACACAAAGATTAGCTAAAATCAAAACGAATAAGTCTAGATGGGGGTAGAAGAGGGCGGTAGAACTGGAGAGTAGACGAACCAAGCCCCTCAGCCATTACCACCTGCCAAACGAAGCCTGAAGTAGCGTACCCTAGCCGACAACATCCTTCTTGAGGGTGAGGAGGAGCTCGAGGGAGCCACCGAGCAGCCGAGTAGTCAGAGTAGTCGTAGGAAGCCGAGTAGTTGGAGTAGTCATAGGAGGCCAAGTAGTCAGAGTAATCGTAGGAGACCGAGTAGTCGTAGGAAATCGAGTAGTCGAAGTAGTCGTAGGAGGTAGTCGGACTAGTCATAGGAAGCTGAGTAGTCAGAGTAGTCATAGGAGGGCGAGTAGTCGGAGTAGTTGTAGAAAGCCGAGTAGTCGAAATAGTCATGGGAGGCTGAGTAGCCGAATAGTCATCGGAGTAGCCGAGTGGCCAGAGTAGTAGTCGGAGCTTCCATAGCCAAAGTATCCGAAATGTTGGAAACCGGGGAGCCATAGATCCGGTGAGTAGCCGCCAGATCCAATGGGTAGCCACAAGATCCAGCGTGGAGGAGTATGTAGAAGCTGCTAGATCTAGCGGGAGCGGCTGGAGGAGGAGAGATTCGTTTGAGTTTGAGCCGAAAAGGGGGCATGCACCAGGTAATTTGGCGAGAGAGGGCCGTAGGTCTCAAGGAAAGAAGAGAGAAGGTAGCAACGCCGGCGCTGAGATGGAAGAGTGGGAAAAGAGGAGAGCAGCAGCCAAGGACCAAGCATCGATTGAATGGGAAAGGAGGAGCATCCCATCAGCCAAGAGGGGCTTAGCATTAAAGGCGAGGAGAGGGAGGAGTGCGAAGCATCGGCCGAGTAAAGGAGGAGACGGAGCGATTTTGTCGGCCGCTTGGCCGTGGGCTGAGAGTTGGGCCGAGAGGCATGGGCCTTCGAGGTTGTTTCAGCAGTAGAACAGCAAGCTATTGTTTATACCTTAGCCCGTTAGATAGGTTAGAAATCCACCGATGCGGGAAGGGGAAAAATTTCCCAATCTATTGAAATCATTAATTCATGCCAGTCTCTTTGATTGGAGACTAAGATGATCACTAAAGATCTTTCTTCACTTGAGCGAAAAGTAGAATTTTCATAAAATAAAAGATGTCACTTAATTTAAGGAGGCTAATTTCGGAAAGCAAATGATTAGAAATAGAAGTAAGGACAAAGAGACGCATACAGTGCGTCCTGCTAATATTATGCTTGCTGAGTACGTCAGTACTCATCCTTACTATTATTTCCTTTGTTAGGCTCTGCTCCAATCGGAGAATATTTTGAGCCGGATGAAGGGGCAGCAGGCACAATCGAGCTCACCAGGGAGGAGGATGACGGTTGCGAGGAGTCGCGGGAGGTGCCCCCTATACAGTGGCTGGGACGAGTAGACGACCGGCGAAGCCGAGCAGGAGATCCATAGGGTATCCGTTTTACCTTTTGTCCTCTATGTATTTGTAATTAATGTCATAGCCCTCATTGCAAGTGTTGTAATAATAGTACAGTTTTTGTATTATTGTTCTGTTGCGCGACTTTGGTAAAGGGTTATTATTCATAGGAACAATGTTATATCGATTAGATGGATAATAATACGTTGCTTAAGTGTGATTATTCTTGGAACAATTACACGGGGCGCCATAGTAGTTCTCCTACCGACCAATCTGCAGAGTATCGATGGAACACCAAGTGAATCATCTGGACTAGGGATGCAAACGGATCGAATACGGACAGATAATGTCTCTGCCATATTTGTTTTTATATTTTTTTTCGGATACAGATACGAATACGGATAACTCGAATACAAATACGAATAATATCGAATACAGATATGGAGCGAATACGAATCGAAACGAATATGGTTACGAATATTTATCGGAACATGAAAACCTCTTAAACTATATATCCAAAATTAACGAAAATACGTAAATAGTTTATCTTATCAAAACATTCATGAAATCTAAACATGCATAGTCTTTTCATCCACAATGAAAATCTACTCGATAGTCGATCTGTACATAGCATAAGAACATTTCATTCCTCTATTTTATCCACCAAGTCCTCCATCTCAGCATTTTTCTAAGACTTCTTGTTCCTACAAGTTTTATTTCAATAAATACTCAAAGCGGTAAAAAATAAAACTAAACAACTATGTAGTACAATGTAAAGACTAGCAAACCGTTATCATCAAGTATGCAAAACGGCGCTCAATGTCCTCTATGTCAATCTCAGTTATGATAGATCCACCAATGTTTCCACCACCTGCATTTATCAAAAAAATATTAAATTATGATCAAAGTACGCTTTTGAGGCCTTATGGACGTTTTATTAAGTACGGTTCATATTTTTGAACCATTGGATTGGAATCAAAATTCGAAACACACGAACACCTCAAAGCTAATTAATCCAGTAACCAGGAAGATTGACTTGTACTTAACGCAAAATCATGCAACTTACATGTAGCAAAACCGTTTCTTTTTTATGTATACTGTTACATGACAAATTACGCCAGCCGGATCTAACAGCAAAACAAGTGTTACAAGTCCACACGCCAACAACTTTTTCTCAAAAAAAAAAAACAACTGTAGGCATAGTTAACCCAAACGTATATATATACGTCATAAAGTACGCCAGCCTGATCAAAATTAACTGCAGAAACGCACGTATGGCCAGGCCTGTACGTGAATACGCAGTATATCCAATCTAAGCTAGTGATGTAGTCGTCGTGGCCGTGGAGACACCCACGATAACCGCCGCGCGCGCCTGATCTGAACTCTCGCATCGCATCTCCAAACTCGATTGACGTAGCATAGACGATCGAGGCACCCTCAAAACAGCGTGCCATCGGCACGTGGCCCGTACGAGGCATCGAAACACATGGTGTCCGTCACGTCGTAGTTCATGACGTCCAACCCCTCGTCAACGTCGAGCCTTGGCAGCTCAGATGCATCAAACGACCGCGATGGTTTCGGCACGCTGCCGCCGCCGCCGCCGGAGTGGTGCCCCTGCAGCACGCAGGCGAGGGACGAGACAAGCGCCTGGCGCTCTTGCTCCTCCTTGGTGTCGCGGTCCAGGACATGGGCTCCCTGCTGCAGTAGCCCGGAAAAGTAGAGCGGATTCGTCGCGCTGAGGGCCGCCCCGGGCTCGGAGGCGGACGTCCTGAAAAATGCGATCGCCGGAGGAGTGGACGGCTCTAGATCGCTGGAGCAGGAGTAGACGCGCTGGGCTACTGATGGGCTGTCGTCGTATTGGGCTAGACTTATGGTATTATAGGCTGGATAATGACTGTTGTGCTAAAATACCGGATATCCGTTTTTGTATTATCCTGATAATCCGTATTTGTATTCGTATTCGTATTCGACGGATACCAGGCTTACTATATTCGTATTCGTATCCGATAAAAAAATCTGTATCCGTATCCGATCCGAGAATTATCCGAAAAAAATCCGATCCGACACAATCCGTATCCGTTTTCGTCCAAATCAACCGAAAACTATCCGATCCGTTTTCACCTCTAATCTGGACGGACTTAAGAAAGACATGGTTCAGAAAACAGAATTGTATTCGGTTCTGGCGACAGGAATAAGTTACATCAGTTCGTTAAGTCTTGGGACAAGATTGGACAACAAAGTACCCTCTGACCTGTTGTTGCTGGCTGCATATGTAAGTAAGAACAGCAAATCAAGTTAATATACCGCTACTAAAGTATGACAAAAGGCCCTTTTTGTTTTGACACGACACACAAGCCCCAAGACCTCATAGAGTCATATAGATTGGCTGGCAAAAATACTCTGATGTTATAAACTTTTCATGATCAGCATAAACAGCACGTATTTTTCCTAGAAAGTTACCACGCTTGTTTTTTTGAACCCGGGCAGCAGAGCTGCCGTATATTGATTCCCAGAGAGAAGAAAAAAACAAAGTTAGTTTGGCGAGAGACAGGATGGTGGGGGAGGCGAGAGTGGCGGAGGAAGGCAAGGCAAGATATCTGATTAAGACGTTATAGTGCGATTGAAAACTCCGTTAGCCTACTGGCTCCTGCTAGAATCAAGACCCTAGCCCCGGCCTTAATGGCCGTGGTCAAGTGGCCCGGTGAAGAAGTTGTGGACAAAAAAATTCGGGTATTCTGCTCCTTCCATATCTGCTAAGTGACTAGCATTACCAGGGTGGCCATCGCCTTTTGCGGAGCTCCAGGCGTGAATATGATCAATTCCTACCAATTGTGAACCGAAGAGAAGGTACACCAAGTAATCGGATTGATAGAATCACAAACGGTCCATTGTGCAACAGATCTCCACTGATAATGGTATTAGAGATAGAATAGGAATTGTATTATTCCTTTCCTTACATACCCCGCTTTTTTTATCCGTATATGGCATATTCCCCTGTAATATCCTATTGTACTTCCTATATATATTACCGATTGGGCCTCTTCAATATATACACAATATTCATAACATGGTATCAAAGCTTAAGTTAAAACCCTAACCTCGATCTACTTCCACTGCTGCTGCCCTCAGGAGGATCGATCTCCTCTCTCGGGGGCGGCAATCTCAAGGACCGCCATGCTCCTGAACGCACATACAACATGTACATCATCGTACATTACCGTAGTACGATGCACACTCTTACCTTGTTGGGTAAGGGTGCAGTTAAACCTATGAACTATTCTTTGGTTAGATTGTTGGAGGTTGATTTAAATTATTAAATTGATTATTACTATCATGTTTCGCTTAATTGATTATGCTTCCGCTTATCCTATCTTGTTTAGAAATTGTTGCCAAATTATTTTATCTTGTAATTTGGCTAGTTGTGGAGTGGTTTTAGTGGCATCCCAGGGTAATGTGGGTCCTGGGGTGTTACAATTAGTATCAGAGCGGGCGTTAGGTCTGTGGTAATTAAATTATTAAATTGACACACTGGTGCACAGTAGGATGAGATGGGTCAAGCATTGTATTTATGCTTTTGATATGTTGTACATTTACGTTATGAGATGATCTTGTATAATTATGATTTGCTCATATGACTGTTATGAGTGAGAATAGTCAATGATAAGATGTAGAGGTTGTAGTTGCTGCCTTGGCATTGCCAGATTATATCACTGTTCGTAGTATGGGGATAGCGATGTAGTTACCTCGAGTAACTTAGCTGCAGATGTTGTGAGTGAGTTTCTTTAGAAAAGTTGTTATCTTCCTTGAGTTGATTTTGGCCAATTCTTGGCCTATTGCGGTTAATGAATTTCTCTTGAGATAGCGGTTCATTGCAGTTGTTGGGTGCCAGTAGACCTTAATTGTCCTTGAGACAGATATTGTTTCTTTTTTAGTGATGAGTTGCTTTTGTTGCTCGTGAGTAGTGTTATGTTGCGAGATAGATATTTCATTGTCGTTTCTATCTTTCTTATTGAAAAACATGGCTCATTTATTCGTTTGACTTTTTTTGAAAAAAAATCAAAGCTTTATGTTGGAAGTTCGTTAACTTGTGGAAGCCGTGGCTCTATGCACTTTTTTGGGGTTATTTCGAGTGTTGAGCTTTGATTCCTCTCTTTTCTAAAAGGAAGTGTTAAAATCCTTTGTGATGTTTTATTGTGTCTAAGTAGGTGGAAGCAATTATGTAAGTAATTGATAAGTTATGAATTATCAAGTTGAGATGCTAGCGTTGTGCATAAATAATTTCTACTAACATCCTTAGAAGTGAAGTTGATTAATATGATTGTCCTATTGTAGTTTCTTGAAGAATTGTGGCTAAGAATTTTGTCAATACATGTTTAGAACTCATGTAGTTATTGAGGAATATAAGAAAAATGGTTTCATTATTGTGGTTGTTTAAATTCCCAACTTGTGGGTAGATTGGATTGATTGATCTTAAATAATTAATCTGACCATTCGAGATGGTTAAGTTAGGAGGTGTTGGAATATTGCCGTGGTAATATTAACCTTTAATATATCCTATCCTTACATACTTGTTGAGCATGTACAACTGCTAAATTCATGTAACTTATGCCATGTTAAATTATTGACACATGTATAAAGAAATAGATGAATATTGATGTATTGACTTGTGGAATCTTGTCATATAAATATGGTATTATTGAAGTTTAAATTTATTTCATTCTAATTTCTGAATGTAAGGTGGGATATTGAATCTATGCTCATGATTGTTTTTTATTGCAAAACGGAGTTAGGATCATGAATGTTGTTATGACAAAATAATAATCAATTATTGTCAGTAATGACTAGCGTACAATCTGAGAGATCATGTGGAGATGATCCCATCTTTATGATGAGTAATTGACGCTTGGTTGAAGGAAAATTGAGTTTGTTTTGGGCTTTTATCGCAAAATCTTAACTCTGGACGAAATGAAGTCGTGTACGACTTGTCCCTGGCTTGTACGACCTTGTAGGATGCCGTACGACCATGTTGAGGTGTTCTCGGCAAACCGGCGGTGGTCGGAAGGCGTTACGACCACGTTGGCAATTGGGAGCGTTCGATCACGTTGAAGGCGCTCGACCACGCGTTGTGGTCTCGGGCATTCGACCACGTTGTATCGCTGGCGGTGCGACCACGTTGGCGATCGAGCCACGACCACGTTAGCGCGGGTCTGAACGTGGTCGGTAGTCGTGGCTATGGTCTTCGACCACGTTGTGGGATTGGTGGCACGACTACGTTGTGGCACTCGGTGGTTCGATCACGTTGTGCGGTCGGGTGTTCGACCACGTTGTCGGCAGATTGACCGTGGTCGTGCGGGCTCTTTCAAACCGGTCGTGTGGGCACATGTGGTGTCCGATTACGGTGAGGTTTGGTCGGTTGGGTTCCTGGTGATGTTGTGGACCTTGTAGACTGGTTTGTTCTACATTTTGACAAGGTTTGTTAAAGTCTAATTTCTGTGGAAAAGACTTGAGCTCGTGAGTGTGTGATTGTCATTTCCTGTGTAGATCAGTGCTATGTGATGTTTTTGTTGTCTGTGTTGGTTGCAGGTACTTGGAGACATGTCTTGGTGAGGTTTGGAGAGGTTGGGACTAGACATGAGAGATGTTGAGGTCCAAAACGACGTGGAAACCGAAGAGGACGTGTCCTGCCAGGTGGACTGACAGCATGGACAGCAAGGCAGTGGAGGAAGCTTCCTGGAAGGCAGCGGAGGTGCATTTTGGAGAAATGCCAAAGCTGCGAAGGAAGCCTGTCCACTGGGTAAAGCACTGTGCGCTCTGTGGAGTTGGTGGCGTTAACGGGCAAAGCAGTGGAGCCGTTGCACGAGAGGAACGGGTAAAGCACCGGAGGCTCGCAGCGTAACCACTCGGTTAACAGGTTGTCTCTGTGTGGAGACCCGTTAGTGAGACTATAAATAGAGAGGTTAGGTCTCAGGAGCAAAGGGAGGTTGTCCCCCGAGTGCTATGAGCCTTTTGTTCTATTGTGTGAGTTGTCTCTGGGTAGAGCATGGATGCTCATGTACCTCCGATGGAGTGGCTGTAGAAACATCCATGATCAATAGAAAAGATTGGATTCATCTCTGTGTATCATTCCATGTTTGTGTTCTTGAGATGATCTGTTTGATCTATTTGCTCTCTTTTGTTACGATCGTTATTTGTGTTCTACTTGAGATTTGGCTTGTGTTGCTCGAGGCGGGAATCTATCTAAAGACCATTTGGCCATTTCATTCCGAGAGCCGAGTTGAAATCGAGAAATCTCGTGATTCTCGTCTCCGCCTCCGTGCTCGCTTACATTTTTTGACTTTGGTCTTCTCTCGCACCTTGCTTAGATCTCTGATTTTCTTGACAAATCTACTTCTAGAGATCATATCCTTGCTAAGTTTGAAGTTTCTTGCGTTCTGGATTTGTAAATCAAAAGTTCTTCAAATTCTTGCTCTGTGGTCGTGCGCCCGACAAAATAGTATTTACTGTGCAGCTCGCAATTTTCGGTCTTACGACCACGATGAGTTTCGGTGGTCGTGCGCTGCAGCTCGGATTCCGACCACGTTCGATGTCGTTCGAGTAGCACACAACCGATCGCCGACTATTTTCTCGGCCGCTTTAGCCGCTCGGTTTTCTCTCGAGTGTTTTCGATAGCCTTCGATCATGACCTCTCCGCCGGTTGAACCACTGTCCTTTTCTACCGATTCTCGAGTGTTTCTTTTTCGATTGAGGATCACGTTCGACTTCCTCTGTGGTCGTGTTGTGATCAAAGTCGGTGCCGACCACGTCTGTCTTTTGTCCGAGTTTCACACAGTCGGTTCCTTCGACCACGGTCAAAACCCGACACAGTTTCACGATTACGACTACGGTTGTCTTCGGTTACGACTTCTTGTTTTATAGTTGCTGTGTTCGGTTGAGCGTTGTTTTTCTGACTTCTTAGCTCTCTAGCTAAAGGAGAAGAAGAACTTGGGGAGGAAGTTTTAAAGGCACCATTCACCCCCCCTCTGATGCCATTTCGGTCCTTCACAATCAATTTGTGCTAAATAAGAGTTAAGCATCAATAAGAATTGAATATATGAAATCTAATAAGAGATTTATACTAGCATGTTTTGTGAAATTGTCATATTCTAGTATCATCTTGTTTAAGAGTTTTGTTTTATTACAGTGGCATATGCACTTGGTTTTCCTAGATTAAATAGTTGGAATCTTACTTAGATAATAAAAACATGATGAAGTGATTTATGGTGTTCCTTTTGGAAAAATATGAAGGAGTAAGAGGGTATGATGATTCTTGCAAAGAGTATTTTTTCTTGTTGTTAATACAATTGATAGCGATTTTCTGTGTGCTGGAATTTATTTCTTCTTACCTCTTCTTCTAAGAAAAGGGTAACCGATTTGAATTGTGAGGTTTCTTTGTTGCGTGACGGCAACTGGGTAGTGGTGGTCTGGTAGATATTTTGTTACGGAAACCATAAATATCACGATGTTTATGGTACATTGGATGAAATATTGTCTTTGTAAGATAATCCTTGGGAAGGATTTGATTTAAATAGAGTGTTTGTTTTGGAGCCCAATAATTTGTTGATGTTAACAATTGAGTGTGTGTAAATTGTGGAATAGTTGGGTTTTCACCTGAGGATTTTTCCTATCTTTATACGGGGAGTTGTTGTTGGAGTCCTGAAAGCTGAGTCGGAGCTTTACGTTTTGTTATGCTAGAACCTCAGAGGCTCAGCGTCTCTGTGTGGGAATAGTGGATCAGAGTGGAATCTAAATAGTGTGATGATTGGGATATCATCCTTGGGGTGCAGTAAATGAGTATTTGTGGGTGCTTTAGAAATTATCTATCAAAGTAATTCCATTGGTCAAGGGCTTTGCTAGAATGTGTTTTGTGGAGACAGTAGAGTCTCTCTACAAGGGTGTGGATGATGTGCTCAGTTTGAGCGCATCGTCGAAGTTGCCAACTTAAGATAAATGAGTTGGTGTGTTGGGCGCTGATTTGGAAATCCTTGGTTCAAGAAAGTTAAATTTTCAAAGGGAATGGATTGGGAAATCAATGATACATCGAGTATTAATATGCTCTCTTGATTCTTGTTTAAACTGTGTGTTTATGGCAGAGGTCATCTGCAAATTGAGTTGTTTTATGTTGAGGCGTAGTCTTTTCCAGTTAGGAAAAGAAAATGATTGTTTTGGTCCGTCGAGTGATTTTCACTCTTGGCTTATGTAGTGTGGATTCTCCAAATGTCTATTTGGAGAGTGTAAAAGGTTTTGTGGTGAACTCTTTGATTTGGATTGTGGTCCTTTGAAGGAAAGCTGGTTGCTAGTGTGTTGCTTGAGAATTCTTTATTCTTCTTGTGGTTGGGTTCCATTTGTAAAAGTTATTGTTTGTGCTTCGAGTAAAATGTTATGAGTAGAATCTGTGGTCGAATTCCTTAAAAGGGGTACAATGTATTATCCCGATTATAATATATAGAGGAAAATGTTTTAAGAAAGAGGATGGTATTAGATAGTGGCTTGATAGTTGTGGCGGTGAATTTTTGCGAGAACGACACGCTCAGAGCCGGCAGAAGAGTTGCGGGTGCTCGGCGTCGACCGGCGTGTCATGGACTCATCGGAGTTGGTCATGAGGAAGAGGGCCACCAGGTATGTGGAGGCCCTCTTGACGAATCAGTCCGAGCGGGAGGTGATGTGGGAGCTTGAAGTTCAAATGTAGAAGAAGGACTCAAGTTCTTCGAGGCGGGTGAGAACCCGTAGTTGTTGTTCCCTTGTATTGTTCTATCCTTGGGATGCTCTATCCTTTGGTTGTTCTTTGCTTGATTGTTCTTTTGTCTCGTGGGTTGAGGAGTTAGATTCGAGGACGAATCCTTTTTAGGTGGGGAGAATGTAATATCCTGATCGTCGATTCGACGTAGGTTTCTAAAATAATCGCGGGGTTTCCCGATTTTTCGGTAAATCGCGGGAGGTGAAAATTAAATTGCAGAATTATCCAAAATTTAAAAAAATAAATTAAAATAATTAATTTAGATATTTTGGCCTGTCCGGAGGGGTGGGCCAGCCAGCCCAAAGGGGGCCTGTACCCCTCCCAAACCATAGCTCCCCCTTTATAAACCCCCTCCCTTGGCCCCTCTCTCTTTTTTCCCCACCTGGTCGCCACCCCCATCTCCTCCCTGCGCCTCCACCTCTCCCACACAGCTGCTGCCCATTGGTGTAAAGGAGAAAGAGAAGCAAGAAGAAGAAAGAGAAGAGAAGGAGGAAGAAGAGAAGGAGGAGAAGAAGAGGGGCGATCCCAAGGGATCCCCTAGGTAACTCTTCCTCATCTCAAATCTCTATGTTATTGCTGAATTTAGGGTTCTTAGCCTTAGAATTGTTGGGGATTAGCAATTAGATTCCCCGATTAGAGATTTCCTGCTGTCTGTCTGTAGATCAATTCGCGTAGCGCATCTTTTTGCACAGTTTAGACCTATGAAAAGATTTTTCCTATGGATCTTCCCAAAAGGAAAATTGTAGAGGACTTCGAGACTCATCTACTGTATTTTTTTCAGAATTTTTGGCCAAGAGATCTGGGCGTAGCATGGTCGGGAACCTCTCTGTCCGTCAGGGGTGTAGATTGGGATAGATTGTTGTTCAAGTGTGATCTAGGGGTAGTACCTGATTTTTATGTTTTTTCTCGCAATTTAGAAAATTGTAGGAAATTCAGTGATATAACTGGTGTACAAAAAACATAATTTTTAGAGCCTTACACTGTGGTTGGGACGCGTTAGAATCTGGCTGCCCAGAATGCCAGAACAGAGAACGTCCTCTATTTTGCGCATTAAGTTGCACCTTGTTAGGATCAAATAAAAATATATGATCTACATGAAAAGTGAAGGTATTCAAGTGAGGAATCCAGGAAATATATCATTTTCTTTAAATGAATAAATATTGTTACAGATACAAAAATGTTAAGCAGCGCTGCTGCAGTGGGTAGATTGAAGAATCGTTAAGCGGAGAGGATTATGTGTGGGTTCGAAGTTTTAGCGACGTCTTTACTTCTTAAGACACTTTTACATTGCTATTGTTTTGTGCTGAGAGGTACTTTAGGACATGTGGTTTTGCTCCTGAACGCACGTGATTGCTTCGCTTCAACGGTAGAGCCAAGTAAACGTAGCGGTTGTGCTACTGTTTAACTCGTTAATTATTCTACATTCACATTAATTAATTCTATTAATTTGAGGTGTTATGTCATTGTTACATGCTTCCTTAATGTGGTCCATGTGGTAGTATTTTAAGAATTCAATCATTTATGATCTTGATGGTCTAGGTGGTAGTATTCTTAGTAAATACTTGTGGTTGTGGTGATATCATTCTTGATGATTATGTTATGGTCTATCTCTTAGAATTCCCTATAGATCAATGGATTATGATCTTGGTGAACCGAATGTGGGTTATGTGGCAATGACCTTATGAAATATTGGTATTGTGCTTAATGAGACACAGGTGGGTTATGAGGAAGTATTCGTGATGATAAAGTTGTTGACCTTCGTGGTTAAATTCTTGTGATTTATGAATATCATATCATTCATAACATGTCACGACATTTGCCTTTGTGGATATCGCCGCACTTAGCCGCGATCGAACCTATGACAAAGATCGTATATTGTCAGAAACGATGCACACTCTTATCTATTTGGGAAAGGGTGCGGTGGAGCATAGCATGTCTGAGATCGTACATTGTCAGAGTACGATGCACACTCTTACCTTGTTGGGTAAGGGTGTAGTGGATCATGCGCATTCATATGCATTGCATTGTGGAAAGAACATTTGCATACTTATGTAATATATTGTGGTGAAGTTATTTTGCAGTCAAATACAACTTCATAGTTGTAATGTGGAATATACAACTTCATAGTTGTAATGTGGAATATACAACTTCATAGTTGTAATGTGGAATTGGCTCATGTGAGTTACTTGTGGTATGAGGAATGTGGCTGTGGTCGTGGAATGGGATTCATCCCTTGTGGTATGGTAGGTGTTGTGATTGTGGCATGAGATTCTTTTCTCTTGTAGTAATTGTTGATAGCAGTTGTGGATGTGTGAAATAATAAACTAATGAGGTAAAACATAAATATGCTTTATTGTCTTTGGTAGTGGTAGTGGTTGAGGCTTTAAAGTAGTCAAACAAGATTTATTTGCTATTGTTTTATAGTCGTTGATGGTGATTTGAGGTTGAGGATATAAACGTGGTTAATTGTCGAAACTAAAATGTTGATGATTTAACTGTTGTAGTTTAATTAGCCTGTTAAACAGTTTGTTTGTTAAGATTTTTATCTCACCCTTGTTTCCCCCTATAGGTGATCATTGAGCATGCATAGGAAGGGTAGAGCGGAACCACAATAATGCACTTGGATCATAGATTTATGCTGTAATAAAGACAAAGTGATTCTAGTCTTTTGCCTAGCTATCTCATCAAAATTTTCTTTAACTTATTAGTGTTAAACCTTTGAACTATTCTTTGGTTAGATTGTCGGAGGTTGATTTAAATTATTAAATTGATTATTACTATCCTGTTTCGCTTAATTGAATCAGGCTCATCACCGCCGCCTCGGATCCGGCCGCTGTCCCTCAGATCCGGCCTCTCCGCCGCCAGATCTGGGACCTTAGCGCCAGATCTAGCTCTCCCCCGCCCGTCCGGTGGCCGCGCCTGCCTCTACACCGATGCCACTCCATCCGGCGTGGATCCGGGCTCCTCGAGCCAGATCTGGGCGCCTCCGCCTCTCCTCCACTCCGCCTGGCCGCGCCGACCGCCGCCCCGCCTGGATCCGGGCTCCCTATCGCCGGATTCGGTCATCTTCGGCTGCCTGCGCTCGGATCCGGGTACCCCGATACCACTTCCTTCAGCCACTGCCGCCTCCCGGCCGCCGTGCCCACGCCTCCGCGCCCTCGCCGCCTCCCGGCCTTTGCGCCCGCGCCGCTGCCTCCTTCCACCGCCGGCTTCTCCCTCCTCCGGCAGAGAGAGACCGGAGGGAGTGAGAGGGTGGAGAGAAGTGGGAGGGCGGCAGTGAGGGAGGGAGCGCGGACGCCGGGCGCGAGGAGAAAGAGGGAGTTGAGCGCGACGAGATGACGAAGCGTGCGCAGCGTGGTGATGGATTGAGAGGGAGGGAGAGACAGAGGATATGCTGCTGCTAGTATCGTAGTATCTGTGTTCTTTTGAGTAAGTCTTCGAGTCATTTTTCTTTTGAGTCTTTTATTGCATCCATTCAAGTCCATAGATTCTCTTTCAGTTCGTCCAAATCGTGCGAGTCCACAAATTTATTGTTAGTCATAGAAGTATAGGAATTTTATTTTGCATAGCAGCAGTCACCACTCTACTCTCTGAACAGCGTGCAGATCGTAGAAGTCATTATTGAGAGACCATGTGACGGTCATCCCTTTGTGAGTGATGAGTAATTGACATCTGTTTTCAAAAGTCGAGTTTGAGTAGGTTTGTTCGGACCCTGACGTTGCGTGGCGTAACGGGCTCGGTCGGACTTGGTCAAACTTGGTCGTATGGGTTTAGGATGCATATTCTGATGACTCGACAGGTTTAGTCTCTATTACGCTTTCATGTATCGAGCGGTGCTATTCGACGTGTTTCTTGTCTGTGTGGCTGCAGGACGTCGAGGCGGAGTCGTGGCGAGACACGGTGGACGGACTAGCGCGCGGTGGCGATGTCGAACGGCCGGGATGTGTCAAAGACGGCGTGGACTCGAAGTGGTTGTGAGGCGTGCGAGGCAAGGAGCGCGGAAGCTTCCCGGAAGGTGCAGGAGGGGCGAATCGGTAATTTCGCAAGGCTGCACAAGCGGGATACGGCTCCGTTAGGGTTTAGCCGGCGTAACGGGTTGGAGACCCGTTAGCCAAGGGCTATAAATAGAGGTGAGGGGTTGCATACCCCTTAGGACACTTGAGAGGGTTTTTGTGCATTTGCTCTCCATTTTGTGTGTGTTCCTTCCAAGAAGCATGAAGAACTCTTGGTGTTTTTTGAGGATTGAGAGGGAGAGGATGGATTGAGAGTCTTGTAATCATTTCTTTTGTTCTAATGTCCATGCGTATGGGGACTCATCTATAATCCTTGTATGATTTGGAATGATCTCTTCTTTTCTGAGATGGTTACTTGTATGTCTCCGGCGTTTTTGAGCTTCAAGAAATCTTGTGTCGAAGTGTTTTGAGTTCGCTCTCTCCTTGTTTATTTTTGAGTGTTGATTCACTGTTTTTAGCAAGATAGTCTTTGTGTTGTCGCCAAAGCTAGTTTGATGTTTGGTTTATTGTTCATTTTTTTTTGGAAGAGCAGCAAGTTATTTTTGGTGTTTGCTTTTTCGGATCTTTTTTCTTGCGGACAGGAAGTAGTACTAGCATCCTTCGGTTTGCTATTGATCCATTCAAGAGGCAATCTTGATCTCTGTCTTGTGCCATCCGAGAAGCATTCTTCTTCTTTTGCTTGTGCTTTTTCTCTTTGCTTGATCTCCTCTCTTTTCTTTTTATCAAGTTGCATGTTGAATGATTGGCTGCTAAAGAAGTCTACATTTTCTCTGCCAAATCATTCTTTTGTGCTTTCGGATGGTTGGTTTGGGCTGCCTTTTTGTCTCTCTTTTTGCTGCACCTTGTGCTGTTTTCTGCTTTAGGACAGACAAATTGAATTGAAATCCTGCAGTTGGTTGGCAGCAAAGTAGCACTCGGCCTGCAACAAAAATCAGCACTTCTACTCCCCTTTTGCTTTTCTATTTTCTTGCTGAAATCTCAGTCTTGTTTTTGGTCTCTGACAAAGATGCTTCAATGATAAAGTTGAGTTAAAGAATTCAATTGGTTGTCTCCATTACTTCTCTGCTCCAACCTGATACTTTGGGGACTTTGAGCTTTTTTGTTAGCCTTGTTAGTTTTTCTTCCCTGTCCGAAATCCCATTGGTGGTCAGATTGTTTATCTTTTGAAGTTGGACAGGTTTTTGATCTGCTATTTACTTCCTCTCGGCTGGCAGGAAATTTCCGGTTTTCTTTACCGTGGCAGCATTTTTCGTTGTTTTCGTTGCCGTGACAATACTTTAAGCTCCGTTTGTAGGACCGAAATGGCGACAGAGGGGGGTGAATGTCGCTCTCTTTTAAAAACACCCCTCGAATTCAGACACCTTGTTTTCAAAAGATGCAAAACAAAGCACCTCACAGAAAATTAAAATTAATCTTGCTGAAATTTGGAACGCATGCGACACTGAAAAATTCAGCATAAATCAGAGAATAGTCAGTAAAAATTTCAGCTGAAAATATTGCCGTTTGATCTGCATACAAAAATGTCAAAGATCAGGAAAGAAATAAAAAGAAAAGCACTCAACTCAGCTGAACACAAGAATCTGAAATTGACCGAGAGAAACCGCTGATTACTGTTGACCCTAAACAGCACAACCAAAGGAGCAAAAGAAACAAACGAGAAAGATACTAATTGCTATCGGCACTGAAAGGAAACGCTGAAGGTTCTGTCGAAAAGATGAATCAGTAAAACTAGTTTGACTGCAGTCTATTTGGCGGTTTAACCGAAATCAGACAAGCAGCACTTTCAAACTCTCAACCAGAGAAGACTGAACAAAACAGAGACCTCAAGCCAAAACTGAAAACAAAGGGGAGAAAGAAAAAGGGAGCTAAAGATTGCAGACTGAAAAAGAGGCAGTGCACAGGCGTCCAACCAAACTCTGAAAAGATTAGAAGCAGTTAAAAAGGCAAAGCTAAAACAGTCACGAACATGTACACCGAAATCAATTCGGCTGAGAAGAGTGTACAAGCTGAGAACTGCCAGATTTCCAACTTGAGAGATTAGAGTACAAGAAGGAAATCAAACTACAAACTACTTTCAAGGCAAATCAAAAAGAAGAAAATCCTGGAGGCAAGACAGGGAACAGGAAGATGATAACAGAGAGCAGTTCAGCTTGAGAATGAACATCAACAGGACATGAAACCGAAAACTGCATTACTTGAATAGAAACTGAGGTTAAAATCCAAAGGACTGGAGATTTTCAAATCTTCCGAACATGAATCTTTAAATCTCAACAGGGAAGAACCTCAGATCAAGAACACACATAAACATAACAACTTCTCACACAAAAATCCTCTGTAAACCAAAAAGTAAATCCATCTCAGTGCATCGAAAATAGAGAATACGAGAGAGCAAGAACACAAACTAAGTCTCCATACGCATGGACATTAAAACAAGAGGAATGATTACAAGACTTTCAATCCATCATCTCCCTCTCAATCCTCAAGAACACCAAGAGCATCACGTGCTTCTTGGGAGGAACACAACACACACAAAGATATCAATAAGCTCTCAAGTGTCCTAAGGGGTATGCAGCCCCTCACCTCTATTTATAGCCCTTGGCTAACGGGTCTCCAACCCGTTACGCCGGCTAAACCCTAACAGAGTCGTCTCCCGCTTGTGCAGCCTTGCGAAATTCCTGTTTCGCCCCTTCTGCACCTTCCGGGAAGCTTCCGCGCTTCTTGCCTCGCACGCCTCGCAACCACATCGAGTCCACGTCGTCTTCGACACATCATGACCGTTCTGACCTCAGCGCCACCTGCGCCTAGTCCGGTCCACCGTGTCTCGCCACGACTCCGCCTCGCTGTCCTGCAGACACACAGACAAGAAAACACATCACATAGCACCGCTCGATACATGAACGTGTAAATAGCATAAACAAGATCAAATATGTCGCAATATCAGAATATACATCCTAACCCATACGACTAAGTTTGACCAAAGTTCGACCGAGCCCGTTTCACCCATGCAACATCAAGGTCCGAACAAACCGACTCAAACTCGACTTTTGGAAGCTGATGTCAATTACTCATCACTCACAATGGGATGACCTCCACATGGTCTCTCAATCTCCCCCTTGATGAGTATATTGACAAACACCGAAAAAGCACAAAGTTGAGTTTGAAGAGTCCAACATGGTCCAAAGAAAAAGAATGAAGCTAATGACCATGTCGACAGAAGGAGCAAAAGAAAGAACAAGTTTTTCTCAAAGCTCCCAAAATGGCTCTTTTTTTTACCGCTATTCTCCCCCTTTTGGCAATAAACACATCAAAAATGCAAGAAGGAGATAAGCCATGAAAATGGATGAAATGGCTGAAGTTTGATTATTCTAATCATTTAGAGCCATGAGAATTATCGAAAATGACCATAACGAATTACATTAAGCCATGACTCAATAGAATGCTATCTAGATCATGACAGGATATGTATAAGCTAGCTAGCACAAATAGATGACAAACTGAAGTGTAATGCATTTTGTGAGCATGTCAAGTCATCAATAAGCAAAGTCTAGCTAGAGATATCCAAAGATGATGCAAGCCATGTCAATTAAGCTAAGCGGAACCAAGAAGCTAATATTGATATCAAATAGAGTGCTATATGCTTAAGAGTGAAACATTGGTTTAAGTACTTGGTTCTTTTAGTAGCTTAAGCAAATTGAGCACAAATGACATTTTTCTTTTGAAACTTATTGATCGTTTCCAACCAGATTTTTGTTAAGTCTTGTGCTAGATCTCAAGCCTTATGCGATCATTCCAAGCGAGAAGCTTAAGGAAATGATCTTGGTCATCCAAAACTCCCCCTGAGTTCATGCCCAGTTCAATGGCAGGCCGTCTCATGAGAAAGAATTGGTGAGATCAGTTTTTTCGCACAAAAGAGATCTTTTTGCTTTTGAACAGATTGTACTAAACTTATGCATCATCAAGAGACTAAAACAGCTCAATCTAAGGCTCAATAGAGATTCAACGCTCAACTCAGCCTAGTTGACATGGCATGGATCATAAAAGGATAGCTCAAGAAAGACTGATCTCAAGTGCTAACATGACAAGTTTTAGTTCAAATTGAGCAAGTTTAATTAACTTATCATGGCAAAAGCTAGTCTACACATATAAGGTCATGATAAATGTAGCAAATGAGCATAAGTCATGGCAAGATATAAAGCATTGTAAACATGTCAAAACAGGATAATAATCAAGACTCAAATGTAGTTACAATGCAGAATGACATGCAATAAAATCCAACTCCCCATCAACATATGATGCAGTTTTTAGTTCAAGCTGAGTTATGTCAACATTAAGATCTAGAAGTTCCCAAATGAACTCCCCCTGAACCAAAGCAATAAAAACGAGAAGCTGGCAAAGAAATCAAGAAAGACAGTCCTTAAAGCATAGATAAGATGTAGAGGATACTAATGGCTGAGACTGACTCTTATCTACCCCATATGACTCTGTGACGAACAATGTCGAGAAAACACACACTAGAGAGCAAACACGCACTGCCACCCGAGGGTGGCCCAACCTCGCTAGAACCTACAAGAAGTGAGTGAGCTCAACCTAGTGAGATAAGAACCAGCTATCCTGAAAGCACAAGATAAGAGTAAGACGTCTAAGCAACTCAGCAAGAGACACACTCTAACCTATGCTAGAAGGACTAAACCCAATGCACCCTCAGATGCAATGCAGCAGTAAGGATACAGAAGAATAAATAATATGATAAAGCAGTAAAGCCCAAAGCTCCCCCTCACAACAGTCCGTAAGGACAAACCACCCTAAGCTCTCCCCACAGAGCTGAAAACCTCGTGCTATCCAAAGGCTTGGTGAAGATGTCAGCCAACTGGTGGTCACTCTTCACAAACTGGAGCACGATGTCACCTTTCTCTACATGGTCTCTAAGGAAGTGATAGCGAATATCAATATGCTTGGTCCGAGAGTGTCGCATCGGGTTCTTAGCAATGCTAATTGCGACGTGTTATCGCAAAAGAGCGGAACACGGCCGATAGCTAACCCAAAATCCCGCAGTCGAGACCATCAAAGCACTTGGCTACAAAGAATCGGTCGTGACAGCGAACTCACCTCTGCGGTGGATCGTGCAACACCGGATCGCTTCCTCAAGACCAGAAACGAGAAGTGCCAATGAACCGGCAGTGCCGGTGCTCTTCCTATCTATCCTACAGTAGGCAAAGTGCGCATCCGAATAGACTCTAAGGGATAGACAAGATGAGGAAGAGTACCGATACGATAGTCAATAGTAGCTCAAGGTACCGAAGATGCGCTCACCGCTGGCGGTGAGATACGCGAGGAGAAGCTCGGCGGGCACAAAGACACACGAGAAGTGTATGTCCGGTCTCGAGGCGGTGAGGTACAAGAGGGAGCCAATAATCTGCGGTACTCTTCCGATCAATCGACTCACCATCCTCATCGTGGTCGATGCGGTACACAGAAGCCATCGAGTCGACACCGCTTCCATCACTCATGTCGAAACGTCTCGGGAGATCACGAGTGTACTTGCCTTGATGTAAGAAGGTACCCCCGAGTCTCGCTTGATCCGGAAGCCAAGGAAGAAAGTCAACTCACCCATCATGCTCATCTCAAACTCGGTGCTCATGACATCCGAGAGGCGTGAAACTAGAGCATGAGAAGAGTCGCCAAAGCTAATGTCATCGACATAAATTTGGTGACGAGAAGGTCATTGCTAAGGTGGCGAATGAACAAGGTCTTGTCAACTTTACCCATCTCGAAATCATGCCTCAAAAGATAGGACTTAAGCCTCTCATACCAAGCTCTAGGAGCCTGCTTAAGTCCATACAACGCTTTGAAAAGCTTGTAGACATGACTAGGGTATTTGGGGTTCTCGAAACCTGGAGGCTGTCTCACATAGACTTCTTCCTCAATAAAGCCATTGAGGAAGGCACTCTTGACGTCCATCTGGTAAAGCTTGAAACCCTTAGAAGTTGCAAAGGCAAGCAGGATTCTAATAGCCTCAAGTCTAGCTACAGGGGCAAAGGTCTCCTCAAAATCTAGACCCTCAACCTAGGAGTACCCCTAAGCTACCAATCTAGCCTTGTTTCGAATAACCACACCATGCTCACTCTGCTTGTTCTTGAACACCCACTTAGTCCCAATGATATTGTGACCTCGAGGGGCTCAACAAGCGCCCGCACCTTGTTTCTCTCGAATCTCTAATTCTTCATGCATGGCATTTATCCAAGACTCGTCGGAGAGAGCATGACAAACATCCTTGGGCTCAAAAGAAGCTACGAAGGTAGAGTGGAGACAGAAAAGTGACACGCCAGACTTGGAGCGTGTGACTCGCTCAAAGAGATCTCCAATCATCCGCCTCAAGGATGAGATTTTGGATATGTCTTGGAGGTCCGAGATGAGATGAAGAAGTGGCCTCTACCTCGTTACCTGACGGGGTAGGAACAGAGCCACTAGCTCCAGAGGAAGTCTGAGGCATGGTCGATCACCTTGAGGTGCGGTAGAAGAAGGCACCTCAAGGGGTGGATGAGGGACCTGGATCGGGTAGACAACCCTCGTCTCCATCATCCTCATCATCCACAAAGATGGTCTCGATCGCTCTAGAGAACCTGAGATATCGGGCCTAGTCCCCGGACTGGCCTCATCGAAAGTCACCTCACAGGTCTCTACCATTTTACTAGATTCGCAGTTCCAGACCCTATAGGCCCGCAAAGAAGTCGAGTAGCCTAGAAAGAGTCCATCACAAGAACGTGACTCGAACTTATCTAGGTTTCCGGACTTTAGAATAAAGCACTTGCAACCAAACACACGAAAATGAGAAACCCTGGGCTTTCGCCCATATCTCAACTCGTAAGAGGTGCGGTGCAAGTGTGCCCTGAGAAAACTCGTTGAAACTTGGCACACGGTGGCTATAGCCTCACCCAAAACTTCCGCGGTGTAGAGTATTCATCGAGCATCGCCCCGCCATCTCGACCAAGGTACGGTTCTTCCTCTCCACGACGCCATTCTTTGTGAGACGTGCGGAGAAGAGGCGGTGCTCTACACTGCCTCAACACGTAACCTCTCAAGTAGGAATTCTTGAACTACGTGCTATTGTCATGCGGATCGCTCGTAAGGCACCGGAAGCTCAGCAGAAAGCCACCTTGAAAAGACCTCGAAATGTGTAAACGCCTCATCCTTCAAGGCCAAGAAAACACCCAAGAATACCTCGAGAAGTCATCGACACGACAAGAACATACCACTTCCTCCCATCGATCGCACTCGAGCCGGTCCAACCGTATCCATATGGAGCAATGTCGGTGCATCGGTCATAGTAACTATGACCGGAGGATGAGAAGCGGCAACCATCTTACCGCGTGCGGCATGGAGCGCAAACAAGATCTTTGACCATCTTGAGTTTCGCACCACGAATGAGATCGTGGCCGCTAACTCGAGTCAAATGGTCAAATCCAATATGACCAAGTCTCATATGCCGAAGGAAAGGTCGCGGGACTCGAAGCAACCAAACACCGGAGAGGATCACCGAAGACTCAATAAAATCAGCACGAAAGATCCTCCCATAACGAGAAATCCCCAAACCGACTACTCAAGAATCAACAATTTTGCGTGCGTTTTCTTAAAACTTACCTCGAAACCGTCATCGGTAAGTCGAGAAACCGAAAGCAAATTGTAATGCGCTTTACTCATCAAGGCAACATCTTTTAAAACAAATGAGTCATTAACGCGACAAGTACCTTTGGCGATGACGTCTGCATTTAAGAGTCTCCAAAGGTGATAGTCTCATCACCAAGCTCGGGCTAGGGAAGAAAACCAACGGAATCTCCGGTCATGTGTCGTGAACACCCGAGTCTACGAGCCAAACCTTTCCTTCCCCGCCGTGAGCTCGAGTCAACAAGAGAGCAAAGTCTCGATCGATAAATCAAAATAGATTTTGGAACCCAATCTTGAGTCACACGTCGAGCGTAAGAAGTAGTCACACACGATCGACCTCTAACTACCCACGCCTCCGTCGCTCAAAGAAGCGGAGGGTGCGTGAGCAGACAAGGCATTGTCGGATCCGATCGCACGGAGAGCGAGTCGAAGTACCGACAACATGCTGATCTCGTCGCGGATAGCTATCTCGATTGGAAAAACGAGATCTACCCTCGTGACGGCGGAAGTCTTGACCAAGGGAGCATGAGGACGAAAACTAGAAAACTCGGAAGAACCAAGTCCTCGACATCGCCCAAATCCACCAACAAGAGCAAGCCTAGACCTCGTGTTGGTCTTAGGTGCACTCAAGGTCCGAGGTCGACCTCGAATACGCCTAAGAGCTGCAACACGGTCTCTACGCTGCGATCTTGGCGCGCCAAGCAATGGTCAATCAAATGTCCATCCTTTCGATGTAGGTGCAATGATACCGCCTCGAGAGGTCAAGTAGCATGAGATGGCTTCACCTTCTGAGAGGCCGAAGCTGCAGGTGAAGTCACCTTGCTGTCAGAAATCCTTTGAACAAAGTCCACCGATTTAAATTGAACATTCTTGTTCTTGGCTTGACCTCAATCACACTGCTGACTACGGTCCGAGCACGACGGTGGATGCTTCCTCACATCCTCACGGAGATCATATCCTAGACCCCGCTTGAACTTGCTAATCTTTGATTGGTCTAGAATAAGATTGAGTTTCTTCTTACCTCCTACAAATTTCTCGAGAGTGTTCATAACGCATCGACACTCCCGAAAGAGAGAGGTGCAAGAAGAGCAAGGAGAAGAAGAAGAGACAGCAGGAGGAGAGGAAGAAGAAGAACCAATAGCGAAGAGCGAATAGCACGTGCATATTTCTCCTTATGCACGGCCACCTCAACCTTGAGGGCTTCGCAGACACAGGGGCAGTCCTAATCCTAGCCATTTGGTCTTCGTAACTCTTCCTAAACGCCTCTACCATGTCCTTATCCTTTTCCAACACCTCAAAGATGTAAGGCACAAGCGGGACGTGATTTTTCTAGGAGGTCCTTAGTTAGCTTCACACATTTATCATCCAAAGCAATCAAGTTAGATTTTAGTTTATCACAATTTTTGCATGGTGAGCTAACGGGGTCCTTAGAAGCATCGAGCCATTTTCTTATTGTAGTCAATCATTTCTTGAAACTGCTTTTGAGATGATTCAAGTTCACCGTTAACTTAGGACAATTTACACATGAAGCAATCGGCTCAAGTAGAAAAGCTTGTAACTCAAGAATTTTATGATCCGCCTGCTTTAGATTCATCTTTAAGTTATTACAACTTTAACACGTCTCGGGCAGATCGAGAAGCAATGTATAAAGACCTCTAAAAGCATTATCCTTATCCTCACATGAGGTGCAAGAAATAGTCTCAACAGTAGAAAATGAAATAGGAACTACCCTACTCATCTCAATCTCAGCAAGAAGACTAATGTTCTCCACCTTAATCAAATCAAGCTCGAAGATGACTAGCATGAGAGGTCCTTAATTTCTCCATATCATCAATCAAGGCGCAAGATGTATCACGATCATCACGGAGGGAGCGGATGTAAGTTAAGTAAGCTCCGTGATAGTCTAGCTACTTCCTTCTCCAAATCAAGACACCTAGCCCTAGACTTGGCATGAAATCTACCTAGCTTAAGGAAAGCATCATTGTCGGTCATAAGTAGGGCTCACCTCGTCTGAGTCGAGAGTCTGACTCATTGTCGCTCGGCCGCCCTCGAGGGCCATGAAGCACTTGCCGGAGAAGTCGTCGCCGCCATCCTTGGGCTCTTGGTCCCCTGTCCCGTCGTCGTCGCTCCATCCCTCCACCTCGCTGAGGTCGAGGTCGTCGAGGCGGTGAGGACGTGGTGGAAGAGCTTCTTAGCGTTCCCAAAGTTGCGAACTTCTTCTTGCCTTGCGCCCGAGTGGAGGCTTCTTGTTGCGGTTCTTGTCGGTGTAGTCGTTCTTGCCGAACCGCCGTAGTCGTTCTTGCCCTTCTCCGCCTTGGGCGGTTTGTCCGAATGTGGTTGGGGCCACCACACTCGAAGCAAATCACGGGTCCTCCTCTCTTCCGTCCCTCCTTCTCTTGTAAGCATGAGAAAATTTGCGAGCAAGGAGAGCCAATCGATCATCCAAGTCGCTCTAACCGATCATCGCCACGCCACGAGAGCAGCAAGGGAGAAACCGCAAGTCGAATCAGAAGAGGGGCCCAAGAAGAAACGGATCGGTGACCAAGGCCATCGATCGTGACTTCGACCCACGAGACAACGTAATCTCGTGAGTCTTGAGGCGTGAGTACAAAGCGTCAAGAGTCGTGGTCGAGAGGTCTGTCGTGTCTTTGATGGTGGTCACTTTCATCTCCCAAACACGCAGATCGAGTGCGGTGAGCATCGACGAGCGTTGTCCGAGTCGGGCACGTGAGACCGACCGCCGGAGGTTGCTCAAGATCTTGTGAAAACGCGCAAAACACTCATCAAGGGACTGCCAGCGAGCATTTCAAACTTGTTGTAATCTCGCTTGAACTGGTCCTGTCGCACGGTTTTTATTTGGGTGGTGCCCTCATGGTAAGCATTGAGGGTCGCCCAAATATCGAACGCCGACGGAAGATGAGATATGCGGTCAAACTCACTACGACTCAGGCCCTGGGTTATGATGTTCCTTGCCTTAGCGTTTGCCTCAACGTCGACCATGTTTAGGTGATTGACGTCCTCATCGGCAGAACAAAGAAACCGAACCTTGACCTTTCGCCAGATGGCGTAGCCCTGAGCCTGGATGTAGGTCTCCATCCGACTCTTCCAGAAGGGATAGTCCATCCCACGAAGATCGGGGGCTTGGTCGAGTACTTGTCCGTCGCCATGGCTCTTGAGACCGGTTAAGATCTATGAGGAAAAGCTAACCGGCTCTGATACCAATTATAGGACCGAAATGGCGACAGAGGGGGGTGAATGTCGCTCTCTTTTAAAAACACCCTCGAATCAGATATTGTTTTCAAAAGATGCAAAACAAAGCACCTCACGTAAAATTAAAATTAATCTTGCTGAAATTTGAACGCATGCGAATCGAAAAATTCAGATAAATCGAGAATAGTCAAGAAAATTTCAATGAAAATATTGCCGCTTGATCTGTATGCAAAAATGTCAAAGATCAGGAAAGAAATAAAACGAAAAGCACTCAACTCAGCTGAACACAAGAATCTGAAATTGACCGAGAGAAACCGCTGATTACTGTTGACCCTAAACAGCACAACCAAAGGAGCAAAAGAAACAAACGAGAAAGATACTAATTGCTATCGACCGAAAGGAAAGCAAGAAGGTTCTCGCTTAAAAGATGAATCGGTAGAAACTAGTTTGATCATAGTCTATTTGGCGGTTTAACCGAAATCGACAAGCAAGACTTTCAAACTCTCAACCGAGAAGACCGAACAAAACAGAGACCTCAAGCCAAACCGAAACAAAGGGAGAAAGAAAAGGAGCTAAAGATTGCGATCGAAAAGAGGCGGTGCACACGCGTCCAACCAAACTCTGAAAAGATTAGAAGCGGTTAAAAGGCAAAGCTAAACAACACGAACACAGCATAACGAAATCAATTCGGCTGAGAAGAGTGTACAAGCTGAGAACTGCCAGATTTCCAACTTGAGAGATAAGAGTACAAGAAGGAAATCAAACTACAAACTACTTTCAAGGCAAATCAAAAAGAAGAAAATCTCGAGGCAAGACAGGAATGTGAAGATGATAACAGAGAGCGAGTTCGACTTGAGAATGAACATCAACAGACATGAAACCGGCGCATTACTTGAATAGAAACTGAGGTTAAAATCCAAAGGACTGGAGATTTTCAAATCTTCCGAACATGAATCTTTAAATCTCAACAGGGAAGAACCTCAGATCAAGAACACACATAAACATAACAACTTCTCACACAAAAATCCTCTGTAAACCAAAAAGTAAATCCATCTCAGTGCATCGAAAATAGAGAATACGAGAGAGCAAGAACACAAACTAAGTCTCCATACGCATGGACATTAAAACAAGAGGAATGATTACAAGACTTTCAATCCATCCTCTCCCTCTCAATCCTCAAGAACACCAAGAGCATCACATGCTTCTTGGGAGGAATACAACACACACAAAGATATCAATAAGCTCTCAAGTGTCCTAAGGGGTATGCAGCCCCTCACCTCTATTTATAGCCCTTGGCTAACGGGTCTCCAACCCGTTACGCCGGCTAAACCCTAACAGAGCTGTCTCCCGCTTGTGCAGCCTTGCGAAATTCCTGCCGCCCTTCCGCACCTTCCGGAAGCTTCGCGCTTGCCTCGCACGCCCGCAACCACATCGAGTCCACGCCGCCTTCGACACATCATGACCGTTCGACCTCGGCGCCACCGCGCCTAGTCCGGTCCACCGTGTCTCGCCACGACTCGCCTCCCGCCCCGCAGACACACGACAAGAAAACACATCACATAGCACCGCCGATACATGAACGTGTAAATAGCATAAACAAGATCAAATATGTCGCAATATCAGAATATACATCCTAACCCATACGACTAAGTTTGACCAATGTTCGACCGAGCCCGTTGCACCCATGCAACATCAAGGTCCGAACAAACCGACTCAAACTCGACTTTTGGAAACAGATGTCAATTACTCATCACTCACAATGGGATGACCTCCACATGGTCTCTCACTGTTCCTTCAATGACTTTGTTTTGAGTTCAGTTGTCTTTATTTTGGTTAGCGCTCGTTCTTTTTCTACTTCATAGCTATCATAGCTATCGGAGTTAAAATTTTTGTGGATACTTTGGGTGCGAATTTTAAAGGCACCATTCACCCCCCTCGTTGTCATTTCTGATCCTACAATTGGTATCAGAGCCGGTTAGCTCTTCTTGATAGATCTTTAACCGGTCTCAAGAGCCATGGCGACGGACAAGTACTCGACCAAGCCCCCGATCTTTGATGGGATGGATTTTCCATTCGAAGAGCCGGATGGAGACCTACATCCGTGCTCGTGGCTACGCCATCCGGTGAAAGGTCAAGGTCCGCTTTGTTGTTCCCTACCGATGAGAACATCAATGCCGGAATATGGCTGATGTTGAGGCAAACGCAAGAGCGAGGAACATCATCATTCAGGGATTGAGCAGAAGTGAATTTGATCGCATCTCTCACCTGACGTCGGCTTTCGATATTTGGGTGACCCTCAATGCTTACCATGAGGGCAGCACCCAAATAAAGACGGTGCGATAAGACCAGTTCAAGCGCGAATACAACAAATTCGAGATGCTTGCTGGTGAGTCCCTTGATGAGTGCTTTTTTCGCTTTCACAAGATTTTGAGCAACCTCCGAGCCGTCGGTCTCACATACTCCGACTCGGATAACGCCGACAAATTCTTTCTCGCACTCGATCTTTGGGTTTGAGAGATGAAGGTGACTACCATCAAGGACACCACGGACCTCTCGACCCTGACTCTTGACGCGCTTTACTCGCGCCTCAAGACTCACGAGATTGACATAGTCTCTCGTCGGTCGAAGTCTCAGTCGATGGCACTAGTCACCGATCCCACTTCGCTGTCTGGTTCTTCTGTCGATTCTCTTTGCGGGTTCACCCTAGCTGCTCTCTGTGACGTAACTGCTAATCAGTTAGAACAGCTAGAGGATGAACAGCTGGCCCTCCTAGCTCGAAAGTTCTCCCATGCTTACAAGAGGAGGAGGGACGGAAAAAGAAGAGGACCATTGATTTGCTTTGAGTGTGGTGGCCCCAACCACATTCGAGCAACCGCCCAAGCCGGGAAGGGCAAAGGAGACTACGGCGGTTCGAGCAAGAACGACTACCCGACAAGAACCGCAACAAGAAGCCCCGGCTCGGGACGCATGGCAAGAAGACGTTCCGCGACCTTGGGAAGGCTAAGAAGCTCTTCCACCGCGTCCTCGCTGCCTTCGACGACCTCGACCTCAGCGGGGTGGAGGGATGGAGCGACGACGACGGGACGGGTGACCAAGACCCCAAGGGCGACGATGACTTCTTCGGCATGTGCTTCATGGCCGTCGAGGGCGAACTGAGCGACAGCGAGCTCTACTCTGACTCCGACGAGGTATACCCATCTTACGACCAGCTTAATGATGCCTTTCTTAAGCTAGGTAAATTTCATGCTAGATCTAGAGCTAGATGTAGCGAGTTGGAGAAGGAAGTAGATAGATTGTCATGGGAGCTTACTTCACTTATATCCGCTCCCTCCGTGACTTAATGTGATACATGCCCTGCTTTGCTTGGAGATATGGAGAAGTTAAGGACTTCTCATGATAGTGTGACCTCTGAGCTTGATATACTTAAGGTGGAGAATATTAGTCTATTTGCTGAACTAGAAATGAGTAGGATAACTCCTTCATTTACTGTTGAGACTATTTCTTGCACCTCATGTGAGGCTAAGGACAATGCTTTTAGAGGTCTTTACACTATGCTTCTTGATCTGCCCGAAACATGTGAAAATTGCAATAATTTGAAAATGAACTTAAACAGGCAGATCATAAAATTGTTGAACTACAAGCCTTTTACTTGAGCCAATTGATTCATGCTTGAACTGTCCTAAATTAATCACGAACTCAAGTCGTCTCCAAATAGTTTCAAGATATAATTGATCATGATAGGAAGTTAGCTCAGTTTGCTTCTAAGGACCCTGTTAGCTCACCATGCATTAATTGTAACAAACTAAAATCTAATTTGATTGCATTGGATGAGAAATGTGAAGCTAACTAAGGACCTACTAGAGAAGCCACCTTGTGCTTGTAGTGTGATTGTGGACAAGGGGAGAAGCCCCTGCAAGGTAGAGACGCCTAGCGATGTGAACCAACCTGCTAGCGATGGGGATCGTCCCTTCGAGTCGGTGTGTGTGCACAAGCCGCCTTCCTCTCGATGTTGGTTGTTCTTCGCTCCCTTACCTTCTGTCACCTCCCACCTTGCTCTTCTTGCACATCTCTTTCGGGAGTGTCAAGATCTTATGAACACTCTCGAGAAATTTGTAGGAGGTAAGAAGAAGCTCAATCTTATTCTAGACCAATCAAAGATTTGCAAGTTCAATCGTGGTCTAAGATATGATTTCGTGAGGATGTGAGGAAGCATCCACCGTAGTGCTCGGACCGTAGTCATAGGTGTGATTGAGGTCAAGCCCAAGAACAAGAAAGTTCAATTTAAATCAGCGGGCTTTGTCCAAGGGATTTCGGCGAAGGTGATTTCACATGCGCTTGACCTCTCGGGAATGGCCATCTCATGCTACTTCAGCCCCTCAGAAGGCGAAGTATCTTTGCACCTTGTGTCAAAAGGATGGGCATTTATTTGACCATTGATTCAAGCGCGCCAAGATTGCGCGTAGAGACCGTGTTGAGTCTCTTAAGCGTATTCAGGGTCAGCCCCAGACCTTGAGTGCACCTAAGACCAACACGAGGTCTAGGCTTGCTATCGTTGATAGCTTTGGGCAAGACCGTGGACTTGGTTTTTCCGAGTCTTGTTTTTGTCCTCGTGCTCCTCTCGGTCGTGACTTCTGCCGTCCTGAGGGTAGATCTCGTTTTACCCATCGAGATGCCTACCCGCGGCGTGATCAGCATGTTGTCGGTGCTCCGACTCGCTCTTCCGTAGGATCGGACCATTCCCAGCCTTCGTGTCTGCACACAGACCTTCTGCTTCTTTGGGTGACAGAGAGCGTAGGGTAGATAGAGGTCAGTATTGGGTTCCAAAATCTATTTTGATTTATCCCAGTGCTGAGACTTTGCTCTCTTGTTGACTCAGGCTCGCCGGGCAGGGAAGGGAAAGGTTTGGCTCGTAGAATCCAGGTGTTCACGACGCATGACCGGAGATTCCCGTTGGTTTTCTTCCCTTGCCCGTGCTCCAGGTGATGAGACGATCACCTTCGGATATGCTTCATCTGGGCGTGTCATCGCCAAAGGTACAGTGCGCGTTAATGATTCTTTCATTTTGAAAGATGTTGCCTTGGTTAGTAAGCTGCAGTATAATTTGCTTTCCGTTTCTCAACTTACCGATGACAGCTTTAAGGTGAGTTTTAAGAAAAACAATTGTAAAATTCTTGATTCTTCGGGTAGTCTGGTTTGCAGGATTTCTCGTTTTGGGAGGATCTTTCGTGCTGATTTTTCTAGGTCTTCTGGTGATCCTCTCAAGTGTTTAGTTGCTTCTGAGTCCCGCGACCTTTCCTTCTGGCATAGGAGACTTGGTCATATTGGATTTGACCATTTGACCCGAGTTAGCGGCCACGATCTCATTCGTGGTCTGCCGAAACTCAAGATGGTCAAAGATTTTGTTTGCGCTCTATGCTTAAGACGCAAGAAGATGGTTGCCGCTCACCCTCCGGTCCACAAGTGACTATGACCGATGCAGGACAGTGCTCCACATGGACACGGTCGGACCAGCTCCAGTGCAGTCTGCAGGAGAGAAGTGGTATGTTCTTGTCGTGGTCGATGACTTCTCGAGGTACTCTTGGGTGTTTTTCTTAGCCTCGAAGGATGAGACATTTTCACATTTTTGAGGTCTTTTCAATAGCCTTTCTGTTGAGCTTCCAGGTGCCTTGCGAGCGATCCGCAGTGACAATGGCACGGAGTTCAAGAATTCCTACTTTGAGAGGTTCTGTGATGAGACAGGTGTAGAACACCAGTTCTCTTCTCCGCATGTCCCACAGCAGAATGGCGTCGTGGAGAGGAAAACCGTACCTTGGTCGAGATGGCCAGGACGATGCTCGATGAATACTCTACACCGCGGAAGTTTTGGGTGAGGCTATAGCCACCGCGTGCCATGTTTCAAGCAGAGTTTTCTCGTGGCACACTTGCACCGCACCTCTTACGAGTTGAGATATGGGCGAAAGCCCAGTGTTTCTCATTTTTGTGTGTTTGGTTGCAAGTGCTTTATTCTGAAGTCCAGGAACCTAGACAAGTTCGAGTCACGTTCTTGTGATGGACTCTTTCTAGGCTACTCGACTTCTTCGCGGGCTTATAGGGTCTGGAACTGCGAGTCTAGTAAAATGGTAAAGACCTGTGAGGTGACCTTCGACGAGGCCAGTCCGGGGACTAGGCCCGATATCTCAGGTTCTTTAGAGCAGTCCAAGACCATCTTTGTGGATGATGAGGACGATGGAGATGAGGGTTGTCTACCCGATCTAGTCCCTCATCCACCCCTTGAGGTGCCTTCTTCCACCGCACCTCAAAGTGATCAGCCCATGCCTTCTGCTTCTTCTGAAGCTAGTGGCTCTGTTCCTACCTCGTCAGCTCATGAGGTAGAGGCCACTTCCTCATCTCATCCTGGACCTCCTAGACATATCAAAAAATCTCATCCTTCAGAGCAGATCATTGGAGACCTTTTTGAGCGAGTTACTCGCTCAAAATCGGGCATGTCACTCTTTTGTCTCCATTCTGCTTTTGTTGCTTCCTTCGAGCCCAAGGATATTTATCATGCTCTATCTGACGAGTCTTGGGTTAATACCATGCATGAGGAGCTAGAGAATTTCGAAAGAAACAAGGTCTGGACGCTTATTGAGCCCCCTCGAGGTCACAATATCATGGGACCAAGTGGGTGTTCAAAAACAAGCAAAGTGAGGATGGGGTAGTCATTCGAAACAAGGCTAGACTGGTTGCTAAGGAGTACTCCCAGGTTGAGGGTCTAGACTTCGAGGAGACCTTGCCCTCAGAAGCGCCTTGAGGCCATTAGAATTCGCTTGCCTTGCGCTTCTAAGGGCTTCAAGCTTTACCAGATGGACGCCAAGAGTGTCTTTCTCAATGGCTTCATTGAGGAAGAAGTCTATGTCGATGACCTCCGTGTTTCGAGAACCCCAAATACCCTAGTCATGTCTTCAAGCTTTCCAAAGCGTTGTATGGACTTAAGCAAGCCCCTAGAGCTTGGTATGAGAGGCTTAAGTCCTATCTATTGAGACATGATTTCGAGATGGGTAAAGTCGACAAGACCTTGTTCACTCGCCAGCTCGGTAGTGACCTTCTGCTCGTCCAAATTTATGTCGATGACATCATCTTTGGCGGCTCTTCCCATGCTCTCATTTCACAGTTCTCGGATGTCATGAGCACCGAGTTTGAGATGAGCATGATGGGTGAGTTGACTTTCTTCCTTGGCTTCCAAATCAAGCAGACTCGGGAGGGTACTTTCTTGCATCAAGGCAAGTACACTCGAGACCTCCTGAGACGCTTCGACATGAGTGACGGTAAGCCAGTGTCAACTACTATGTCTTCTACAGCCGTACTAGACCCAGATGAGGACGGCGATCCAGTCGATCAAAAGGAATTCAGAAGCATGATTGGCTCTCTCTTGTACCTCTCTGCCTCGAGTCCGGACATATACTTCTCCGTGTGTCTTGTGCTCGGTTTCAGGCTTCTCCTCGCGTGTCTCACCGCCAGGCAGTGAAGCGCATCTTTCGGTACCTTCGAGCTACTATTGACTATGGTATCTGGTACTCATCCTCCTCCTGCTATCTCTTAGAGCCTTTTCGGATGCGCACTTTGTTGGTCAGAGGATAGATAGGAAGAGCACTTCGCACCGCCGGTTCATTGGCACTTCTCTCGTTTCTTGGTCTTCGAGGAAGCAGTCCGGTGTTGCACAGTCCACCGCCGAGGCCGAGTACGTTGCTGCAGCCAGTTGCTGTAGCCAAGTACTTTGGATGATCTTGACTTTGAGGGACTTTGGGTTAGCTATCGATCGTGTTCCGCTCTTTTGCGAAAACACGTCTGCGATTAGCATTGCTAAGAACCCAGTGCAGCATTCTCGGACCAAGCACATTGATATTCGAGATCACTTCCTTCGAGACCATGTAGAGAAGGGTGACATTGTGCTTCAATTCGTGGAGAGTGACCACCAGGTGGCTGATATCTTCACCAAGCCTCTGGACAGCTCGAGGTTTTCAGCTCTACGGGGAGAGCTTGGGGTGGTTTGTCCTTACGGACTGTTGTGAGGGGGAGCTTTGGGTTTTACTGCTTTATCATATTCTTTATGCTTCTGTATCCTTACTATTGCATCGCATTTTCGGGTGCATTGGGCTTAGTCCTTCTAGCATAGGTTAGAGTGTGTCTCTTGCTGAGTGCTTAGACTTCTTGCTCTTATCTTGTGCTTTTAGGATAGCTGTTTCTTATCTCACTAGGTTAAGCTCACTCACTTCTTCTAGGTTCTAGCGAGGGTTGGGCCACCCTCGGGTAGACATGGTACGTGTTTGCTCTCTAGTGTGTGTTTTACTCGACAGCTGTTGTCCTGGAGTCATATGGGGTAGATAAGAGTTGGTCTGAGTCATTAGTATTCTCTATCTTATCTATGCTTTAAGGACTGCCTTTCTTGATTTATTTGCCAGCTCTTTCTTTTATTGCTTTGGTTCAGGGGGAGTTGATTTGGGAACTTCTAGATCTTAATATGGATATAACTCAACTTGAACTAAAAGTTGCATCTCAAGTTAAGGGGAGCTGGATTTTCTTTATTTGTTTTGTAATATAACTTAATGGAGCATTGATTATTATCCACTCATGACATGTTTTCATTATATTACATCTTGCCATGATTTGTGCTCCATTGCTAATTTGATCATGACTTTATATGTGTAGTCAAGTCTTTGCCATGATAGATTAATTAAAATGCTAAATTTGACCTAATTCATGTCATGTTCATATTTGAGACTAGTCAGCTTTGTGTTATCTTTTTATGGTTCATGCCATGTTAAATAGGCTGAGTTGAGTCTTGAATCATTGTTGAGCAATAGATTGAGCTATATTAGTTTCTTGATGACACATAAGTTAGTACAATCTATTAAAAGCAAAAAGATCTCTTTTGTGCGAAAAAACTAATCTCACCAATTCCTTCTCATGAGACAGCTTGCCATTGCACAAGGCATGAACTCAGGGGAGATTTGGATGACCAAGATCATCTTCTTAAGATCATTGCTTGAAGTGGTCGCATAAGGCTTGAGGTCTAGCACATGACTAAACAACAAAAAAAAATGGTTGGAAACAATCATATGATTTCTAAAGTCAAAGTTTGTCAATTGTGCTCAATTGGTAAAAAGTTCAATGTACTCCAACAATTGTATCATTCTTGAACTAGTAGCACTCTAGTTGACTCAACACTAGCTTGTCGGTTCCATTTAGCTTATTGACATGGCTTGTCTCATTTCTGGATACCTCTAGCTAGACTAAAATCATGTTTGACTTGACTTGCTAAGCGCTTTCACTAAAATTTAGATTATGCTTTATCTCGCTTAGCTTCACTTTACATACATAGTCATGATCCTTGTAGCATACTTGTATGTTATGGCTTGATGTAATATATAATGGTCATTTTGGATAATTCTTATGGCTCTTCATACTTAAAATGATCAAATCAGTCATTTCATCCATTTTCATGATTTTTTCTCCTTCCTGCATTCTTGATGGGTTTATTGCCAAAAGGGGGAGAATAGTGGTAGGAAAAAGCCACTTTGGGAGCTTTTAGGAAAAATTGTTCTTTCTTTTGCTCCTTCTGTCGACATGGTCATTAGCTTCATTCTTGTTCTTATGGACCATGTTAGACTCTTCAAACTCAACTTTGTGCTTTTTCGGTGTTTGTCAATATACTCATCAAGGGGGAGATTGAGAGACCATGTGAGGGTCATCCCTTTGTGAGTGATGAGTAATTGACATCTGTTTTCAAAAGTCGAGTTTGAGTAGGTTTGTTCGAACCCTGACGTTGCGTGGCGTAACGGGCTCGGTCGGACTTGGTCAAACTTGGTTGTATGGGTTTAGGATGCATATTCTGATGACTCGACATGTTTGGTCTCTATTACGCTTTCATGTATCGAGCGGTGCCATTTGACGTGTTTCTTGTCTGTGTGGTCAGAGGACGCCGAGGCGAGTCGTGGCGAGACACGGTGGACCGGACTAGCGCAGCGGCTACCGAGGTCGAACGGTTGGGATGTGTCAAGACGACGTGGACTCAAGTGGTTCCGAGGTGCGAGGCAAGGAGCGAAGCTTCCGGAAGGTGCGGAGGGGCGAATCGGTAATTTCGTAAGGCTGCACAAGCGGGAGACGACTCCGTTAGGGTTTAGCCGGCGTAACGGGTTGGAGACCCGTTAGCCAAGGGCTATAAATAGAGGTGAGGGGCTGCATACCCCTTAGGACACTTGAGAGGGTTTTTGTGCATTTGCTCTCTATTTTGTGTGTGTTCCTCCCAAGAAGCATGAAGAGCTCTTGGTGTTTTTTGAGGATTGAGAGGGAGAGGATGGATTGAGAGTCTTGTAATCATTTCTTTTGTTCTAATGTCCATGCGTATGGGGACTCATCTAT
Source organism: Bonia amplexicaulis (assembly GCA_036346245.1). Lineage (NCBI taxonomy): Eukaryota > Viridiplantae > Streptophyta > Magnoliopsida > Poales > Poaceae > Bonia > Bonia amplexicaulis. The sequence goes on from CM070769.1 coordinate 8,913,069, forward strand.
AATCCTTGTATGATTTGGAATGATCTCTTCTTTTCTGAGATGGTTACTTGTATGTCTCCGGCGTTTTTGAGCTTCAAGAAATCTTGTGTCGAAGTGTTTTGAGTTCGCTCTCTCCTTGTTTATTTTTGAGTGTTGATTCACTGTTTTTAGCAAGATAGTCTTTGTGTTGTCTCCAAAGCTATTTTGCTGTTTGGTTTATTGTTCATTTTTTTTGGAAGAGCAGCAAGTTATTTTTGGTCTTTGCTTTTTCGGATCTTTTTTCTTGTGGACAGGAAGTAGTACTAGCATCCTTCGGTTTGCTATTGATCCATTCAAGAGGCAATCTTGATCTCTGTCTTGTGCCATCCGAGAAACATTCTTCTTCTTTTGCTTGTGGTTTTTCTCTTTGCTTGATCTCCTCTCTTTTCTTTTTATCAAGTTGCATGTTGAATGATTGGCTGCTAAAGAAGTCTACATTTTCTCTGCCAAATCATTCTTTTGTGCTTTCGGATGGTTGGTTTGGGCTGCCTTTTGTCTCTCTTTTGCTGCATCTTGTTCTTTGTTTCTCATTGCTTTAGGGACAGCAAATTGAATTGAAATCCTGCAGTTGGTTGGCGACAAAGTAGCACTCGACTGCAGAAAAATCAGCACTTCTACTCCCCTTTTGCTTTTCTATTTTCTTGCTGAAATCTCAGTGCTGTTTTTGGTCTACGGCAAAGATGCTTGCAGCAGTAAAGTTGAGTTAAAGAATTCAATTGGTTGTCTCCATTACTTCTCTGCTCCAACCTGATACTTTGGGGACTTTGAGCTTTTTTGTTAGCCATGTTAGTTTTTGTTCCCTGTCCGAAATCCCATTGGTGGTCAGATTGTTTATCTTTTGAAGTTGGACAGGTTTTTGATCTGCTATTTACTTCCTCCCGGCTGGCAGGAAATTTCCGGTTTTCTTTACCGTGGCAACATTTTCCGTTGTTTTCGTTGCCGTGACAATACTTTAAGCTCTGTTCCTTCAGTGACTTTGTTTTGATCTCAGTTGTCTTTATTTTGGTTAGCGCTCGTTCTTTTTCTACTTCATAGCTATCATAGCTATCGGAGTTGAAATTTTTGTGGATACTTTGGGAGCGAATTTTTAAAGGCACCATTCACCACCCCCCCTCTGTTGCCATTTCCGATCCTACAATTATGATGTCGTCGCTTTTCTAGCCGCCGTCTCGAGCTTCTAAGGCCGCCGCGCGTCTTCTGCACCTTGTGCACTGTACCGCCGCTATATTGGGCTTCGATCTGCGCCGCCATGCTTCTATCTATTTCTCTTCAGCTTGATTTGACAGTTTATTCAAAAAGCTGCACGCAAAGACGATATTATCAAGACTCGGACTTCAGATTTTTTTTTGTTTTAGTGTTAACTCTTTTTTAAATGCAATGCTATATTGCTATTGCATACGTCTTGCATTTGAGGGGTGTTAATAGTATTAGAAATAGAATAGGAATTGTATTATTCATTTCCTTATATGTCTCGCTTTTCTTATTCGTATATGGTATATTCCCCTGTAATATCTTTTTGTACTCTCTATATATATTGCTCATTAAGCCCCTTCAATATATACATAATATTTATAGCATCCACATTTTCCTCGTGTAATGGCACTCTATCAATAGACAGATGGTAGGCTACAGTAGTTATGAACAAAGGAGATAAGTATAATGGTTCGGCCACTCGCATGGCCAATCAGACCACGGAAGAGGGAGCTCAATATGCTAGTGGCATTGTGCTGTTGTTGGCTTCATCAAGCCTCACCACATCCAGCTTCGCTGGAAGGATGGGCTACCTCCACGTGTCCGGCTCCACGCCAGGCTCCGCCCCCGCCTCTTCGTCAGGCGCCGCACCTGCCGTCGCCTCCGCCACGGCCGAGTAGTTACCACGCTTGTTATCCACAGAAGAAACTAACATGTCATGTAAAACTTACATTTCCTTGTGGTTCCAGCTAGACTTACATGTCAGGTTGACCTGAAAACTTCAACTGGGCACTCAATTTTTTTTTTCTGACGGAAGTGTGTAAATTACACTAATGGGCGTCATAAACCTTGCAGATACTAAAATTGTTCAATAGATTCGGTGCAGACATATATTGGCCACAGCCAAAGACGCAGGTCTCATCGGAGAAGGAGGAATCTGAATATATGTCAGGGTTCGTCAAATGCGTCGCTTCAGGTCTGGTCCTATTGATTTCTACTTCTGATTTCTATTTCTATGGACAGAATCCATCATGAACGTCATAGTTTCTATAAGCCGTTTTTATCAGTCACTATTTTTCGCTTTTACATATTGTAACGTACTTTATATTTTATTATATTATATTCTGTAAGTCGTATAACGGTCTGAATATTATAGTGTCTTTTATTGTACCGTCTTTCTTATATAATACACTATTATCATCTACTACTATTTATCTACCGCAGTTAAAAACTATGGGCGAAAACTAATATGAACAGGCTTAGTAAGCATGAGTAATCAGTCACTTTCGCTAGCTTATCCGGATGAATCTGACAGTATACACATTCGTGACAGCTTGTTGTCACATTCATGTTAGAGCGCAGGCAGTGGTTCCTTATTCGTGCCGACGAGTATACTATGCAACAGATTCAACATAATGCAACTGTGTCACAGAAGTGGGCCCCTGGAGTTAAGCTCCCCGGTTCGGAAGCTTGGCCCAATCGGCTTGGCCACGGCTGAGCGCCAGGCCAATGCACGTCGTCGCTCCTATCGGGTCTTCTCTGGACCCGCCTTAGTGGCGGAAGGAGAGCATATGCATGGAGGTATAAGTTGTACCTCTAAATTTTTTGTCAAAAAAATCTGATATATAGCTCCTAATATAAAAAGTATATATAACATATAGTCCTATACACTATACATACTCTGGCAGCCCATTGCTTCATTAGGCCTAACAGGCAACAGGCATCGGTATGATCCATGTTTATTCTCAAATGTAGTTCTATATATTGTAGCTCTGTTCTCAGATGAGTCAAATCTGAAATATGAGGGACGAGGCTATTAGTGATATAATGACACAGTGTACTAGTATAGCTATGTTCTCAGTTCTGAAATCTAAAGACTGAAATGAGATCTTAACTAGGGTTATTGAGTTAGTGGAGCTTAGAAGTTAACCTTTGTTTTATCTAATTATTTTGTATTTGGTTCAATGTTGCTCATAGCTAGGAAGACATAGGAGTGAAGGTGATTCATCAGGTGCTAACTCCTTTTTGAAGGACATGAGCTGTCTTTACTATTTACTATACAAATCATGTATATGTGCCTAATTAACAGAATACTAGGGTATCTGTAGTATATTGGTACCTGATTGCTATTATTGATAGAGAACAAAGCAACTATTTGTCATTTGAGGTTCCTGAAGGCTAACCACAGGTGAATCTAGCAATATTGTTGTTGCTTCTTGCTTTAGTTCAGTACTTTAGTGTTATGTAGGTAGTTTCACTTCCTGATGTGAGTCTTCTTAGAACTAGTAGTAGTTCTTGTATTGCCTTAAATTCATGCTTCGTTAGGTTGAAGAAACTTTGTTATGCTTATAATTACTCCAATTTGCTTATAATTACCGATATGTCCTAAGTTCGCACCCCCATTGCCAAAATCCTAGCTCCGCCACTGCCTCGCGTCACCACTTTTCACCATGGTGCTCGAGCCTGGTGACATCATCGTCACTGGCGCCCTCGCCTCATCTGATACATGCAAGGTATTCGAGGAAATATGACAATAGTGTGGTGGTACTGTAGCCATCACGATAAAGATGGCTAAGCAACAACCATGGCCATCACCCAAGGAAGCGGATGTCATGGAAGAAGGTGGTAGTGATATGCCTTAGAGGTGATCAAGGAGATTATTGTATTACTTCTATATTTATGATCTTTGAAATAATATGCTATTTTGTCATTTCAATAAATATCTTTTATATTATTTAACAAGTATGTGACTTGTTTGTGAAAATTTTATTCATATTTTGATATTATTCTAAATTATCCCTAATCTTATATCATTATTTGGGACAATTATGATTTATGGATCAACACATGTATTGATTGATAATCATGTTTCAAGGATCATGGATATGGGGATAGCAAATTAATAATGTGGACATATGTTAGAGAACATGGTATTGGGTTGACCTACCATGAGACATTGCGGGAATTATTATATTCTTAAGTAACATCAGTTAGTCTCATACATGGTGCATTAGCATCTTTAGACCTAAGATTGTAATAGTTTCCTACTTGTATAATAATTTACTTAAAGGTTGCCAAACATTGCTCCGTAATTGAGTGGTCATAAAGGTAACTTTGGTGTTTACTATGAAACATGTTGAGGAATATGAGCGATCAAGATGAAATTTGCCCCTCTTATATAATGGGAGAGATATCTCTGGGCTCCTTAATATGGTTAGATTAAGAAAGTGTATGATCATGCTAAATGTGGTTTATGAGTCAATTACAAACTAAGTAATCCACTACAAGTTCGAGTGAAGGATCGAGTTATCATAGGATGTCACGCTTCTTGTGAGGCAAAGGAATCAGTACATAAGTACTCTATAGGTTTGTTCGATATGATCGTTGTGCATATTTGGGAGTCGCTATGTCCTATTAGGGACCGCTACTGAGTTATGGACCGAAAAAGGAGTTTTGGGGCCACACACTTAATGAGTTAGAACAATAAGAGTCCGGATAATAGACTTTGAGCAGGATACGATCTCTACTCATATTAGATCCGGCTGGAGGCTCTCCAATGGGATATGATCTCTACACGTATTGGATAAAGACCCAATCAAAGCCTTTCTGAGTTGGATATGATATTTAATCATATTAGATAAGAATCTGAATAAATGCTATATATTAAGAGAAGCGTGGGGCTAAGGGAAGCATCCAGACACACAGCCATCAAAACCCTTGCCACCGCCTCACAAAGTTTTATATCTAGATGTGTGGACTTTGGTAGAAGCATTGCTGCGACGATGCCACTAATCTGGACGATCGTTAGGAGACTATTGGCCAAAGAAGGATCGACTACATCCATTACACTGAAGTATGCTACATTGAACTGGCCGCTTCAACACTACTTTTGTTGTATTGCGCATCTAGTGGTAATGATCTATGATCTCTTACTCGTATGGCTTCTTAGTTTACACAATAGAAAATTTTAATCTGCACTAATATAGCCTACCTGTATCATAACGGAAGGTGTAGTGTTACTGTAACATCCTATTTTTTGGAGTCTTTTTTAAGCTTTTAAAATAAAATTCACCAGTTGGAGTTTTTTGAGTTAATTAAGCTTAATTTGAATTTATACAAATTAAAAGGATTTAATCAAACTAAGTTAAACCTCAGTTAAGGTCAAAATTATTTTATTTATATTCCCTGTGTTGCAATGAATTTTTTTTATTTTTTGGAATTTTTCTGACTTTATTTGCTATTTTCTAGAGGTCAATTGAATTTATGAGAACTTAAATAAGTAAAATCCCTAAAAGCCCCAAAGACTAATGGGCCTAAGCCCATCTCCCCGACCCATCTTCCCTCCTGCCCAACCAACCTGCGCGTCGGCCTAACCTACCTTGCCACGCACCACCTATCGCCCATCTGGCCGAGTGGTCGATCCATCTGCGCCGTCCACGCATCGGTCGTCCGATCTTGTTACAAGCCGACCATTCGATCTTCTCTCTTGCTGTTAGTTGAGCATTGGAAGCCCCTTGCATTGTTTGTTGTCTCCGGTCGGGAATTCACCGTCATCTCCAATTGGGAGTCTTGGCGTCTGCACTAGCCCCATCTGAACTCAGTGTTCGTGCCTGCCTCGGGCACCTCAGCATCTGGATATATAGTCGACCAAGCCACCGCTTGTTTTTCGCACCCTATAGCCTCTTTGCCCTCACCGAGCTATCGTCGTCGCCTTGTTCTGCGACATCATTGACGTCATTCGAGCCATCATCGTAGCCTTCATTTTCGCCACCGTTCATCATGTGTCGCCATTCTTGTTTTGTCCCTGGCTATCCTCGTCGGTGAGCTCCACTGTTCGCCACGCACTGTCGCTACCTTGTTTGCCTCGGTCCGCATGTCGTCGCTCGTCGCCTGCGTCAGTTCGCCTCACGAAGAGCTACTCCGATTCACGCGCCCACTGGCATCGTCCATAACGTCAGACCACACCGGCTGTCCCTTTGTCTCCTCTGTGGACCAAACCCACTGTGCACCATGTTCTAACATGCGGGACCCACCAGTTTGGTGCACTGTGCTGTACACCCGTGCACCGAGCCTCGTAAACATTGCCACGTCAGATGCCATGCCATCCCTAGGCCATGTGTCATGCCGCGTGCCTACCACGTCATCACACTGAGCCACGTGTCAGCATCCACATCAGTGCCACATGTTGTAACATCCTGAAAATGTGAATTTAAAAATGTGAGGCTTTTGAATTATTTTACAGTATATTTTCTTGGAAATTTGAATCATCTTTGGTGTTTCTCTAAATTTGGGTTGAGGTTCCAAAAACAGTGAAGGAATTCATGAAAAATAAAAACAACATTATTAAGCCATAAAGAAAGTATGGAAGTACAAGAAATCTATAACTTTGAATTCGAATCTAAAAAGATGATCCATCCTAAGGAGGGAGGAACTTAAATTAAAATATAAGAATTTCATTTTGAAAATAGTAGTATGAATGGCAACAAAAATAAATAAATAAAACACAAACATATATATATGTACATATACATATATGTATACAAAGAGCTTAGAGCAAAACATAAAATATATACACAAGGATATACATGAAGAAAAAAAATATATATATATATGTGAGAGACCATGTGAGGTCATCCCATGTGTATGATGAGTAATTGACATCGGCTTAGGGAAGTCGAGTTTGAGTTGGTTGGTTCGGACCATGTCGTTGCGTGGTGTAACGGGCTCGGTCGGACTTGGTCAAGCCTGGTCAATATGTTTATGGTGCATATTCTGATGACTCGACATGTTTGGACTCTATTATGCTTTCATGTATCGAGCGGTGCTATTTGATGCGTTTCTTGTCTGTGTTGGCTGCAGGACGTCGAGGCGGAGTCGTGGCGAGACACGGTGGATCGGACTAGGCGCAGGTGGCGCTGAGGTTAGAACGGTCGGGATGTGTCGAAGACGACGTGGACTCGAGGTGGTTGCGAGGCGTGCGAGGCAAGAAGCGCGGAAGCTTCCCGGAAGGTGCAGGAGGGGCGAAACGGAAATTCCGCAAGGCTGCACAAGCGGGAGACGGCTCCGTTAGGGTTTTTGTGCATTTGCTCTCCATTTTGTGTGTGTTCCTCCCAAGAAGCATGTGAGGCTCTTGGTGTTCTTGAGGATTGAGAGGGAGAGGGTTGAGTAGAGACTTCATGTAATCTTTCTTGATCTAATGTCCATGCGTATCGGGACGCCTCTGTATTTCTTGTTTCTCATGAATGAAATCACTGAAAGTTTGAGTCTTTTTCTTCATGAGGATTTTCAATGTGTTGCTCACCATGTTTAAGTGTGTCTCCTTCTCTCTGTTGTCTTTGTGGTAGATGGTGAGAGATGTGACATTTTGGTTCTTTTATGGTTTGAGTTTGTCTCTGTGTGCTTGTTCTTCTTGATTGCATATGGGGAAGATGTGAGATGGCTGTGACAAATTTCATGGAATTACTCATCTTTCTTCATTAATCAGAGAAGTATGTTGTCTGAGATGGTTAGTAAGATCGTGTTTGCAGGTGTCCTATTGTCTCTCCTTTTAAGTACTGTTGGTTAGTCCATCTTCTTTTGATTCTGAGTTTTCCAGTTCTAATGTATTCGGCTGACTTGGTTAAGGTCTTTATGCTTATGATTTAGAGAAAGTAAACTGAGAAGAAACTCTTCAGGATAATCTTTTAGTTTTTTCTTCTTCTCAGATATTGCCATATCAACTATTTTCGGCCAAGGTTTTGATGTTTTTCGGCAAGAACAAAAACAATGAAGCAGTCCTTTGATTTTCAAGAGATCTTTCAGTTTTGAGCGTTGTCTTCATTTGATCAAACCGGTGCGATTTCATCTCCGATTGCAGATTCGCTTTGCTTCTTGTTGCTTCCGGTTTTTGCCTCTCGTCGGAAGAACAAAGACCGCACTCGCCAGATAAAATCTCGATATTTTCATTTTCTGTTTCGGCAGATTTCAGTTCCTAACCATTCTCAGGCTTTGGTTCCTTTTGGTTTTGTTTGTGAGAACTTCTTTCGGTTGAGCACATGAATTATTTTGCCGACTTTCACTGCAGCCAGCAAACTGCTTCTACTCTTTTGTCTGTGATTTCCTTTCTCCTTTTACAGCCCCTTTTCAGTTTTCGGCAGTTTCTTTAGTTCACCTTTTAATCTTTTCAGTCTTCAGTAGAGCTCATTTGTTAAACCGACTCAGTTGGATGCTTGGACTTAAAATCTGCAGCATGTTCGATTAACAAAATCTGCAGCTGGCCTCTGCAGAAATCAGCCAAGTGCTTTGCAAAATCCTTTTCTTGCCGACTGTCTTCTGCCTGCTAGCAGCATTCCACGGAGTCGCTTTTCTTTTTATTCTTTTGCTGATCTTTGACCATTTTACATGCAGATCAAACGGCATTATTTTCAGCTGAAATTTTTACTGATTACTCTCTGATTTATGGTGAATTTATTAGTAATGCATGCGTTCCAGTTTTCAGCAGAATTAATTTTCTGTGAGTTGCTTTGTTCTGCATCTTTTTGAGTAATCAGTGTACGAATTCTCAGGGGCGATTTTAAAGAGAACGACATTCACCCCCCTCTGTCGCCATTTCGGTCCTTCAATTGGTATCAGAGCTGGTTAGCTCTAATCCATAGATCTTAACCGGTCTCAAGAGCCATGGCGACGGACAAGTACTCGACCAAGCCTTGGTTTGATGGCATCGACACCCCTCCGAAGAGCCGAATGGAGACATACATCCGTGCCTGTGGGTATGCCATCCGCGCAAGGTCAAGGTCCGGTTTGTTGTTCCTGCCGATGAGAACATCAATGCCGGAAACATGGCTGATGTTGAGGCGAATGCAAAGGCAAGGAACTTCATTATTCAGGGCCTGAGTCGTAGTGAGTTTGACCGTATCTTTCATCTTTCATCCGCTTTCGATATCTGGGAGACCCTCGATGCATACCATGAGGGCACCACCCATATTAAGACAGTGAGACAGGACAAGTTCAAGCGAGATTACAACAAGTTTGAAATGCTCGCTGGCGAGTCCCTTGATGAGTGCTTTGCGCGTTTCCACAAGATCTTGAGCAATCTCGGAGCCATCGGTCTCACATACTCCGACTCGGACAACGCCGTCAAATACTTTGCGCACTCGACCTTCGTGTGCGGGAGATGAAGGTGACTACCATCAAGGACACCACCGACCTCTCGACTTTGACGCTTGACGCGCTGTACTCGCGCCTCAAGACGCACGAGATCGACATTGTCTCTTGTAAGTCGAAGTCACAGTCGATGGCTCTAGCCACCGATCCCAGTTCGACTTCTGGTTTTTCTGCCGATTCACTTTGTGGGTTCTCCCTAGCTGCTCTCTGTGACGTAACTGATGATCAGTTAGAGCAACTAGAGGATGAACAGCTGGCCCTCCTAGCTCGGAAGTTCATTTGGTTGTAATATTTAATATTGTAGTGTTCATTTTAGTCTTAAGTGTACATTATTTTGTAGTGTTCGTTGGGTCGTAATATTTAATATGCGGCATTTCATTGTCATTATCGATCTTGTCACTAATATTCCGTCTATTCCATCTATTGCAAGCCATGTCTCTACCAGCGTATCTGAAACCCTTCTATAATGAAGACCACTAGTGCAAGCTGTGGATCGCCAATGATGCGGATGGCTCTTCGCCCCTGCTACTTCGGTCAGGGAGGGATTACTAGGAGCTAGACTGTCACTACGTACCAACTCTCCGGGACACGGGCTTGTTGCCGCTTTGCGAGGCTGCTTTTCGTCAGACACCAGTTCACCCTGAATGCCAATTTGCTATCGGTACTATTGATAGGTGGAGGCCCGAGACACACACTTTCCACTTTCAGTGGGGTGCATGTATACGCCGAGTTGGATGACCCAATAGATGGGCCTACTATGGACTTACGATGGACTACTGCCCGTCTACACTGGGCCAAGGACAAACTGGCGAGGTGCTACTCATTGTTCCACAACGAGTTCGAGTCATTGCACGGCAATGACATCATCTAGGCTCCATGGACTCTAGATTTTGTGCAGACTATAATGCCACACAGGCTGTCCCTACAATGCACCTAGGACGCCAGGTTATGGGCGATGACCTGCCATCTGGTGTTCGCACATATGGTAGAGCCTTACGCGCCGCAGAGCGTAATGCGAAAGTGTGGTTTCTACTAGGTCGTGCCCTCTCCGGACGATAGGTTCCTGGAGCAAGCCATACACCTGTGAGTCAAACTCTATTCGAGTAATGTTTACACTTCGTATGTCTTCTTTTTGTAATATCAATCATTCTGAAAATGCAGGCAATCGAGGGCTTGCAGGGTGACCGAGGACTGGCAAGTAGTCCAGCACGAGTGGACTACGGCATGGACAGAGACGACACACCTGGAGGTCTTGCTTGAGCATCATCCATACGACGTTTGGATGTACGGTGAGTACCTGCAGTGGTACATACCACAGTTGGGTGCCAAACTAACCCTTCCTCCATCGGAGTGCCTAGAGTAGGTGACGCACCAAGAGAACCTCCATCACTCGTTCGATCATCACAGCACTTCGCGGCGTGACGACACCGTAAGACACTTACAACCTCTAGTCATTTCATTGACAAATTTGTACTTTCTTACTGAACCTATTTTATATGTCACTTCAGTTGGAGTGGATGCAGCGCATCATAAGTGCATCGGAAGCCACCATGCTCAGCCCAGACACAACACCGAGGCTGCTAAAAACTTTTAAGTACATCTTCGTGGAGTTGAAGAAGATAAAAAAGAATGTGAGCTTCTGTCGTTCGACGGACAACGTACTACGCATCAGGCACCAAGTAGGGAGACCGTGCTCACTCGCAAGGTCATCACGATCTAGCGAGTCCGATCGACGTCATAGCGCTACCCGTCGGTCATCTGTGGGCTAGATTGACGGGGAGGTAAGTTATATACAAATCTATGTTATATTTTTGGGTTATGCCTTATGTTTCACTAACATCATGTCGTTCTCTCGCTGCAGGTTCATCGGGATGCATCACTTCTACCGTCATCTGCACCGCACATCCGGGAGGTACAAGATTCTCAGTTTACATCCGAAGTATTTATTTTGACTAACATCGTTCTGTCTTGCAGCCTTCAGTTGACCGTGGGGGTGACGGCCAATTTACATCCACTGATGAGAGAATACGGGCCTCCCAGCTTCTGCCAAAGAGCAGTACACCGTGCCAGGGTTGGACCATGGCACCCAGGGGTTGTAGTGTACGCAGGGCAGAGCTACTCCGGGCTTGTTGCCAGGGGCAAACAATTAGGGAGTGGATTTATATAGTTCATCATTCATGAATTCATTGGAGATGACCCCAAGTTCGGCATGCCTCAGTAGGACACCATGGACTACGCCAGCTAACAGATGCACCTCTGCTCACTCAACATACTCAACGGTCTCTATACCCCCTCCGATCTGACATGCGCTCTTCGGACCGCCTGACGTATCCCGCGGGTCATGCTTGACGCAAAACTTCCATGCATACGTGGATGCAGCCACAACGAGCTGAGAGTAGTGACTCAGATGAGTGAACCATATTGTATCCCGTGTTATGTGAATCTGCTTTGTATATTTGTATTCATATTTTGTTTTGTTATACTTGCAAGCAGAGAGTAGTGGCTCAGCTTTGCATCAGTGCTCCTCGTGGTAGAAGGGTTCTAGAGGTGCCAATATAGACATGGCTTGCAACAGATGGAATAGACGGAATATTAGTGAGAAGATTAATAATGACGATAAAATACCGTATATTTAATTAGCGAGTACCCGTTAAGAGTGTGTACATACAATTCAAGACATTTTCAAAACATTTAAAATTTTGGAGAAATTACACTATCAAGTTCACTATGTGAGGAGCCTTCAAAAAAATTCATAACTTTTGGAGCTTGTTTGCTACGTTTAAAAATTCCTACAAATAGTATGCTTAAATGAATTTTAGAGTCAAATTTAGAATGGATAGAATTATGAAAAACTTACACAAGCAAGTATACTGTGTCAGAAGGCTCCATAAAAAAATTTATAACTTTTTGGGCTCGTTTGCTATAGTTAAAAATTCCTACAAATAGTACACTTAAACGAATTTTAGAGTCAAATTCATTTGGATAAAATTGTGGAAAACTTACACAACTAAGTACACTATGTCGAGAGATTCCACAAAAAAATTTATAAATTTTTGATTTCGTTTGCTATATTAAAAATTTCTATAAGTAGTATACCTAAATAAATTCGCTAATTACGAATTAATTAACACTATTTACAGTGAATAGTGGCTACCGCACGGTGGCCGTATAGGATGTGAGACCACCGCATGGTGACCGTGCGGTCTTGGTGACACCACATGGTGATCGTGCGGTACACCTGACGTGTCATGTTTATGTCAATATAGTGCGGTGGCTATATGGTGAAAACGCTAGATTTATAATTTTCATATTTATTTTGCAAAAAAAACGCGAAGAAAATGCGACAATGCAACCAATCCTACCACGGGTTTGGATGATTTGTGGGCGGTTGTGAACAGGGAGTCTACCATATGTGTGTGCAGGAGCTGATGGGACATAACATGTGTATTTGCGTTTTGTATTTCCTCATGCACAACTCTGCATGCAATGATGGACGGTTTAGAAAATGGCTGCGAGTGCAACAGGTTATACTGATATATTATCGGGTGGGTTTTTTTTCTCTAGCTTATGGACTAAGTTCTTTTTAACTTTTAGTCGGCTTATATTTATACTATCTATAATAAATAGTTTTTAAATGATACGTTTTTTTAAAGCGGGGTTAACAGAAAGATTGTAGTAAAAAGTGTACTGAGTTCAGCTATATCGACCAAAATCACATACGACTATTTTTCTATATGTACTACCTCTCACGAATAGTCAGAATTCAAATATTTAAGTCATAAGCGATCAATCCAAAAAAAACCACCAATGATTTTAGACTTCAAATTTTAAATATGACTATTCAAGAGTTAAAATAGTGTCTAATGTAATTAATTTATAGATCTATTTTAAAAGCCATTCCGTGTAAAAGTTGTCCTACTAGCCCTGCGGACCCACCCATCGATACTCTTTCCAGGCACATATATCCTCTACCTGCGGCAACTCGTACTACGTTTTCGGTAGTTCGATAGCGCTTTAGGCCTCTACTCGTATCTTTCGCTTTCGGTGATCCCTCCATTCTCGAAGACGCGAGGAGCCGCCGCCGCCAACAGGCGATGAAGCGCTTCTTCCAGCCCGTGCCCAAGGACGGCTACCCGGCCACGAAGAGGCCCGCCGCCTCCGATTCCGGCGATGCCTCCGCCGCCTCCGATTCCGGCGATGCCTCCGCCGCCGCGGTCGCTGCCGGCGGGGAGGGGAGCCCCGGAGAGGAGCCGCGCAAGTTCGTGACGTGGAATGCCAACAGCCTGCTCCTCCGGATTAAGAGCGACTGGCCTGCCTTCACCCAGTTCGTCCCCCGCCTTGAACCCGACGTTGTCTGCGTCCAGGTGAGCGAGAGGGTTTGATTGGGCGCTCCTCCTTGGCCCGGATTTGCTCCCCTAGGGGTTTAATCTGCAATGCTATGCGCTGTACGGAGCGATTTTTAGGTGAGTATGCTGCAATGTGTCATGCAAGAACTGCGGTTGCCCACAGGCATTTCATCGAGCAGGTTGGGGGCGTACGTTTAGGTTATCTTTTTTAGGCGGAGATTAAAATAAGTTTGACATTTATGGCCCGCCAGGGTTCTACCTTTCAGATGGATAATATATTGGAGCACATGGTGGGCATCAGTTCCCTGCACTGTATTTCCAAGCGATTTGAAGCGAGCGTGCCACATTTCTTGCGAGTGTGGTGGTAGGCAGGTGCCAACTGCAGTAGCTGGTAGCTGGTGGTTGATGATGCCCATTGAGGAGTCCTGCACATTTCGCAGGTGTTGGTATGCTGTGTTATATCTGAACATAATGCAGCAGCCCGCAGTGCCCAACCCTTGTATATACTGTTGAGAGTAGCGGTATTATGGTTTGCTGGAATTGTGGGAATCATGGGGGTTCTAGATGCTACCGTGGTGTTTGCAAAGGTTGTGGTGAGCATTTTGTCACACAGACTGAATGCGATAAAAGTAAATTTAGATCTGTGGACTGACTATCTTTTGCCCATTCCTTTTTATCAAGGATTAACTTTGGCAACATTATTGCTAAGAACAACTTGACATCAATGGGTCTGTTACTTGTTTATCAGTCCTAGTGTTCATATCCCAGTTATTTGCTTACTCAGCCACTAGTGATGCTACCACAGTTACTGGCATCCATACCGTGGCCTGCAATAGCAATCACAATAAACTGTAGACCATATCATCAAGTATTTTTCTCAAGCTAAATCATTATATGAGAAAACTTGTTATATTGATGCATTGAGCATCTTTTATATCATTCTGCTGACTGGATATGGTTGATTAGCCGATTAAGCCTAATCCCTTCGGAAGCTTAATAATTAAAGTCCAAATCCACCTTACGTTTTTGTTTCGATAAATTAGGACATATGGAGGTATTTGTTCTTTTCCAATCCCCTTAGATTGGTTATGACATCTTGAGCAGCTGTAACCCTAATGTTATCATTGTTTCTCCTTTTTACTGCTTAGTTGACCTAGCCACAAATTATTGTTTCATTTTATGTTTGAGAACGGCCGTAACTATTTTTTGCTGTTCTCTAGGTAGGCTCTCTGCTATAATTTTTCTTTACTAGTATTACTTCAGAAATACAATTTAAGCGTATTATTTATAAATGTCTGAGAAGGATGTTAACTGAACTTCTTTGCCAGGAAGTGCGGATGCCGGCGGCTGGTTCCAAAGGGGCACCAAAAAATCATAGTGAACTAAAAGATGACACAAGCTCATCACGTGAGGAAAAGCAGGCAATGCAAGCATTTGCTAAAATGCTAATTGTTAAAGTATATATTTGTATTATGGGTGTGTATATAACTCCTCATGATCAATAGAGAAGGTCAAGCTGCCATTCATAATATTATAACATGATATCAGAGTCTAGGGTTAGGGTTAGGGACTAACCTGGTCCGGCCACCGCCATCCTCGCCATCGGTGGCGACCCTCCGATGAGCCATCACTGGCGTGCTACCTCTCTTCCTTTCCCTTTCCCATGGTTTGACTCCTTTGTATCCGGCGCCTCTGGCTCTGCTTCATCGCCGACCGCTCGAATCTATCATCCTGTCGTCGCCTTTGGCTTTGCTTCGTCATCGACCACCCGAATCCGCCCTAGATCCGTCGTCACCGTTGCCTGGTTGCTCTGAGCTCGTCGTCTTGCTCTGAGCTACCTGGATTCGCCGTCGCCCAGCTGCTCTCCGTGGTGCAAAGACTGTCGCCCAGTTGCTCTACTTCGAGCCTAGATGCTTTGCTTCTGCTTGCCATGCTCTGCTTCAGGTCACCACAACTACTCTGCTGCCACTGAGCTACTCTTAGCCGGATCTGTCGCTACTCTGCTTCACTCATGGCGACTTTTGACGCGTTCCTTGGTGGTGCTCTCTTAGCCTCCGACATCAAGCTTAATGGCTAGAACTATTGAGATTAGGCCTCCTCAGTTCGCATACTGCTTCGACCAATTGGATTTGCTTCACATCTCATAGAGGATCGCTCGCCCCTTCAAGAGATTGATCCTGTAGGAGCTCGTGCTTAGCAGGTTGCAGATGACCGTGTGATAGGTGTACTATGCATGAGTGCAGACTGCAGAGGTCCCGATTCGAGCATCATTCATAGATAGATCCTCTACCAAGGAAATGTGAGAGTACTTGCAGCAGCGATATCAGCGAACCACTAAGGCACTTAGTTTCTCACTTGAACGTCTCACCGACCTACAGTAGTAGGACATGTCCATTGAGGAGACTCGACTTCGCTCACTGTCTGCTTCTTCTGCAAGTCTCACCCACACTATTTTGGTAGCTCCTCATCAACATAGTCCAATGGTTGCTCCACCTCCCACAGCTACAGCTTACTCTGGTGAGATCGTCTGCCCCCGCTAATTAAGGACTGGACACGGTACTGACCGCCATTTCAGACTCCATCCTAAGTTATCTATGAATCTCATGTTTGTTGGTTAGCTTACCGATGTGAACTACTTTGTTGGTTTTGATGATTCTTCATGTTTTGTGCATGATCATCAGACCAGGGCTCTCATTGGTACTGGCTGTTGCCATAGAGGAGCTTTGGGCCTCTATGTGTTGGATCATTTGAGTCTTCCTTCATCATCACCTTCCATTACAGTCGGATATGCTGCCGGATCTGCTTCTACTACCTTCTATCAGTGGCACCACTGTTTGGATCATCTTTGTGGCTCGTGTTGATCTACTGTAGTAGGTTAGGGTGTCCTTGGTAGGGTCTTTGTAGACACTGATATGCATTGTATTGGTTGTGAGCATGGCAAGCAGCCACAACTCCCCTATGCTTCCAGTACGTCTAGGTCGGGTCGTCCTTTTGATCTTATTCATTATGATGTCTGGCGACCAGCTCCTTTTGCTTCTAAGGGTGGTCATCATTACTATGGCATTTTCATTTACAATCATTTTCGTTATACATGGATCTATTTTGTGGGGCATCGCTCTCAGCTATTGTCTATTTATCAGTCATTTGCTCGTATGGTTCATACTCAGTTATCCACTACTACACGTGTTTTCCGTTATGACTCAATGGGGAGTACATCTCCACAACTTTTCGTCAGTTTCTTGATTTTGAGGGTACCCTTCCCCAACTCTCTTGGCGTGGCTCTCATGCTCAGAACGGTATAGCTAAGCGCAAGCACCATCACATCATTGAGACTGCTCATACCCTTTCTATTGCTTCCTTTGTTCCTTCCCATTTCTGGGCTGAGGCCATGGCCACTACTGTATATCTCATCAACCTTCAGCCTTCCTCTTGTCTTGACAGGAAGTGTCCTGGAGAGGTCTTGTTTGGTTCCCCCCTGATTATGATCATCTATGTGTTTTTAGTTGCATCTGCTATATTCTTCCTCCACCATATGAGCACATTAAGCTGACTCTTCAATCCGTTGAGTGTGTCTTCCTTAGATACAATCTTGAGCATAAGGGATACCGGTGCTATGATCCTTCTGCGCACCGTATTCACATCTCTCATGAAGTCACATTTGTCGAGGATCGACCTTTCTTCCACTTTACCATCACTTCATCCTCTCATAGAGTCTGTGGCTTTTTTCTATCTTCCACCTATTCCTTTCTCCAACTACAGAGTCGCCTTCACCTCTTGCACCTTGCACCTTGCCACCAGTGTCCACTGTTCCTCCATATCCTCTCCACTTAGTCGTCGCTCCCAACCACTAACTGTTACATCTGTTCTTGCTCCTCTTGACACTCAAGCCAGTACCACTATGGTTCCTACTGATGATCCATAGCCAGTTGCACCGAGGTATGCTTTAAGTGATCGTATTATCATTCCTGCTCTTAACCGATATGGTTTTCCTATTATTGGATTTGTTCAGGAGCCTTGTACTTATCAGGAGGCAGTAGCTATTCCTGAGTGGCAATCAGCTATGTGTGAGGAGCCTGCAGCGCTAGAGCACACTGGGACCTAGGAGCTTGTTCCCCTACCTTCTCAGGCTATACCTATCACTTGTAAGTGTGTTATAAGGTCAAGACCAAGTCCAATGGATCAGTAGAGCACTATAAGGCACGTCTGGTTGCTCGTGGCTTTCAGTAGACTCAAGGTCTTGATTGTGAGAGACATTTGCTCCCGTTGCTTATATAACTACTGTTCGGACTTTGATTGTAGTTGTTGCAATTCGTTCCTGGACTATCTCACAAATGGATATTAAGAATGCTTTCCTTCATGGTGATCTTTATGAGGCCTGCATGCTGCCACCTTTGGTGTGGAGGCTCCATTGGGGTATGTCTATCGACTTCATAGTGCAGTTATGGTCTCAAGCAGGGCCCTTGTGCTTGGTTTGAGCAGTTCAGTTCTGTGATTTGTGCTGCTGGTTTTAGTCCTAGTGATAATGATCCCGCTTTGTTCATTAACACGTCTGAGCGTGGACACACTCTTCTCTTGCTATATGTGGATGACATGTTGATTACTGGGGATGACATGGAGTATATTGCTTTTGTGAAAGAGAAACTCAGTGAGCAATTTATGATATATCTGATTTGGGTCACTCAGCTATTTCTTGGGAATTGAGGTCACCTCAATAGCTGCTGGTTATTATCTTTTTCAGCATCGTTATATTGAGGATCTCATTACTCGGTTAGGTCCCACTGATACCAGGGCAGCCACTACTCCCATGGAGTTGCATGTTTAGCTTCGCTCCACATATGGCACTCCTCTTGATGACCCCTCCAGGTATCGTCACATTGTTTGCAGTCTTGTTTATCTCACTATCACCAGACCAGATATTGCTCATGTTGTTCACAGTATTAGCCGGTTTATCAGTGCTCCTACCTCAGTTCACTATGATCACTTGCTTTGTGTGTTATGCTACCTGATAGACACTATAGCTCGCCGTCTGTTCTACTCATGTTCGAGTCAACTTCAGTTTCATGCTTATGTTAACTCCACTTGGGCGAGTGATCTTGTTGATCAGTGGTCTATCACTGGCTATTCCATCTTTCTTGGGTCCTCTCTTGTTGCATGAAAGTCCAAGAAACAGACTGCGGTTTCTCGTTATAGTGAGGCTGAGCTTCATGCTCTTGCCACTACCACTGCAGAGATTATCTGGCTTCGTCGGTTGCTAGCTGATCTTGGTGTTTCTTGTGATGCTCTCAGATAGCCAATGATCCTGTGAAGCATGAGCTGACTGCATATTGGTGTTGATGCCTCATTCACACGCTCACATTGTCAAGGTAACACCATTCTCCTTCAGTATGTGTCTTCAGAGCTTCAAGTGGCAAATTTCTTCACCAAAGCACAGACTCGCGAGCATCATCATCTTCATATACTCAAACTCAATGTGTCTGATCCACCTTGAGTTTGAAAGGGAGTGTGAAAGTATATATTTGTAATATAGAGTTAGAGTAAAGTATATATTTGTAATATAGAGTTAGAGTGGTCTATTGCATATGGCAGGCAGGCTCATATGGCCCATGTAGTCCATGTATGGGTGTGTATATAACTCATGATCAATAGAGAAGGTCAAGGTGCCACTCATAATATTATAACACTAACATTATTGTGTTTTCTGTGATTGCAAAAAACTAGAATTGTTGTGCTTTTCTCAACATTAGTGGATCGCCATATAAGCTAGAATATTTAGATCACTTGAAGCATCCAAAGAAGATTTTTCATCTTGATTTGCTTGATCTTGAGAGGATACTGGATTGTTTGGAATTGACCCCTTTTGATTCATATCAGTTGCACCCCAAACTTTGCAGTATGTGTGATAATTGCATATTTGGAACATGTTTCTTTTTCAATTAAAAAACTCAAAACATGTGTGGCCCAATGTACAAGCAATAAAGTATTCTGAAGTCTGAACTAATGTCAACTTATGTGTCCAATACTAGCAAACTTCCAGACTCTGATTTTTTCTTCAGCAATCCTTGCTACAGTTGCATTTGTTGCGCTCAATGAAGTTGTTCTTCAATCACTTTTCGATGTCATGCAGATAGTGCTGCGTAGGGGTGGAAACGGATCGGATATGGTCGAATAGTTTCAAATACGAATACGGATTCATGTTTTTAAAACGGATACGGATACGAATTCGAACATTTTTGAATACGAATACGAATCGAATGTCGTAATGAATACAAATTCGAATCGGATATATGCTTAATTCGGTCGAATACGAATATCCTCCTACGAATGTTGTAATCGACGATTTTTCTGATTAGCGATTTTAAATTCAAATTTTGACATTTGAAATTTTCTCAAAATATGATTTCCACAGTTCATATTTCTGGCACCATTGTTTATTCGCACATGTAGTCTACACGGTAGCAATTGTATCCATGGACCGAAACTGTAAACATCACCACGTTCTGTAATGATCTCAGATTCCGGGAATTCATGCGCTTTATAGTTTAGGAATTCAGGTGTACTAGTTGAGGACTTGAGGTCTTGGCTCTTGAGTCTTGAGTACTAGTTGAGGAAATCTGAAAATAAAGAGTTGAGGAGTTAGTCTTGAGTCTTGAGTACTAGTTGAGCGAAATGAGGAGTGTACGAATTGAGGTCTTGGCTCTTCCTCTTCCGCTCTTGGCTCTCGAGACTGTGACGGAGACACGCTACTTTGTTGAGTTCGCTCTCGCTCACCAACGTCGCCGCTCGGACGCTTAGTACTCGCCACTCGCGTCGTCAGGCAGTCGCCAACATGCCACGCCCAGACTCACGCTCGGTTTCGGACGCTCGGCTAGCCTAGACTCGCCACTCGGCACTCAGTGTCTCGGTTGACCGAATGAGTAAATGACTCGTGACTCCCGCGCGGCCACGCTGACTCCCGCCTTGGCGTGCCATTCGCGCCATGGCGAATTGGCGATGGCGAGCCGGCGCCTGGCGGCAATACAAATACGAATACGAATGTTCTCGAATACGAATACGAATACGAATATTCTCGAATACGGATACGAATACGAATATTCTCGAATACGAATGCGAATATTCTCAAATACAGATACGAATATTGTCGAATACGAATACGAATATTTTCGAATACGGATTTTTGCTTGCCACATTCATATTTTCTCGGATACGAATATTGGATAAAACGAATTATCCGTTACCATTTTCCACCCCTAGTGCTGCGTGCTTTGTCGAGTTCACCTTTCAAAGACTACTGTGTCTGGTGGTCTCTTTCAGATGCCAAATACGCCGGCATAGCTGTGTTTATAAAGAAGAAGTTTGAACCAAAGAAAGTGTCATTCAATTTGGATAGAAAATGTAAGTTTGCTTTGGAGATGCTTGACTTTAGGCTTTCCTTGCATGGGCAATCATTTCGCTTGTTACAGTGTATTTTATAATGTACCATGCTCTCCATTGGGAGTCCTGTTTATCATATTTTAGTTTTGTGATTGTGTTATAGGATCTGATTAAATAAGCACGCTAAACTAGTAATCTTATGATGGCGTTTGCTCCTCTTAACTCATTGATGGATATTTTTTTGGCATGTATTAAATCTTAGACCCAAGAAAATATTCCTAACTTCGTTAGTGGTACAAGGACAAAAGCATATATATATATATATATATATACACTAGCTGAATACCTGTGCGTTGCTACGGATTTTAAAATTTTATCATACTATATATTCTGAAACTAACGGGAGAACCAATCCACATTAATTTTAATTCATATGACCCAAAACATATTAACAAATAAGCATATCACTTTTCTCTCTTGTCAAATTTCAACAGGGCATGGAAACATGTTAATTCACCTAATTTTAGTAAGTCAATATGCTACAATACATAATTTGATCTTCTCTTAGAATAATAAAATAATTACTCAAGCTTTGTGAAGAGCGCAGGAGGTGGATGTAGGGGTTTTCTCAGCAGTAGAAGCGATGGTGGACGTCCCCGACAGGAGAACCAACGAAAGACGCAAGGGCGACAATCACAGAGCGCCATCCTCCTTCATTCCCACTCTCACTGGCGCCTCCACCTTCAGAGCAGCAGAATGTGGAGAAAACAGATTGTTGTATCAATATGTTGCCAAAACCAAAAAAAATGTCCATGTACTTGGATAGTTATGTGATATATATATAAATAACATTCTTCAATCATCCTACACGATTGAATAAAAGGGATCAGAAATTTAGCATTCCGCAAACAATCCAAATTTGACATAAGAGAGTTTTGAAGGGAGGTTTAGCTTTTGTGTGGCCTTTTGCATTTCAGCTACACCGTCTTCCGGAGGAGAGACTTCTGGAACAGCAGGCTGAAGCTGTCTGCCATCAAGAACAGAATTCCCATCTTTCAACTTCAGCTATGTTGCTTTCCTCAGGAGAGTCTTACGAGACAACAAGTCGATTACGCCCACCGGCAGGATGTCATTCCCATCGATGTTAATTCACCCTTGTCTCGAAGATAATGGGTCTCCATCCGAGTTAACAGTTCTTCTTGTCTAAATTTTGCATTTCGGTTGTACCACCTTCCGGAGGAGAGACTTCAAGCAAGAGATCAAGTCGCCCACCATCAAGAGCATAATCCCCATCTGATTTTGATGGCTTCTCTTCTACTATTCTTTCAACTTCAAATTTGTTGCATTCCTCAGGAGAGTCTTTTGAGACAGAAAGATGATGATGTCCATTGGCCAAGATATCATTCCCATCTGATATAAATTATTTTCTTCCATGACTCCTTGAATCTTGATCATGTCACTTTCCTGAGATGAGAGTTCTAAGATAGCAAGACAATAGCACATTATCAGAAATTCGAGCTCTAAAAGAGGTGACACTAAATCATAATCCTTGGCAATCATCTTACCCTCCATGAGAAATGGCAGCATCCTTTTGTAGCTAAATGAGCTCGGATGATGAACAAACCTTGACCTTGGGCACCGGGTAAGCCACTGAAACACAGAAGCACATATGAGCTCCATGCTATACAGGACATACAAATATACAATAGATCTGAATATATATAGCTAGATTTATGGATATAAACTAGAGATGGTATAGCATTAGACTCACCGGCTTGCTGTATGAACGATCATCAGGGGCAATCTTGGTTTCTTCCTTGACATTGCTACAACAATCCTTCATCTCCTGATCTCCTCCCGTCTTGACAACAACTGACTCTACATAATCCATAGGATCAGCTTCACCGTGACTTCGATCCATAGATTCATCAACCAACCCAAAATAAGATCTGCTGAGCTCTTTCTTCGGGTTCCCAGCCATTTTTTCTGAATTATCTGAACCACTCAACAACATAAACACAAGGAAATGGCCTAAGAAACGCGATTCGGACCACACGAAGAGATGAATCAAAGGGAAGTCAAGCCACAGAGGATGTTGTTACCGTTCTTGGCCATCTCGTTGAGGAAAGGCAGCAACCTCCGGTACCCAAACGAGGCTGGATCGCACACGAGCTTGGACCACGGGAGCATCTAATCCATGGGGAGCGAGAGCGAGCAAATGAAACCGAATCAAAAGGGGAACCCAACCCTAGAGAGGCAAGGTACGTGTTAGATGAAGAAACCACGGGATACTCATCGGCTTCAGCTCCCGGTCTTTGGCCGGCGCAGCCTCTGGCGGCGCGCTCTCGATAGATCCGGGCTTCACAGTGGCGCCGTCGGGGGAGGAGGAGCGGGGGGTGGGAGGAGGAGGCGGCGGCGCGGGGAGGAGTAGGCGAGGGCGGAGCGGCGGATGAGGGAGGGGAGGAGGCGAGGGCGAAGGAGGGAGGGGAGGAGACGGCGCGGAGAATGGGGGAAGACGCGGAGAACGTGGGGAGAAGGTGGAGGAAGATTCGGTGGGAGAGACAGCGCACCGTTTCGTTTCGTGAGGCGGGGTGGGAGGGTGACGTCAGCAGATTTTTGAGAAAGAGTAGGAGAGGCCGGACCAACCACCAACTCCTTCTTTTTAAGGAGTAAAGAAGGAAGCAGATTCCAAACAGCCACAGCCAATACTCATGATTTTATGGTAGGAAGCATATGGGTGTATTTGCAGTGTCAAACAAAGTCCAAAAACATTATGATCGTTTTAAAATGAAGGGCAATTTGTATGTGGACAAACCCTTAATCTGGTGTGGAGTCTTGAATGTTAGGTAATTAAGAACCTCTTACTGATTCTTTTGTATTGTGTTTGCCTTCTTCTGGCATGCAGTTACATCTTCATGTACCACTGTTACTAGTATTTAAATTCAATCCTGGTTTAAGAATTATCTTGGTGTATAACATAAAACCAATACCCAAGAAAGCCTACTGAACAATTTTTTATCATGGTTAGTTGGTTACTGATAGTACATGCTATTATGGTAAATAATTACATACACATAACCAGATGTGATATGTATTCTTGCATTCCGAAAAAAAATGATATATATTATATGATGTAATATGCATGGGGCATTGCAAGATAAATTGTGCAGGACAATCTTTCTTATTTCCAACAGCGTTTTGGCACTGCACACTTGTGTTCACCTACTACCATGATTGTTTTCCAAATGTGGCTTCCTGTAAACAACAAAACTGGTTCACAATCCTTTTTACAATTTTTTTAGCAGGGTCATGACCCCTTGCTTTTGATTTATTTGCCATTTGTGATGATTAACATTTCTTATCATTGTCATGACTGGATCTTTATTTTCATTTCACAACAATTACTATAGATATGAACCTCAGAAGTTAAATATCAATAATTAATGTAAGAATTGCATTAGAATATATTTACTTATTAATCCTGTAGACATTGAGTTAACATTAACTAGATGTTAGTGTTAGATATGTGTATAATCTAGGAGTCTGTTTGCATATTGTACATGGATATATATTGGCCTGTTGGGTCCTTTGGAAATATGAAGTCTGTTTACAACATGGTGTCAGAGCCCAGGTTGGGCTAGGGCTTCAGCCGCCGCCTCTGCCCCTTCCCTCTTCTTCTCCTTCCGCGTGTGGGGTCCTCTTCCCGCGCGCGCCCATCGTCGTCGCGTCTCCTAGGCGGCCTCGGGTCTAGCCACTGCCGCCTCAGATCCGGCCAGATCTCACTGCCGACGCCGGTGTCTGCCCCCGCCTGCACATTCGCCCGGCGCGCCGCCGCCCGTGCGTGTGCCCGTCCGTCGCTGCATCTCCCAATCGGCCTCATATCCAGTCGCCATCGCCTCAGATCCAGCCAGATCCGGCCGTCGCCGCCGGTGTTCGCCCCCTGCCTGTGCGTCTGTTGTCCGCACATGCGTCCACCCAACGCACTGCCGCCCGTGCGCGGCCCATCTTTGGCCGCCATCTCCGGCCGCCCCCGTCGGTTAGTCGACGTAGCCCGGCCACACAGGCCATTTCTGGGCGTCCTGGCTCCGTTTTCTTGACCTGATCTACTCCAGATGGCTACCAGCAGCGTCTCCTTCGCCATTCCGCTCCCCGCTGTCCGTTTCGACAGGACGAACTTTCGGGAGTGGGCGGTTCACTTGAGGATTCTCCTCAACAGCCAGTGGCTTTGGGATCATCTCACTGGAGAGAATCCCTGCCCGCCTCGCCCTACACCGCCTATCCAGCCCGCTCTCCCAGCTAATGCGGATCAGGCAGCTCAGGACGAGGCCAATGCTGTACTGGAGGAGGCTCTAGAGCTTTACCAGTCTGAGTTGCACGCCTACGAGCGATGGCAGGATACCGAGGCTCGTGCCATCCCCATCCTGGTGGGTAGCATGACAGTGCCTATCTTCATGGATGTGGCGGAGCTGCTGACGACACAGCTTATGTGGGAGCGCCTCCGAACTTACTACTAGCTGACGAGTGGTGCTATGTATCTCTCAGATGTGCACCGGGCGCATTCCCTTCAGCAGCTTGATGCCACCGTCGATGACTTCTACCAGCAGATATCTGAGGTGTGGCGTTAGCTTGACTCTCTAGGGCCGGATGTTTGTCAGACCTATCCCTAATGTGTGCAGCTTCACACTCACCAGGAGACCCATCGTCTCTGCGACTTCTTGACACGCCTTCGGCCTAAGTTCGAGATTGCGCGGGCTCAGCTCTTTACTCGCCACCCATGCCCGAGTTTAGTGGAGGCTCTCACGGCTGTGCGTGCTGAGGAGACCCGTCATCGTGGTGCGGCTTAGCTGCAGGTTGTCTTGTCTGCTTCAACCCCTGCCACCTCGCCTGCTCCTTCAACACCAGCCATGATCTCTCCATCAGTACCCAGCGCACCAGTGGTTGGTGTTTCTACTGCGGGTCTTCACTGTACCTATTGCCAGCATGACGGCCACAGGTATCAGGGTTGCTACAAGCGGAGGGACCAAGATCATCAGGGTGGACGTCCCACGAAGGGCTCCGACGGTTCCTCCCACTTAGGAGCTAGTGCCTCTCGCCAGGGCTCCTCCGGTGATACCACAGAGTAGCTCCTCTCACTCCTCCAGTGCCTTGGTATTGGCTCGTCCTCAGACTCCTCGGGATCGGCTCATCTAGCTCTTGCTTCTTAGCAGTATTTCACGCCTTCGCTTCCTCCCTCAGGGATCCTATCTCCGTGGATCTTGGACTCTGGTGCTTCTTTTCACATGACACCAGATTTTACCCACCCCACTTCACTGCATCCCACAGTTTTCTCTTCCACTGTTTAGACTGCAGATGGTACCTCTCTTCCTGTGATAGGTCGAGGCACCATGTCCACTTTCTCTTTTCATATTCCTGCAATCTCTCATGTTCCTCATCTTACTATGCAGCTATGTCAACTGGTCAGATTACTGGTCATAACTGTCGTCTAGGAAGCACTGATACTTCGCTGAACTGTTGTACCCATGTTCAATATGTATCCGATATGGTGATATGGTATCAGCGGAGTATCAGCGAATTTCGGCCGAAAAAAAGAAAAAATACTCTGATACGGCGCCGACACGCTGTGATACGGCAGCAATACGTTGGCCCAATTAAATCCTGGCCCAATAGAGAAGACAGCCCGAAGGCCCAATAGAGACAGCTCGAAGGCCCGACCGTGTGACCTACGTCCGGTCACAGTCCCGAACCCCAGTAGTGAACATGTTAGCGTCCCCCTATCGGCGTCTCCTCAGTCGCCACCGCTGCCACCACTGTCACCAGCGCCTCGCTACCGCCGCCTCCGCCGGCCGGCGCTGGAGGTGCCGCCTCTCCGCCGCCGGCGCACGGAGATCGCGCGCGCCCTTGCCGCCGGCGCACGGAGATCTGTCGAACCCTTGCCACCGCCGCACGGAGATCCGTCACACCTCGCCACCGCCCGCGCACGGAGATCACGCCTCCGCCGCCGGCGCACGGAGATCCGCCGCCCGCCGCCGCCGGTAGCGTGGAGATCTTCCACCCCTCGCCCGCTTGACGCACGGAGATCCGTCGCCTCTCCCGTCGGCAGCGCCTGGAGATCCACCGCGCCCTCGCCGTCGCCGCTTGGCTCGCCGACCTCCAACTCCAGGTACTGTGCCTTCGCGTTTTCTGTGAAAATTGGCTAGCTGACCTTTAGGCTTCAGCTCCAGGCACTGAATGCTCATTTGACCTTGGCTCCAGGTAATGGCAGAAGTCCAGACTCCAGAACTTAATTTGACGTTAGTGATCACCTGATCAGTGATCACTCGTGTTTGGTCCATACTTTTAATTTGAATGCTCGTTTAGTCGTTTGTACCATGAGTATATGACAATACTATCATATAAAATTTCAATGTGAGATCTTTACATTTTGTGCTGAATTATTTTGCAATTTTGTAATATATTTTTGCTAGAGATGGCAAGTGGAAGTACTCCAATAGAGAGCACTGGTTTCGGTGGTGGTAGTGTCAATTCATCTGCTGTTGGTGGTAGCAGAGAGAATGATAACTATAGATTTCCTTTGTGGAATCATGTTAAAATAATTGAGAAAACCGGTGGCAAGTCTGGAAGAAATGCAAAATCAGAATGCTGATATTGTGGTCACATTATACCCGGGAGCTATTTTAGAGTGAAAATACATTTATTGAAGATTTCAGGGCAAAGTGTTAAGGTTTGTCGTAAGGTGATAGATCCTATCCTTGAGCAACTTCGCAATGAAGTTGCTGTAACTGACGCAGCCACTAGAATGAGCGCCCCCAGGAGTGTTCCCATGCCAGTGAGCTCTCATGTAGCCCTTTCCGAAGCCACGACATCAAAGAGAAGAAAGCAACAGACAGGGATTCTAGAAAGTTTTCATGTCGAACTTCGCCAGATGGCTGATACTCTTATTACAAAAATGTTCTACAATGGAGGTTTGCACTTCACATCTTATTATTCTTAAATTCCACTTCTCATTTTATTTGAAGCATGTCAAATTGTCAACTGACTCTTGCTACATTGTTTCGTTATGTTTATTTTTTTAGGCATTCCATTCAACTTGGCAAGAAACTCAAATTATCAAGCCTCTTACAACTTTATTGCAAACAACAATATGGGTGGGTATGTACCTCCGGGATACAACATGTTGGGGACAACCCCCTCCAACAAGAAAAGAGCAATGTTGAGAAGCTGTTGGAGCCTATCAAGACCACATGGCCTTTGAAAGGAGTGACTATTTCGTCTGATGGGTGGACGGATGCTTAGAGGCGGCCACTTATCAACTTCTTAGCTATAACAGAGAGTGGACCAATGTTCCTGAGAGGAATTAACACCGAAGAAGAGGTGAAAAAAAGGAATACATTGTCGAGAAGTTGATTGCCGTGATTGAAGTTGGAGCAAAGAATGTTGTCCAAGTGGTTACAGACAATGCTGCAAATTGCAAAGTTGCTGGGATGATCGTTGAACAGAGGTACAATCACATCTTTTGGACTCTACGTGTTGTTCACACATTGAATTTGGCATTGAACATATGTTCTGCAAAGAACAATGATGGTGAAAATGATGAACTCATGTGGACAAGTGAGATTGCAGGGGATGCCAACATGGTCAAGAATTTTATATTGAATCACAGCATGAGATTGTCAATGTTCAATGAGTTTAGTAAGCTCAAGTTCCTTGCTATTGCTGACACACGATTTGGATCTGTAATTATCATGTTAAAGAGGTTTCTCAAGGAACCACTTGTGCTAATGATTGTTAGCGACAAATGGGTTGCATATAGGGAGGATGATGTAGTTAAAGCACAATTTGTGAAAGATAAGGTTCTTAATGATGTATGGTGGGATAAAATTAAATTCATCTTAGATTTCACCGAGCCTATTTATTCAATGCTACGGGCAGCCGACATCAACAAGCCATATCTCCATTTGATATATGAGATGTGGGACACCATGATAGAGAAGGTGAAAGATAGCATTTATTGATATGAAGGAAAGGAGCTACATGAAGATTCTATCTTTTACGACATTGTTCATGCCATTTTAGTAGATCGGTGGGGCAAAAGCAATACATCTCTCCATTGTTTGGCACACTCATTAAATCCGAGGTAAAAACACACTATTCTTTCCTTGTCATTTCATTCCCACTTTCTTGATTTCTTGACATTTTTTATTTGCCATTCATGTTTTCATTCATAGGTACTATAGTCCAAATTGGCTTTCTCAAGCTTTTAACTGTGTACCCTCCATGGGGACATTGAAATTTCGGAAATGTGGAACAAATGCTTTAAGTTTTTTTCCTATTGTGGAGGACCTGAGAAAAATTAAGCAACAATTTGCTGATTTCTCCCTCTTGGGAAAGGCTACGATGATTTTGACTCAATTGAAGATAGAGCCCATCTTGAACCAAAGCAATGGTGGGGCATTTATGGAATTAGGACCCCAAAGTTGAAAGCATTAGCTCTCAAGTTACTTAGACAGCCATCTTCTTATTGTGAAAGAAATTGGAGTACCTATGGTTTTGTCCATAGTATAAGGAGAAATAGGCTCACACCTGAACGTGCTGAGGATTTAGTATTTGTGCATAACAACTTGCATATCCTTTCAAGAAACTCTAATGATTATTCCATAGGGCCAACCCGAATGTGGGATGTTGGGGGAGACGGCTTCGAATCCTTTGATGGTGTTGGCGTTCTTGAAGCGGTTGATCTCTCACTAGATGAGCCATAATTTGAGGGGTTCATATGTGGAGACGAGGGAGGGCAATGAGCACCCAAGTTGAAGCAGTCAAATATTAGTTTAATTCAGTCAAATTTGGCCTTGTGCCTTCCCTTTGCAAGTGTAACCTCTTCCTATCTTCTATCAACTATCAACCTATGTTATGTTATGTTGCAAAGAATGCTATCTATTTGCCTAATTCTCCACGATCCGTTATTTAGTTATTCAATGTTCACTAATGCTTTTTTTTGCTAAGATTTATCATGTACAATGTTAGCGATACAGGATTCAACTAATATGAGGTCATACTTTTGTAGTTTTGTTTGCCTGGGTCAAAGCATAGATTAAAAGAAGTTTTGCAACTGGGATCAAGAGTTGTCCATGTGGGTATGTGCCAATTGCCATTCTGCCAAGTGGTATGTCACTTAAACTTTCATATACAAATGAACAATAATATTTTTTGAGCAGTTAGTAATTTGAACAGTAATTACTTTTGAACAGTAATATTTTTGAACAGTACTTGTAAATTCCAGAGCACTAATTAATTGGTATCAGAGCAAGGTTTGCCATCATTGAGAAATTAAAATATTTAAATGTAGCAGTTAGTTCTGGTAAAATTATCAACACAAAGGATAATATCAACATAAGGTGTAGAATAGTCCCCTTTGAAGAACATAGTTGGCATACTTCACATAGTAAATTAAATTTGCTTGTTGATTTATTAAATAATTTCTTCATAACTTGTGGAAAAAGACAGGACGACTTAGAATTAAAATTAGACAAGTTACATAAGGAACATAACCAGTTAGCAGAACAGTATTGCTTTGTAAATAATAACATAAATTTAGTCTTGCAAATATTAGAAGAAAAGGCACAACAAAATAAAATTAGACAAAATAGTGATTACATTAAAGAAGTATTTATATCTAAACTAGGACCTTCAGTACATTTGGATAAAGTCCCTGTTAAAAGAGAAGTTATTAGGGCTGCAGGAGATTTAAAAATTCTAGACCAAGAAGTTTTTAAAATCAAGAGATTAATAGAAGAGGTTAAAACCTTAGTTCTCTCTTAGTATATGTTAGAATATAACAAAGCATTACAAGAAACAGAAAAATATTTTGAACATCCTATTGGTTTCTCTAACTACGAATCACCTAAAGAAGATTCTAAAGTGATAATAAGACAAAATAATACCATTCTTCAATTATTAGTTCAGATCTTGAATAAAATTGATACTGAAGAAAGGAGCAAAGAGATAGTACTGGTCTCATCACGAATAGTTACATCCACTAGAACTATAAACTTCGAAAAATGGACATATCTAAAAGCTTCATTAGAAGAAATAAGACCCTCCAGTTAGTAAATACCGATGTTAGATCATTAACCTTAATAGATAAGATAAAAGGTAAGAGTGAAGATATTGATAATTTAGAAGAAGTTATAGACCTAGAAAGAGATCTTGAAAGGTATCAAAGAGATACTTTGAGAAAAATAAAATCCCAACAGATATTTCATATGGGTATGTTTGAAAGCAAGACAGGATTATATAGAATATCTAGAGAGGTAGAATTAAGTGTTTTGACACAACCAGTAGAATTAAGAATATCTCTGCTTATTGTGTTTTTCTTGGAGATTCTCTCATCACTTGGAAGACTAAGAAGTAGACAGCAGTTTCTCGTTCGAGTGTTGAACCTGAGTTGTGAGCTATGGCTTTGTTAACTGCGGAGGTTACGTGGCTACGGTGTTTACTTGTGGATTTTGGTTTTTCTATTTCTGCACTGACTCCTCTTTTATCTGACAATACAGATGATATTAGTATTGCTAAAAATTCGGTGAAGTATGAGCTTACAAAGTATATTGGTGTTAATGCTTCCTAGAAAGTTCTGGTTACTTGAGGACCAGATTGTTGCTCTTTAGTATGTGCTTTCAGAGGTTCAGTTGGTAGATTTCTTCATAAAGGTATAGACCAGAGCCCAGCACAATTTCTATCTCTCCAAACTTAATATTGTCAATCCACTATAAGTTTGAGGGGTTGTTAAATGTGTATTTTTCCTATTGTATAAGGAGTTATATGCATATATGTTATACCTGTATGTGTATATATATTAGCACATTGGCCTCATGATGAACACAAACGCTATTCATAACAATATATACACATACATTGGCCTTGGGCCAAAGACACACACAACCCAACAGATAATTTATTGTCTGATTCAATAATTTCTTCAACAATTTATTCAGAATAATCTTGAATATAAATTGATTGTAGTTTTCTCATCTAGAAAACCCATCTACATTCTTATACTGAAGATTTAAAGGAATAAGAACACGTCACTACTCCATCTATTTGTTAGTGGAGCAAAATAATGGTAAAGTTTATACTTGGACACTTAACTTTTGTTATTTTTGTTGCCATTGAAATATATTATTGTACTTGTAAAAATATAACGGCTGATGCAAAATATGTTTTTGACAACAACTCAAACTGGTTTGGCAAGCGCAAGAGGAAATGTTTTTAAAACTGACCCAGATCAACTTTTGATACATGTCATCAATATCTCTGTTGTAGGGATGGCCTAACCCCCTGTGACTGGGCCTTGCAACTGGCTCAATATGCAATAGGCTCAATAGTGTAGAGGAATGTACCAATATACTCTCACCTTTTGTAATTATCAAGTGGTAGGATAGGAATTTCTCATCTTACCCCATTCATGTATATAAACCCCCAAGAGGGGTGTGAGAAAGGAGTTCCACTCATTTCATACACGAGCACTCTCTCCTATCGTTGGCTCTCTCTAGCTAGTCCCTTTTTTACTATTTAATCCGTAGCCGCAACAATCTCAACTCAGACTAAATTGCTAACTGGTGTGATTCATTGCTGACTTATCATTTGTGAATACAACATGCATCCGATATGATGACAATTCATTTTGGAGTTCTCACTATATATACTTAAGTGCATACTTATCTCTTGCATAATCACATCTAACTAATTGTGTTTAAGTACCCCCCACTAGCCCTAGTCCTACATGATGTAACGGTTTGGTTATTTGCTAATGTTTGTTTGGCACCTAAGACCATATAGTTCATGTGGTGGTTGTATGCTTAGTTATTTGTCATGTGAATTCAACTACTGCCCACTAGGTTTTTTAGGCATTTTTGCAAAAACACACCTGCAAATGGTGGAGTTTGTCAAAAACCCACATGCATCTCAAGTTCATCAAAAACCCACCCGTAACTTTTATGTGGTTGCAAATCCCACCCCAAAGGACCAATTTACCTGCTAAAGCTCCTACTTGGTGCTTGCGTGGCAATCTCAGTGGACCGGTCTTGAAGACTATGAACAAAGAAGATATGCCAGCGCAGGGTATGACACACGAGGCGAGTACGAGAGAATAAAGGGCAACAAAAGAGCGGGAGAATATAGGGACAAGGAAGAAAGCGGCGGCAGACATTGTGGCTGCGCGGGAGGATTCTCGCTATCTGGATGTACTTGGATGCAATCCCCTTAACAGGCGACAGCCAGGTTAGCAGTTCTTAATGTCTAGGAGCTTCAGTGAGTAAATTGGTTGTTGGAGGGGAGGTTTGCAACCACATCAAACTTGTGGGTTGGTTTTTGACGAACTTTGATATGTAAATGGGTTTTTTATAAACTCCTCTACTTGCAGGTGGGTTTTTGCAAAAATCCTTTTTTTAAATGTGTTTGTCAAGGATAGTATGAATCCAGCTACTACCGATATTTTTTTTCAACTATCGTAAGGTGTACATGGCTGGTTCTTGGCCTTGGCTTAATTCATTGGCATCCATCATTGCAGGATTTTATGGAAGTGATCACTGCCCTGTTTCACTTGAGTTCTCCAAAGCGCCACCAGAACCCAAAAGCTCCATCTGACTTCTATGTTTCTCTCTTAACCTGTCACCATGGATATTATTAGGGTAGGTAAAGCGTGTTCGGACTTGCGATTGGCCTCTCATGACCCATTATTATTTAGTCATTTTCTAAGACCTGCAGTAGTTCAGAATATGACATGCATCCTCTAGCCAGTATCCCGATTGTGTAATTATAATTTAGCAGTTTACCCTGATCAGCTATGCTATCTTATGTGTTCCACTTTTGACTTGCCTTGAAATTTGAAAGAAGTAAATAACAGATGCGAGCTTCAGAACAACGTTCTGCTCCCTCTGTTACTAATAGTAAATAGATGATTTTTTACAATGCTAGCAGTCAATTTTCTTGAACTTTGCCCACTGGTGTAATACACAAAATCTCAGTGGACCGGTCTTGAAGACTATGAACAAAGAAGACATGCCAGCACAGGGTATGACACATGAGGCGAGTGCGGGAGAATAAAGTGCGACAAAAGAGCGGGAGAATATTGGGACAAGGAAGAAGGCAATTGCAGACATTGTGGCCGCATGGGAGGATTCTCGCAGTCTGGATGTACTCGGATGCAATCCCCTCAACAGGCGACAGCCAGGTTAGCAGTTCTTGATGTCTAGGAGCTTCAGTGAGTAAATTGGTTGTTGGAGGGGAGGTTTGCAACCACATCAGACTTGTGGGTTGGTTTTTGACGAACTTTGATATGTATATGGGTTTTTTTGCAGGTGGGTTTTTGCAAAAATCCTTTTTTAAAATGTGTTTGTCAAGGACAATATGAATCCAGCTACTAGCCTACTACCGATATTTTTTTTCAACTATCGTAAGGTGTACATGGCTGGTTTTTGGCCTTGGATTAATTCATTGGCATCCATCATTGCAGGATTTTATGGAAGACACTGCCCTGTTTTGAGTTCTCCAAAGCGCCACCAGAACACAAAAGCTCCATCTGACTTCTATGTTTCTCTCTTAACCTGTCACCATGGATATTATTGGGGTAGGTAAAGCGTGCTCGGACTTGCGATTGGCCTCTCATGACCCATTATTATTTAGTCATTTTCTAAGACCTGCAGTAGTTCAGAATATGGCATGCATCCTCTAGCCAGTATCCCGATTGTGTAATTATAATTTGGCAGTTTACCCTGATCAGCTATGCTATCTTATGTGTTCCACTTTTGACTTGCCTTGAAATTTGAAAGAAGTAAATAACAGATGCGAGCTTCAGAACAACGTTCTGCTCCCTCTGTTACTAATAGTAAATAGATGATGTTTTACAATGCTAGCAGCCAATTTTCTTGAACTTTGCCCACTGGTGTAATACACAAAATTTTACATTAGTCACATGAAAATAATATTAGTATATTTGTCATCTGTACTTCCACAATTTTACATTTTTAAAAAAATTACTAGCATATAAATAGAAAATTTGATGGTCAAATATGCATTTTTGAAAAGGCATCAAATATGCATTTTGAAAACCACGCTGATGTCTGAGACATTTATTAACGGATGGAGTAAAAAAAACAGTGAAGGTGTCAATGCAATCGAGCCTCTTATCTATGTTTGTACTTCTGTATTATGGTGATTCCATGCTCTTTTGTATTTTTAGTTTCTTATTGATAAAAAAATGTCAAGTTGCCGTACTGCTCAGCTCTTAAACGGTAAAAAGGTAGGATAACCTACCTGTGTGAAGAAGATGCTATAGCGTTTAATTGTAGCTATTTTTGGGAAATGTAGTGATTAATCGATTTAATTGAAATCTTAATCCTACGGCTAGAAAAAGGAAGAATGGCTAGAATCCTATGTGTTTTTGCATAGACCCAACACCTAAATAGAGTATGGAAAAATTACACTAGTAGTGGTACCATTGAAACTTTGGAGTTGATAATTGGATACGAAACTGCATCTTTGCATAACTCGGGCAGAGCCGGGGCACCCCGGGGTCTTCGTGTTGGCTTGAAGATAATATTAACATCTAATTTCTCGAAGCGATTCTACTTCTCTCACTCCAAGAACAATATAAGGGGTCATAGGTGCATTATGTATTATACTCCTCACTCTTTTTTTTATGCACATATCTTTTTTTATTTTTTTCACCGTCCGTTCCCTTTTTCTAAAAGACACTTCCTTTATTAAAATTTATAGAAGGGTCAAATTAAACACTCAGACCTTGTTGGGAAATCCAAAAATTCCGATCCATCCACGTGGACAGTTAAAATTATGGTCCATCGATGTGGGTGGGATTTTAAGTTTTCCAAACAAAGCCTTAGGGGTTGTTGGGGAGGCCCATTCTTGACCGGGTCAACATAGATAGGCTAAGAATTTAAACTAAAATTTTAATTCATCCACCTAGCATCCAAACAAGGCCTTAATTATTTTCCCAGTTTTCCCAACGGCAGCTAGTCTTTTCAAATAGCGATGGCTTCTGATTTTTAAAAGCCAAAAATCGTTTGGAACGTATTCACTTTTTAACATGGCTTTCTCTTTTTTTTTCATTGCGTTATCCATGAAAATATAATAGTGTTTTTATTTCTATTTTCTTTTTTCTTTTAATTGAATATCTCAAAAAAAAAGCTAACAACTATAGTGCCATTTTAGACAAAAGCCATAGCACTTTGAAACAAGCCTTATTTTGATGGTGTTATTTGAAGACTGATATGGTGTCGACAATAGTCATATGTCAAATTACCGTACAGTTAGACCTAGAAGATTTAAAAAAACAATGTGTTACGACGTCAACGTCCGAAAACTCCTAAGCAAACCAGCTAGCATATGCGCAAATTAGTTGACTGACTCAATGAGACAGAGAGCAATCTATAGGTGCAAGTAAACTGGTTGAAACCTTGGGTTGGCTAGGCCAAGTTTGGACCCGACCTCAAACGGCTGAGCTTAAACTCGGCTTGCCTTAAGAGCCCAAAAGCCTACAATGTCCACCTTTCTTGGGCTCGGAGCTAAAAAGAATGTAATTTTCTATTTATTTCTTTACTATTATAAAAGTGTGAGTTGGTGGTTGGTCTATTCTCCCTCCTCTCTTTTCAGCCATCCGATTTGATCTGGACCATTCGTCTCTCTCATCCTCTCTCTCAGGATATAACCGCCCACCCCCTCCACTTTTCCCAACTCCTCACGCATTCTGGCCACCCTTCTCTCTATATCGCTTACTCTCCAATGTTTGATGTGTGAAGTTGGTCAGCCAGTAAGTTTCGTCTCATTATTTTTCTGACTCCGTTGCAACGCACAGGTCTCTAACTAGTAAATAATAAAATGCCATTTTTGTACCTTTAGGCTGAAAACCTTAAGGGCTGCAGAGATCTAAAAACACATAAATAGAAAAAAATACAGGATTAAAATATCATGCCTTGTTGAATCCCACAGAAAACATAAGCATAGGAATTGTTTAAAAGATATGTTTGGATGTCTCACAGAAAAACACATGAATTTTGAGACTAAATGTTAATTCATTAGAGAGAGAAAGAGAGAAGGTGTGTACTAGAACTCTCAAAAGGAATTAGTAACATGAGGTTAAACCTAATGCTAGAATTCCTTCAAAATTTATAGGAATTTTTCTTATCTTATGGAATTTCTTTGAAGCAATCTTATAAACCAAACATCCCTTATATGAATTTTTCTAATAGATTGAATTCATCCATTTTCCCTCCAAAATTCCTTTGTTTCAAAGAGACCCTGCTGCTTGTCCAAACCTATGATATCTCAAGTAGGGAAAGAAAACTGAGTGGGTGGAGGTAACGATCTTCCAGCTTCTACGAAGAAGAAAAGAGATGGTATACGCTCTCTCTTCCGTAATATAAGAAAAGAGATGATATACTCTCTCTGTTCTGTAATATAAGTCATAATTCTTAGAAAGTGTCGTCCCACAATATAAATCATTATGGAGATCAAAGGTGTAGTTGTAATATTTTACCATGTACCCCTCCTTTAATGTTGAATGAGTGAATGTGTAGTTGTAGTATGTTATTTAATAGAGGTATGCATGATCCAACATTAATTTTTCTAAGATTTAGTGTCTCCTTAGTATGTGCTTATAGTAGGCTTTAGACTTATATTGCGGGGTGGAGGGAGCATACAGATATCGTTTGTCGAACTCTGGAGCTAGGCTTCTAGGCAGAAGCTCAAGCTGCCTACCAAACGCTTGAGCTCCAGAGCCTAGTTGCATAGGACCCTAGCTCCAGAGGAAGCTAGTTTGCACTAGGAGAGAGAAGCAAGGAAATGGTGGCTTCACCGGCTCTAGATGATTTTGGGAGGAGAAATATCAACCCTGCCCTCATGGGACAGAAGGAAGAGATAAGGTTGTGGGACAATTTAGTAAGGTGGAGAAAATTTTAGAAGCTAAAGACGTCATTTGGACCAAACATCCCCTCTCTTTTTTCCCTAGAACTAGTTTCTATTGAAACCAGGCTCTTGAGCCTAGAATCTTATCCAGAACTCAACCAAACATGGCCATAGTAGGAATGGCGTACATTAAGGCCTCGTTTGGATCATGTTACTTTCCCTAATTCCTGCGGGAATTGGACTGTTCCTTGGGAAAGTGTAGCAGAATTTATGTGTTCAA
This sequence comes from Bonia amplexicaulis, assembly GCA_036346245.1. Lineage (NCBI taxonomy): Eukaryota > Viridiplantae > Streptophyta > Magnoliopsida > Poales > Poaceae > Bonia > Bonia amplexicaulis. The sequence goes on from CM070769.1 coordinate 8,951,331, forward strand.
TGAGCTCTAAATACATTGAAAGAAATCGGAGGGACTAATATGTAAAGTTTAGGGATGTCCGTTTGGGATTGTGATAGGATAAGTTTGCTTTAACACAACGTAGGCGCATTGTCAATGCCACGTCAACCTCAAGGGACAAGCAATCTTATTCTTCTATTGACAACTAAATAAAGTTAGGGACCCAAGAAGCAAGTGGCACCACCGCATGAGTTTGAGAACATATATTGTATCTTTCTCATTATTCCTTTTTTAGAAAATTTTCCCGTTATTCCTATTTGCTTGCTACGTTGAAACTCTTTTTTTTACATCACCGTATATTTTTCTCATTATTGTTATCTGCTTGCTAAATAAAAAAGATGAAAAACCAGTGTCGCCACAATCTACCCACAGATTTGATTTGAGCGATCAACATAGAGATGGGCGCTGGTGTCGTTATCATGCCGTACTCCATATCCCCAAGCAGGGGCCCGTGGGGAACCAAACTTTCAGAGTCCTTTTTTTAGTGATTAAAAGTCCTTTGAGAACCAAGAAACCTTATCAAAATACTCGAATGAGGTCAAATAACACAACTCAGAAACCTTCGTCAGAATACTTGAACTACATGTATACCTTCTTAGCCCTATAAAGTGCCTCAAGATTAGTGCAAAAGAACAAAAAAACAAGATGATGGGAATGGGACGGTGGTTTAAGCTACGTCCATATACATGTGGAAAGATATATTATAAGAAGGTCTACTTCATTTTCACTATGCTTTTTCATTCACTAGGTTATTGATTTCATTATAGTAATTAGTGAATAACCAAGCTTATCACACAACCGTTTAACTGGCTATTGTACATGAGTAAAACACGACATAAAATTTCCTTTAAGAAAGTATAGTTATCTTAAAACTTAAACATGCCGTTGGATAGTCCAACTGGCATGGCACCTATGTTTTTTTGGCTAATAGATAAACTTTCATTTCCCACTAACTGTACATTTGCTAGCTCTTTTTTTCGTAAATTGCTTGTGCCATTATGGTTAGTGGGAGTAGAATTCTAGCATATAGGCTCTAGCAAGATAATCGAGGAGCCATACCGCCTTGACTAGCAAACTATTTTCATAAAACTGAAATATTTAACAGAACGTATCTTACATAAAGTGGTGTTGTATATAACACTGAACATGGCAGCCAGTGGCCATTGCATACGCATAATAGTACCACTAGCGTCTCCCATCTGGTTAGCATCTTAATTGGGTACATTCTCGAGTGCCCATGCAAATAATCAATTAGAAGAAAGAGACAGCCGTCGCCATCCAAAGATTCCCCACAGAGCACCGTCCCAGTGCGTCCCCACATGTCAGAGACCCAAGCCACCCGGTCCAAATCTGTTCATCATCAGAGGCAAAATCGTCCTACGCCCATAAAAGTAACCTTTTCAACTTTTCAGCCGTCCTTTTCTCTCTTGCGAAAAATTAACTACCATCAACTGTCACCTCCCACTGTGTTATTCCTGACTTCCTGTAGTAAGCTGTAACCATGAAGGAAGCAAATAATTCAGAGGAGCATCGATTAACATATATACCGATTTAAAATTATTTGTGAAAAAAATAATTAAAGTTAGATTATTAGAAAGGACATACAAATATTTGAAAATAAAAATGAAGCCACGTGCAATGTAAGTTATTTGATATTCACACTACACTCAAATAAAAATAGTATTTGACTAGTTTACTACTGTATGCTAGTGAAGTGATGGCTAGTCCAACCAGTGTTGGCACTCCTGTTGTCTAGATAAAGCTCAAGGTTCAAGTCTCACTAAATACATGTTAAATAGATATATTTGCATATTTTTATGGGGCTTCGTCCCATGAAATCTTAGTTGCTAAATGATAAGTGTGATAACCAACTGCATCCCTTCACAAGAAACAAATTGAGTCCTCAAAACTTACAGTGTCATTAGACCATATCATTTGAAGAATCCTAGCCTTCAACCATATTAACAATAAATTATGCCTAATCTTTACTATTATAAAAGGAGTTGGTTGTTGGTTTGGCCTCTCCCACCCTTTCTCACAAAAGACAGCACTGACATGTAGCCCCAAAAGACCTGCACCGAATCTTCCCACCTTTCCATCAAAATATCTTTCTTTCCATAATTTAGTTGTCAAGGTAGATTTCATTAAGACTGCATTGTAGAGTACATGCTGTATTTTTCATCCAGTGCTTAATCTTGTATTAGCTGAATACTCGTTGTTACGGATTTTAAAATTTTATCATACTATATATTCTGAAACTAACGGGTGGTAAAATTTTTTAGAACATACATACAAATATATTCTAAAATTTTTTAAAATCCGTAGCAACGTACGGGCATTCAGCTAGTCAAATTGTACTTACGAGTTGCAAATAGGAAATGCCCTTTCTCAAGTGTATGTTCAAGTAATTTGTGCAACAAACTGGGACACAGTTTTGATGGATGGGGCAGGGGAGGTGGGAGGGGCAGCGGGGATGGAACACTAAGCAAGCTAGGTATCTGTTAAGAAGGGAAGAGGATTCTCTGGCGTTGAGAAGGGATGTCAGAGAGTGAACAATGCTATGACTTTGGGTGATTATGAGCTGTCCGATCTGAGAAAAGTGAAGATGAAGGGAAAAGTGAAGCTAAGGAGGTAGTACACTAGTACAATAGAGAAATGGGGCTTGAGTTGGTTTACGGAGTGGCTCTTTGATTGAATGAGTAAAAAATCAAACTCCATTTAAGTTAGTTTTGGTGATAATAATAAATACTACTATGAGATTTTGGTGATAATGATAAATACATTTGTGAGACTAACCTTATTTATTGATTATGATATTACTTAGTCTCATATTGATAAAAAATGTGAAAATCATTGATGTATGCATTCGATATCTTTTTTATAATCTTGTTGCATTCCTCACATCCAAATATATGATTAAATGACAAATCTATATGTGAGACTAATATGTTTGTTTAAGTATATTATTGTTTAGTCTCATTTAGATAAAAATGTGAAATCAAAGAGGTATACATTCGAAATCACATTTTTATAGATTAGTGTATTCATTGGATTCAAAATATAGATTGAACTCCACAAATAGTCCAAAATAAATATGTGCATATGTTTTCATTACACATACTTGTATGCACATATTTAGAGGGAGTTCACTCTATGTTTCGAGGTTTCATAAGTATTAATCCATGTTTCCTTTAATACACATATTTAGGATCCTTACTTTGAAACATATCCTTTGAGTATATATAGCTTGTATAGTTTATATATACTCATTTGCAATCGGGTTGTCATCTAACTTCTCCATTATATGTTAATGGTTGGATGATTAATGACAACCGGATAAGTAAGCTTTGCTTAAAACTTATCTTAGAGTATACAAGTGTTATATACATATTGTATACTCGCGACTAAATACTTCTATCTCATTATTTGTTGAGATTGTCATGAATTACCAAAAAGGGAAGATTGTTGAATATAGTCCTTCCATTACATGTTAATGGTGAAATTTGGTAATTGATGTCAATTGGTTTGTGGACTAATATTTTCCATGAGTCGGATGAATAGGTTAAGTTTCACAAACGAGGATGACTTAAGATGACTTCATGTATTGAAGATCATCAAGTCAAATGGTGGATGCATCATAAGTTGATGTATATCCAAGAGGAGATGATCATGTGTTGATCATCAAGTGAAGTGAAGACTCATCATGTGTTGGTAGAGTTGATGTAATAGATGCATCATGAATTGATGCATGTAAAGACTATGACTCAAGCCAAAGGTATGACTAGTTAGGGCTAAATATGTGTTTCTAGTCTTTTACCGATCTTGGTATTTGGTTAGAGACCGAATTGCTAGTATAGGTTATCATACTATTAAGAGAGGTCATGTCTAATAGCTTGAGTCTTATCATGTACTGATAGCTCAACCTCACTGCTCTAGCTCTCCTTGGCATGAGGCTCGTATTTGCGAATGTGTTCTGCAAATAATTGTGGCTCGTGTATTGAACCCTTGTAACATGGGGCTACATATTGCGAATGTGTCTTGCAGTTGTTTGATGTCCATGTTTCTATTCTTTGTAGTATGAGACTTACATTTGTAAATGTGTTTTGTAAATGGTTGAAGCTCATATATATAATTCATGTGTCATGATTCTAAAAGTGTGAAAATGTGTTTTGCAACTTGTTGGGAATCATGTTGATCCTTGTATGTAAGATACTGTTGTTTACAAATATGTTTTGTAAAATCTGTTGTAGTATCTGCACTTCTCAGGGAAATCGAAACTACGGCAGTGTAGTCTGTGGTAATACCGCTGACCAAAACTACTAGCGTTGTAATCACGGAACCACCGCATCTGTTGGTAAACGAAAGACCTATGTGGTCGAGAACCAACGTGGTCGATGACCTGTGTGGTTGAAACCAACATGGTCGAGATTTGCGTGATCGAAACTAGTGTGGTCAAATCCGACGTGGTCGAGATCTATGTGATCGAAGACCAGCGTGGTCGAACCAGCGCGGTTGGAACCAACGTGGTCAAGATCTATGTGATCGAAACCAGCGTGGTCAAAATCGACATGGTCAAGACTTGTGTGGTTGAAATCGACGTGGTCGAACTGACATGATTAAGACAACGTAGTCGAAGATCGACGTAGTGGTCGGAGATCTGTGTGATCAGAGACCAACGCGGTCGAATATCGACATGGTCAACGTGGTCGAAACCTGAGTGGTCGAAACTAATATAATCGTAGACCAGCGTGGTCAAAGACCTGTGTGGTCAATCCAGACAACGTGGTCGGAGACTAGTGTGGTCGTGGACCAGCAAAGTCAGAGACCTATGTGGTCGATCTGGACAACGTAGTCGACAATCGAAACTTTTGACCAGCTCTGTGTGAGCTGTCCGATCTACGAGCAGTATTGCCTCCCCACGAGAGCAGTAGTTCCGCATGTGAGACCGGTACTTCCGATGATCGGAACTATCTAAAATTGTACAGCGAAACTACCGGATTTGACTGATCCTTTGCTTCTAATGGCTACTTTTTTACTGTTGCGAGGGGAGCGGAAGTACCATAGTTTTGCCATCGGTACTTCCGATAACCCTGATTTTTCAGAGATTTGGCTCCAATGGCTAGTTTTCTTGTGTGTGGTATAAATACCCCCTTATGGCCGGTTGGAGAATAACTTTTGGCACTCCATTTCACTCTCTTGAGCTAGTGTGAGGTCCTCCTCTCAATTGTGCATGTGTTGCACCTTGTGAGCAAAGAGGAAGACTCTAGATTGCATGTGTTGCATCTAGAGGGGGATTGTGTATTCACTCGAGCTTGTGCATTCGTTGCATGTGGTGAGAGTCAAGCAAGGGGTTTGACTAAATACTCTTGGAGTTTGTCGACTCCTAGACGGCGTTAGAGACGTCGTGTGTGGTGATCTTCTCAAAGAAAGTTGCGAGAAGACTCGACAAAGTTATGAAGGTTAAAGCTCACCTACCCGGAGCGGGAAAGAGCTATCACTAGTGGATTAAGGTGTTTTGGTTTAATTTGTGAAATCAGTCCAATTCATTTGAGCTAACTTCAACGTGGACTAGGTGAGGCCGGCAAGTCTTCGAACACCACGGTAAAAAGATATCGTGTCTTTGTGGTTTGTTTTCTTGTACTCAATATACTTTCAAGTAATTTACATTCATAGAATTAAATTGATTGCTTGTCACCCTAGGATTGCAAACCATTGATATAGACTTAGGTTGATGGTGCACTTAGGTAAACCTAGTTGATTTAGGCTCTGTTTGTGCTAAAACCAACTTGATTTAAGCTTTTGCATTATATTCTTGGTTTTAGCCAAATAGCCTAAATATAATTAATTAAGAAGAGAAGTTTTAGAAATGACTATTCACCCCCCTCTAATCGGCCTCCTCGGTCTTACAATGAGGCGTTTGATGTGTCGAACATCTGTGTCGAATCAATTCCCCTTAATTATTCGTGTGACATCACTGCTATTTAAAAATGCGGTCCAACTCATTCCTTAGTAGCGAGCACTACAGTCGTCTTGCTCTTCCTCTCCAAAGTAAGCACCGTCCACCTCGCCTTCATCACTCGGCGCACCACCTTCACTCCCTGGCCACCACTGCACCAGCCCTAACCAACCTAAATCCATTACCATTGTTGCCATGCCACTCACCGCCGCTCTCCTTCGAACATGTGGCTAGCGGCGCCACAGACGCTTTGCCACACCGCTACCACCACGCCCTCTCTATACGCAACGGTCCCAGTGAGCCCTTACCCTAAGATGGGCAATCCTAACCAAGGTTAGAATCCTGGTATGGGGGGTTACCACATGGTGGCCGGTAATAGTTATCGGCCAGTAATTGGAAAACCTGGCCAAAATCGGTTAAAATTTGAATTTGGGATGTTTTTGGGCGATAGCCGTTCCGATACACCCAAAAACTAGAGAAACCGCTAAAAAACCTAAAAACACTAGAAAATTTTGAATTTAGGATGTTTTGAAGCATATTTAGCTCATATTTAGCCTTATTCAATAGATAATCTAGCACAAAAAAGGCCTAAACTAACCTAGAAAGTGTATTATGTAGTCACAAACTTAAATGTACATTTTGGAAAACTAGCCATGTTTTGAAAACCCAGTACCTACCGGTAAAACCGGTAACTGGTGGTTACCGGCCGGTCACCATCGGTTTTTGGAACCCTGACCCTAACCTCCCCCCGCTCTGCCTACGGTGGCGGTGTTGACAGAGAAGAACACCACCCGTGATGAGGACAAGGGAGAAGAGAGAAAGGGCGCTGGTGGTAATGAACATGCTATCACCTGTTGGGTTGCGGGTATGCTACGTTAGATAATTTAAATCTCTACCACGTAAATTAGGAAGCCATGTGAGTAAAAGATGATAGATTATTACCACTGGATGTGCAGTGCAACGGAAGAAGAGTTGAAGCAGCCCGATTCGACGTAGTGGAAGTAGTCAACCATCCAACGTCTCTGAAAAGCAATCCTTGGAAGCCGATCGCCCTCTCCTCGGATTTCCCGATTAGCATCGCATTCGCAATAGCGCCTCTACCGGAGTCCACACATCTAAGGGTGGAACGTCGTACGTCGGTGTGCTAGCACCAACACGCCAGTCGGGCTTTCGAAAGGAGGTGGCTAGGGTTTTGGTGGTTGGTGCAAAAATATCTCTTTTTCACACTTAAATCCATAGCCACAATGCTCTCCTTATATAAAGCCTTCGATCGAATTCTTATCCAACACGAGTAGATATCATATCCCACTTGAAAAGTCTCCGACCAGATTCTTATCCAATACGAGTAGAGATCGTATGCCACTTGGAAAATCTCCAACCGAATCCTTATCTAATACGAGTAAAGATCGTATCCCACTCGGAAAGCCTCCGACCGGATCCTTATCTAATATGAGTAGATATCGTATTCCACTCGAAAAGCCTCCAACCGGATCTTAATCTATTCCAACCCGTTAAGTATGTGACCCTGTAGGTTAATGTATATTTGGTTATAACCCAAAAATACATTTTCAATCACTAGTCAGTAGCGGTCTCTAGTAGAACATATTGATTCCCAAATATACACAAAGATCAATCTGGATGAACCTTATGCAATATGATCTACAACCAGGCTTTAGTCAATCACAATCTGTTCATAACTCCTTACGACTAGTTCATATCTGGTTACACCGGTTCACAGACTAGTTTATGATATGTCCGATCAACTTACGACCAATTAGTATACCTATACGACCAATTCATATCTGGTCGGTCTAAACAACCTGTTTGCGTATTCTCCTTTTGCCTCACGATACCTGATTGAAGTCCAAGTGAGAAACGTGTCATCCATGGATTGTTTAATCTTTTTTGATCTAGTGATGGATAACTTCATGTGGTCACTCTTCGACCACTTGTGGCATGACCATATACTTTCTTTATCTGACCACATCAATAGTGTCAGAGATATCTCTCCTGTTATATAGGAAGGGCAAATCACATATCTGACCAATCACATTCCTCTGTATATTTCATAGCATTGCCCAAAAGTTACCTTTATAACTACCTAGTTACGGAGTAGTGTTTGGCAACCCCTAATTATACTATTACACATGTAGAAATTATGCTGATATCAGGTACAAGGATTATACATCATCATTGCTTGAGACCAACTGATGACACATACAACATAACAATCTTAACAATGTCTCAAGATGGGTCAATCCAATACTATATTATCTAACATGTGTCCACATTATTGATTTGATATCCTGATATCTATGATCCGTGAATCTATATATCATAATCATCCCATATAATGATATAAGATCAGTGATCATTTAGAATAATGTCAAAACATGAATAAAGAGTTCCACGAATAAGTCACATACTTATTGATCGATACAAAATAACATATTATTTAAAAGATTGTAAACATAAAAATAATACAATCATCTTCTTGATTGTCTCTAGGGTATATTACTAACACTATCGCCACACAAGAGTTTTCCTTTAAAAAATGTAACACTTTATGATACCATTGTAGCTTCGTTTGGTTGCCCTAGCATCTTTTTTTTTTTGTTAATGACTAAGCACTTTTTTTGTTAATGACTAAGGACTACCTTGATATTTTACAATTCCACTTAAACTTACGAAGAAAATTTAATTTATGGGATCATATACTTGATAATTCTAGAAAACTAAAATTCCTAATCATTGAAATTTGAGTTTCCAAAGAATCCTTTTAACATTGTAAAATTCAAATTCTAACATGTAAAAGTTCAAATTTTAATTTTAAAATTTATAAACCTTTATTTTTCGAATTTTTCAATTGACATAAATCTCAATTTGAATTGCTGAAGTCTAAATTAATTTATAGAATTTAAAATTTGATTGATAAGTATAAAAAATTAACGTACGTTGCGTATAAAGATACATGTCTTTCTTCTTGTTGAAGCGGACATGAGCACCATGGCTTCAAAAAGTTTTACTGACATCCATTAGTCAACCATGATATGGTTTCAAAAAGCGCTGTAATTGAAGTAATAAGTAATTATTCAGTAGCAGATTACGAACAGCACAGCTATTCAGCAATACATAAGAAATTTTCCTAACAAAGTGAAGCGAAGATAGACATTATGTCTATTTTTCATAAAACAGAATATATATATATATATATATATATATATATATATATATATATATATATATTTTTTCGATGTTGGAGATGGAAGTGCATACCAATAATATCTTCAACTAGTGTATACTGTCCACTGCCGTGCCCGTAGATGTTTGATCGGAAAAGGATGCTTTAGGTCATCACTGGAGAAGGAGATCACTTGTTTGTACTTCTCATGATATTTCATCTAAAATAATTTATCATGATATTTCGCTACTCTAGCAAGGCATTGAATTTGTTTTCACACGAGGATGATCTAAAGCATTTATTGTTGAGCGGACGTCTATCAATAGAGGTAACAGGCATAAATAGAAGTAACAGAGACAATTTAACCATTCCACCTCTATTTAAACTCATCTCCTGTCGACCTCAGAACCCTAGCTATTGCCGCTGTTGTCCAAACCTTTCTTCTTTGTTGCGATTGCACCCCATCTTTTTCCAATCTCCACCACTTCACCGCCAGATCTCCTCCACCTCGGCCCTATATAGTGGTTCAAGTACTATTATCGATGTTTATGACCTTACCATCGAGCACAATCTGTAGATCTATCGCCACATCCAGCGCCTTGCCGCATAATCCACATGGTCTTCCCAACCAAAATTGGGACTCTTCCCCCACCACCAAATTCTCCCTATAGCTAAAGATCCGTCGGCGGTACCTCACCGGCCACCTCAAACTCCGCCATCGGTCGATTTTCATCGCCTCCGCCATCGGGCTGGCCTTTGCACCACTACCCACCGTATGCTATAGATCTAAAAATCAGGTATTCGATTTCAAGCTACTTTTACCTAATTTTAGGCTGATTTTCTTTTCTAGAGGAACAAATCACAATTCCCGTTTGCAGTTATTTCCTGTATTTTGCTCCGAAAATTTCCATAGACGAATCACAGATTCCATTTCTACCCCTCCACCGAAATACCCATCGCCTCGTCCCCGCCCCCTCACTGCCCCCAAAGCCGCAGCGACCACCAAGCAAGCTGCGAAGCCAATTCCCCCAAATCGCCTCCTCCCAAATGCGACTCCTCGCCTGAAAAAACCCTCCCTTCTCGCCGCCGCCATGTCGCTGCCGCAGCCGCCGGTGGACCCGCCGGAGTGGCTGCGCACACTGCCTGTGGCGCCGGAATACCGCCCCACCCCCGCCGAGTTCGCCGACCCCATCGCCTACATCCTCAAGATCGAGCTCGAGGCCTCCCGCTACGGCATCTGCAAGATCGTGCCACCGCTCCCGGCGCCGCCCCGCGAGGCCACCGTCCAGCGCCTCAAGGCCTCCTTCGCCTCCAATGCAGCCGCCTCCGCCGCGGCCGTCGACACGGCCCCCCCTCCCACCTTCCCGACGCGGCTCCAGCAGGTGGGCCTCTCCACCAAGAACCGCCGCGCCGCGAACCGCCGCGTCTGGGAGAGCGGCGAACGCTACACCCTGGAGGCCTTCCGCTCTAAGGCGCGCGACTTCGAGCTCCCGAGGCACGCGACGCCCCCGAAGCACGCGACGCCCCTCCAGCTCGAGGCACTCTACTGGGGCGCCTGCGCCGCGAGGCCGTTCAACGTCGAGTATGGCAACGACATGCCTGGCTCCGGCTTCGCCGTGCCGGAGGAGCTGGACGCCAGCAATGCGGCGGCGCCGAGGGACGTCGGCGAGACAGAGTGGAACATGAGGGTGGCGCCGCGCGCGCGGGGCTCGCTGCTGCGGGCGATGGGCCGGGACGTGGCGGGCGTCACGACGCCGATGCTGTACATGGCGATGCTGTACAGCTGGTTTGCGTGGCACGTGGAGGACCACGAGCTGCACAGCCTCAACTACCTCCACTTCGGCAAGCCCAAGACCTGGTACGGCGTGCCCCGCGACGCCATGCTCGCCTTCGAGGACGCCGTCCGCGTGCACGGCTACGCCGACGACCTCAACGCCATCAGTGAGTGTGCTCTGTTTCTACTCTACTTTAACTATGGTTCGGTTTCTTGCTTAGACGCGCAGGAATTCTACTTGACTCACTTGGAAAGTCGTATGTGTTTTCTTTTTGACTGGCAGAGTCAAAACCTTTTCTCTTTAGTGTGTCAGCATTGTCAAATTTTGCTCTAATGGGATTTTTTTAAAAAAAAAACTGAAATGGTGGTTAGTGTGCCAGCTACTTCAAATGAGGCGTTGTGCAATTACAATAGCGTGTAAATTAAGCAGAAATCAATGCCCTTTAGTATGATATTTATGGCTTAGAGAAAATTAGGAACGAGTAGGCATCTATTAATAAGCTTTTTTGGTTACTGGAGCTTTTGATTTGAATATTAATTGAACTTAGAGAACTGAAATTTCAATTCCAAATTGAACTGGTGCAATCTCAATGACAGAAGAGCTGCACTGCCACAACCTGGTAGGTAGAGAAGGTTCATAACCATGAAGAGTTGTGGCTTGTGGGTAGGGATGGGGAGACAAGGGAGAGGTTTTACGGGGGTAATATGATCTTGTGCAGGGAGCCTGACCTGGGTGAAGCTTGAACTTATGCCAGAGCAGACTGCATGCACGAGGATGTGGCTATAAGAAACTCATCCTAAATAAACTCCCAAATTTGTTTCGAATCATCCAGGTGACCAGGTGTGTTACATAGTGTAAATTGGGGACACTAATTTGTAAAACATGTAGGAATTGGAGCGATGGCATACATGTCATGAGCCATACCTCAAGCTAGTGGTTGATGGATGGCATTACGGTAGGATGACACCTAGCATATATTCTGTGTGGTTAAAGCTATGATGTTGTGCTGTAATTCGAGCCCTTGTGATCTGAATTGAGGTCCTGCTAGGCTGCCTGCTCTTCCCTACGTCTGAATTGAAGGGATAACTAGTGTTGCAATTTGACAAATGCAGTAGCTAACCAATATTGTTTTATGCGACCAGCTACCTGGTCGACTTGCCCAACCACAAACACCGACCAACCAATCCATGCAGTGATGAAAGCGTTGCATGAATCAAGTTCATGCATTTCCATACAATCATACATCAAGCCAAGGTGGTCTCAAATGACAATATATCTGATGGCTCGAACAATTATTTGTGTATGCACCCTCAGAAATCATGATAGTACAAGGTTTTCTCAAAAAGAGGGACTGAGGTATGTAGGGACTGAGGTATGTATTTATAGGCATATAAGTCTTAGATAGACTAGACAACTAATCCTGCTAGGACTTTAATTCAAAAGACACATGAACATGCAAAACTGGACTTATAGTTATGAACGTGTCCATCCAGATTCCTAGAATACATCTTTTTTGGCTCCTCCATGTTTACATTTAAGAATAAGATGTCCATCAATGTTGCACTTTTTTTTTGGTATACTTGATTGCAAGAAGCAAGATTAAGGAGGGGCTGGTAATCCAACTTCTTTTAGCCCAGGGATTCTCCAGCGAGAACATTGCAACTAAATTCTTTTGTGAGCACTTTTTCTATAATTCCTCCACGTATTCAAGTCATCAATCACCTCCTCATTGGCATGTCCCCAAAAGTCCAACAATATTTTCTAACAACTTGCTCCAACAATATTTTCTAACAAATTGCTAATCATTCATAATTCATAAATGTACAACTGTATAACTGAAACATCTTTTAACTGAGCAGCATGTAGTCAATGACCAATTTGCCTTGCCACAACGATCAGATACACCATCGATTGAGAGCTGCTTTTGCCGCATCTGTTGCTATACTCTTGCTGGTTGGTGGTTGCAATTTCTTGTGAAATTGTTTTGATTCATTTATTTGCATTGTGTATTTATACCACAATTTACTTACTAAGGATTCATATTCAAAGTTATTTTTTATGGTCCTTGGAAAGTTTGTGAATCATCCAAATATGAGGACCCAATGGTCAAGGCCTCAAGAGACCTTAGAAGACCTTACAGCAACACTTCTGCAAGTACCGGACGAGACTGAGAAGTGCCAAATATATAGGGTCATGGAAATAATTGTTCTAGGCCAATTTTTTTCATCTATTACCTCAATTAATGGTAATGGTGCATCTCCATCTAGCTTGGCTCCCATCCTATCATGCCTATGTCCCATCTGGACCTCGCCCTCTACTGCTGTAGTCAATGTTCACCTTGATGTTGCCGGCCTTGTGAACGACAAGGTTCTTATCTGTGAGATCCTTATGAAAGATGCACACACACTCCATGTGACAATGGGTGTAATTAAGCTGTTGGAAGACGTCACACGCAGTGTCAGGTGACACCCTGGGCGTGAAGCACTTGTCTTGACGAATGAGGATTTAGTTTTCGAGTAATAGTATATTTTCCAAACCTGTGACAATATCTGTGTCATGGTATGGTTGTGATCTGTGTTTATGTTAAGGTAATTTCTTTCTTTTGATCATGGTATGGTTGTGATCTGCACTTATGTTAATTGGAAAGGAGGAGAAGATGAAAATAGGGGTGGGGATGGGTTCTTAATTATGATTCATTGCAGTCATGGGAGGGTGCAAAGGGAATGAATCAGTTGAGAAGAGAGCTGCCAGGAGGAGAAGAGGGGGGCGTACTTCAGGTTATTTCAAGTACGTCTTGGTACCTCCAAGGACTGTAAAATTTCTCTCCAAATCAAGATTGAATTTGAAACAAATACAACTCGGCCGCTTTTCCAAATCCCAGATGGATTTATGAAATCCGGTAATGGCTTGCCACTGGACAAGATTTGGAACCGTGAGGGGATCATCATCCATGATTGAATCGTGAGCAGCAAAGAAACACTCTGGAGCTTGGATCACTTTATATGATGGGAACATGGACCCAAAAGAGACAAGAAGTTAGAAACTTGTGTTAGATTTACCATTAGAGTTGAACTAATGTGACATTTTAGGGTACAAAACTACAACATATAAATTTTTTGGTTAATACAATGTAATGTGACAATATTTTAACATAAACTAATTCTGGGGCATCCTAAAATTTATGTGATTACTTGGTGATTATCAAAACTTGAGGGGGGAGAGAATACTCTTCCGGTCTGTACTTTTCCAATGTGTGGGGTGCCAATCAGTTTTAGAAGTGTCATACCTTTTGTTTAGAGTAAATTACAACAAATGTCCTCAAACTTGTTGATTTTATCATATAGGTCCGTAAACTTCAATTTTAGAAAGAAATGGCCCTGAACGTGCTTATGTGTGTCACTTAGGTCCACACATCGGTCAAGTGATGGAAAAATGACAATGAACACCATGGTGTGGTCCCTGAACTTAGTTTGATTTGGCCATTTAGGTCCTTTAGTTTTTAATTGTAATCACCTAGGCTCCTGCGGTCCTGCCAAGCCATTCTTTCTTGCCCATAACCGACAGATGGACCTAACTCCTAAGTGACATGCTTATACAAGTTTAGTAACCTACCATGCTAAAACTGAAATTTACGGGGCTAAGTCCATCTCTATGATTACGAACATTAAGACCTCTTATTTAGTACTAGTTACATACTAGTTTGAAATAAACTATAAGTTCTTAGCCTTTCTCTTCTCTCATAATTTGTGGTGGAGCATATACCTTTCGAAACAATGTTGTTGATTACCAGCCTCTTTGATGGCCATAATTTCTTAACTCTTTTCCAATGATTCAGCGAAGTAAAATTTAAGTGCGAAGGAAAAAATAGTAGTTATGGCTGTTTGTGTTTGATAATTCTTCTAATTGGGGCCAGCTTGCGTTGTTTAAGTTATTTCAATTCAATATTAAGCACATAGTTGTAGATGTGTTTGTCTGGAGATCTTTTAGTTACTAATGTTAGTGTTGAATATTCAAGGAAGAATGCTTCATTTTTCTTGACTCTGAAGATTAAAACTTGCTAATGGACTCCTTATGTTATCTCATGCAGTGGCCTTTCAAACACTTAATGAGAAGACGACTGTCTTGTCTCCTGAAGTGCTTCTTTCTTCTGGAGTTCCTTGCTGCAGGTATTAACACACGGTTTAACATTCTTGTTTGTGATATTCATAATTGGCCATTATTTTGAGTATTGGGTATAATGATTGATAGATGCTTCTCCAAAGCAGATTGGTTCAAAACCGTGGAGAATTTGTTATCACATTCCCTGGAGCTTATCATTCTGGTTTTAGCCATGGTAGGCCATCTATCATGTCCATATTCATAATGCACTTACTGGAATGTATGATCTTCCTTGAAGAAGTTATATTTTTGCTCCTGTATGTATAGTATGGTCCACTTCTTCCACTTTTTGTTGTAAAGTAATTGTTGTAAGTTTTCAGTGAACTTATGAAACGCCATCCTTGCATTTTGGAGGAAGTTGGCTATATCAAAGTTTGTCCGTAACTATGATGTTAGTAATAGCATATATGGTCAATCAAATCTAATTTTGAAGACAATCAAACAGCTGCTATTCTACATCTATGATGATAAATGTGTTAACGCATACTTGCATAACTTTTGTGTTAATACATACTTGCATAGCTTTTTTTAGAGGAACCATAGGTGGGCTTGCACCCACCTGAAATAACTTTATTGATGCAACCTAATTACATCTGTGTTAATGTTTACCTTTATTGTTGAACATTCTCGAGTGGAGGATAGTATTTTCAATTTCTAATTAAATTACTCACATCCTCATTTACATATCTGCATGTTGAGTTAGGGTGACTCATATCTAGTCTTTTAGGATTTGGAAAAGTGTGCTATAAAGAGTGCTAGATGAATTTTACTAGGATTAAGACTCCTACTCCTATTTGGATTAAGATTCCTACTCAAAATTGGAGAAGGGGTGGGAGGGACTATATAAACCATGGAGGCAACCATGAAGAAGCAGCCAAGCTAAGGAGAAGCAATCAAGCCTACTCAGCCAAAGCAGAGAGCGCACGAGAAGATTAGAGGTTAAGATATTCTTTAGTACTTATATTCTTGTATAGGGCAATGATTCAAGGGTTCTAAAGGATTCGAGAGGGTTGTGAGTGAGCGACAATCTCTTGTACCCTTTTGAGGTTGTGCTTAAGGAATTTGCGGTCGATTTCGTCAAATCTTTTCTCTCTCGTCGTGGTTGCTTCAACGTCGTTATTTTGGTTCTCTCTATAAGATTCGTCTTCTTCGTTCTTGATATCGTATACGCTAGTACTGTATCTCACAAACTCTGATTGGATCCGAGAGCTGCTGCGCATAAGGAGTAATAGGGTCTGTTCTTTTTAGCTTTGGCTTATGGCTGTGGCTTATGACTTTTGGTCTATTCGTGAGAGAGTACAGAATAACAGAAACTCGCGTGCAGTTTTGGCCGATATAAATAAAGTTGCTACAGTGTGTACTACAATCAACTTGTTGACTCCGTCGTGAAAAGATACTTCGTTTGAAAGCTAGTTACTGTAGAAAAGCCGAAAAACAGTTTTTAGAAACTGAAAAGAAGAGGCCCTTAGAGTGTAACAAGTGGTATC
The DNA here is from genome assembly GCA_036346245.1 of Bonia amplexicaulis. NCBI lineage: Eukaryota > Viridiplantae > Streptophyta > Magnoliopsida > Poales > Poaceae > Bonia > Bonia amplexicaulis. Next base: position 8,967,906 of record CM070769.1, read on the forward strand.
AGAACCAAGACTAGATCAATCTGATTTGTGAGAAGGTTGGTAAAGCGTCAGGTGGCACGAAATCAAGATCGATGTCGACGGTGTGGAATCAAGTAGAGAAATTTAACGGTGGAGGAAATTTCAGTGTGTAGCAATGCGTGGGAAGGATGTCTTTGTCTAGCAGGGACTAATCGATGCTCTTGGAGGGGACAAATCGGAAAAGACATCCGATGAAGACTAGAATGTGATGGAGCAGAAGGCTATCAGTTGTTCAGTACAATCCGTCTATGTCTCTCCTATGAGGTAAAGTACTCGGTGATCAAGGAGAATTTGCCGAAGAAATTATGGGAGTACTTAGAAAAATTATGTATGATAGTCGCTGATAAACCGGTAGGTGCTGAAGCGATAACTATATAGGTTGTGTATGGAGGAAAGTACACGGTTCGTTGACTATCTCAACGTCTTCAACAATCTTATCACACAACTAACTAGTGTGGATGAGAAAACTAAGGAGAACGACAAGGTCATCATATTGGTATCATCCCTACAATCATCATGGGAGTAATTGGTGAGGAATATTCTCGTCTGGAAACTACTCTCAACTTCAATGAGGCAGTTGCATATCTATTGGAGACAGAATTCGTGAGAAAACCACTGGAATCTTCATCTTCAGGTAATCGAGCATTGGTGGCAGTAGGTGTTGCAGGTAGAAGCAAAGGTCACAGGAAGAAGAGCAAGACCAAGGGCACACGTATATGCTATCTATATGGCGAGGAAGGTCACATGATAAAAAACTATCTGAGTTTGAAGCAAATGAGTGGTAGTAGCAAAGGATGATTCAGATGTATTAGTCATCAGTGAATTAGGTACTTCTTATGGATGGATTAGATTTAGGTTGTTGCTTCCATGTATGTTCGGCGAGGGAGATGTTTAACAAAGGATCTCTAGGTTCGGCGCATGAAACTATTCACTTAGTGGATTGCAAGGTATGCAATTGCTAAGGTGGGAACGGTTACATTAGAGATGTATGATGGAGCATCACACATTGACGGGAGTTTGGTATGTTCTCGGTTTAAAGAAGAATCTAATATCTGTGAGGTCGTTTGAACTCGGAGGTTGTGAGGTATCACTTTGAGGTGGAGTCATGCGAGTTACATGCAAATGGCAGGTGATCCTGAAAAATATTTGGAGCAATTGAGGATATTGATTAATGGGTAAACCTAAAGGAAGAGTAATCAATGGGAGGTCTAATAAAAATCTTGATCAGGAGAACGAAACTGTGTTGTCAATGGTAGGTACTCATATCTCATCTGCAGTTATGTGCGGAAGCGGAACTGCAAAGACAGTTGCAAAATCTAGTCGACGTAAAGGCGAAGGTGTGAGCTGTCGGAAGATAGAATGCGTGATGGGACCAACTACACAGTACCGGTGAACAGGTGGAGCTCAGAGGCGGGACAAAGCTATGACATGGAAGGTTGTAGGAATATGATGTGTGGATAATCAAATTACACAACGAAGGAGCTCTCAAGTGGAGGGTCTAGGTAGGCTAGCCTGGACATTGACACGCGCATTACAGTGATATGCATGAGCCCATGTGGTGGGGGCACTTCCAAAGGTGGGAGGAAAAAACCAAAAAAGTATAAAAAAACAAAAAAGGGTGGAGCCGACTTGGAGCGAATTCTTGGAGGAGCACAATGACTGGATAAGAGTCAAGGTGGAGATTGTTGACTTAGAGTGACTCATATATAGGTTTTTAGAATTTAGAAAGGTGTGTTATAAAGAGTCCTAGATGAATTCTACTAGATTAGGACTACTCCTATTTGGATTATGCTTCCTACTCTAAATTGGAGAAGAGGTAGAAATGACTATATAAACAATGGGGGTTAACATGGAGAAGCAATCAAGCTAAGAAGCAATCAAGGCTACTCATCAAAAGCAGAGGGTGCCCGAGTGGATTAGAGGCTACAATATTCTTTAGCACTTAGATTCTTGTATAGGGCAAGAATCCGAGGTGCTAAAAGATTCAAGAGGGTTGTGAGTGAGCGACAATCCTTTGTACTCTTTTGAGATTGTGCTTAAGCAATTTGCAGTCGGATTCGCCAAATTTTTTCTCTCTCGTCGTGGTTACTTCAACGTTGTTATTTTGGTTCTCTCTACGAGATTCCAAGGTTGTCACCAGACTCAAGAAGTCGCGCGAGGCCGGGCGCTGGACGCCTAGTCGACTAGGCGTCGCCATGGCGACAATTAGACGATAGTAGTTAGACGACAAATAATACCTTATATGGTGAAAATAAATAACCATGCAACATAATAGTATAAATTATCTAAATAATCATATCTCAGGAGGTCTAAATTAGAAGAAATCTATTGAAAAAAGGATCTATTTGTAATTTTTAGAAACTCTGAAGGTCTAAATTAAAAGAAATCTATTGAAAAAGGGTGCATTCGTAATTTTAGAAACTCGAGGACTTAATCGCAAAAACCAAGAAAATATAATGCCTAACCCTATCGCCACCGGTTCACCGCCTTCCCCATCTCTCTCTCGCCGCCTCCTCCCGCGCCCGATCCGCCTCCCTCCCGCGTCCCGCCTCCTCCCACCGCCGCCGCGCCCCTCCGCCTCCTCTGCGCCGCAGCCCGTGTCCTCCGCCTCCTCGCTTGCCGCCGCCCGTCCCCTCCGCCTCGCTTATCTGCGGGCTGCGTCCCTTCGTGTCCTCGCTCGACGCGCCCGCCCGCCTCCGCCCCTTCCTCGGCCGGCGGCGAGAAGGCCGCAGATCGGCGTCGGCAACGGGAGAAGGCCGCAGATCGACGTCGGCAACGGGAGAAAGCCGCAGATCGGCTCCGGCGGCGGGAGATTTCCTGGGCGACCAGCCTCGGCTTCCTCCTCCGACCGTCAGGACGACTTGGCGTCGCCTAGGCGACGCTGTGATAACCATGCAAGATTCATCTTCTTCGTTCTTAATACCATGTACGCTTGTGCTGTATCTCATAAACTCTGATCTGATTTGGGGCTGCTGTGCATAAGAAGGGTGTCAGAGTGTGACACTGCAATATGATCATCTTGTCTGCCTGTTTACAACTAACCTTGCTCTTGGGCCATGTGATAAATAACCTTGTCTCGTGTTTCCAGTTGTTGGCTTGATGGATATCCTTGATACCATTTAGTACACCTTAAATGGACAATGTTTCTAAACTCTCTGGATCTAAGCTTCTGCAAGGCTCAAAATTGGTCTCTTTTTTTAAACCATGCTAATAAAATATATGACAACCCTGTCTATTATGCGAACATCAGATAACAATGAACTTAGGTTCTCACGGTTAATCTTGGATTTACTCTGTAAATGCATGGAAATTCAAAGGTAGTTACATCAAAGCAAGAGGTTCCAGGATCTCCAAGCTATTTGCCTTTGCTTATAAAAAGTATAAAAAACTCATTAATCCTTGGATGTGCAACTTCACTATTGTGTGTTCTGCATAAAAAGCTAATCTTGTTAATCCTAGGTCCAGACTTGATTGATTGAACTCGTGTTCTAAATTATTGATTATGATGTGAGTTGATTGATCTCACAGAAGTTGGTTTGATTAGGGTATGGATCTTTTGACACAGAAAAAGACCTATAAGCTTCTACTCCTTCGAACAACATATTCTACTAACTGTAAAAACCTGATTAGTGAATACGATTTTTGCACTCATAAAAGAATTTTTTTAAAATCACCGAGCTGCTGGTACATCAAATTAAAAGAACACTGCTCCGAATTGTTGAAAATAATGTGACTACAGATTTGATAGGTAGAGATTTACAATTTCATTTGTGCATGTTGATTTCATGTATTCTAGCACTAAATCACCATTACGTTTTAAAAGTTTGCCATTTGATGCGTGTTTTCTGAACAGTTACGAGTACCAGTCTTGTAAAGAATCTCCACCCCTATGAATGAAACAATTAATCTATTTAACTATTTCATTTGCCCAGGATTTAATTGTGGGGAAGCAACAAATATTGCAACGCCTCGCTGGTTGCAAGTGGCTAAAGAAGCTGCCATCCGGAGGGCTTCAACTAATTGTGGTCCAATGGTGTCTCATTATCAGCTGCTTTACAAGCTAGCACTGTCATTACGTCCAAGGTGTGCTGCAACAAATATGATCTCAATCTTTGTTGTTATAGAGCTTTTGGGTTATGTAAGAATACTGGACAAGATGCCATCCTCTTTATATATTTAATTTAAATTACACTAAAATAACTACATTTATTGTTGGAATTCAAACGATTCATGGTGGACACATTGTCGCTTCATCTGATTAAACTAGTCTCTTTAGTTATAACATAACCTCTACAAAATGGATAGCAGATAGCAATTCTATTTGTGTCTGAAGTGTGTATGTGCAATTTCCTAGAAGTATCAGATTAATGGAGTTGTATTTATTCTGAAAAGATTGTTTGCCTTTTATAGGGAGCCTAAGAATTTCCATACTGTGCCAAGAAGCTCTCGATTAAGGGACAAGAAGAAGAATGAAGGCAATATAATGGTCAAAGAAAAATTTGTTGGAAGTGTGACTGAAAACAACAAATTACTTAGTATCCTTCTGGATAAGGGCTCTTGTATAATTGTTCCAGAGATTGCATTTCCGCTTCCATCCTTTCCTATGATGATGGAACCTGAAGTCACTTTTAAACAAAGGCTGACAGATGGTCCCTGTGGTATTAGCCAGCAAGTAGCGGAAGATATGCCTGTTGATGTGGCAGTAGACAAAATCACAGGGATTGACAACATTAATGGGTGTCAATCAGCTAGTGAAACATCTTTCTCTGCATGTAACAGAAGAAAGCTTTACGAAACAAAATATGGCAAACTTGATACTGCTGCTTTCTGCTTATCAACGTCAGAGATGCAGAGTGGAGTAATTGATAAAGATAGATCACAACAAGGAGGCGGGCTCTTAGATCAAGGGTGGTTGCCATGTGTTCAATGTGGAATATTAAGCTTTGCTTGTGTAGCCATCATTCAACCTAGAGAAGCAGCAGTCCAGTTTATAATGTCCCGAGAGTGTGTCTCATCGAGTGCAAAACATGGAGAAATTGGTAAATTGGATATCTCAAATTGGATAACCGAAAATCGTGAGATGGTTCCTCAACAAGGTTAGCAAAACTTGGATTTTTTTATTCCTAATCTTAATCTCCTATGCAGAAAATAATCACTTTTACCTGATCTTTCTCTGGGCTCCACTGTGTCATTTCTTTGTGTTCAACTAGTTCTAGTTTTTTTTATCCAGTATATATCATCCTAATCCTAGTTCTCTTCTCTGCTTTTGGTCAAATTGGAGCTAAAACAGAAATTTCGATGCATTCAAAGTACATTAATAGCTATGCTGTCATGCAGTTTTGCACTGTGAAAGGTGGTCAATCTGCAATTTTTTCTACTTCAGTATTTTTTATGACCTTGGTGGTCAAAAAACGAATTTTATGTTTCAAAATCATTAAAGTTGTCCTGTGAAAAGGCTCAAGGGTCATCTTTTTTTTCTTTTGTTGGGACTCTGTTGCATCTTATTTTAAAAGTGATTTTTATTTTGAGCAAGTGATAAATTGACCTACTATAGCTTAATATCATTTTATTCTGCGTACTAGTTGTAGGTAAATGTTTTACTGAATTTTATAGCATCTTTCCTAATTATTTCTCTTTTCCAGTGAGTTAATGCTCAGTTGTCATATTACTTTGTTCTGCGATGCTCAAGACCCAACTATTATCTATTTCTATAATGTTTGTAATGGTTTTTGTATCATCATGCCTTCTTTGAGCAAATAGCATTATTGCAACTTCCCCCATGGATATACTCAGGTCCTGAAAGTAGATAAAACAGAGACTTTATTATAATGAAGTTCATTTTCTTTCTGCATACTTTGGATGGCACAGTGTAAATATCATCTCTCTTTTCAACAGGACAAGCTTCTGGAACAGATGATAATTGTAGCATAACTTTGGCCCAAGTGTCCGATCGGTGTAGACAACTATACGGAAGCAACACCGATGGATGCACTTCCGCTCTTGGGCTTCTAGCTTCTGCTTATGAATCATCAGACTCGGAAGAGGAAACAGCTGACGGTGTGTCAACCGACGGTGAGAAAAATGATGCAGCAAACCAAGGCACAAATACTTGGTTCTTGGGGACATCAATTAGCTGTTCAAGTACAGTTCATCGTCAAAAGACAAATTTGCACTTGTATTTAGAGGAGTGTGAAGCCAGAACAACATCTTTGATGAAACCCACAGAGCATAACAGTAGGCCAATAACTCAGTCTAGTAGGGACTCAGATATCAGCCATTTTACAGGGCTGGGAGAGCCAGGAACTTCCTATGAGCAGTGTCGTGTGTATCTTGATTCGGTTGATGATCTAACTAAATCAGGTGTAAAAGTCTCTTCAGATACTTTTGTAAGCACAGCTAAAGCCTCAATGGAACCAGATGTGCTTACCATGCTCAAGTACAACAAAGATTCTTGTAGAATGCATGTATTTTGTCTAGAACATGCTTTGGAGACATGGACACAACTTCAACAAATTGGCGGTGCTAATATTATGCTTTTATGCCATCCGGGTATTTACACTGTTCCCTAATTTCCACAATTTTTCCTAGGGCATTCGTGAGTTATTTGTCTTTCATTATGTTCTCTTAATATCTTGTGCAATAGGAGTTCACACTTTGAATATTTACTTATTTGATTGATTAATGGTGTATCTTATTGATGATTATGACAGTTTTGAGAGTGTCATTTGTATGGTGCTAAATATTAGTTTAGGCTTGAAATGTGGAGCAGGAAAAAACCTAAACTAGAATTTAGTCATATAGAATGATATCCCTTTGAGCATGTTTCCAAAAAATATATTTATATTTATAAAAATGCAAATGAGATCAAATGCGCTCTGCAAATGAGACAATGAGGTTTACATAATCTTTTTAGGGGCTCCATGAAGGTACTCACGTGTCCAAAATTTTTTTGGCGCGTCAACACACATCCCCGCATCAACTCGCGTTTGACATGGCAGGATGCGGGCTCACTCGGTGGGTTGGTAGCGGCCAAGCGGCACCAAGGCGGGGGAGGAGCAGAGGATTGGGCGGAGCACGGCGCGGAGGGGGCAGCGCGGAGGGGGCGGCGTGGATGGAAGGGAAGAGGGAAGGGTAGGCGGGTGGGAGGCAACGGGTCAGCCGAGACGACGTGGGTTGGGAGCGGTGCAGGTGGTGGGTGGAGGAGGCGGGGTGGCGGGTGGGAGGTAGCGGGTCGGGGTGGGGCGGCGTGGGGTAGGAGCCAGGCGGCGGGGTTGGGTGGGAAAGGGTTAGGGTTAAGTGGGGTTATGTAGTATGGGAAGGGTGGTTTTTTTATGAATTAGTCCTCGGAGGTCTTGAGAAATACGAATAGATCCCCTGAGAATTACGAATAGATCATTTCTTTAATGGATTTCTTCTTATTTAGGCCTCCCTAAATATATATATTAGGCGAATCCTAGAATCTTAATTTCTAAAGTTTGCCGAATCGGACACCCAAATCCGAATCAGACTCCGACACATGTGTCCGAGTCTTGGTAACACTGGCAAGGAGAGAGTGCATCAAAAGTTTCTGTGCTTTCAGATTTTTATTACGTAGCAATATTATCCTTGTTTTTTTAAATACGGTTTACATTTATCATGATACATGAGTTATTTCATTGTTCTTTTGAGTAATCTTCATTAAATTGTTGCTAGAATCAACAGAGTAATTGTTTTATGTGACTTCTTAACCCTGCTTTTTTTTTTTTTGCAAAATGAAAATTTTCTTCATACATTGCATTTGCAGAATACCCTAGAGCAGAGTCGGCAGCAAAAGTCATAGCAGAAGAACTTGGTATGAAGCATGATTGGAAAGATATCACTTTTGAAGAAGCAACAGAAGAAGACATTGGAACAATTCAGTTGGCTCTGCAGGACGAAGATGCTGAACCCACAAGCAGTGACTGGGCAGTAAAAATGGGTATCAACATATATTACAGTGCCAAACAGAGCAAATCTCCACTTTACAGCAAGCAGATACCATATAATTCCATCATTTACAAGGCATTTGGCCAAGAAAGCCCAGACAACTTGACAGATTATGGAGGACAAAGATCAGGCACAACAAAGAAAAAGGTGGCTGGATGGTGGTGTGGGAAAGTTTGGATGTCAAACCAAGTTCATCCATTATTAGCTCGTGAGCATGAAGAACAGAATCTTGACATAGTTTATAGCAAATCAATATTCAGTGCAAATTCCCATGACAAAATACAAGTTGAACCATCGACGAGATGTACTGCCCTGATCAACCGAAGCCCTTCAAAAAGAATATCTGGAAGAAAAAGGGGGGACTCTATTGAGAAATCTAGAGCCAAAAAGAAGAGATGCACTGCTTCTGATGAAGCTACTTTGCATTGCAGTGGCCTTGGGATGAACTCTGAGTCCATCTATGACCAGCCTGGAAACTCTGATGATCATGACAAACATGAAGATGGGGATGAAATTGAGGAAGCACCGAGCACTCAACAATATGAGCAACATAAATTGCAAAACATGAACAAGAAATCAAGTTCTAAGAAACAAAAGGACGATAATAGAAACAGCAATTTTCATGAACTACACGATGAAGATAATGATGTGGACTGCTGGCTTAACTTAGATAGTGGAGATGGCACCACAATAGGCAACTGGGATAACAGTCCACAACGAGGACTTGATGCTGTGAACGTGAAATCTGGATGTAAATTGCAAGGTAGTAGGAGAAAATCCAGCAAGGGCAAGGCAAGTGACAATTCGTCGAATGGAGACAAGAAATTGCAAAAGATGAACAAGAAATCAAGTTCTAAGAAACAAAAGAATGATAAGATAAATAGACATTTTGGAGAAGATCACAACGAAGATAGCACTGTGGACTATTTACTTAACGCAGAAGGCGGAGATGAAGCCACAGTAGATAATTGGGATAAAATTCCGGAAGAAGAAACTGATGATGTGAAAGTGAAATCTAGAGGCAAAGTGCAAAGCGGTAAGAGAAAGACCAGCAAACGTCAGGCAAGTGGTGGTTTGCGCACTGGAGATAAAGAACCAAAGTTTTCTTGTGATATAGAAGGGTGCGACATGAGCTTCAGCACACAGCAGGACTTGTTGTTGCACAAGCGTGACATTTGTCCTGTCAAAGGATGCAAGAAGAAGTTCTTCTGCCATAAATACTTGCTTCAGCACCGCAAAGTGCACATGGATGAAAGGCCACTCAAGTGTGCATGGAAAGGCTGCAAGAAGACATTCAAGTGGCCATGGGCGAGGACGGAGCACATGAGGGTTCATACCGGGGTGCGACCTTACAAGTGCAACGAACCTGGCTGCAGTCAGACATTCCGTTTTGTATCAGATTTCAGCCGCCACAAGAGAAAGACTGGGCATTCCTGTGATAAGAAAAGGAAGAGCAGTACATAACTTCTAACCCCTGTGCACAAGTACAGGTTTCTTCTCTGATGATTTGAAGGGGATGCTAATTGAATAATTGCGTCAGATTCCATTTATTGCGGGACTAGCCCGCATTAGGAGTCTAATTCATTTCATTGTTTACCGCTTCTGCATAACAGCCACTTTTTCCATTGCTTTAGGTCCAACTGACCTGTAGTTGACTGGGATTATTCAAGTCAATTGTATCGCTCTTTGGTTCATCCCGACAACTTGGGAAAAATTTCTTGTCTTGGTATGGTTAAATTAACATACTTCCCTTCTTTGTAGAAGGCATGTAATTTATGGTTAGGCGGTCCGTCCTTCAAAAGAAAGGGCTGCCTGGGGTAAGAATTCTGTGCAGGCTTCGCACTAGTTGGTTTGTCAAAAGTACATCCTGGAAAAATGTTTCAGTTAAAGTAAAATGTTAGTCACCGAAATTGTTTGATTTGATCTCAAATCTTATGCCTCGTTGATTTTCGGTTATTTAATTTCATAACTTCGATGATTTCTTTCCCTGAACTCAATTGATTTTCGGCCTCCCTGCTGCCAGTTTCGATGATAAAATCACATGTACTTTGATGTGTGCAATTACTGTTGTAAAGTTTAGATAAACTTAGAGCATAACTTTTCTCTAGGTAAAGTAGTAGTGTCAAGGATGTGATAAAATATTGGATCCGTCACTGGTTGTGCTGTTGGCTATTTGGCTGCATGGGTTTGACGTAGGGTGGGTGACGATGACAGCCGTGGGGACGACGAACAATGATGGGAAACAGCGTCCAAAATCAGCGGACCACGCTGCCTGAAAATGCATTCCTCCTCTGACCCCTCTTCCATGTTCCAAGGGGCACTTTCCCTTTAGAGATCAGTTTCCGTTTCTCTGCCCACTACCTTCAATGAGCACGCATTGACATATGCATTAAAAACATTCCGTCGGAAAAAACCCACCCGATCCAAACAAGCCTAATGCTCGATTTCAGATGGTGCATTGCATCATCGTATAGTAATCTTGAAACGACACAGAATTCAAAAGCAAACTGCATTTCATTGTATTTTGGTTTCAATTGAACCTTTGCTCAATTGAACATCTTCTCCACCCAATTGCGCTTCTTTTCTTGTCATGCTGTCCTTCTCTAGCTATTAGAGCAAAGCACCGAGCCGTCTCAATTCACTATTCCACATCTAGCAAAATGGTGCAGCACCATTTTTCCGCCGCCGTCTTCCAGACGTCACCGCAAATATCAGTCAATTGATTGCACTCCTGCCTAGCACACTCCTGACATCCTCCATCAGTGCACCATGACTGCACGGAAGGGCAGCCGGGCCAGAATTATCTTCTGTCAACCGCCTCTGCACTCACGACCGACCTTCCCCATGCCACAATTCTTGACTCCGTGAGGCCCCTCACTGCCAGCACAAGCCATCGTACCTTGCCCCTTAAATGTCGTAGCACACACCTGGCCAACCACCATGGCCGCCTCGCCCCACCACCTCACTGCCACACCTCTGCATTCCCGCCGCCGACCTGACAAACCTTGCCGTCAATTGACCACCACCTTGCGTCTCCCGAGAAGCACATAGCACGAGATACCAGCCACATGTCGACCTCCTTGCTACCTCTCCGAACCATGCCGAGCCCTCCCGCAACCCACGATAGCCACACGCCAGCTTCTGCGTGGAGGCCGCATAGTGCCAAACTGCCTTAAGCTCGCTATAAAAGGCCCCAAACCCCTCCTGTGAATTTCATTGGTGTCCAAGAAGCCCTAGACACCCCCAATTCCCCCTCGTTAGTCGACGCTTCGCCATTGCTACCGCCGACCACCCAATTGAGCCCGATTTCCAATTCCTCTTAAGCAATCAATTTCGTTTCAATTGCTTGCATGCATATCACCCTCATGTCCCCAAGAACTCCACTGAAGTGTTGCCATAAGCCCCCAAACCCTTTACACCTCCTGCGACTAGCGCTGCCGCCCGACCATGAGGCCCTGCCATGGACAGCCTAACTTAGTCATCTCTGACCCAAACCACCACACCCCTAAGTTTCCCCTACTCCTAGAGATACTCTATCGCAAAGTCTATCATCCTCTTAACCCGCCGTTAACCCCTGTGCCATTCAAAAGTCTCGGAAAGAGAAGACCTCACCACCGATGCTCGCCTGACTTCCAACCGCTCCCAAGCCCAAAAAACAAAATCCTTCTGGCCCCAAGAACCCCCCATAGTTGCCAATTATTGTTTCGACCATGGATTCTCCAACCGCACCACTGCTTGAACCTCCGACCACCTTATAATCGAGAGAAACATCGATGACACTGCTTCGAGTCCTGAGCAACCACTTGGATGCTGTCCGATGTTCTTGATCTACTCGTACGTTGTCTGATGCTCTTAAGCCACTCGGATGTCGTCCAATCTCCATAGCCACTCAGACGTCGTCCGATCTCCGTAGAAACTCGTACACCATCGATCTCTATCGACTTTCCGCTTGAAGTCGAACCTCGACCGTCCACCCAACTTCATAGTCATACCCAAAACCATCTGATTACTCGTAACTCCCCTATTCTCTGAGTACGTAGTGACAACCTGATAAGGACCATGTTGGAACTAATCTTATTGTTGTGCGCACTTGGTGTGTTCGAGTACTGTGTCGTAGTCGAGTACTCATGTATTGAGTACTACGCGGTTGTGTCGAGTGCTCGGTGTGTTCGAGTACTCCGTGGTCATAGTCGTAACTCGAACTACGTAGTGGCCGTAGTCGTGAGTTGATGCAGTCGGTACTCGGAGGAGTACTGTAGACAGTGGTCGTAGTCGTAGCTATAGTTGGTCATGGCTACAATAGTTGATAGTCGATACTCGTAAACTATAGTCAACTGGTCGGTGCTCGGAAGACCTGTGTAGTCAGAGATGCTGGTCGACAAACCGTGGTCGGTGAAGCGGTCGAAGGCACCGTGGTTGATAGGACATGGTCGCAGGACTCGAAGCAGAACCTGAAGAGGACCTGAAGGATTGTGTGCGGTCGTAGACCGGGCCAGATAACAGTTAGTCTGAATTAGACTGTTCGTGTCCACTAAACCGAGTGGATGGTTAGTGGATCAAGTCGTACGGGTAGTAGGGAGTGTGCGAGTTATGAAGATCGTGGCCGGAAGAGTTAGGTAGTTTTAACCTGTGACGAATAGTACCCAAACCCGTTACTGTTCATAGAACCCTAAAATACACATATATATCCATTTCGATCGTTTCGAACTTATCTACTCATTTCTCAGCTTTGTTTTCCCATGCCAGACTCCTATAATCTCTAAACCTATTTTATTTGAATTTTTTCTGGATTTTACTTCTTTATTTTCTTCCTTTTTATGCCTAGCTTAATCCTTCGAGCACATAATTGAATTATTTCTTTTGCTTTGCGCTAGCACACAACGTCATAGACCAGCCAGTCTAGGAAGGAGAAGCTCAAGTACAAGCACAAGACTTGGAAGAATACGAAATTATAGAACATATTGATCCGCAAGGCAAGTGACATGTTTTTGATCATGTTGAACCTATATTCCTTTAATTATTTATTTATCAGAATTTTTATTATATTATTTACGCACTGTTATTTCTTATAAAATAAACGTTTAGAATGACATGATATTAGTTATGTCCTACCACCTGATAAAGCCTAGTTTAATTTGATAAGCCATATTCACCTTGACAAGATTTAGAATTATTATAAATACTAATTAAATAATCATGGTAGATTAGGAACTCAACTGTTTTATGCTACTAAGAGACTTGGCACTTTACTGGTAGAATTTCAAAAGTGGTTCTAGGATAAGAAGATATCACAGGAAGCCACGAGATGGTTGGGTCCCATGACTTTATCCTAGGGTGGAGGCTTGGACTAAAAAGGTGGTAGTGCGAATGGGCACTAAAACGAGGGTTTCTGGATGGAAGTTGTCTCGGTGAAAATATAAGGACTAGAACCTTATACCAAGTATAGAAAATAGTGATCGCTCAACCATAAGAATTGATTCGTCAAGCCTGGTTTAGTAGCTGCTCAAGTTCGATTGAATATTTACAAAGGGTGGAGGGAGACGAGGGAGTTTTTGTGTATGGGAGAGGTTATAACCAACTTAACAATAGTAGATCCGCATCAAATCGGGCGAGGCCATGGGCCACTCGAGTTTGTTGGGAAACAACACCAACTGTGTAGAGGCTATATAAAAAATTGAGTAGCAAAAAGCCTTGTTCCCTTAGCTAATGGACCATGAGAGATGGTCCAAGTTATTGTTGTGATGAACCATTGTAATGTTTGTGGAGTAATCAGTTGGCTTTGCAAAGATAGCTCTCTGTCAGGATTGGATTTGGGATTTGAGTCATGGATTTAAGTAGGTCGACCTGAGTCACTGGGTTAAGGTTGCATGATGCATATCTTGGCTAATGTAGGTTAAGTTATGAAGAACTTGTGCTTGAAAATGAATTCTTTGTTTTTGGATGTGCAGGGTCGCTTGGAATCCACTATGGTCAACGGCAGTGATCGGGGCTAGGTTCATGGAGGAGTTGAGGCCTAGAACAATCAAGGATGACATGTGAGATGGTGAGCTCAAGCATGACACGAGAAAGGCAGGAATGTTGAAGGCGAGTTCGAATTGCGGGATGACGCCAGGTGGCTTGCACGGGTCAAGTGAACCGTGGCTCGATGGAACCAAGATGGGAAAGACTTGGTGGCACATGACAAGCTAATGTGTACCTACATGTGGCAAGCATGGCATTTGCTTGCAAAGGAAGGTGATGACCGGGTCAACTTGGGGCATTCGGTAATTTGACCAAAATACCGGAAACCATCTTGGATCAAAGCCACGGTGCATGGGCGATACGTTGGAGAGTGGTTTAGGTCAAGATAGAGCTAACCAATTAAGGCTAAGAATTTAGCGGTTGCACACTTATGCGTTTTGAAAAGCATGCATAAGTGGACTTGAGAGAGTAAAACCCGTGTGTGTGGGGTTAATGGGTTCCCCATTATAATAGTGGCTAGGATCCAATTTGGAAGGGTAGGTGCCTAGTTGCTGACCTATAAAAGGGATGGGGATGGAGGCATGTAAGGTTAACCATCCCACCTCTATCTTATGGGCTTTCTTGTTTTAGGTTTAGGGTTTTGAGAGTGGAGCACATGGTGTGCTCTCGGTCCTCTAAGATAGAGTGGCTGTAGACTCAATCATCAGAGCAATACATCAATCTTTGATCTACTGCTTGTGTAGTTTTTGTCTGGTTGGTATATCTTTTGTCTGGTTGAGTTGGTTCGGGTTTGGTTCAGTTCTTTCTCTATTTCTTCTCTGTTCTTCGGTTGTTTATTTCCCTTCCTGATCCGAGAGAAAGTTTTTGCTTGTCTTGTTGATGATCTGACTTGCTGGGTGTTGTGGAATCATACTCAAAGCCACCTTGGCTATTCTATTCCCACGGGCATGGTCTGATTATCTTTTCGATCTATCGGTTTTGACTTTGTGTGCACTCGGTTAATTTGCAAAAATCTCTCAATTTGCTTGCTAAGTTTTCAATCAAAGATTAGATCAACCTCTTGAGACCTTAACCATGTTGTGTACAAAGTTTCATGGCCAGTTGATCTTTTAATCAAAAGTTATGTGGAGTTTGGATCTTATAGTCGTGTGTTGCTCTATTCTTCCTCTGTTCTTCCGATTTTGTTACGACCACTTCTAGTTTCGACCGTGGTCAAGATTCCGAGCACATCGCGTTACTTTTCGACCACGTTCAAACTTCCGATCACTACGCATTCTTCTGTTTTTGTTGTGTATCTGAACTGAAACAGTCGCACTGTTCACTGTCTAAAATCTTGATCGCCTTTATGATCACATTGGTTTCGACCACGGTCGAGTCTCAGATCTCATTGCACAGTCTTCGATCACGTTCAGTCTTTCAATTGCTTCGTGTTTCTTTGATCATGTTAGTTGTTCGACCACTCATTGGCATACGACCACGTAGTTATGACTACTTTGATTATCTTGGTTGCAGATCGGTTCCGACCATGTTAGTTGTTCAACCACCTGTTGGTTTACGACCACGTTGGTTACGACCATGTTGATCTTTTGGTTGCAGTCTGGTTTCGACCACCTTGTTTGTTTGTAAGATCCTAAATTTCAAATGTTCAAAAATATGGAATTTGTAAAACTTTTCTTGCATTTTACTGGTATTCAAAATTTCATCTGAGTATTTACTTGAAATATTTTGAGTTTTGCAACATGCAAATTAATATATTGAAAAATAATATCCAAATTATAAACAATAATGGTGATAAATAAAAGACATAGAAAATCCAAGGATCTACACATAAACTAAAATTTAAAGTATTAAATAATGGAAATAAAATTTGAAATTCAATTTACCTAGATAAAGAAAAGCAATGACCAAAGGAATATTAAAAGCTCACATTTAAATAACTAAACCGATAATTCAAAATTTTGAACATCATGCAAAATTAGCAATGACCAAAGGAATATTAAAAGCTCGCATTTAAATAACTAAGCTCCATTGCATGTGGGCCCCTCTCCTTTTTCTCTCTCCTCCTTTTTCTTTCCTCCCTCCCGATTTCTTCATCTGATCGCCGGGCCCCCCTCCTCCTTTCTTGTTCTCCTCCTTCCTCCTCCCCTTGTCTTCTTCCCGCGACAGCGCTTGCCTCGCTTCGCCTGACCGCCTGGTCCCGCTCTCCCTGTTGACCTCCGCGTCAACCGCGCGCCTCCGTCACGTCGCTCGCATCGCCATCCCGTCGCCATGCCCAACACGCGCACGTCGCCCGGCCAACTCTGCTTGCGTCGACCCTAGTCGTCGCTGTCCCATCCTGCACCCTGTTCTCCGGTTGCCGACTACAGCCCCTACCGTTCCTTGCGGCTATAAATAGCCAGTGGCTCCTCCCATTGCTCCCTACGCTTCTCCCCACTTTCCCCTTGAGCCGGCTGAGCGCGCTCGAGTACCAGCCACCACCGCCTCACGCTGCCCCGGCCGCTCCGGTGATGCCTTCGCAAATGTGATCACGTCACCTTGTGTCTCCACGTCCCATCTGCCCCCTCTCTGAGTTATTGAATTATCATTCACCAGAGCTCGCGCATTGCCATTCTTCCCCATTGTCAGCCAAAACCGCCGCCGCTAGCGCTGCTCCCTCCTTGACGAACCCCGGCTCGATTCCTTCCTTCAGGAGCATCACCAAGGCGCCACGAGGCTTCCCCAAGCATCGGCTGTGGCTTCCCTTCACTCCAGCTCACCAGCGCTGTGCGCATGCCCATGCCGCCGCAGGCTCACGGTGCCAGCCCACCTCAGTGTCTCTCCAACTGCGCTGACCGGCTGGGTGAGTTCCACAGGTTCCCCTCATGCTCGTGCTCTCCTCCGTTTTCCTCCCCGTCCTCTCTGGCGCCATCTCCACCGTCGACCCCATTTCCGCCACTGCCATGGAAGCCGTCGGTCGTCGCCCTGGCCAAATTGGCCTTCATCTTCATGGCCCAGACCGGATAGTCATCCGGGGTGAGAATAGGGTATAGCAGCGAGACAGAGCTCTCCTTTGACTTTGAAGCCTCTCCCATGGCTCTAATACCACTTGTTGCAATCTTTACGACTACTCCCAGGTTCTTACGACCACTCAATAGTCGCTACGACCACCTTCTGTAGCCGTACGACCACCTTCTGTAGCCGTACGACCACGTACAAGAGGTTACGACCACCTCTTATACCGTTACGACCACTCTGCCGGATTTCGACCACGTTGTAGCCTCTCCGAAGCTTCCGCTGCGTACTCGTAAACTTCAACCGAAGTTACGACCACGTTCACTTCTTCACAACATGGTCGTAACACCTTTCTTTGACCACGTTCACCGTAGTCGTAGCTTCCTACGACCACGCAGTGATTCTGGCGATCACTGTTCACTGCAGTCGTAACACCTTACGACCACGTTCACTTCTTCACAACATGGTCCTAACACCTTACGACCACGTTCATTTCTTCATGGCTGTCGACCATGTTCACTTCTTGACAACGTGGTTGTAACACCTTACGACCACGTTCACTTTTGTACTGCCATTGTCGTAGTGCCTTACGACCACGTTCAATCCTTCTCTGTTGTGGTCGTAGCACCTTACGACCACACTCAGTCTTCTCTATTATGGTCGTAGCACCTTACGACCACGTTCAGTTGTGGTCGTAGCTCTTTACGACCACGTCTTCATGTTGTGTGGTCGTGATCGTAATGCTTTGCAATCACGTCTTCGATTCTTCACTTGTCGTGGTCGTAAGTCGTTTATGACCACGTCTTACGATCATACTATTTGAATAGTTCTATTTCAAAAACTGTGAGTGGAAGTGGAAAAGTGTAGGGCAGTGGAAAGCCCTGATTTGTGTTGCCCTGGGTGTCGCCCCAGTGATAATGTAAGCGTTTATAACGCTAAAAGGTTAGCATATGCTGCGGAAGCCATGTAACGGTGGGTGGACTTTGGATCGCTATTATTATTGCATTCTTTTACACATTATGATTTAGTTCAAACTGCTAGGTCTCAGGAAATTTCTAAGTATCATATTTTAAAAGCAATTTATGGCAAACAAAATAACCGGAGCCTTTCCTTGATAAGACATACATGTTATATATTTGCATCATGTGTATTAGCTCACGGAGCACGGTGGTTTGTGCTCACCCTCGCTCACTCAATTATCTAGAATCAGGAGTCAGATCGCTACGCTTCAGCAATACACCTGGTCATGATGGTGAAGATGAAGATGTCAAGAACTAGGTCGCGTACCCCAGTTGGCTGCCTGTGGGCACGTTCTGAGGGTCCCACCTATGTGCTTCGTTTCTGCTGCTGCATTTTATTAATTTCGGCCTGCTCGGCCCATGGGTAAGTCTACTATTATATTTACGCTTCCGTATGATATGTATTTGATGTTCAGTACTGTATCTATGAGCACTATCTACTGTTCAAGGGAATAGTGCGGTGGAATCACAGAGGATTCTGGGTTGAAAATCCAGGTCCGACAGGGCTGGTATCAGAGCATATCGACTGTAGGTCATGACCTAGTTAGCCTGACCGTCAGTTTCATGAATAAAATTATTTCTTCAATATCTATTTTCACAAATATAAGTTGTATTGCTTAGATGATTCCCTCTCATCTACATACTACCCTAGCCATTTTACTTCTAAAGCTCTTTTATCCCGAATTCAAAATGATAAAATCCAGTACTCCTCTTGTAAACTCTCTTCGGAAACCTACTTAGGGCCAAAATCACCATGCCTAAATTTGAAACTTATTTTCAAAAATTGTTTTATCCTTGGGGGATCGATTATCGAATTATTTACAAAATTTATTTTCAAACTCATTTTAACAAACCTGATCTTCTGAGGAAATTTTCATCAGTTCAACTACTTGCCAAAACTTAGGGCCTGTTCTTTTTGGTCATGGCCAGGCTTTTGGTCATGGCTTGTGACTTTTGGACTGTTTGTACAAGAGATTACAGAGTAACAGAAACTCACATGCGATTTTTGCCAATATAAATAAAGTCAGTAAAGTATGTACTACAATTAACTAGTAGACCATATCTTGAAAAAAATACTTCGTTTAAAAGCTAGTTACTGTAGAAAAGCCGAAAAGCAGCTTTTAGAAGCTGAAAAGAACATGGCCTTATTCGAAAAATTCACTTTGGTTTCTCAAACAGCCCAAAACCAAGGACCTTGTTTTTCAAAAATAAAGCCTAAGGTTAACCTGAGATGTTACCTCTGAAAAAAATAGGAAGTATGAAAATAATTGCTGGATTACGACATTGATAAATAATACAATTCCTGGGAGATGTTTACAATAGTGGAATAATAGAATATGATCGATTACTGGATGGATTAATTGAATTTTTCAGAAATAGGGGATGTGATTACAATTATCAAAATACAGACTTGATTAATAACATTATTCCTGAAGGATGTTTATAATAATGAATTAGTTTGGAGGTTGATAGTAAAGATTTAGGTTGATTATTAGATGAGCAAATTATGACTTTGAACCAATAACAGAAAGGATTGAATTAAGTCGTGATACGAAAGATACTAGTGGATCTAAAACAAAGGATACTAGATTTCCATTAGAATGAAGAACTGATTAGATTGGCAAATAACGAACCTGAGATTGGATTTATAAAGATGTGGTGGAAACTCAGATTCATATAAGAATTTGGTAACCCCAATTTGATTAGTAAAAAATTTGGATGATGCAATGGAAATTGTTTGATCGGTGGGTCAAAAGTAAATGTATTGGATTTCCATTAGATTGTAGAGTTAACAAGTTGGCAAATAGTGAATCTGGGATAGAGATTATACAGTCATAGTGAAATTTGAGATTTGATGTACAAATTTATGGTGGAAGTTAGGATTAATGTGAGAATTAGATACCCATGACTGGATTAACGAAATGGTGGGTGACACAATAGAAAGTATATGATTGGTGGATCAAATAAATAATGACACTCGCTGTTTGGAGTTTTATACAGCAATAATACCGTGACTAAATAATGAAGGAAGGTAGCCTAAGTGCAATTTGCAAAAGTGGAAGTTAAATTATCAAGGCCGTTGGATTCTAAGCCCTATGTATATAAATAATATGGGAGTGAATTAGTTCACTGAATGATATTTGAGATTAGTTCACTGAATGATAGTGAATCTGGGATAGGGATTATACAGTCATAGTGAAATTTGAGATTTGATGTACAAATTTATGGTGGAAGTTAGGATTAATGTGAGAATTAGATACCCATGACTGGATCAACGAAATGGTGGGTGACACAATAGAAAGTATATGATTGGTGGATCAAATAAATAATGACACTCGCTGTTTGGAGTTTTATACAGCAATAATACCGTGACTAAATAATGAAGGAAGGTAGCCTAAGTGCAATTTGCAAAAGTGGAAGTTAAATTATCAAGGCCGTTGGATTCTAAGCCCTATGTATATAAATAATATGGGAGTGAATTAGTTCACTGAATGATATTTGAGATTAGTTCACTGAATGATAGTGAATCTGGGATAGGGATTATACAGTCATAGTGAAATTTGAGATTTGATGTACAAATTTATGGTGGAAGTTAGGATTAATGTGAGAATTAGATACCCATGACTGGATTAACGAAATGGTGGGTGACACAATAGAAAGTATATGATTGGTGGATCAAATAAATAATGACACTCGCTGTTTGGAGTTTTAGACAGCAATAATACCGTGACTAAATAATGAAGGAAGGTAGCCTAAGTGCAATTTGCAAAAGTGGAAGTTAAATTATCAAGGCCGTTGGATTCTAAGCCCTATGTATATAAATAATATGGGAGTGAATTAGTTCACTGAATGATATTTGAATCTTGGAAGAAATTAGAATACCTTAGAAAAAAAGAGAAAAGAGCTCCCTTTTATATAAGTGAGTATTTCAAAGTTCAGTGTTTCAAAACAACTACAAAAAAAAATGATAATACGAGAGTAAGTACTGATATCATTCAAATTACCTCTGAAACTTTCCTCTTCCTTCTATCGATTTCAAAAGGAGAATTTTGTTCCCATTCTCTTACCCCTACTCCAAAATTTAAGGTTAGGAACGCTGAAGATGCTCTTGAAGATAAGATAGTCTCGTTTTAAATGGACTATGCAGATGAACCCTGTGCCCACTTATGTGTGCTCTCCTGAATAGACGTTGTACTGTCGCAAGATTTTACTTGGGCCCTGTGCACTGCCTTCTTGCCCTTGGGCGTTATATTTTGGGGTCACATGAAAAGATTGTTTTGAAAACTTGTGTGATTTATGTGCCACCCCAGCTTCCGGGGTATACTCTTTTAAAAGTTAGAATGGGTTTAGAATACCTTATCTCCGCAATTTAATCCTCATCTCATGCTATTCCCTCACACCTTTTGCTGAAAACCCCATCGAATCCACAGAAGCAAAATAACGGATAACCCAAAAACCATGGAAATCAAGAAGAAGTGGAGACTTCACAACCTTCCAATATTTAAGAAAAACAATAGCACTATGAAGACGACTGGAAGCCTCAACCTACACAAGGAGCATGCCTCACATGTGGCCAAACCAGACACTACTGCTATAAATACCCAATTCCCTATTGTTCAAGTTGTAAGAAATACCATTACCCAGAAGACTGCCTCATAAACCAAGTAGCACGTCGACATTGTGGAGAGAAAGGACATTGCGCAGACCAATGTTTCATGAACTATTCCAACTACAACGAAGATCTGGTGAATGCCCCATGAGCGAGGTCGCATGTTTTCTCTACAAAGGACAAGGCCACTGCCCCAAGGATTGCTCCATGAGCCTGTTGCTGACCAAGGCGGCCAAAATACAACAGATGAGTCTCCAAATCGCCATAGGACTCGTCATGGCTAGAGTTAGAAAAGACAACTAATGTCTGTTGTCATTTATTTAAATCAGCAAGTTTAGCAAAGTTGAAGAATAAAAATAGGAATTCCAGTAAGGGCAAAAGACCATCATAGAGATGTACCCATCATCATGTATGCATCCCTAAGTCCGTCTACTCCCTAGGACATAGGCCGTTACTATCCACCCATCAACACAAATTCTATGACCATCACAAGTCCAATAGACGATGTGACTGTTCCATTCTACGATGATGTGAAGACAACGATGTCAAAGAGCAAGCATTTGAAAGTCTACGGCCTATCCGGAAGAACAAGTGTCTTTTCCCTTTTAACTTCTTCAAGCGATAACCCTTCTTGTGCGGACTCGCTTCCTACCTTTGCGAGCTACAGGACGTCACGTCAAACAGAACTCGGGAACCTATTGCTAGCCAGTTTAACCCCACTTACTTCTTTCTACTCTACCGGAATCTCGGGGTCGAGATTCATTTAAATTTGAAGTGTTCAAAAATATGGAATTTTTAAAACTTTTCTTGCATTTTGCTGGTATTCAAAATTTCTTCTAAGTATTTACTTGAAATCTTTTGAGTTTTACGACATGCAAATTAATATATTGAGAAATAATATCAAATTAAAAACAATAATGGTGATTAATAAAAGACATAAAAAATCCAAGGATCTACACATAAACTAAAATTTAAAGTATTAAATAATGGAAATAAAATTTGAAATTCAATTTACCTAGATAAAGAAAAGCAATGACCAAAGGAATATTAAAAGCTCACATTTAAATAACTAAACCAAGAATTCAAAATTTTGAACATCATGCAAAATTAGAAATTAGTGAATCCTAACATGAATTAAAATTTAAATTAAAAATCCAAATTCTAAAATTATGCTTGAGCCTTTCTCTCTCTTTCTTTTCCTTCATTTCCTTCTTTCTCTCTATTGCATGTGGGCCCTACTCCTTTTTCTCTCTCCTTCCTTTTTTTTCCTTCCTCCCGATTTCTTTCTTTGACCGCCGGGCCCCCTCCTCCTTTCTTTTTCTCCTCATTTCTCCTCCCCTTGTCTTCTTCCCCCGACAGCGCTCGCCTCGCTCCGCCTGACCGCCCGACCCTACCTCCCTGTTAACCCGTCGCCTCCGTCACGTCACTTGCATCACCATCCCATTGCTAAGCCCTGTGCGTGCACATCGCCCGGCCAGCTCCGCTTGCATCAATCCCACTCGTAACTGTCCCATCCCGCGTCCTATTCTCCGATGGCCGACTACAGCCCCCACTGTTCCTTGCGGCCATAAATAGCCAGTGGCTCCTCCCATTGCTCCCTGCACTTCCCTCCTCTTTCCCCTTGAGCCGGCTGAGCACGCCCGAGTATCGGCCGCCATCGCCTCACGCCGCCTCGGCCGCTCCGACGATGCCATCTCAAATGTGATCGCGTCACCTCGTGTCTCCACCTCCCATCTTCCCCTCTCTGAGTTAATTGAATTTTTGTTCACCAGAGCTCACGTATTGCCGTTCATCCTCATTGTCGGCCAAAACTGCCGCCGCCAGTGCCGCTCCCTCCTCGGCGACCCCCGGCTCGATTCCTTCCTTCAGGAGCATCACCAAGGCACCACGAGGCTTCCCCAAGCATCGGCTACGGCCACCCTTCACCTCGGCTCACCGGTGTCGTGCATATGCCCATGCCACCACAGGCTCACGATGTCGGCCCACCTCAGCGTTCCTCCAGCTACACTGACCGACTGGGTGAGTTCCACAGGTTCCCCTCATGCTCGTGCTCTCCTCCGTTTTCCTCCCCGTCCTCTCTGGCGCCATCTCCACCGTCGACCCCATTTCCGCCACTGCCATGGAAGCCGTCGGTCGTCGCCCTGGCCAAATTGGCCTTCATCTTCATGGCCCAGACCGGATAGTCATCCGGGGTGAGAATAGGGTATAGCAGCGAGGCAGAGCTCTCCTTTGACTTTGAAGCCTCTCCCATGGCTCTAATACCACTTGTTGCAATCTTTACGACTACTCCCAGGTTCTTACGACCACTCAATAGTCGCTACGACCACCTTCTGTAGCCGTACGACCACGTACAAGAGGTTACGACCACCTCTTATAGCGTTACGACCACTCTGCCGGATTTCGACCACGTTGTAGCCCCTCCGAAGCTTCCGCTGCGTACTCGTAAACTTCAACCGAAGTTATGACCACGTTCACTTCTTCACAACATGGTCGTAACACCTTTCTTTGACCACGTTCACCGTAGTCGTAGCTTCCTACGACCACGCAGTGATTCTGCCGATCACTGTTCACTGCAGTCGTAACACCTTACGACCACGTTCACTTATTCACAACATGGTCCTGACACTTTACGACCACGTTCATTTCTTCATGGCTGTCATTGAATCAGGAACAGCTCCGTAGAGTTTGGAGTCGAGCTTCCTTTACTCTACCCACGCTTCATGCATTGTTTGAAATGGTTCCCAAACCTCTCGTGCCGTCTCTTTGCCGATCAATTGCCGCATCATTGAATCAGGAACAACTTGGTATATCACCGCCAACGCCGTCTGATCCAATCGATCGTCCATCTCCTTGTCTTTTCCTTTCGGGTCAACTACTCCCCATGGTCCTTGAGCACGCATATTGGCCTTCATCTTCGTGGCCCAGACCAGATAGTTATCTGGGGTGAGAATAGGGTATAGCAGCGAGACGGAGCTCTCCTTTGACATCGAAGCCTCTTCCATGGCTCTGATACCACTTGTTGCAATCTTTAAGACTGCTCCTAGGTTCTTACAACCGCTTAGAAGTCGCTATGACCACCTTCTGTAGCTGTACGACCACGTACAAGAGGCTACGACCACCTCCTGTACCGTTACGACCACTCTGCCGGATTTACGACCATGTTGTAGCCCGTCCGAAGTTTCCGCTGCGTAGTCACAAACTTCAGCCGAAATTATGACCACGTTCACCGCTGCTGCGCTAGCCTTCCTTCGACCACGTTCACCGTAATCGTAGCTTCCTACAACCAAGCAGTGATTCTGCCGATCACTGTTTACTGTGGTCGTAACACCTTATGACCACGTTCACCTCTTCACGGCCATCAACCACGTTCACTTCTTCACAACGTGGTCGTAACACCTTACGACCACGTTCACTTTTGTACTGTCGTGGTCGTAGCGCGTTACGACCATGTTCAGTCCTTCTCTATTGTGGTCGTAGCACCTTACGACCACGCTCGGTCTTCTCTGTTGTGGTCGTAGCACCTTACGACGACACTCAGTTGTGGTCGTAACTCTTTGCGACCACGCCTTCCTATTGTGTGGCCGCGATCGTGATGCTTTACAATCACGTCTTCGATTCTTCACTTGCCATGGTCGTAAGTTGTTTATGACCACGTCTTACGATCACACGATGAACTCGATACTTGATAATTTCATGTGTATTGGCTCGCGGAGCACGGTGGTTTATGCTCACTCTCGCTCACTCAATTAATCCAGAATTACGAGTCAGATCGCTAAGCTTCAGCAATACACCTGATCATGATGGTGAAGAAGATGAAGATGTCAAGAACTAGGTCGCGTACCCCAGTTGGCTGCCTGTGGGCATGTCCTGAGGGTCCCACCTGTGTGCTTCATTTCCGCTGCTGCATTTTATTGATTTCATCCTATTCCGCCCATGAGTAAGTCTACTATTATATTTATGATTCAGCATGATATGTATTTGATGTTTAGTACATTATCTGTGAGCACTATCTACTGATCCAAAGAATAGTGCGGTGGAATCACAGAGGATTCTGGGTTGAAAAATCTAGATCCGACATTGTTCGACCACATCATTAGCTTACAACCACGTTGGTTACGACCAAGTTAATCATTCTAGTTGTAGTCCGGTTCCTACCATATTGGTTGTTCCACCACCTCATTGGCTTACAACCATGTTGATCATTTCGATTGCCTACTGGTTCTGACTACGTTGGTTGTTCGACCACTCATTGATGTTTGACCACGTTGTTCATGACCATGTTGGTTTCGACTGCACCCATTTTCGATCACGTTGATCATGGTCTCGGTGGTTATGTACTACAGCGATTTCCGTTCGGTAGTTGATTTTTGACCACGTTGAACTTCTCACTACATTGATTTCCAATGAATAGTCAGTTTTCAGGTACAGTGACATCTATTGAGTAGTCGATTTCTGACCATGTTGTACTTCTGTCTGGTAGTCAGATTTACAACCACTTTGTCAGCTCTCGGCCACGCTGTTGAACTTACGACCATGTTGTAATATTTGGACCACATTGTCAGAATTCGACCACGCTGTTTTTCCTGCTGTGTTCGACCTTGTCTCTTCAGTTTTCAAGTGGGATTTCAACACTAATCTTTGTAGCTTTGTAGCTATCAAATAAAAAATGTTAAGTGAATACTTGGGGAGAATTTGAATGCACCATTCCCTCCCCCTCTGTTGCCTATTCGGTCATACATTAGCTCACTCATGAGGGTTAAGAGATCTTGTGGGTAAAGCTAGGCAATTCTGTAGAGTCAATCATAAATTGTATTCGAATACACCGTGCTTCTGGTAAATGAAGTTGTATTTAATGGGTGATTCCAATAACGAAGCATGAGTAGATTGGACATGATTTGGAAATGTTGAGGTCGTGTAATCGAGTTTTGAAACCCTAATTCCTTGAGAAGTTATTATTCTTTTGTGTTTAAAAATATTTACAAATAAAATTGCATCCGTAAATAATTTAATAAAACCATCATATCCCCACCTCTTGAAAATCTCTAGCAAGTAGTTATGTAGCATTTCCTCATATGACTTGTCGGGTACTCAATCTTGCTGCATTTTCCATCAACACAGAGATCAAGGGAACAAAGGATGTTACAAGTTTTCGTGTTAGGATTATGACCGCACTCAAGTGTTCTTGTGGAAATTTTCTTTGAATCTTTTGAGTGTAAGTAAATTTTAGGTTGGACACCCTTAAAACTGTTAAAATTGACCATTAGGTCTTATTTTAATCAAGCTAACTTTTGAAATGTTCGTGAGCAGGCATGATACTCCTTCTGCCCATAACTGAACTCCTGAGCTGTTACAGAAGGTAACAACGCTCCTGTTCCCAAAAACGGAGGCGTTACAAATCTAATCATTTTGGCAAGCTCTACAATTTTAACATTTCATTTACAATTGTATGAAAGTGCTTCTAAGAGCATATGAAAGTGAAACTCCTCAAAAACATAAGTAATATTTATCAAAGGTCCGCAAAAAATAATCCATCAAAGGAAAACTTTTTTCGAATACAAAATCAAAGGAAAACATTGTCAGAATAACTTATCTGCAAACTGGAAAAACTACTATATCTATATTCCCGTGCACCTGCGTTCTATCCCACATGGCCACCCTCTCTACCTGGTGCCATTTTGATGTTGGCCCCTCAACCTTTCATCTACAACAAAGAAAAGTTATCACTGGTAGCTGTTATTTTTGTTGCCGCTTGTCCACAACTATCATGTGTGAGTTGCCCAAACTTCAGGTGGTGATTCTTCTATCATTGCTACGACGCCTCTTGATTTTCTTCATACGTATCACATATAGAGCTTCGCGCGGCTGTGCTTGCGGTGGCACACCCAGTCAGTGAGGGATCCTCTGGTGCCGGTGCCGCTAGACCCTAGCGCATCATCACCGGTGACGACCTCGATCTTTGAAGGACCCTATATGATATGCACACGTCTCAATTTAAGATACGTGCATGCAAGTTGGTCCTGAGCTTCCATTGTAGGAGAAATCCTCAAAGCACTGCTTTAACGAAGGGGAGGCTAACCATGGTCCAAGAATGCGATCACCAACCTCGCAACCGCTAAACCACTCCTCAATTGGCTATCAACCATGCTAAAACATGACTGGCCTGTTCACGAAGAAGAGCAACTGTGGAAGAAATCACTCGATAATGAATGATTGAATTGAGACTTCAAGTTTGTGGCAAAATGCTTTTACAATAGCAGCAGCTAAGCAAAAATGAAACTTTGGCATTTCTAAGGTATACAGACCAATATATATCGACTTACTAAACGAGTACACGTTGTAGCATGCATAGAATTTCCTTGATTATGGGGACAAAAATAAGAAAGATAATGTGCAGTAACAGAACAAATAGATCTCCCTTTAATTTTCTGATTTGGTGACAACATATCCCCATGCATCTTGGACTTTTCATGGTAGCAACAAATTATTTGCTTTTAATCTTCTTCTTTCTCCACATGACTGCATGCATAGACTCATTGTGTTAACTCTAGAGCGTCTGACCACCCCATTCGAGTACTAGTTATATGTTCATTCGAGCAGTGTATTATTCGTCTAATCGATGTACTATACATCCGAATAGTATCACTGTTCATTTTGACCACGCTTTTCATGCTGACCAGTGCGCTGTTCGTTTCAATCAGTGCATTGTTCATTCTAATCAGTGTGTTGTTCATCCCGACCAGTGAACTATTCATTCCGATCAGTGCGCTGTTCATTCGACCACTTGGCACCTTGTCCTCGCAAGCATTGTTTATATGAACAGCCACTCCTCCTAGAAGTCCCTTATAAACAGTCACAAGTAAATAGCAATCATTAGGCAATATCATTTATTTTGTAATTAAATAATTACTTTTCCCAATAAACAAATTCACCTATTATCCCAGGTGACGTACACGGGCTCGTGTCATTGGACCTTGTACACTAGGTGAATCTTGCATGTGTGCGCTAGTGATGTTCTTATCAAACTCCTTTTCTTGAGAAGGAGTCAACCTTGACTCTGGCTCATCTTTGTTACCCATGTATGGAGGAGTCAACTTCGACTCTGGCCATCTTCGTTACCCAAGTATGGAGATAAATTAGAATATTGAATGTATTACTCACTCTATAGTCCTCTGACAACTCCAACTTGTAAGCATTATTGTTGATCTTTGTAAGTACTTTGAATGGTCAATCAGCTTGTGACATTAGCTTGGACTTGGGCTATTCTGGAAAAGCGATCCGTGTGCAAATGCAACCAAATCAAATCTCTTTCTTCGAATACCATCTTTGTTTGACCTTTATTAGCGTACTTCTTGTATTGGGCTTGCATCTTCTCAATGTTCGCTTTGGTTGTCACATGTAGCTTACGAACCAATTCAGCTCTTTTCTCGGTATCCATATCTACCTTTTTCGAGGGCAACAAAAGTAGTAGATTAATAGTGTTTGCTTGAATCCATAAACAATCTTGAATGGACAAAACTTCGTTGTGGAATGTATGACCCGGTTGTAAGCAAACTCGACTTGCGGCAAGTACCCTCCCATAGCTTCAAGTTCTTCTTTAGTACTACCCACAACATTGTACCAAGTGTGTGGTTGACGACCTCGGTTTATCCATCTATTTGTGGGTCACATGTATTTGAAAACAGCAGCTTGGTGCCTAATTTACTCCAAAGTGTCCTTCAAAAGTGGCTCAAAAACTTCATATCACGATCTGATATTCACAGCACTCTCTATGTAGGCGAACGATCTTTCTAGAAAATAAATCAGCAATATGAGTAGCATCATCACTCTTATGACAAAATATAAAATAAGCCATCTTAGAAAATCTATCAAGTACAACAAATGTATTATCCCTCCCCTCTTAGTCGTCGGTAATCCCAGCACAAAATCCCTAGAAATATCCTCACATGGTATTTTCGGGAAAGGAAGAGGCGTATATAAATCATGTGGGTGTAAGCGAGAATTAGCTGTTTGATAAGTAGTACACCTTCCCACGCAGTGCTCGACAGTGTGCCTCATCTTTGGTCAACAAAAATATGTGCCCAATACGTCCTCAGTTTTGTGTATACCAAAATATCTGATCAAACCACCTCCATGCGCCTCCTGTAGCAATAAAAGATGAATGGAACTCGCGGGACACAAAGTTTGTTAGCTCTAAATAAATAGCCATCATTCAGCATATATTTATCCCAACATCTCCCTTCTTTGCAATTAGAATAAATACTTTTGAAATCCAAATTAGTAGCATATAATTCTTTTAAACTTTCCGAACCAAGAATTTTATAATCAAGTTGGGATAGCAACGTGTATCGTCTAAACAATTCGTCGGCAACTAGATTATCTTTACCTTTCTTATGTTTTACAACATACTAAAAAGTTTCAATAACTTATATCCACTTAGCATGCCTACGGTTCAAATTACTTTGGCTACGGATATGCTTCCATGATTCATGATCCGAATGTATGACAATTATTTTGGCCATAGGTAATGTTGTCATGTTTCCAACACTCTAACCAATGTATATAGTTTCTTATCATATGTTGAGTAGTTCAAAGTCGGACACTAAGTTTTTCACTAAAATAAGCAATAGGTTTCCTATCTTACATAAGAACACCTTCAATCCTAGTACCACTAGTATCATATTTTATCTCAAAAGCTTTATCAAAGTCAGAAAGTTGTAGAAGTGATGCATTGGTTATCTTATCTTTCAATATGTTACCAAGGCGTCCTCTTGTGCTTTCCCCACTGGAAAGGCATATTCTTCTTTGTCAATTCGTTGAGTAGGGTAGCAAGCGTGCTGAAATCCATCACGAACTAGCGATACAAACCAGCGAGTCTGTGAAAAATCCTCACTTGTGTGGATATTGTAGGTGTAGACCACACTCGAATAGCGTCCACCTTTTATTCATCCACCTCGATTCCTTACACTGTCATAACAAAACCAAGAAACACGACTCGATCCGTGCAAAAGGAGCACTTCTTGAGATTACCAAACAAATGTGCCTCTCTCAAAGTAGCAAAAACTTGGTGCAAATGATCCAAATGTTCATCCAAAGAATTGTTGTAAATTAATATATCATCAAAGTAAACAGCCACAAATTTTCCGATAAAAGCTCTCAGCACTTCATTCATTAAGCGCATAAAAGCTCTTGACCCGAGGCTATAGCCACTACCGCTGCTGTTGCTATCGTTGCTACATTTATGCGCTTAATGAATGAAGTGTTGAGAGCTTTTATAAAAAAATTTGTGGTTGTTTACCTTGATGATATATTAATTTACAACAATTCTTTGGATGAACATTTGGATCATTTGCACCAAGTTTTTGCTACTTTGAGAGAGGCACATTTGTTTACTAACCTCAAGAAGTTCTCCTTTTGCACAGATCAAGTCGTGTTTCTTGGTTTTGTTGTGACTGCGTAGGAAATCGAGGTGGATGAATAAAAGGTTTTGTTATGACTAATTGGCAAGAACACGGTGTTAGGCTATCGGTGCAACCATCGCTCTCATCTGAAGCACTATGATTCACGCCATGATAGGATTCTTGAGACCCTACCATTGCTAGTAGATGACGGTAGCAAAAATCCTACCAATTATAGAATTGAAAGTGGCACTCAAATCTCATAATCTTACCAATTGACGCTCTTACCCTTCTCAAAGATTGCTCGCATATGTGCTGGTTCATGATAACTTTCAAAAGAGTAGTTAGTAGTGTGATTGCAAAGTGATGAAACACGTTGACCAGTGGCTATTTTGTAGGGTTCTAGGCAATGATATATTTGTAGCAAAGGAGTAAACAATCAGTAATTCTAGAATTTGCACAAATTGAATAATAGTTGGTAACTAGCACTTACCTAGTTGCTGATGGAAAGGAGGATTTAGGCTATGGACAAGTGTATATCAGTATATGCACGATAAATGATCAGTTTATACAATTCTACAATTCAAAGGATTAAGGAGACAATTTGCTGCTTTTAGTTCACAACACCCACGTGACAGCAAGTCGGTAGTTGGTCTATAACTTTTCTGTTCAACTCACTTTTCTATTTTTTTGACAAATCCCTTTTTTCTATTTCTTGCCTCTTTTTAAAATATTTTTTGCACCAATACCAAACTCACAATAGAGAATGGATATGAAATTCACATGTGTGGACAAGTTGTTTTTGGAGTTTTCTAGGATTTTTGTATGCAAAGAAGATGATCAAACACGAGACAAGATGAGTAAGATGAACAACAAGAACTAAAAATAATTTTGTGGTTATCAGCTTGACAAAGATAATGACAAGCAACTAGACACGACTAGAACTGAAACAAATTCAATTAAGCAAACCAAAATTAATAGTTTGAATGCAACAACAAGCTAGAAATATGAATTTTTTGTATGGCAATTTTCTAGACTATATGGGAAATAAAATTAATCAAGTAAACTAGAGGTAGATGAATTTCTAGCAGTAACATAGGCTCTGATACCACCTGATATGTACACGCCTTGACTTAACATGCGTGTATACAAGTTGGTCCTGATCTTCCGTTGTAGGAGAAATCCTCGAAGCACTGAGCCGTCACTTTGATTAAGAGGAGGCTAACCATGATCCAAGAATGCGACCAGCAACCTCACAATCACTAAACCACTCCTCAATTGGTTATCAACCGTGTCAAAACACAACTAACCTGTTCACAAATAACTGCCCAAACAATTCAACAAGAATTGGAAGAGCAACATCGAAAGAGATCACTCAACAATGAATGATTGAATTGAGATTTCAAGTTTGTGGTAAAGTGCTTTTATAATAGCAGCAGCTAAACAAAAATTAAAGTATGACGTTTCTAAGGCATACTGACCAATATATATCGACTTACTAAATGAGTACATATTCCAGCATGCATAGATTTTCTTTGGTTGTTAGCTCAAAAATAGAAAAGATAATGTGCGGTAACAGAGTAGATAGATTTCCTTTTAATTTTCTGATTTGGTGACAACAAATTCCCATGCATCATGGGCTCTTCATTATAGCAACAAATTCTTTCCTTTTATTCTTCTTCTTTCTCTACATGGCTGAATGCGTGTACTCATTATGTTAACAACCGAGAGTCTGACCACCTCATCCGAGTACTAGTCACCTGTTCACTCGAGCAGTGTACTGTTGCAGCATGCATATATTTCCTTAGGTTGTTGGCATAAAAATAGGAAAGACAAAGTGTGGTAACAGAATAGATAGATTTGCCTTTAATTTCCTGATTTGGTGACAACAAATTCCTGTGCATCCTGGACTTTTCATGGCAGCAACATATTCTTTCCTTTTAATCTTCTTCTTTTTCTACTTGGCTGCATGCATGGACTCATTACATTAACTCCAGAGCGTCTGACCACCCCGTCCAAGTATTGTTCACATGTTCACCCCAGCAGTGTACTGTTCATCTGAGTAGCTACTGTTTATCCGACCAATATCGTTGTTCATCCTACTAGTAGCATTGTTCATTCTGACCATGCTTTTCATCTTAACCAGTGCGTTGTTTGTTCCGATCAATGCGCTATTCGTCCCGACCAGCGCGCTGTTCGTCCGACCACTCAGCACCTTGTCCTCGCAAGTATTGTTTATATGAACAGCTACTCCTTCAAGAAATCCCTTGCGAATAGTCACATGCAAACATCAATTATTAAGCAATATCATTTGTTCTATAATTAAATAATCACTATGTCTAAGAAACGATTCACTTATTGTCCAAGACGACGTGCACATGCTCCTAACATTAGACCTTGTACACTGTGAATTTGCATGTGCGCGCTTTCACCGAGTTGAACGCGCACTCAAAGTTGCGCTACCCTGCCCTGAGCTCGAGAAGTTCGGGTCACCGCCTCCACCATTATCGGCGCGTCGTCGCCGACCATGCGCTTCAGTCAGTGGCGTCGGAGTTACCGGCGAATACCGTTGGCAAGTGCACAGCATGAATGGACTTGGGTATTTGATTAGCGTTCGGTATCGTGATGTCTCAAGAGCAGCGAGTGGCCACCATGACGGTGAGATCGAATAAGCAAGGAACTGAGCATTTTGGCCAGTGTCCCCGAAATCATGGAGTCGGTAGCCAAGGGATAATAACAAGGGATGGTTTCTCAGGGGCCGGTTTATCTTGCCACTGTAAAATCTCAAATTCCTTTATACGAGATAGTGACACAAGAGATGACATAAAAGTGATCGAAAAACTCGCAGTGGCAAATAATTAATCACCCCAACACCATTTCTTATGAAAAAGACGGCAAATGCAGTAGACGAAAAATTTGGTAGCGGAATCTACCACCAACGAAATGGGTAAAATTTATGGGGAAAACACGATCGTTGAAACCAAACACATCCTAAGCCATATCACATGTTCCCTTCTACCTACACGTGCCAAATAAGCGCCATATCACCAATTAGAGATGTATCGCGGTTAGATCCCTAATTATCCCCAATCATAAGGCGGAGGATTTCCACGAATTCAAAGTTGGGTAAGATGCACGAGCATGCGGCGCTGCCATCCCGGTTTCTCCGAAGCTTCCGAGTTCCGGCTCGAGAGACTGCAAACCCAACCCCGGTCTCCCTGCGTCTCACCGCCCCGCGGGCCCCACCCGCCTACGGTCGCACGCTAGTCAGACACACTATGCGTCGCCACATGCGCACAACAAAGCGCACCAACAGTCGCACCCTCTTTTACTCGGCTACCACCCCCACCTATTCTAATATTCTAAAACCACTCATCACCCTCGTGCCTTCAAGGTTGTCCTACGATCCTACCGGAAGGAGATGATATGAATCGTAACATGGATCGGAATCAGGTAGTATCGTAGTGGGATCACGATCCTACTCGTAGAATCGTTAGAATCGGGTAGGATCGCAGTGGGATCGTGATCCCGACAACAAACTATACTAGCATGTAAAAATTGATATTGCCTATTGCTAGTTTAAGTTGCACCAGTTTAATTTGATTTGTTTTGTTGTTTACATGTTGTTTTAAGGTAAAAAAAGTATTATCTTTGACATATTGCATTTTAGAGTATTAGTTTATTAAAAATAATTAAATAAGTTTAAAAAATCAATATTAATTCAATATAACATGAATAAGTGTACTCAAATTACAAAATTAAATTCAAAAAACTACTATAGACTTGCATATTTAGAAATATAATTCATTTTTATATAAATATATGCTTTTAAAAATGTGATAGAACCATGATTCTATGATCTGATCCCGTCAGACAAAAAATGATCCTACTTAAGATCACCATCGTGATAACCTTGCATGCCTTCTCCCACAATAATGATGTAATAATAATCAAAGAGTGAAAGGGGTACTGTGAAAGATGAACCTTGTGAAGAGTTTAAAAGCATTGTTCTTTTATGCTGCGGCTAGTGGATTTTATCTATATTT
Organism: Bonia amplexicaulis; assembly: GCA_036346245.1. Lineage (NCBI taxonomy): Eukaryota > Viridiplantae > Streptophyta > Magnoliopsida > Poales > Poaceae > Bonia > Bonia amplexicaulis. The sequence continues at coordinate 9,002,911 of CM070769.1, forward strand.
TTAAATAACAATAGATAACAGAGAAGCCAATACGAACAGTCCATGGGCATGTTTGGCAACGGCTACGGCTTATGATTTTTGGCTGAAATTTTTGAATTTTGGCTGTTTACGATATAGATTACGGAGAGAGATACTCACTTACGATTTTAGATGGTACAGATATTTGGCTTTTAATGTGTACATCGTTTAACTTTTAGACTCCATCTTGAAAAAAATACTCTGTTTAAAAGTTAGATACTATAGCAAAAATCAAAAGCCGTCAGCTTCGGAGAAAAAGAACACGCCCATATGATTTTCAGAACGAAAACTGTTTGAAAAATTCGGTTTAGAAAGTCTGTTTTATTTTGACCTCGGTGAAAGAAAAACCGAAAGCCAAAACGTAGAAGCCTAAAAAGAAGGTGCTGCTGTTTTTTTTACGCTTTTTCCTCTCCTCCACGATCCCCCTCTCTCTAGGGTTTCTCACCGCTTCGCTGCTTCGCTTCGCTTCCCCACCTGCTCTCGTCTCCATCCCTCTCTCTCTCTCTCTCTCCGAGGAGTCCAATGGCGGACGCCGACGCGAAGCCCCCGCCCAAATCGGACCCCGACACCTCGCCGATCGCGTTGATCTCACCCTCCTCGCCCTCCTCCGGCTGCGGGGATGCTGTGGATGCCACAGCGATCGAAAACCAGCTCGCCGACCTCGCCGTCGCCGACGAGCTCCCCAAGCCCTCGGGGTGGGAGGACGAGCCCGTCCCCGGCGTCGTCAGCGGCGATGAGGTCTCCGGCGAGAAGCTCCCGGCGGGGGCGGGGGCAGATTCGAAGCCGCGGTTGCCGCGGCGGCCTGGGGAGCCGGATTGTACTTACTACGTGAAGTTCGGGAGTTGCCGCTTCGGGATGAAGTGCAAGTTCAACCACCCGGCCCGGAAGAAGAAGAGGGTGGGTGGCTGGTGGTTGGGGCTAGTAATAAAGCTCTTGTTACTCTCTTTTTTTTTTGCGATTTTTGGGAATTTTTTGAGGGTGTTTTGATGTGGTTTTGGTGATGGGAGTTGGAGTTTGGTAGTTCGTGGATGGGTGAAACGGAAGCGGCTTTTTTTCATGGGTTTGTGACCTTGTTTTGTTTTTGCGCGCTTGTGCAGATGAAAGGGAGTGGGAGTAGCGGCAGCGGGAGCAACAGCAGCAGTAATAAAGCTTCCTCGCCGGATGATGAGCAGGTAGTGGACCCTTTTACGCTTGCTTCTGTGTGTGTGGGTTTTTTGTACATGCATGTCTGTCTAAATTTGGCACCTTGTTGAGACTGGAAGAGGTTGGCTGGAGGAAGAGAGACTTTGTCTTTTCTAGTGTATTGTGTTGCAAATGCACTAGTTTTGATGGTGCCGTTGTGTTAGGAGTGGGTAAATGCAGCCCAGTTAGGGAAATACTTAAAACTGCTTTATGCTCTTAGCACTTGTTTTGGGTAACATAAATTGAGCGATCTGGTCCATCTGGATGCCTTAAGTTTCTTATGTTGTTTAGGTCCAGTACAATGCGGAATTGTATGCATTGGCCAACACATGTCAGTTTCCATGGTGCTTGCATGAGGTTGATGCCAGGGATATGCATGCTTGTACCACATCCTTGCAGTTATATGCTAGATGTGGCTTACCTATTTGATCAGCTTTCAATTTTCATCTTATGGATATGAGCAAGTGATTCACTCATCTGATTGGTGTTTATTGCTCCATGAGATTTGTAAGAACCTAAATAGGATATATCTTTGGATGTCTTTACACCCAAATGCACCTAGATCCCAATTGATTTTAAAAAGTAGAGTAATTAGAAAAATTGCATTTTGGTTTCATCTTTGGATTAAGATGAAAAAATGTGTTAAGTTCTATAGTGTTCAAAATATGCCTCTTTCCAGTTCTGGTGCTTGGATAATGTTGACGTGGGGCTATGCATGTTATACAATTTGTTTGCAAATATGAACTATGTGTATCGAGCTGTTTGGTTAACATTTGTCCTGTAAAACTTGCAAACATGCAAGCTAGTTACTGACGTCATCAATTGTTTTGTTATTGCCTTGGTTTTATGAGATTTATAAGCACCTACAAGATACTATTTTTAATGTCACTTTTAATCTGCAGTGGACCTTGATTTTGTTTTTATTTTCTTGGAAATAGTAGATGGTATTGGATTTTGTTTCCTTTTTGGGCTAATTCTGGAATTAACAAGTCGAATGATTCATAAACACCTAAGCTCCAAATGACTTGACAAAACTTATAAGCCTGAAAGATTAGCTCACCTAGCTTGTGATACTTGTTGAAGAAGCTCGTTGTCTTGCACATATTACTTCTTATTTTCAAAATATACAGGCTAGCCATGTCGCTCATCTCACTGTGCAACCTATTATGATATTCCTATAAAATATAATCTACTCTAGTTCCTTCTATTATGTATAATTGTTAGGAGAGCCCTCTATATAAGTACAAGTATTGTAGTCATTATGATCATGTAAGAATGAATTAGAAGTCGTCGTCTCCTTCCCTCTATCTATAGATCTATCCTCTATCCCTAAGCCTCCATCTACCTATGTTCCTAAGGATCACAACAGTTCTATGCTGCCTTTCCCAAATTAGTATATATTCTGATAAGAATGTAGGTTGGCCACAGTTTCTAGTAGCCTTCGACCAACCAAAAATTACCAAGACGCAACAAAACCAATCTACACAAACCAGGGCTGAGCAGAAATTTGGGGATTTGCAAAAGCTAGATCACCAAATCACAATAGCAAAAACACATGTTGCATCTCACAAATATATGTGGAGAATTCAGCAACTTTGTAATAATAGATTTCAAGCCCAAAAAAAATTGGTCCTTGCTATTTTTTTATATTGCAATATACTTACTATGTTTTTAACTCACAATACAATAGGTTGCATCCTCTGGTTTGCTGTTTCGTATATTTCCCTTTAGTATTTATACTGTACTCTGCTTATTCAATATGTGCGCTGTTTCCTCATTCATCACTGATGATGCATGGAGATAGTTGAATTCCTTATTTTTAGTCACATGGTCTAGGTAGCTTTTTTAAGGTTGAAAGGTTCACATAGGATTTTTATGTGTATTTTTCAATTAACTGTTGCCGAAACATATTAATTGTTCACTGTCCATTTTTATATTAATGAATTTTTTCTTTGTACTCTGTTCTTTTTTAAGTGGCGTTTTTGACTTTTCATAGTCTTCAAGATGTGACTTTGACTGTTACTGTTTGTAACTTTATGTTATTATATATTAATAAAATTATAATATTATGAAAGTATTTTTAACGACAAATCTAATGATATAGTTTCCATGTAGCCAATTTTTAAAAATATTAGTGGTCAAACTTTACAAAGCTTGACTGCACAGATTCTAGGGCATCACTTAAAAAAGAGCGGAGGTAGCAGTAAATTAGCAAAAATATGTATTTACAGTTTTAGACTGGTGCATGAGAATTCTTTGAATACACTTTGATTGATGTTTCTAATTTTTTTTAACTTTGCATCAGACTCCTAAAGAAGAATATGAAGGTCTTGTTCCAGATATTTCAGTTGAAATAGATTCATTGGTGAGTCTTTACTTGCTTTTACAAGTGAATGTGAAATACAGAACTATTTCTCTGTTGTTTCCAAGGGATGGATGGCTATTTGAAATGATCACAAAAGCTGTAGTGTACCACACCACCTTTGTCCATTGTTTGTTTATACTTCTGGCCAAATCTGTGTCTTCCATAATGAGTTTGACTAGTTGTGAAGCAAGTGCAAAGGCGTGTCTCCAAAATTGGTTGCACGAAAAATGTGGCATGCCATACTTAGGTGTGGCCAATTTTGACCATGAATCTTACAGCTTGAACCATCAAATTTGGGATTAGTTAGATGTACACTATGGGTTGGTTCTTTTGGGCTGTGGCTTATGGCTGAACTTTTTGAATTCTGTGCTGTTCGCGAGAGGCAGTACGTAGAGAGAAATAGTCGCATGCGATTTTGGTCGGTATAGCTGAACTTGGTATAGTTTATACTACAATTTACCTGTAGATCTCGCCTTGAAAAACGCACCGTTTAAAAGTTGGTTATTGTAGCCCGTACAAGCATAAGCTGGCTGACAGTCCTCCCGAACGCACCCGATATTAAGTTTTTTTAGCTTTCTTTAGCGCAACTGTGGCACGCTAAGATCTAATTTTCTGTAGGGCTATGCTGACAAGGGGAGTACATCTAACTCAGAAAACCTTAAGAAGACATCTTATGAGGTCAGCAATCAGCATTGCCTTTCAGCGTATTATGTAATGATTAAAATATCTTCTCTCTGTGAGATAGGTTTGTTATGAACTTATTTAACATTTTACATGCTATTCAACTAGTGAAAAACCAATTTTATATCTGCAAAACTAACAGTCAGAAGTATTTAAAAGAATTTTGGTCTTTGATATTTCATACGTTTGTGTTTTTCTTTGTTGCAGGTTATTGATGTGAAGGGAAGGATGGAGCCAAAGGAACTTAAGGTTAACTGTTGTAGCTATGTTATAGACATTATTATGTTCACTGATGCTTGAGTTTGATTAATAGATGTAATTAAATTTTAAGTTTAAAATTATCATCTTTTGTTGTCAGATTGCTGAGGAGATTGAAAAAGGAATTTATTTGAAGAACTTAGATGAGGCAGATCAAAAGGTTTGCAATTCTGTTACATTATACATTGAAACCCTTTGGAAATGTCTTGATAGTCCACACAGAGGCCATATACCCTTTTTTAAAAAACATTGTTGTTAATGTTAAGGTTTTTCTATCAACCATGTAATGTCCTTATGTGAGATCTTGTGCTTTCCCATGCTTGTTAGTTAATGCCATTTCTGCTGGATACCTTGGAGTAAATTCCATCCTCTACATGACCTTTGCATGAAACTTCCTGCAACTGAACAAACCTAGTTATATATTAGCCACACTGGCATGGTAAAAATAAATCCATGCTCATACGAAATTTTGTCTTTGTGAAGGATGGTATAGATTAATAACCTTTTGAATGATCTGTATCTTGTATGAAGCTCTCAATTTATTATTACCTGATTATTCTCTACTGTTTCTGACTTGTGGAGCTTCCAAAGGGTGCCAAAGAGAAAAGAAAGGAAACCGTTTCAGAAGGTAGTGCTCAGGAGGAATGCAAGGTTTGTTTGTGATCTTTCACCCTGTTGATAAGTTTGTTGATTCTCTTACTGATTTGCACTAAGATGTTATTTTGACTTTTGAATATTCTTTTGCAGTCTTCTCCTCTAATATACATGTTAAGATTCACGAATACTGTGTCTTACGGTTAGAGGGAATGGTTGGATTCCAAATAGTGAACTCCTATCCAATCCAACTACGAAAAATCCATTATACAGTAATGCCCTATCCAATCCAATTACTCTTTACTTCCAAGTCCAAGGTCTAATCGACTATCCAATTGCCTAACAATAGGGAAAGAACATTTCAGTATTTAAAATTTCCTTGTCTCACAACAAATTGGAGGTGAAATACCTGATCATCTAAGTTATCAAATGAAAACCGGGTGGAATCAATTGTTGTGCCACTCCACTGCTTGTGGCTCGACAGATCAGCTGGTACAGGGACCAAAATGAGCCCCAAGGCCAAGAGGGTCCAAATGCAGCATTAGCTTTGAAAAATCCTTTGGCCATTTGGAATGCATGAAGTTCACAGGAATTTTGTAGGAATTTCACAGAAAACTGTTCAATTCTTGCATTAATTAGGAAAATTCCTGTGTTCCAAACAAGGCCTTAATCTGTACTCGATATTCATATCTGTACAAACTTTCCGAAAATTCATTGGAGATCACTACTACGGGCCTATTCTTTTTGGCTTCGGCTTATGGCTGCGGTTTATAACTTTTAGGCTATTCGTGAGAAAGTACGGATGAATAGAAACTAGCGTGCGGTTTTGGTTGATATAAATGAAGTCGCTGTAGTGTTTACTATAATCAATTTGTAGACTTCGTCTTAAAAAAACACTTCGTTTGAAAGTTAATTATTGTAGAAAAGCCAAAAACAAGTTTTTAGAAGCTGAAAAGAAAAGGCCCTACAACAGGTTTAGTATATATATTTAATCGATAGCTTAGGGGTGAGGTGGTCAGGTTTGCCTAATTACGTTGCATGGCCCACCTGGAAATGTTGGTTGTGGGGCTGAGTGCAGGCTCACTGGAGTTGTGAGCCAAATGGGGTCTTCTGGCTCTTCGAGTCTTGACCCTTGGTTTAACTGGAATCAACTCGATTAGAGTATTAGGTTCTGAACCAGGCCCATGTCTCCACCCTAACAGCTATCTCCTGGTGTCTCAGGTTGGCCTAGCCTGCCCCACCAGAATACCTACAATGGCCTTTCAGCAGCTTCCCTGTTTGGTACATGTTGTAGTTACATGTCATAGATGGACATCAAATTATGCATATCATAATGTAATGCAGTCGTAGTTACATGCCATAGATGGACAACAAATTATGCATATTGTAATGTAAGCTTTTTCCAACTTTTCTTGAGTCTTCTCCATGGTGCACCTCTGTTTTGCTGTAAGTTAAGGCAGCTGATGGTAACATGTAACCATAGTTTTTTACTGTACACACACTTGCAAACACACAAACATCTCATGAAAAAATCTAACTGGGTGGTAGGGATTAAATCATTAAATCTTTCATGACAAAGCCACCCCTGTCCCTTGAATCCTTTTTTTTTAACACAAATTGTTTTCCAGTATTATTCAACACCGGGAGGATGCAAATTTGGGAAATCTTGCAAATACCTCCACCGCGAGGGAAAAGAAGGGAAAACAGAAGCTGTAAAGGTTGAGCTGAATTTTCTAGGTCTTCCACTTCGTCTGGTAAGTCCTTCGTTGGTTTTCAACTTATATATATGTCCATTTGAGTTCCATTAGGTTACCTTTTCAGTGACCTTTTGTTATCTTCTCATGCTCTAAAGATACTTATGATGTTAGGGGACATATCTAGTGGACATCAATAACTTGGCACAATCACGCAAACCACTTAGATTTGGACACCAAATCAACATGAAAATTCAGATTTTTTATGTAAACTCCGTTTAGTACACCTCCATTTTAAATTTTAAGTTTAAGTTCAATATATGTTGGAAGGTAAAAATTGATAAAGTTCTGATAAACAGTATGTTAAATGGAAAAGGACAAATGCTTGTCCACATCAAACTTCTCCTTTTCGTTTCGTACTTTCTTATACACAATATTTTCAGAATTTTTAGTGTTGATTTGGTGCCAAAACCAAAGTGGTTAACTATTGATGTGCAGTAGATATGTCCCCTTGATGATAACACTGCCATTTCTTAAACTGGATTTTTTCTATGAGAATGTGGTGTTTTTAATCTTGCAGGGGGAAAAGGAGTGTCCGTACTATATGCGCACTGGGAGCTGCAAATTTGCCACTAATTGCAAGTTTCACCATCCAGATCCTACTAATGTGGCTTCAAAAGATCCAGTGTTGGAGCATGAGAATGGGGATACTCCACAGCAAAATGTTCAAGGATCCTCTCAGCCGAATGTTCCAATATGGCCTGATCAGAGAGCATTGAATGAGCAGCATGTTCCTTTTCTAGCTCCAGCACCATCATTTAGTGCAGGAATGATTCCACCTCAAGGAATGTATCCGTCTCCAGAATGGAGTGGGTATCATCAGGTAAATATATTCCTTTTGATTAAATGTTTCTTTCACTCCAGCAGATGCCATGCAAATTTCATCGGATGGTATCAATATTTTTTGCACATTGCTTTTCGGCGGAGTACTGAAAACTGAACATTTAGCAGATTTTGCAGACTTGTGTGTTGGCAGCTGTTTTGAGTATTGACATGATAAAGGGCCTGTTCTTTTTTTTTGGTTTATGGCAGTGGCCATATAGCTTATGGCTGAATTTTTTGAATTTTGGCCTGTTAACGAGAGAGATTATGGAGAGAGATACTCGCTTGCGATTTGGGCTGGTACAGATGTTGGGCTTTTAGCGTGTACTACAATTAACTTGTAGACACTGTCTTGCAAAAATATTTCGTTTGAAAGATAGGTACTGTTGTAAAAGTCAAAAGCCGCAAAGAACAGACCCAAATCTTACTTTCATCCGTGTGTCAACATATATCATTTTACTCTTCTGCCAGAACTATTTGACATTCTTTAAAGAAAGTATGTATAAGTTAGCAAGTACTCCACATAAAAAATATTAATGTTTAGATCAGACACATGAAAATGATATGTGTGAATGTCTTTTCATAAGGTTATAATTTTGCTAGGTTTTAAAAGTATATTATGATAGAAATTGGTAGTCAAAGTTGTGTTTTGGGGACCATGTCAATGTTGAAAACTCCACTTATTTCCAGTGTTGATCACAACTCTCTGTTGAAATATATGTAAGAGCTAGAGGATGCCATTGTGACGTTGTCTTCAACAACGAGCGTCCATCTCCTTCCCCTTTCCTCATTCACCATTCCTTTCTCAATCTCTCCCAATTACCTCTTCTCCCACCATGAATCAACCCCACCGACCACTCCCCTCAGTTGCTCTCATGACCCTGTATCTAAGGTGGTAGGTGACTCAGCTTCATGTGTGCAGGAATAGGCTAACATGTGCGATTTTGACCCGTGATGGGTCACTAAAATAAGTTGCGATGACTTTGATTCACAGACAAGTTCCTTGACCCACTTGCACCCACCTCGCAAGTTGTACCTGTGGTGCAATGTACTCGATCGAAAATATGGAGTTGAAAGTATAGCAGCAATGGGGGAGAGGGTGGGGCAGGGTTGTTGTAGGTCGCTGGAACGTTGTTAATTAGAAGCTGCCCCCTTTGAATATCCTCTTTTCAGCTCGACTACATAGTAAGGTTACAGGAACTGTAAGAATACAGTTATTTTTAGCTAATATTAGATTTCATCAAAGTTATCTGTATGATGTCATTTGGAAAAATGATGCACGGCTGCATGCTGTAATTCCTAGTTCCTACAATCTATTTACTAGTTGTTTTGATTTGTGGCCAGAGCTGCTAGTAACTAGAAATATCCTAGTTGAGACCGCTGAAAAATACTCTTTATTTCAGTTATCCTGTATATGCCACATATGCGTTTAATAACTTTCCACCTATTGTTAATATTGATACTTTTTCTTGGATAACTATTTGATGTGCAAATGTTGTTATCAGGTTCCATTAAATCCATATTACCCTCCTGGAGTCCCTTTTCAACATTTTCCTGCTCCTATTAATCATCCCATGTACAAGGCAGCGGATATACCTGGACATCAGCAACTGCCTTCTGATGAATATCCAGAGAGACCTGGACAACCTGAATGTCAACATTTTGTTAAAAGTGGTTTTTGCAAATTCAGGATGAAGTGCAAATATCACCATCCAAGGTCACGTGTGCCTCCAATAGGAGCTCTTAGCCCTCTTGGCTTGCCTATCAAACCCGTAAGTTCTCTCCGATCAGTTTATTTCCTCATTAAGATAATATCCATTATAATTTTTCCATATATAATAAATCTATGACATTCCAATGTAATTTGAGTATTTGACTCGCATGGATAGAAAAGAGATGATTTGGATATTTGTTAAGAGAAACATGTTATTCCTAGTGGTGCAAACGGAGCGGATAATTTCTGTCATCCGACCGACCGAAGGCTTGTGGAACGGATACGGAAGAGGTAGATAGATATCCGGCACTATCCATGTCCGACTCTAAGGAAAAAATATGGAATGAGATACGTAATAAGTGATATCCGTCCGTATATATCCGTATGTCAAGTGATATGAGGAAGTCTGTTGTGACTTCACCTAGGAACAAGATAATATATAGGCAGATGGTCACATCTAAACAAACGGGAGTACTGAGTGTTCTTTCTTTAACATCTTAGTAACACTCTGATTGTAACATACTGTTCAATGTTTTGTGCAAAGAAGTGGATAATTTCCGTTCGATCGACTGTCCGAAAGATTATAGAACGGATACAGAATGGAGAAATGGATATCTGGCATTATCCGTGTCCGACTCTGACTCTAAGGAAAAAAATATGGAATAGGATACAAGATAAGCGATATCCGTCCGTATCCGCTCCGATTGCACCCATAGTTATTCCTAGTGTTAGTATTAGTATTATTTACTTCTTCTCTGGCCTATGGTCTTGCAAACTAATCAGATAACATTGGACCGCCAAGCTTTATTTCTTGTTATGTTTATTCCAGGATCAGCCTGTGTGCACATACTATTGTCGCTATGGAGTCTGCAAGTTTGGGCCAGCTTGCATGTACAATCACCCCTTCAATTTTGGCCCTCCTGTACCGGCAGCAGGGCCACCTCTCTGTGGCCAATACCCCATACCAGGAAACTACACCGTTTAGCAGGCAGGAGCGATTTTTCGGCGGTCGCCCTGATGCTTGTAATAACTTTCACTTGTAAAATAGCGTAGCTAAAAGCTGTACGGGGGTTCACTTGTAGACGGTAGAGATCTGGCTCGCAAGTCGCAACGAAGTTGCATGAAGCTGGGTACATTGCCGCAGGGATTCATGAAACCAAACAAACCAGTTACACTGCCCTTTTACATTGTACAGCACTTAGCGGTTTGTATATAACTGATTCTTATTACTGAAACCCACGTTGCGTGATTCACCGTTTATGTTGGCGGTTCCTCGCTATAGTGTGGACATAGATGGAATTTAGCGGGAGATATGTTACGTGGCAACATGTCCTAAGCGCTCAAGTTTGGGTGTACCGTGTTTGGGGTGTATTCACGGTGTACCTAAACTAAAAGAAGTCATAACAAATTTTGAGGAAATTTTTATATGTATTTTATTCTATGTTAAGAGCAGTAAAAAAGAGAAAATTTCAACAAATTTAAACTTTTAACATTTTTCAGATTTCTCTTTTGGTATCGCTAAACCTATGATAAACCTGAATTTGAAATTTTATGTATAGATAAAGTAAGTTTATATGTAGAAATTGTTTTGGAATTTTTCGTGGTTCTTTTTAGATTGAGTGGATAGGATATGTGGCCATGTTATGTACAATCTGATGTTGGCAATGGTCCGATAGACCATTGAATTAACTGTTAGGCTGGACATGGCTAGCCTGACAGGGAAAACAGAAGCTGCATCCATGCGGAGGAGCAACAGAAGCTCAAGCGTTGAGCCTACCCAAATGGTTGACATGGCAGTTCGCAGGAGTTAAACCTAGCGTCATGTGTGACGTCCTATAGCAATTCCAAAAACGTTTTCCCTACGCAAGATTAACGGTACCGAACACATTAGGGCTGCCAACGTCTCCAGTTGTGACGATTACATCCAGACCGGGATAACGAAAACGAAGGATTCAGTTTTCAGACGTAGCAAATAGCACACAAGAGAAGTCGTTACACTTCATGCTTTCTGAGAAGGCCACGACTGGTAGAGTTGTAGTTGTTGACCTGTTCATGTGCATCCCGGTTCGGTGGGCTGACCCGAGCCTGGCCTGAAATTCTCGGGCGGGGTTGGGCTGGGCTTGCTCTCGGGCCAGGATCGGGCCTCAATTTTGCAACCCGAAGCAATTTTTGGGGTGGACTCGGGCTTTGCTTTGAACAACCAAAAAAACCGGCTCAGATCAAATTGTGCTTGTAGTTCTCATTCCTAAGGCCTAATAGGTGTGTAGAAAAATAGCAGTCGCCTTATATAGGTGTGCGGATTAGATCTTGAGAACACCATATTCCCAAATCCATCGCAACGCTAGTCTCCTCCGGTCCACTGTAACATCCCAATTTTCGCCCTTTCAAAATTCCTTTGTGTAGCATGGGTTTCCTAAAAAGTTTCACCAATTTTATTCGCTTAATAAAGTTTAACGGGACTTTCCTAAATTTAAAACAATTTAATATGACTAAATCCAACATCAATTATTTTCAAAATTATTTTATTTGGGTTTCTTGTGCTTGAAAGTATTTTACAGATTTTATGGAAATTTTCAAGTGCATTTACTATTTTTTTTGTGCTCTTTTCTTTTTTATGTATTTTCTAAAATAAAAAACTAAATAAAAATCCCTAGAAGGTTGAGTGGGCCGAATCCTTCCACCGGCCCACTCTCATTTCTTTTCTCTCGCTTTCGTTAGTCAAAGGCCTATCCGGCTTGTACCTCGGTCTACATCGTCAACCGGACTGCTCTATGATACGACACTAAGAACCACTGCTACTATATTTATGGTGGTCAAAACAGAGGAGAGAGAGGAAGGCTAAGGAGGACAAGCGACGTGGGCATGTGCAACACGGACATGCGGCCAACGGGATGAGTGTTCAAGTGTTGGTCCAGGACAACACAGCACATGCATGCTTGAATTCAAGCCTATGCGCAGCAAGGGGCCAAGTGGCTAGTGAGTACAGACTATGCATGAGTTTCTTGTGGGCTCGATAATAATCAGGGTCAAAGTCAGTTGATTAGTCTTAGTTCTTTTATTTATCTATTACTAGCTGAATGTCCGTGCGTTACTACGGATTTTAAAATTTGATCATACTATATGTTCTGATAACGGGTGATAAAATTTTTTAGAACATGCAGCGGAGGAGGAGGGAGGAGGCGAGGAGAAATCGGGGAGGAGCGCACGGGTTCGTAGGGGTGGGGAGGCGGGGCGCAGGCGTGGAAGGGTGGGTGGGTCCACACGTCATACAAATTATCTTTTTTTATCAAGAGAGGTGGGAAGGGTGGGAGAGGCCGCACCAACCACCAACTCCTTCTTTTATAATAGTAAAGATTTTTTGGTTGCATTAGGACATCCACTGAATTCTCACGTTGTAGAATTAAGAATACTGACTAGAGGGGGTGAATAGGAGGTTTTTAAAATTTTCTTGTCTACTTAATTAATTCTCTACAATTTTAATAGCAAGAATGTAAAGCAATTAAGCCTACACAATTCTAATCAAGTAAGCAACAATACTAGCTTTAAAACAAGCAAATGATCACAATAATGCAAACAAATAAGAGCTAGAAGAAAGCAAGTGGGAGATGTACACAATTGATGTTTTTACCGTGGTACTCGGAAACTTGTCGGTTCCCCCTAATCCACGTTGAGGTTAGCCCGAACAAATCGGACCGACTCCACGCATTAAGCCGAAACACCTCGATCACTAGAGGTAGCTCTTCCCCGCTCCGAGTAGGTGAGCTCCGACCTTCACAAGAATACCGGTTCTTCTCACAAGCTCCTTTGAGAAGATCACTGATCAATCCTCTGTCCAATCGTCCAGATGCCGGCAAACACCAAGAGTAATAAACCATGGCTTCACTTGATTGCAAATGAGTGCCAAAGGATCAATTAATGAAAGCAATGCACTTTTTGCTCAACCACCTCAAATTTAAAGCTCAAAGCGAAATGGAGGTGTGGAGTGAATGCTCTATGCTCAAGAACGTTCAATGGAGTCTCTAACTTCTGCCCTTGACCAGTGGTACGGGTATTTATACCCTTCACCAACCAAAACTAGCCGTTTGACACAAATTCCAGAAAATTCAAGGGAGCGAAACTACCGCCGGTCTGAGGCCGGTAGTACCGCTTCCCAATCTGACCCGATAGAACGGCTATGTCAGAGGCTCTGTAGTGACCGTTGGAATGTCGGCGCGGTACTACCGCTGTTATAAAATCCGGTACTACCGCTCTGTGGTAATTCCGCAAAGTCGGCGCAGTACTACCGCTTGGGCCGAACTCCAAAAGTCCCAAATTTGGTGCTCTCTGGAAAAAAAGGCTCCGCTCTCCCTACGGAGCTTAGGGCCCAGTACCCTACAGACGATCTGGCGTTGAAAGCGGTACTTAGTTCCGTAGAAACTCAAATGCATCCGGAGGGTGCTCTCTGGGAAAAAGGCTCCGGTCAGGTTCCGGAGCTTCCGGTCACCGGTAGTTCCGATTTAACCTACGGAACTACCATCTCATGATAGTTCAACGTTAAAAGCTGCGATTACTCGCTCTTCGAACGAGCACAATTTGGACTTTTAAAACAGATTTTTAAAGAATGCATGATCCTAGTTGATCCAATATGGCACATAGATTTTGCTATCAAACTACTTGTCATGATCCCTCTTTATGGTACGATTATTTAATCTATAATCCGGTCTTCCACCTTTTCTTTTAAGACCGGTAAAAGCAAAAAGGGATCCTATTCTAAGTATACCTTTGCCTTGAGCCATTCTTGATATTCACATTTATCTTTTGGCTTGCATCTTGTCAACCACATATGGATTTAACCTTTAGACACTCATTAAACACGTTAGTCCCATATTCACATAAATTTATTAATTACCAAAACTATTTTTAGGGGCCTAGATACTTTCAATCTCCCCCTTTTTGGTAATTGATGACAACACACCTTTTATGTGCGAAATAATGTTTTGAATATACCACTTGTTTGACAACTAGTTGTATATTCTATTGTGACTTTTAAAGGAGAGTAATTCTTGCAATAAACTTTTATTTTGGCAATTGGTGAATTATTTCCTTTCTAAAGTCAAAGAGAGGAGAAACTCCCCCTAAACATGTGCATATAATTTTAGGAGAATAAAACATCACATATGAGACAAGAATGCATTAGACATATGAAAGCATCTAGGCCCCTAAAAATGATTTTGGTAATTAATGAATTTATATGAATATGGGACTAACCGTTTAATGAGTGTTTAAAGGTTAAGTCCAGGTTATGGTTGACAAATGCAAGCCAAAGGATAAGGATGAAGATCAAACATGGTTCAAGATAGAGGTATATGTAGAATAGGATTCCCTTTTACAAATTTACCGGTCTTAGGAGAATGGTGGAAGACCGGATTATAGGGTAAATAATCGTACCATAAAGAGGGATCATGGCAAGTAGCTTGATAGCAATTCTTAAGTGTCCATGGATCAACTAGGATCATGCATTCTTGAAAAATCTGTTTTAAAAGTCTAAACTGTGCTCTGTCTGGATGTGCGGTAGTTCCGCAGTTTTCAACGTCGGTACTACCTTCGACGGTAGTACATTGGATAAATCGGAACTACCGGCGATCGGAAGTTCGAACCTCAAGCGGACCCATTTTTCCGAGAGCACCCTCCGGACTCATTTCCAAAATCGAGGCGGTAGTTCATTGTCGAGTGGTACTACCGGTCACGTGTAGTTCGGAGGTGGATCGGACCCTTTTCTCCGAGAGCACCCTCCGGATGCCCCCGAGTTTTAGGAAAGCGGTAGTTCATTGTCGAGCGGTACTACCGCCACGGTAGTTCCGGATGGGAATCGGAGCCTTTTTCCGAGAGTGACTTTTGGAGCTCGGCTCAGCGGTAGTCTGCGCCGACTTTCTGGTACTACCGGTGAACGGTAGTACCGGACTTTATAACGTCGGTAGTACCGCGCCGACGGACCAACGATCGCGCAGAAGCTCGACATAGCCGTTCGATCGTCGATGGGGAGCGGTACTACCGGCCTCGGGCCGGCAGAGTTCCGCCGCCCGATTTTTCCGGAATTTGTTCCAAACGGCTAGTTTTGGTAGGTGGAAGGTATAAATACCGCACCAACGCTCATAGACAGATGTTAGAGACTCTATTGATCATTCTTGAGCATTGGGCATTCACTCCACACCTACTTTCACTCTTGAGCATTCATTTGAGGTGTTTTGAGCATAAAGTGCATAGCATTCATTAGTTTGATCCTCGGCACTAGCTTGCAATCAGCGAAGCTCGTGGTTTGTTACTCTTGGTGCTTGCTGCACCGGACGATTGGGAGAAGCTTGTTCGGTGATCTTCTCAAAGAAGCTTGTGAGAAGACCCGCTTTCGTGTGAAGGTTGGAGCTCGCCTACCGGGCGGGAAGAGCTACCTCTAGTGATCGAGGTGCTTGGCTCAATTCGTGGAGCCGGTTCGATCGCTCGAGCTAACCTCAACGTGGACTAGTGGGAACCGCAAGTTTCGATACCACGGTAAAAACATCGAAGTGTGCACGTCTCTCTATTGCTTTCTAAATAGTTCCAAGATTTTATGCTTAGTGCTTTGTTTAGTCCTTGTTATTACTAGTATTACTAATTGCTTGACTAGTATTGTGTAAGCTTAAAATTGTCTTTCATTCTTGTTCTTAGAAATAGAGAAATTTAGCCTAGTTGAAAAGAAAATTTAAAAACCGCCTATTCACCCCCCTCTAGTCGGTATCCTTGATCCTACAAGTGGTATCAGAGCTTGGACTCTCATTTTTAGACTTAACCGTCTAGAGAGAAAAGGATGGCTAGCGAGGATTTGCTATAGGCAAGGCACCTTTCTTTGATGGATCAAATTATGCTTATTGGAAAATTAGAATGTCAATTTATTTAAAGGCTATGAGTCCAAGCGTTTGGAAAATTGTAAATGAGGGTTACGTCATGGCGCTTGATCCATTGAATCCAACGGATCAAGACGGGCGAAATGCTCATTTAGATGCCCAAGCAATGAATGCTATTTTGGAGCTTTAAAGCGGATGAGTTCAATAGGGTGAGTAATCTTGAGGCGGCTCACGCTATTTGGACAACCCTTCCGAAATCCATGAAGGGACATCCACGGTTAAAGAAGCAAAATTGCATCGACTTAGATTAAATATGAGACATTCACAATGTTGCCTCATGAGGACATCAATGAGATGTACACACGACTCAACAATATTGTGTGAGCTCAAAGGCCTTGGTACTAACCTTCCGATCTTGACATTGTGAGAAAGATGCTTAGGGCTTTGCACGAAAATACGAAATGTTGGTGACACTCTTCCTCAACTCACGGAGTTAGCAAGAATGACCCCAACACAACTATTGGGCAACCTCATCACAAATGAGCTATACAAGAAGGATAAGGAGGAGCTCTTGGAGCAATCCTCATCAAAAGCCAAAAGATCACCGCTTTTAAGGCCAAAGCGGTGGTAAGTGAAGAATCCAAGATGATGAGGAAAACTCAAGAAGAACTTGCTCTTCTAGTAAGAAGAATGAACAAGTTCATGAGAAGGCGTTCAAACCGGAGCGCAAATTATGACAAAGCAAAGAAGGGCACTCCTACTCCAACAGCGATATAGCAACATCCGTTGCTATGAATGTGATGAGAAAGGGCACATTGCCTCAAATTACCCCAACAAGAAAGATAACAAAGAGAAGTCATCAAACAAGAAGAGTTATAACGGCAAGAAGAAGCTTTTCAAGAAGCTTCACAAAGATGGCAAGAATGAAGCCCACATTGGAGAATGGGATTCCGAAGAAGAGTATTCGACTCGAATCAAGTGAAGATGAGTCCTCCAAGAAGAAGGGACTTGTCGAATTGCAATCAAGGAAGCTCCATCACTATTCTCCACTCCAACTTGCCTCATGGCAAAAGGAGATAAGGTAAAATTCCTTGATGATGATGAGCCTTCATATGATGATCTTATGGATATGCTTGTTGAACTAAATGAATTTCTTGGAAAGAGAAATCAAAATTTAAGATCTTGAAGAGGGAACATACAACTCTACAAGAATCTTATAAGGAGCTAAAGGAAGCTCATGATTTGCTCATCCATGAAAAATCTTGCACTAGCATTGGAATTACTTGCGATATTATAAATGAAATGCCTAGTGTAAAAGTAGCTAAATCTAGCATATCTACATCATGTGATGAACTCCTTACCTTGCCATGCTCTTCTAATATTGATTCTAGAAATGTCATATCTTTTGTCCATGATGATTTACTTGTTCATGAAAACAAAGATTTAAAGGAACAAGTGTTAAAATTGAACAAAAGCTTGGAAAGAGCATACAAAGGAAAGGCTACACTTGATAAACTATTAAGTGATCAAAGATGTTCATTCAACAAAGAAGGACTTGGGTATATTCCCAAGAAAGGTAAGAAACCAGTATACAAGCTCCCAAGGTTTGTAAAAGAAAATGGTAAGTATTGTACAAAATGCTGGGATTTGGGACATAAGTCTCAAAATTGTTCTAAGGGTAAGATTCAATCCATTGGTTTATATGACTCATGTTATATGCTTAGAAAAACTGAAAATGGAAATATTCTTGCTCATTTCATTGGCACCTCGATTTTGGGTGCTAAAGGAAATCCATTTGGGTGCCCAAAACCTTGGTTACTAACCTCCAAGGACCCAAACAAATTTGGGTACCTAAAGAACTTGATTCTCTTTTGTAGGTGAACTACAAGACCGGTGGAAGGCATTGGGTGTTGGATAGTGGATGCACTCAACACATGACCGGAGATCGGAAAATGTTCACCACCTTTGAGAGCGGGAGCAATGAGAAAATCACCTTTGGAGACAATAGCAAAGGAAAGGTACTTGGTTTGGGTAAAATTGCTATCTCCAATGACCTTTCCATTTCTAATGTATCTTTAGTAGAAACCCTAAATTTTAATTTGCTATCCGTTGCTCAATTATGTGATTTAGGATTAACTTGTTCTTTCTCTAAAGAAAATGTCATTATTTCAAAAGAAAATGAAAAGGAAATTGTTTTCAAAGGTTTTAGATTTGGAAATCTTTACCTAGTGGATTTCACTTCAAATGAGTCTTGCTTAAAAACTTGTTTAATTGCAAAAACATCTTTGGGTTGGTTATGGCATAGAAGGTTAGGTCATGTGGGTATGATTCAACTTAAAAAGCTTTTCAAACATGACTTAGTTGTTGGCTTGAAAGATGTGAAGTTTGAGAAAAATAGACTTTGTAGTGCTTGCCAAGCCGGGAAGCAAGTTGCAAACTCTCATCCTTCCAAAAGTATCATGTCAACATCTAGGCCATTGGAACTCTTACATATGGATTTGTTTGGGCCAACAACCTATAAGAGTATCGGAGGCAATAGCTATTGTTTAGTCATTGTAGATGACCACTCTAGATATACATGGGTGTTCTTCTTAAATGACAAAGGCGAAACCTCCGGAATTTTCAAAAGTTTCTCAAAAAGAGCTCAAAATGAATTTGATTTTAAAATAAAGAAAATTAGGAGTGATAACGGTTCGAGTTCAAAAACACTAAAATTGAAGATTTTTGTGATGAACTTGGAATAAAGCATGAACTTTCCACAACCTACACTCCGGAACAAAATGGAGTTGTAGAAAGGAAAAATCGAACATTGATTGAAATGGCTAGGACAATGCTTGATGAGTATAATACTTCCGATAGATTTTGGTAGGAAGCTATTAACACCGCTTGTCATGCCATAAATCGCCTTTATTTGCATCGTCTTTTGAAAAGACCTCCTATGAACTTCTCATTGGGAGAAAACCGAACATTTCCTACTTTAGAGTATTTGGATGCAAATGCTATATCTTAAGAAAGGGTGTTCGCTCTCTAAATTTCAAAGTCGATGTGATGAAGGATTTTATTGGGATATTCTTCAAATAGCAAAGCTTATAGAGTTTTCAATAAAAATTCGGGTTTGGTTGAAGAATCTTGTGATGTGCAATTTGATGAAACTAATGGCTCTCAAGAAGAGCAAGATAATTTGGATGATGTAGGAGAAGAAGGATTACGCAAAGCCATGGAAAACATGCAAATTGGCGACATCAAGCCAAAGGAAGATACTACATCACCCATCTCATCAAGACAAGTTGAACCACCTACTTCCTCAACTTCAAACGATGTACAAGAAATAGATGATGAAGCAAAAGATCAACAACAACCCTTCAAGATCCATAATGCAATTGCAAAAGATCATCCAATAGACCAAATATTGGGTGATGTGAGTAAGGTGTTCAAACTCGCTCTAGAGTAGCTTCATTTTGTGAACATTATTCGTTTGTATCTTCTCTTGAGCCAAAGTTTGTAGAAGAAGCTCTAGATGATCCGGATTGGATAAATGCCATGCATGAAGAGCTAAACAACTTCTCCAAAAATGATGTATGGACGTTGGTAGAAAGGCCCAAGGAGCAAAATGTGATTGGTACAAAATGGGTCTTTCGAAACAAGCAAGATGAGAACGGACTTGTGGTAAGAAATAAAGCAAGGTTAGTTGCTCAAGGCTACACTCAAGTTGAGGGTTTAGATTATGATGAAACCTTTGCACCCGTAGCTAGACTTGAGTCAATTAGAATCTTGTTAGCTTTTGCATCTAGCTTTGATATTAAGTTATTTCAAATGGATGTTAAAAGTGCCTTCTTAAATGGAACTATCTCGAACTTGTTTATGTTGAACAACCTCCGGGTTCAAGACTTGAAATATCCTAATCATGTATACAAGCTCTCTAAGGCGCTATATGGTTTAAAACAAGCTCCTAGAGCATGGTATGAGCGCCTTCGAGATTTTCTTGTTTCAAAAGGATTTAAAATTGGTAAAGTAGATACCACTCTATTCACAAAAATCATCAATAGTGATTTCTTCGTTTGTCAAATATATGTTGATGATATTATATTTGGTTCTACTAATCAAGACTTTTGCAAAGAGTTTGGTGATATGATGTCTAGGAATTTGAGATGTCAATGATTGGTGAACTAAGCTTTTCCTTGGATTACAAATCAAGCAATTCAAAGATGGGACTTTCATAAGCCAAACAAAGTATGTGAAAGACTTATTCAAGAAGTTTGGGATGGAAGATGCGAAACCTATCAAAACACCAATGGCAACAAATGGACATCTAGACCTCGACGAAGGAGGTAAATCGGTAGATACTAAACTTTATAGATCTATGATTGGTAGTTTACTCTATCTTACCGCATCTAGGCCCGATATCATGTTTAGTGTTTGCATGTGTGCTAGGTTTCAAGCTTCTCCAAAAGAATGTCATTTAAAGGCCGTAAAAAGGATTTTGAGATATTTAAAACATTCCTATAACATAGGGCTTTGGTATCCTAAAGGTGCTAAATTTGAATTAATTGGATATTCGGATTCGATTATGCGGGTTGCAAAGTGGATAGAAAAAGCACCTCGGGATGTTGTCAATTTTTAGGAAGATCCTTAGTTTCTTGGTCTTCAAAGAAACAAAACTCCGTAGCACTTTCAACCGCCGAAGCCGAATATGTTTCACGGAAGTTGTTGTGCTCAATTATTGTGGATGAGGCAAACTTTGATGGATTATGGAATCAATTTTGATAAAGTGCCTTTATTGTGTGATAATGATAGTGCCGTCAAAATCTCCAATAATCCGGTCCAACACTCAAGAACCAAGCATATAGATATCCGCCACCATTTCTTGAGAGATCATGTTGGGAAGGAGATATTTGCATTAGCCACATCCGGACCGAAAACCAATTAGCGGACATTTTCACCAAGCCTTTAGATGAAAGCCATTTTGCAAACTTAGGAGTGAGTTAAATGTCTTAGACTATTCCAACATTGCATGATTTTATGGCTCACTTAAATGCACACTTTTTGGAGTGGCTTGGACAATGTTGTGAAAAAGTTTCTTGTGAAAAGTCTTTAAAATTTGATTAAATGCAAAATTATTTAAAATTATTATTTTAATATATTTAATGCATAATGATCCTTAAAGATGTTAGTTGAGTGCAAAAAAAAAACTAGGGATCATTTGCATACTATACCTTTCTTCTCAAAATTACGCAAGTCCCGAAAAATCGGTACTACTGCTAGGTCTCAAGCGGTACTACCGTTGAGCGGAACTACCGCCCGCACGGCGGAACTACCGGATATGACTTAAAAATTCGGGGGGGATTTCAAACCCTACTTCCTTGCGGGTTCCTCTCTCTCTCTCTCTCTCTCCCGCCGCACGGTTATTCCGCTCCCTTCAGCCGCCTCTCTCCTCTTCCTCTCTCTCTCCCTCAAAACCTCCACAAAAACCGAACTTGGATCTTCAAATCTGCTCGGTTTTTTCTCGGATTTTTGAGCCTTGCGTCTTCCCAAGGACTCACCTCCTCCATTCCTCAAGGTATTTTGGATCATCCCCATCTCTTATTGTCTCTTTGAACCCTAGATTGATTTTTAGGGTTTTTCAAAATGAGGATGAGTTTTTGCGGTTTAAACTAAGGTAAATGTTGTATTTTGGTATCTAGAGGTGTTTACACACCCATTTCATGGATTCAATCCAAGAAAAATACCACAATCACAAACCATTGCTTAACCCTAGAATCGGTCAGGCAAGCGGTACTACCGCCCGACTGGAGCGGTACTACCGTCGAGCGGTACTACCGGCCCCAGAACGGCGGTACTACCGATTGCCCTGATTAAACAGCAGACTCTTTCAATTCCCTTTCAATTCTATTTGATCCATCCTAGTAAGGCTCTAATACTGTATCTTCTTTCTTTTAGATGCCTGTTACTAGGAGAGCGACGAGGAGACTT
Source organism: Bonia amplexicaulis (assembly GCA_036346245.1). Lineage (NCBI taxonomy): Eukaryota > Viridiplantae > Streptophyta > Magnoliopsida > Poales > Poaceae > Bonia > Bonia amplexicaulis. The sequence goes on from CM070769.1 coordinate 9,025,126, forward strand.
TACTCCTCTGCCGGACAGTCCGGAGAATCCTCCGCCGCTCCTGCAGCTTCTGAGGCCTCTCAGAAGGCAGCCCAGGACCGTGGCAAGGGTCCAGCAGAGCCTTCAGAGTCTGAGGGAGAGCCAGAGCCACAGCAGCCACAGTATAGCTCCCCCATGGAAGATTCTGAGGAGGATCTCACCGAGAGGGAAGACCCTCAAATTGACTTGAGGAAGATTTCTGCAGAAGATTATATCAGACTTCGTCGCAGAAATCAGTATGAGTTACCTTCCAACTCCATCAACCCCAAGTTTCACACCAAATTTCAGGAGCAAATTTTTGATCAGCTGTATGGAGAAAGTCGACAGTTCGCTGATCATAAGTGGGTGGATTGGGAGCACTTGTCCTCCATTGACAAGTATGATGGCACTCTCAGGCTCTTTCAGAGATGTGGATTGCATCAGTTGGCGACACTGCAGTCGGACTATAATGAGGAGATCATTCGCCAGTTTTATGCTACAGTGCACATTTCTCCATTTTCAAAGACATGACACGGATGACGGTGTGCACAGTTGGAGGCGACCAAGCATGAGTTCGAGCTTGCCTTGAGAGTCGGTGAGTGGACATGAGAAGGTATATGACAAGCCGACTCTTGAGATCTCCGCATTTTACGCCTTCTACAACCTCAATGAGAGGTCATCCCGGCACCTTGGTTGGTCTTCTCCCTATTCCTAGCATCATCAATAGGATTATCAACCATACTATTCTTCCCAAGAGTGGGAATTTCGATGCCATAAGAGGACATGCTTGGAATCTTATAGACTACATCATGAGGGGTCAGAAGTTTGATGTAGTGGACTTGATCATTCGGGAGATTGCCTCTTCCAAAAATGACAGAATCAAGCGCATTAATTATGGACCTTATATCTTTGCCTTGATTGAGACCAAGTTCAGATTTAGAGGCAGCTACAACAAGAGGCATAAGGCATATAAGCCGAGACCTGAGCCTCCCATTCCCACTGCCGCCAGAGCTCGACAGTCAGATCCAGCAGCAGGAGGATCCTCAAGAAGAAGACGGCGACTCCGCGGCCAGAGCGGCGGCGCGGCGGCTTCTCAGACTGACGTGGCCACTCTCTCTCAGATCTACTCCACTCTGCTTCAGATGAGAGAGTCTCAGGCCGAGGGGTTTGCCTCCCTCTCTTCTCGCATGGACTCCCTGGATGGGCGTGTTGCAGCCATCGAGCAGTCCCTGGCTCAGCCTCCTTCGCCCATGCGCTATACTCGTCGCCGCCGTCGCGATCCTTCTCCTCCCGGTCCCCAGGAGTAGCTTCTTTTGGTATTTGATGCCAAAGGGGGAGAAGAATGGAAACTAGGGCTATTAGGGGCTATCTATCTCTATTTTATGTTTTATGGATGATTGTAATGAACTTGGTTATCTATGCTTTTGATGTATTCTGGATGTAATGACTATTGTTTACTTCTATGAAATTGCTTCTCTTATTTGTCTCATGTTATGATCTCAATTGTGCATCTTGTCAAAATTGTGATAAAAATGAGATTTTCTCTACTGTTGTAAAATTTCATGCACAAATTTAGGGGGAGTTCTCACCCCTCTTTGACTTTAAAAAGGAAAATTCATATTCTTGCCAAAATGAAAATCATTGCTAGAATTTTCTCTTTTCAAAAAGTCACAAAAGAATATACAACTAATTATCAAAATAAGTGGTATATTCAAACATTACATTCCATATAAAATGTGTTGTCATCAATTACCAAAAGGGAGATTGAAAGCATCTAGGCCCTAAAAATGATTTTGGTAATTAATGAATTTATATGAATATGGGACTAACCGTTTAATGAGTGTTTAAAGGTTAAGTCCAGGTTATGGTTGACAAATGCAAGCCAAAGGATAAGGATGAAGATCAAACATGGTTCAAGATAGAGGTATATGTAGAATAGGATTCCCTTTTACAAATTTACCGGTCTTAGGAGAATGGTGGAAGACCGGATTATAGGGTAAATAATCGTACCATAAAGAGGGATCATGGCAAGTAGCTTGATAGCAATTCTTAAGTGTCCATGGATCAACTAGGATCATGCATTCTTGAAAATCTGTTTTAAAAGTCTAAGCGTACTCATGCGGACGTGCGGTAGTTCGCGATTTTCAACGTCGGTACTACCTTGAGCGGTAGTACTGCTGGATAAATCGAACTACCGCGATCGGAAGTTCCGAACCTCAAGCGGACCCATTTTCCGAGAGCACCCTCCGGACTCATTTCCAAAATCGAGGAAGCGGTAGTTCACTGTCGAGCGGTACTACTAGGTCACGGTAGTTCCGGAGGTGGATCGGACCCTTTTCTCCAGAGAGCACCCTCCGGATGCCCCGAGTTTTAGGAAGCGGTAGTTCATTGTCGAGCGGTACTACCGGCCACGTGTAGTTCCGGATGGGAATCGGAGCCTTTTTCCAGTGACTTTTGGAGCTCGGCTCAGCGGTAGTACTGCTGCCGACTTTCTTGGTACTACCGGTGAGCGGTAGTCTGGGACTTTATAACGTCGGTAGTACTGCGCCGACGGACCAACGGTCACCGCAGAAGCTCGACATAGCCGTTCGATGCGCCGATAGGGAGCGGTACTACCGGCCTCGGGCCGTGGTAGTTCCGCTCGCACGATTTTTCCGGAATTTGTTCCAAACGGCTAGTTTTGGTAGGTGGAAGGTATAAATACCCGTACCACTGCTCATAGACAGATGTTAGAGACTCTATTGATCATTCTTGAGCATTGGGCATTCACTCCACACCTACTTTCACTCTTGAGCATTCATTTGAGGTGTTTTGAGCATAAAGTGCATAGCATTCATTAGTTTGATCCTTGGCACTAGCTTGCAATCAAGCGAAGCTCGTGGTTTGTTACTCTTGGTGCTTGCCGGCACCTGGACGATTGGGAGAAGCTTGTTCGGTGATCTTCTCAAAGAAGCTTGTGAGAAGACCCGGCTTTCGTGTGAAGGTTGGAGCTCGCCTACCCGGAGCGGGGAAGAGCTACCTCTAGTGATCGAGGTGCTTCGGCTCAATTCGTGGAGCCGGTTCGATTCGTTCGAGCTAACCTCAACGTGGACTAGTGGGAACCGGCAAGTTTCCGATACCACGGTAAAAACATCGAAGTGTGCACGTCTCTCTATTGCTTTCTAAATAGTTCCAAGATTTTATGCTTAGTGCTTTGTTTAGTCCTTGTTATTACTAGTATTACTAATTGCTTGACTAGTATTGTGTAAGCTTAAAATTGTCTTTCATTCTTGTTCTTAGAAATAGAGAAATTTAGCCTAGTTGAAAAGAAAATTTAAAAACCGCCTATTCACCCCCCTCTAGTCGGTATCCTTGATCCTACAACATATAGACATCATATTAAGGAAATTAAGTGATAAAGTCATGATAATCATCCATGAGCATAAAGTTATTACATACAAGTATCCAAAGATAAATAAAGTTCATTAATCCATCCAAAAACATCTAAAGATAACAAGTTCATTACAACCCAAATATGACTTATACCCAGAAAGCCCAACTAGTCCAACTACCCACTACCCACTCTTCTCCCCCTTTGGCATCAAATACTAAAAAGAGCTACTCTTGAGATCCTGGAGGAGAAGGGTCGCGACGGCGTCGGTGAGTGTAGCGCAGAGGCGACGGAGGCTGGGACAGGGACTGCTCGATGGCTGAAAGTCTGCCATCAAAGGAGGACATCCTCCCGTCCAAAGAGTCTATCCTGGAGGATATGGAAGTGAGGCCCTCAGCCTGGGAGTCTCGCAGTTGAAGGATAGCAGCGTAAATATGAGAAAGTGAGGCCTCCTGAGCTGCCGCTCTGGGCCGCTCTCGCCGCTGCTGGCGATGATGATCATCTTCTTGCCGGATCTGACTGTCGTGCTCTCGTAGAGGTAGGAATGGGAGGCTCAGGTCTAGGCTTATATGGCTTGTGCCTTCCGTTGTAGCTACCTCTAAACTCAAATTTCCTCTCAATCAATGCGAAAATGTAGGGGGCATAATTGATGCGCTTAATCCTGTCATTTTTAGAAGAAGCTATCTCCCTGATAATCAAATCCACCATGTCGAACTTCTGCCTCTTCATGATATAATCTATGAGGTTCCAGACATGTCCTCTAATGGCATCAAAGTTCCCACTCTTGGGGAAGATAGTGTGGTTGATAATCCTGTTAACTATGCTCGGAATGGGAAGCAAACCAACCAACTTGCCTGGAATGAACTTCTCACCAGTGTTATAATAGATGGACATCTCTGAAATGTCGAGGGTTGGTTTGTCATATATCTTCTCAAATGCTCTCAACTCAGCCCTCAAAGCAAGCTCGAAGTCATGTTTATTTGCTTCTAACTTCTGGGTCATCCAAGTGAGCTGCTGGAAATCAGGTGAGATGTGTACTGTGGCATAAAACTGGCGAATGATCTCCTCATTGTAGTCCGATTATAATGCCACTAGCTGATGCAGCCCTGCCCTCTGAAATACCCTGTAGGTGCCATCATACTTGTCGATGGAATCCAAGTGATCCCGGTCGACACACTTGTGGTCTGCAAAAAGTCTGCTCTTCCCATATAGCTGATCAAAAATCTGCTCTTGAAATTTGGTGTGGAACTTCGGGTTGACGGAGTTGGGAGGAAGCTCGAATTGGTTCCAATGCCGCAGCCTGGCATACTCATCAACAGATATCTTTCTGAGGTCTATCTGTGGGTCCTCCCATTCTGTTAAGTCCTCCTCAGACTCCTCCATCGGAGAACTCACAGTCCGCTCAGACTCGGTCCCGGAGTCTGACTCAGAAGCAGGCCCCTTCCCCTTGTCTTGTGCTGCCTTCTGAGCTACCTTTGAGGAGGAAGCTGGAGCACCTGTTGAGTCTTCAGAAGAGTAGAGTCTCCGGCCCACATTCTTTGTCCTAGGCATATAAGAACAAGGAGAAATAAAATTAAGGCTAAGGGAGAATAGATCAATTTAGATTGAAAAAGAATGGAATGAAATTGTTGTTCTGTTAGCGAAATCGGAAGTACCGCCGTTCTAGGGCCGGTAGTACCGCACTGTGGTAGTACCGCACCTGTCGAGCGGTAGTTCCGCTCCCCTGACCGATTCTAGGTCTAAGCAATCTGTGTAAGATTTTGGTGTTTTCTTGGATTGAATCCATGGAATGGGTGTGAAAACACCTTTAAACACCAAAACAACTCATTTGCCCTAGATTTAACCGCAAAAATCATCCACATTTTGATTCAAACTGAAATTTGACCTAGGGTTCAAAGAGATATCAAAGAGAGGGATTTGATCCGAGATACCTTGATGATCAGAGGAGTTGAACCCTTTGAGGATGAGGAGACTTGAAGATTTGAAGAAAAACCCGCTAGATTTGTGGATCTAGGGGACTGTTTTGAGGAGAGTTTGTGGGAAGAGGAGAGAGAGGGGCGGCGTGTACGGCTCGGGCGGAAGAAATGGACGGAAGAACCGGAGAGAGAGAGAGGGGGTCCGTACAAAATCCCTTGGGCTTGGGCGGTTTCTCCCACTCAAGCTAGATGCGGTAGTACCGCCGCGACAGCCGGTAGTTCCTCTCAGAGGAAGTACCGCAGGGAAACAGCGGTAGTTTCGATTTTTCTGGAACTTGGAGGAAATGGATTGAATAAGATTAGATGCAAATGATCCCTACTTTTTTTGCACTCAACTAAAATCATTAAGAATCATTATGCATTAGATATAACAAAATAATATCTTCAAATAATTTTTGCATTTGATCAAAATAAAAAATCCTTTTCATAAAAGCTTTTGCACAAAAACTCTCGAGCTACTTCAAGTGAGCATACATTTAAATGTACCGTAGATTTATGCAATATTTGAATAATCTGTGACATTTAATTCATTCCTCAATTTGCAAAAACGGCTTTCATCTAAGGGTTTGGTGAAGATATCTGCTAATTGGTCTTCGGTCCGGATGTGGCTAATGCAAATATCTCTTTTGCTAACATGGTCCCTCAAGAAATGGTGGCGCATATCTATATGCTTGGTTCTTGAGTGTTGGACTGGATTATTGGAAATTTTGACCGCACTATCATTATCACACAATAGAGACACTTTATCAAAATTAATTCTATAATCCATCAAAGTTTGCCTCATCCATAGTAATTGAGCACAACAACTTCCGGGGAAAATATATCCGGCTTCGGCGGTTGAAAGTGCTACGGAATTTTATTTCTTTGAGGACCAAGACACTAAGGATCTTCCTAAAAATTGACAACTTCCCGAGATGCTCTTTTTATCCACTTTACAACCCGCATAATCGGAATCTGAATATCCAATTAATTTAAATTTAGGATACCAAAGCCCTATGTTATATGAATGTTTTAAATATCTTAAAATTCTTTTTACGGCCTTTAAATGACACTCTTTTCGAGAACCTTCAAAACGAGCACACATGCACACACTAAACATGATATCGGGTCTAAAGGCGGTAAGATAAAGCAAACTACCAATCATGGACCTATAAAGTTTTGTATCTACCGACTTACCTCATCCATCAAGGTCTAGATGCTCGTTTGTTGCCATTGGTGTCTTGATGGGTTTTGTATCTTCTATGCCAAACTTCTTGAAAAGGTGTTTGACGTATTTTGTTTGGCTTATGAATGTCCCATCTTTGAATTGCTTGATTTGTAGTCCAAGAAAATAGCTTAATTCACCAATCATTGACATTTCAAATTCCCTAGACATAATATCGCCAAATTATTTGCAAAATTTTGGTTAGTAGAGCAAAAGTAAGTAAAATTCTAAATGACTCAAGTCTAGCTACGGGTGCAAATGTTTCATCATAATGTAAGCTCTCAACTTGAGTATAACCTTGAGCAACTAACTTTGCCTTATTTCTTACTAAAACTCCGTTCTCATCTTACTTGTTTCGGAAGACCCATTTTGTACCAATTACATTGTGCTCCTCGGACCTTTCCACCAATGTCCAAACATCATTTTGAGCAAAATTGTTCAATTCTTCATGCATGACATTAACCCAATCTGGGTCATCTAGAGTTTCATCAACACGTTTTGGTTCAAGAGAAGACACAAAAAAGTAATGTTCACAAAAAGAAGCTACTCTAGAACGAGTTTGAACACTCTTACTCACATCTCCCAATATTTACTCTATTGGATGATCTTTAGCAATTGCATTGTGGATTTTGAAGGTTCATTATCTATGACTTGTATGTCATTTGTTGTGGAGGAAGTAGGTGGTTCAACTTGCCTTGATGAGGTGGGTGATGTTGAATCTTCCTTTGGCTTGATGTCTCTAATTTGCATATTTTCCAATGCCTTGCGTAGTCCTTCATCTCCTACATCATCCAAATTTCTTGCACTTCTTGAGAGCCATTAGTTTCATCAAATTGAACATCACAAGATTCTTCAACTAAGCCCGAATTTTTATTAAAAACTCTATATGCTTTACTATTTGAAGAATAGCCGAACACCATTTCTTAAGATATAGCATTTGCAACTAAATACTCTAAAGTAGGATATATTCGGTTTTCTTCCAATAAGAAGTTCATAGAAAGTCTTTTTCAAAAGACGATGCAAGTAAGTCTTATGTCATGACAAGCGTTGTTAATAGCTTCCACCCAAAATTTATCGGAAGTATCATATTCATCAAGCATTGTCCTAGCCATTTCAATTAATATTCGATTTTTTCTTTGAACAACTCCATTTTGCTCCGGAGTGTAGGTTGTGGAAAGTTCATGCTTTATTCCAAGTTCATCACAAAAATCTTCAATTTTAGTGTTTTTGAACTCGGAACCATTGTCACTCCTAATTTTTTATTTTAAAATCAAATTCATTTTGGGCCCTTTTTGAAAAACTTTTGAAAACTCCTAAGGCTTCGCCTTTGTCATTTAAGAAGAATACCCATGTATATCTTGACTAAATAATAACTATTGCCCCCAATGCTCTTATAGGTTGTTGGCCCAAACAAATCTATATGTAAGAGCTCCAATGACCTAGATTTTGACATGATACTTTTGAAAGAATGGGAGTTTGCAACTTGCTTCCCGGCTTGCAACCACTACAAAGTCTATTTTTCTCAAACTTCACATCTTTCAAGCCAACAACTAAGTCATGTTTGAAAAGTATTTTAAGTTGTACCATACCCACATGACCTAGTATCCTATGCCATAACTAACCCAAAGATGTTTTTGCAATTAAACAAGTTTTTAAACAAGATTCATTTGAAGAAAAATCTACTAAATAAAGATTTCCAAATCTAAAACCTTTGAAAACAAGTTCATTTCTATTTTCATTTGAAATAATTATATTTTCTTTAGAGAAGGAGCAAGTTAAGCCTAAATCACACAATTGAGTAACAGATAGCAAATTAAAGTTCAATGTTTCTGCTAAAGATACATTAGAAATGGAAAGGTCATTTGAGATAGCAATTTTACCCAAACCAAGTACCTTTCTTTTGCTATTGTCTCCAAAGGTGAATTTCTCATTGCTCCCGCTTTCAAAGGTGGTGAACATTTTTCGGTCTCCGGTCATGTGTTGAGTGCATCTACTATCTAGCACCCAATGCCTCCCATCGGTTTTGTAGTTCACCTACAAAAGAAAATCAAGTTATTTTAGGTACCCAAATTTGTTTGGATCCTTGGAGGTTAGTAACCAAGGTTTTGGGCACCCAAATGGATTTCATTTTAACACCCAAAATCGAGGTGCCAACGAAATGAGCAATAACATTTCCATTTTTAGATTTTTTTAAGCATGTAGCATGAATCATATAAACCAATGGATTGAATCTTACCCTTACCATTTTCCTAAATCCTGTCATTTTGTACAATACTTACCATTTTTCTTTACAAACTTGTAGGATTAAGGATACCGACTAGAGGGGAGTGAATAGGAGGTTTTTAAAATTTTCTTGTCTACTTAATTAATTCTCTATAATTTTAATAGCAAGAATGTAAAGCAATTAAGCCTACATAATTCTAGTCAAGTAAGCAACAATACTAGCTCTAAAACAAGCAAATGATCACAATAATGCAAACAAATAAGAGCTAGAAGAAAGCAAGTGGGAGATGTACACAATCGATGTTTTTACCGTGGTACTCGAAAACTTGCCGGTTCCCCCTAATTCACGTTGAGGTTAACCCAAACAAATCGAATCGGCTCCACGGATTAAGCCGAAACACCTCGATCACTAGAGGTAGCTCTTCCCCGCTCCGGGTAGGTGAGCTCCGACATTTACAAGAATACCGGGTCTTTTCACAAGCTCCTTTGAGAAGATCACCGATCAATCATCCGCCCAATCGTCTAGGTGCCGGCAAACACCAAGAGTAATAAACCAGGGCTTCACTTGATTGCAAATGAGTGCCAAAGGATCAATTAATGAAAGCAATGCACTTTTTGCTCAACCACGTCAAATTTAAAGCTCAAAGTGAAACGGAGGTCTGGAGTGAATGCTCTATGCTCAAGAATATTCAATGGAGTCTCTAACTTCTGTCCTTGAGCAGTGGTATAGGTGTTTATACCCTCCACCAACTAAAACTAGCCGTTTGACACAAATTCCAGAAAATTCAGGGCGAACAGAACTATCGCCGATCTGAGGCCGGTAGTACCGCTTCCTAATCTGACCCGATAGAACGGCTATGACAGAGGCTCTGCAGTGACCGTTGGAATGTCGATACGGTACTACCGTCGTTGTAAAATCCGGTACTACTGCTCTGCGGTAGTTCCGCAAAGTCGGCGCGGTACTACCACTTGGGCCGAACTCCAAAAGTCCAAAATTTGGTGCTCTCTGGAAAAAAGGCTCCGCTCTCCCTCCGAAGCTTCTGGGCTCTGAAATTACCGCTCTGGACAGTGGAACTACCGCACCCTGCGGTAGTTCTAGTGTTGAAAGCGCCGGTACTTCCGTTCCCACAGAAACTCAAAAGCATCTGGAGGGTGCTCTCTGGAAAAAAAGGTTCTGCTCGGGTTTCGGAGCTTCCGGTCGCTGGTAGTTCTGATTTAACCTGTGGAACTACCGCGCTGCGGTAGTTCCAACGTTAAAAACTGCGGTACTTCCGCTTTTTCTGACAGAGCACAATTTTGGCTTTTAAAACAGATTTTTAAAGAATACATGATCCTAGTTGATCCAATATGGCACATAGATTTTGCTATCAAGCTACTTGCCATGATCTCTCTTTATGGTACGATTATTTAACCTATAATCCAGTCTTCCACCTTTCCTCCAAAAACCGGTAAAAGTAAAAAGGGATCATATTCTAAGTATACCTTTGCCTTGAGTCATTCTTGATCTTCACATTTATCCTTTGGCTTGCATCTTGTCAACCACTTATGGACTTAACCTTTAAACACTCATTAAACATGTTAGTCTCATATTCACATAAATTCATTAATTACCAAAACCATTTTTAGGGGCCTAGATGCTTTCACACGTGTGCGTGCATGGCGTTAGAAGAGTCTGACTAGAAGTTGAAGCCGAGTCCTTATCATTTTCTTGGTTGTGCCTGTGTGCACTATAAATAGTCTAGGGCTGTGGCCTTGTAAAGGACGATGTTTTTGCATGAGAATAAACCCTAGAATATCGCCTGGATGGCTGCCATATTGTTGTGCGTGTTTGTGTTTTCTTTTAGAAATTCACTATTGCGACGAGAGCATGATTACTGATCATCTTTTGATCTTTTCTTTTCTTTTCGTAACCTTGGTTTTCACAGGTGAAGGAACTTTAATTGTCCAGATTGCTCTTGGTGAATGACATGACGGGCGACTGCTACTACTTGAATCAGCTTCCTTGCATCATCAACAGAGATCAATCTGTAGCTGTTGTTGTTTCTGTGTTCTCTTGTTTTGTTGCTGCTGGTCGGCAGATCTGGGAAGTTGTTGGATGTGTGCTGCTGCTGTGTTCAACTGTTACTGCTGTTGATCGTATACCATTACTGCTGATTGTTGTTCTTGCTGCTGTGTCATGACGTGATCGCTGTTGGTGGTGGTGGGAGACTGGAGTATCTACTACAAAACAGGAGGGAGACTGCTGGGCGTGTTGAAGACAGGTGGTGGGTTGCCGCATCTACTATTGTTGCTACTGTTTGTTGGAAAAAGAAGGTGTAGTTGGTTCCCAGTGCAAGCCGAGGGAATCGAAGACACTCGAACTCCTAGAGTTAATTCGATTTGGTCGTCGGGTAGCTACTGTTAGTTGATTGTACCGTGAAAGATTAGACAAACTCACGCACAAATTAGGGTCTCTAATTTGTACTGTATCACTCCACCCCACCAGCACCTCGCATCCCCGCCCCGCTATCCTACCTCCGCCCCTCCATACCCGAGTTGGGCACAGCCCAGCCTAAGCTGATGCCGCCTCAGATAAGGTTGTCGTAGTCCTTGATTTTCTCAGCGTCTAAGCCACGCGTTGCCAACCCTAGTTAACCCCATAAATAGCTTGAGCCCACTACATGTGCCGCTGCTTTTTCCCACACCCATGCCTGCTGAAATTGCTAGAAAAGGACGCCACCGCAGCCATCTTCCTCAAATTAGGACAAAGACCACCGCACCTGCATCTTCTCGAACTGTTCCTCGCCACCCAAGTGACCTATATGCCTTCCACCTTCGATTAATTGGATTGAAAAAGTCGGAATATGTGGGTTTAAGGGACTAGGTATATTTTTCATAACAACCATTCATGTAGTCGATGATAAAATTAGTAGAATGATTTACCTCAAATATGGGTTTGAACATTGAAGTGCTATTTGCATTTTTTTTCTCTTTGCATTTGTTTTGGTGCTAGCCCTAGTTGTAGGGGCACAATAGACAATAAAGGACAACCTCAATTTCATTGTTCTACTATGATCCAAGCTTATTTATAAGATTAGGCTGGATCCAACAAAAAAATCATTTTTCAACTTATCTATAATACTTGAAACTCTTGTTCTAATAATGTTTCCTAGTAGCTCCACATCCGGATTGTACGTCGCCGTTACCCCATCCGGATTCGGCTCGGCTCAAATTGTGCTTGTAGTTCTCATTCCTAAGGCCTAATAGGTGTGCAGAAAAATAGCAGTCGCCTTATATAGGTGGCGGAAAAATAGCAGTTGCCATATATACGCACAGATTAGATCTTGAGAACACCAGATCCCCAAATCCATCGCAACCCTAGTCTCCTCCAATCCACTGTACCATTCCAATTTTCGCCCTTTCAAAATTCCTTTGTGTAGCATGGGTTTCCTAAAAAGTTTCACCAAATTTATTCGCTTAATAAAGTTTAACGGGACTTTCCTAAATTTAAAACAATTTAATATGACTAAATCCAACATCAATTGTTTTCAAAATTATTTTATTTGGGTTTCTTGTGCTTGAAAGTATTTTACAGATTTTATGGAAATTTTGAAGTGCATTTACTATTTTATTTGTGCTCTTTCTTTTTTTATGTATTTTCTAAAATAAAAACTAAATAAAAATCCCTAGAATGTTGAGTGGGCCGAATCCTTCCATCGGTCCACTCTCATCCTTTTCTCTCTCTTCCGTCAGCCAAAGGCCCATCCGGCTTCCACCTCGGCCTACATCGTTAACCGGGCCTTTCCATGATACGACACCAAGAATAACTATTGCGGTGAGAGCTTGATTACTGATCATCTTTTAATCTTTTCTTTTCCGTTCGTGACCTTGGTGTTCACTGGTGAAAGAACTTTAAGTGTCCAGATTGTTATTGGTAAACGATGTGACGGGCGACTGCTACTACTTGAATCAACTTCCTTGCATCATCAACAGAGATCAATCTGTAGCTGTTGTTGTTTTGGTGTTCTCTTGTTTTGTTGCTACTGGTCGGCAGATCTGGGAAGTTGTTGGATGTGTGCTGCTTGCTGTGTTCAACTGTTACTGCTGTTGATCATATACCACTACTGCTGATTGTTGTTCCTGCTGCTGTCTCATGACGTGATCGCTGTTGTTGGTGGTGGGAGACTGGAGTTTCTATTGCAAAATAGGAGGAAGACTGTTGGGCGTGTTGAAGACAGGTGGAGGGTTGCTGCATAAACTATTGTTGTTACTGTTTGTTGGGAAAAGAAGGTGTCGTTGGTTCCCAGTGCAAGCCGAGGGAATCGAAGACACTCAAACTCCTAGTGTGAATTCAATTTGGTCGTCGGGTAGCTGCTATTCGTTGATTGTACCGTGAAAGATTAGAGCAACTCACGCACAAATTAGGGTCTCTAATTTGTGCCGTATCACTCCACCCTGCCAGCACCTCGCATCCCCGCCCCGCTATCTTGCCTCCGCCCTTCCATACCTGAGTTGGGCATAGCCCGGCCTAAGCTGACGCCGTCTTAGATAAGGTTGTCGTAGCCCTCGCTTTTCTCAGCGTCCAAGCCACACGTCACCAACCCTAGTTACCCCCATAAATAGCTTGAGCCCTCTACATGTGCCGCTGCTTGTTCCCACACCCATGCCTGCTGAAATTGCTAGAGAAGGACGCCGCTGCAACCGTCTTCCTCAAATTAGGCCAAAGACCACCGCACCTGCATCTTCCCGACGTTGTCGATGCTATGGAGCTCATCACTGCCACCACCACTCGCCGGAGGTTGCCGCGCCGGTCTTCACTTCTACGTAACCAGATTCACCTCATTGCGTTCTTTCTTAGGACCCCCTTGGCTGTTCATGAGAAACTGGTATGCCACTTTGGCCGATATAATTGTAGTCGCTACAATGTGTACTACAATTAACTTATAAACCTTACCTTAAAAATACATTCCATTTGAAAGTTAGTTAGCATAGTAAAGCCGAAAAGTAGCTTTTATAAGTCAAAAAGAAGAGACCTATATGCCTTCCACCTTCGATTAATTGGATTGAAAAAGTCGGAATATGTGGGTTTAAGGGACTAGGTATATTTTTCATAACAACCACATTCATGTAGTCGATGAATATGAGTTTGAACTTTGAAGTGCTATTTCCTTTTTTTCTCTACGCATTTGTTTTGGTGCTAGCCCTAGCTGTAGGGGGGCCTTCATGCTCACAATAGACAAAATAGAAGACAACCTCAATTTCATTGTTCTACTGTGATTCAAGCTTATTTATAAGTTTAGATTGGATCCAACAAAAAAAAATCAATTTTCAACTTATCTATAATGCTTGAAACTCTTGTTCTATCTATAATGCTTGAAACTCTTGTTCTAATAATGTTTCCTAGTAGCTCTACATGCCCTAAGTTATCTTGCATTGGACATCTGCTAAACTGGAGAATATCGAGCTGGACTAAACCTAAGTGTACACGCTCTAGTAAAAACGTTTGATGGTATCGTATCCCGTTCAGTTAGTAACAACTGCAGTGCACAGCCACGTAGAACAGCGCATCCGCCCGTTTTCCCCACCTCTCTGGGGTTTGTACGTCGTCGTTATCCCGTCCGGATTCGTTCAGAAAGCGAGCACCCGAGCAATGAACCCGTCCCACAACTCCTAGGGGTGGAAAACGGTAACGGATATTCATATAAGAGAAAACGTGAATGTGGTAAGCAAAAATCCGTATTCGAAAATGTTCGTATTCGTATTCGACAATATTCGTATCCGTATTTGAGAATATTCGTATTCGCATTCGTATTTGAGAATATTCGTATTCGCATTCGTATTCGCATTCATATTCGTATTCGTATTCGAGATTATTCGATCCGTTTTCTATGGACCGGTCGGGCAATGATGCATTGCCGCCGGGCGCCGGCTCGCCAATTCGCCATGACCCATGGCGCGAATGGCACAGCCGCATGGTGAGCATGGGAACTAAAGGCACCAAGGCGGAGTCACACGCGGGAGTCACGAGTCATTCGGTCAACCGATGTGCCAAGTGAGTGGCGAGTCTGACGACTGGCGTGGCGACTGGCGAGTACCGAGCAGTGAGCGAGAGCGAACTCAGCGAAGTAGCGAACTCCTCACTCCTCACTCCTCAGCCCTCACTCCACTCCGTGTCTCTGTCACAGGCTCACAGCGTCACTCATTCAGTCATTCACATTCGGTCCTCACCCTCAACTCCTCATTTCCATATTTTCTCAACTAGTACTCAAGACTCAAGAGCCAAGACCTCAAGTCCTCAACTAGTACACTCCTTAACTCCTCAATCGGTCTCAATCCTCATTCCTCAAGAGCCCAACCGAGCGAACTCCTTACCTCTGTCGCTTGATTGCCCTCCCATTTCCATGTGCGGTGGCCGACGACTACTGCTACCTGCTGCCATTTCGGTGGCCGATGGCTGCTGCTGCTGCCGTTTCAATGGAACACTGAAGTGGCGAAGGTACGGAAGCAGCTGCTAGAGGCGAGGCGCCGAGGCCAAAGGGCGGTGAAGGAAGGGGAGGCCGGGCGAGCGTGGGGAGGGAGTTTGGGCGTCGACGATCTGAGTTGGAGATGGATATTCGTATCCGACCGAATTAAGCATATATCCGATTTGAATTCGTATTCGTTACGACATTCGATTCATATTCGTATTCGAGAATGTTCGAATTCGTATCCGTATCCATTTTAAAAATATAAATCCGTATTTATATTTGAGACTATTCAACCGTATCCGATCCGTTTTCACCCCTAACAACTCCACACCATACAATCCGTTTCCACCCATAGTCAACTCCACACCATCCATTTTCTCTACCGTACGAGGTGACCGGGCTAAGAAGGCTGCTGCCATGGCGACGCGGCGCGAGGAGAATAATGATTCCATTCCTCCGGATTCGTGGCCTCACTTTTCTCCACTATAAAATCCGCGGAACAGGACTTTTTTTTTTTTTGGAGCGGAGTCAGAAGGTGGAAGAAGCCAAGAAGACTAGAAGAGGGGAGGGAGTCACGGAGGGGAAGGGGAGTGAGTTGGGCGCCGGCCATGTCGTCGTCGTGGAACTCGGTGGGGCTGGAGGTGCTGCACCAGGTCCTTGGGTGGATCGCCTTCTGCGCCTGGTCCTTCAGCTTCTACCTGCAAGTCGTCCTCAACTACAAGCGCAAGAGGTGAGATTTCTCTTTTCTGTTCTTTCCTCTTGTTTTTGCTTCCCAATTCCCACTTTCTTGGGTGATGTACTGATCGATATTGTTGGGTTCTTGGGTTGGGTCTGTTTGAGTAGCTGTTCCTTGGCCTGTGCATCTGGGAACTTAATCTTTAGTTAGTTAGTTTGTATTGATCTTTAATTGTGGGTAAATTCTTGTCGTTTGCTCCTTTGGTGGTGTATATGTCTTGATTTGGGGGAAATCCCCCCTCGTCATGTACGGATCTAGGTTCATCTGTTTCTCTTAATTATACGGTACCTTTGCAAGATGGAAATGTTGGTACACCTTTGTGTGGTTGAGCCCACACTGATTTGTCAAAGCTGATGCTGAGCCCTGTCTTCTTTTGCGGGAAATTCTTGGAATTGTCGCGATTGCTTTGCTTCTGCGATCAGATGTTGGCCCAATTAGAGGGTGGCATGTGTGCAAATTGTAGGGACTGAAACAAAAACAAAAGTTAGGGACTAGGGAGTAGAATGAATCTTTTGCATATAGTAGGACATGTGGTATATAAGCACTGTAGCTGCTCTTCGTGCTTAAAAACCGTTTCTGCTCTTCTGTCCATTATGATTATGGGATGAGACAGGTGCTTTGAAGTTATCCGAAACAAATTGAGCACAAACCTTGCAATTACGGCTAGATCAAAATCCTGACTGACTAAAACCATTGTGGCCTGAAATTCTCATCTAATTGGAGCTGCTTTAATTCATGCTTTGCGTGTTTGGAGTTACATAGAAGCGCAGCCTGCAGTGTAATCTTCAGGGTTTGTTCTTGAGAAACTTAGGTGGATCCACTTCCTTCAGTGGGTTGAAGAATTGATAATCTTATGAACCCATAATAGACTTTCCTAGCAGCGCAGCTTGGAATACCCTGTAGTTATTATGACAGATGGGTGTCTTATAATACCGATGTTTTACAGGCAGAATACTTTCATTTGGACATAATAAGTTCATGGGGGCATTTTTTTTTATACGCCACTGAATCTTTTCCACATCCCTTATATGCCATTGAATGTAGCACGTAGTGAGTCCGGACCCACCTTGTCACGCTCAGTGAGGGATTTCACACCTTACAAGGAAATTTCTTTTTGGTGCCCATCACCATAAATTTATGATACTGTTTTCTTGCACATGTTTTTAGAGACATGTTTTCGAAATATGTCCATTTATATCCTATATATGTATACTACATATTAATTTTAATATACCATTTGTTCCTAGACATGGTTATTGGTTATTTTACAGGCATGCTGTTACTTGTTTTAAAAGCAATGTGTTATGTTCCTAATTTGGCCAAAAATAGTCTACAGCAGAAGCTGCATTAGGTATCATCTGCCTTGTAGCGCATATGATCATTTATACCCTTTTCCTTATGTTTTCCTTTCCTTTTTTATAAGTTTTGTTTGAAGTATATTTTGGTTATGCTTGAATCCTACTCTATTAGGCTGAACTATAATTTTGTCAAGTCTCTGATCAATGTCTTTTCCTCACCCAAGATTGGCCTTTCAGCATTTCTCTGCAGTTCATTTTAACTCGATTTGCTCAACGTTTTCAAGGGTTTGAATAAATGCATGTTGTTGCGGGAGAGGTCCCCCACCTTGGCCCAATCGGCCCACTGCGCCAAAAGGACCATATGGCAGGCCCAAAAGGGCTATGACAGGGGAAAAGACATGTTCGCCTCTACTATTGTAGACCCTAATAGGGGCATTTATGTAAACAGTCTCATCATGGCTATAAATACGTTCCTTAGGGCGCCATAGAGGAGTCAGAATTCATTTTTTAGGAAAAGGAATATACAATAGCTCAGACATAGTGCATGCATTTTCTACATCCACTCCCCATTGTGTTTCGGGCTCTGGGCAGCCCCTTTGTGGCCTATAGCCTCATTATGCACTGTTTGGTTTGTAACCACAACACATGTCTTTCCACAGTTGACCACCTTAACACTTTTTCAGTATTTTCTTCAAATATGCAAATTCAGACTTCTTATGTTTTTTATGTTCTAGTGCATTTAAAAATTTAGGTCTGTGTTCATTTGGTGCCAAACAGTTCAGACTAATAGTGATCCAAATATGTGTTCTTTATCATTCAAGTTCTATGGTTTAACTGGATTCATCAATTGCAGTGTCGTGGGCCTGAACTTTGATTTTCTGGTGTTAAACTTGACAAAGCACTCATCCTACCTTATATACAATGCAGGTCTATTCTTCAGCCCTTTCATCCAAAGACAATATCATGACAAGTATGGTTATAAAGAGGTTAGCTGTCACTTCCTTTACAAGTTTTTTTTAATTGGATATGAATGGCACTGACTAAATTTAGATAGTTAATGGTGGGAATGACTCCAGGAGCAAAGCTAATTCATGACAGGGTAACCTTTTTGCCGTTTAGCATCACATCAAGTCTGATAGGTGCTGTGCTGCCTACTCTTAAATAATCTCCATCTTAACAATTGCAAGAACAGAATTATCGCAATGGGTGCATTGTAACAAAAGGTCGCTGTTCTAGTTCTCTTCATCCCTGAAGAATTAGAAAGCCAAATAGGACTGGTGGGTGGTGAGTACAGGAGCATATTTCATCCTAATGATCAGATGACAAATTAATGCATCCATTTACACTTCAGTCGATAATATATGCAACAAACTGGCATGGGTTAATTTGGATGCTGTAACATGCACATGGTGGTATATGTGGTTGGCTATACTTGCGTATGTGCTTTTCTATGTGAGAGGGATGTAGGAGATAATTTTATCATCTTTATGTTAGTTATGCCATCGTACTAGATCCTTAGCTGAGGGTCATGACTCATGGCTTTCCTATACTTGTGTGTGTGTTGCTAAGTGGGAGTGAGGTAGGGAGATCATTTTAGCATCTTTATGTTAGTTATGGTATGGTACTAGATCCTTAGCTGAGAGGAATAACTTTCCATCATTAGGTTTTCTGGTTTTGAAACTTTTATATTTTAACTTGATATAGCCTGACATAATAATGACGGACAAGCAAGGCAGATGGACTGGGCGCATTTTTTTGAATTTTATTTTCTTTTGAAGACATCAATATAATAGTGCTTTACCAGTATCTTCTGACCTTTATCAATGGCTCAATGCACATGTGCTTGCACTATTTTACTGTGATTGTAATAGTTGGCTGATTGCACAATTCCACCTTTTTTTTCATTTCTAGTTAGGAATAGGATTGTCCAAGCACCATGGCAATTGGCAACCACTAGTATAGCCAGTCAAATGGGTTGATGACCATTAAGAGTTTAATACTAATATTCTAGCAGATGTACCATGGCAACCTTTGTCATGTTGTACTTGGCGCCAGAGCATCCTTGGTGTCATTCTTCATCTCTATGAACTACTTTCTCCGTTCTCAAATAGATGTCATTTTAGAATATGTGCAGTCATTGTTTAAAAATTTTGACCATTAAAAATATTTAGATTTATTACATGGAAATTGTATTAGGTAGATTTGCTATGAAAGTACTTTCATATCATCATATTTTGTAATTATTTTTGCTAATGTATAATTAGAAAAAGTAACGGTCAAAGATGTGTATTAGAGACTGTTGATGTCCAAAAAAAGTAAAAAAAAAATTTGGAGGGATTATAAAAAATTATAATGCCTAAGCCTTAAATTGAACATATAACTTAATGTATCATTTGATGCAGATGATTCCTGTTGCTGCAAATGATGTTGTTTTCTCTCTACATGCGGTTGCATTGACAGCTTTTACCCTTTTTCAAGTATTCATCTATGAGGTTAGTTAACCTGTCCTGGGGGGACAGCAGAGATATCTTCTAACTATGTCTCAGTGTCTGACACTTTAGTGCCTCGAATTTTTGAACTCGAAACATGCAGCGAGGAAACCAGAAAGTCTCCAAAGTGTGCGTATCAATCACTGGACTTGTCTGGGTAGCTGCTATTGTTTGCCTCATTGTAGCTTGGCCAAAAAGTAATTGGCTTTGGCTTATTGATGTGTTCAAGTAAGTTCTCTCTACCTTCACTGTTTATATACCCTTTTAGTTTTGAGTTTTGAGGGAGCCAGTCATGATTAGTTAGGCTAGCTATATGCTTTGATTGACATATCATGCTCCTCTTGTGTAACACACCGGTCCTCCACAGGGCCTAAGATGCTACCACCACACACTTACCATCTTAACAGGGAGCAACCAACATACGAATATAGTATATTTACAGAGAGCCAACTAACTTCATATTACACATAACCCTTACAAAACCTGAACTTTGAGTTCCATGACCTTAGTGACTCACCACCATGGTCTCGGATGCACTAAACCAAACGGCTCGCAAGCAAATTCAACCAAACGGCGAGCCGCAAAAGTCTTAACACTAGATTACACATAAAAGCTCAGTGTAAGGCTAAGCTGTTATTTCATATGTGCAGTGCCAAAAGGACTATTCCCATTCCATGCATATCGCCGTCATTCACCTAAAAACAACAATAGAGCAAGGGTGAGTCCGGAGACTCAGCAAACACACGATAAAACAGTAACATCACTTTAGCAATTCAATCGATTTCATAAACTGTAAGCTATTAATCAACTCTATGACTGTAAATTGTAAATCAAATCCGTAATTGTAGACTGTAAATCAATCCCATATCTGTAAATTGTAAATCAATTCTACGACTGTGAACTATAAACCAATTCTGTAACTGTAAACTGTAAATCAATTCCATATCTGTACACTATAAATCAATTCTATAACTGCGAACTGTAAATCAAGTCTGTAACTGTAAACTCATAAATTTTTGTAATTGTATCACTTTCTCTGTCACTTTTATGCAATGCATCTGTAATGCATTTATAACTGTAGCTTATACCGGTATAGCAGAGAGTATACCCGTCGATGTCACCATCTTCCTCCATCCCGTGGAGGTGCCTACCTCTGTAGATCTTATTCAAGAGCACTCCGGATTAGTTATATGACTTTTTCACCGACCTGGCCCTTATACATTTTGCATGATGCAATATTTGTCAAATGTGGATGTCTAATCATAAGCAGTATTCATCAAGGTATGATTAGCACATAATCATATGCATCATCTCATAAATACTGTAAATCATGGCATGGAAACACGAATAACAACATTCACCGTAGTTCACTGTTCTACCATGCACTTTCCTGTTAACCTGGCGGACGGTGCGTGGACGGCACCAGACTCGAACCGTCACCTGAACA
This sequence comes from Bonia amplexicaulis, assembly GCA_036346245.1. Taxonomy (NCBI): domain Eukaryota; kingdom Viridiplantae; phylum Streptophyta; class Magnoliopsida; order Poales; family Poaceae; genus Bonia; species Bonia amplexicaulis. The sequence continues at coordinate 9,046,312 of CM070769.1, forward strand.
AGCATTAACTATTTCAATTCATTGCTAATGCAATACATTCATATACGAGCAAATGACATTGCTTAACGTCCAATGTAACATATTCAAACCCTGTCCCACTGGGCAACTTCTTATTGTCCCGATGCTTAACCAGTCTGTAAAATTAGCGACTTCGTCATTTATACTCGTGGATCGAATGCTACACGCTTAATCTCTCTTCAATCGGTCACATTATTTAACCTCAATTCATTCTCTCCCTCCCCCTCTCCCGCCACGGATCGACCAGATCAACAGTGGCAGCACCGATTTTACCGTTCAAGCATTTATATTAATAAACGATATCTTAATGGCTATACAAATCAATTCTAACAATCGGCATAATAACTTATGCAAGATTCGGTGAATAAGCAGGGAGAATGGTTTTCGAAGCGTTACCCTGGCTCTGAACAACTGGAGCGAGGCACTTCCTGTCGCTTCTTGGACAGATTTGACAATGGGGCAGATTTTCCTCTTCCTCCTCTTCCTTCCTCTTCTCTTCTCTCTCTCCCTTTTTTCCTTCCAGTGCTGGCGCTTCCTTCTTTCTTTCTCCAGTCGGCCGGCTCCTCCTCAATCTCACTCACGGCCGCCTCCTCTTCTTCCCTCAGCCAGCGGCCTCCCTTCTCTTCCCGCCTGCTCCCTCTTCCCCACCTCTTCCCTTTGCTCGCTGGCTCTCCCCTCTTTTTCTCCCTGCGCGACGCAGCAGCAACCGGCCCTAGCACAGGTCGGCCCTAGGAGCTGAGGCCGACCCGACAGGGTGCCGCATGTAGCGGGGAGGCGGCTGAGGACGGAGTGTAGGGGACGACGACGCCGGTGGCTACCAATGGTGGCGCGTGGGCAACAGCGACGCGCGGTGCATCGTCGATAGCAAGGGGATAGCGGGGTGCAGTCGGAGGAGCGGCGACGCCGGCAGCTAGTTGATGGCGAGGCGTGGCAGCGCCAGCTCCAGCGGCCTTGCGGCGGTGGCACACCGGCAACAGGGGGCGGGGACGGCGACGGCGGGGCACGGCGGCGCCGACGGCAGCAAACGCAAGGGGGAGGCAGCGGCAATCGGGAGAGCACGGGGGTGGGGAGAGAAAATCGACTTTTGCCTCCTCCCCCCTCCAGGTATTACATCTTGGTGACATTGTGGGACTGATCCCTGATACTTGTGAATTTCAGTTCAATACAGGTTGGGATGACAGCAATCAAGTATATCCCTCAGGTAGTGCTACTTTCTTGTCACTACTTTAGTTGTACAATCACTTGATTTACTCTTTATGTGGACAGAGCTAGTGATATCCTTGATGTAGGACAAACTATGGGGTCAATGATAACAGAAGTTTAATATGAAGTGTCTAGACCTGATAATCAGCAGTTCAATGCATAAGCTTAACTGAACAACACTCCAGACACGCCAAGTTGCCATTGGTCTCTGTTGTCCGTTTGACACTAAGGCAGTTTCCAATGGCCTAGATATCTAGGATTTCTTTCTTCAGATTCCACAAAATAAAGAAAATAATTTTAGATTCAGTTACCATTCTATAACCTAATTTGATATTACTGGAGCATAGCTGCTCAAAATACATAATCAATAGATAATATCTGTGGTAGCACTATTCTGTGCCTGAGCGTAGAATATCTTATTGTACACTCCAGCCGTAACTGGAGCCGCACTCAACGGTAAAATGGCGTGAGGATGTCCACCATGTTGGTGCAGGAGCCCACTGATCGGCAGTAATCGATCATTGTCACCCGTGTTGTGTAGTTTTGCCGCCATCGCACCTCCGCCGTCTCTTGTGACGACACCACCGGTGTGTGATGATAGTAGTAAAAATGAAAACCACATATACAACCAGATATATTCTATTTTACAGCCATATGAAATCATTTTTACTGTACTAACGAATTTAGTGGATGCATCGTTAGAGTTTACGGCCACATCTAACCATGGCGTATACTGACCATGGGACGTCGGAGTCGTGTGTTCATGGCTCATGTATGTTGGGATTGACCCAGTCAGATGGGGGTCTGGCGCGAGGGGGTGGGGACCAGGCGTGTTGCATGGCTCGGTTGGGGGTGGTGGTGTGCTAGTTGGAGCGTAGAATGACTTATTCTATGCTCAGGCATAGAATAGTATATCTATAGTATGATATATTTATTTCTAATGATTATATTTCCTATTTACCTCAGGCCATCATGAACTTCAAGCGGAAGAGTACAATTGGTTGGAGTATTGGCAATATTTTACTTGATCTTACAGGAGGGGTGCTGAACTTTGGTCAGATGGGTGTGCAATCTATAGATCAACGTAAGCTGCATTTTTTATTTGATTATAGTGCATGATTTATGTTACTTTTCTTTATTTTTTCCTGACTGAACAAATTGTGTTGCAGACACGTTTGTGAATTTCTATGGAAATATTGGGAAAACCCTTCTTTCGTTGGTGAGCATGACTTGCAGTTTTATTTTACTATAATATTTTCATCACCTATGGGCTTTCTGACAAGTCCTCACAGTAAAAAGTGTTCCTCCAAGCTAATTACAATGTCATGTCTTTGATTTTGTAGGAAACTGTTTTCTTTGATGTTCTGTTCATTATTCAACACTATGTGCTGTACCCTGTCAAACGAGATGAGAATGGTAAGGCAATCATTTCTGAAAGGGTAGCTCCTCTTATCAGGCCCTCATACAAGCCTGAAAAGGATAATGTATAATATATCTATTTCATTACGAGCTGTGCGGGCCCCTATTACATTGCTTCAGGGTCCTAGTATTATCTATCCAAACGAAACATAACACATACGTTTTTCATGTATTTCATACTGTGTACATATTTGTTCACGGATTACTGTAAAAATATAGATTAACAGATGTTTCATTTAGTCCTAACATTTATTTTATGTAGATTTTCAAAAATATTTATCATGGATTTGGCTAGGAATTTATGTACCTTTTGCAGTTCGATGTTTACTTCGATTATTTGTTTTTGTTAGTCGTTAGCGACATCTATTTCTGATCCGTCTACCGCCTATATATGGCATGTTTTATTCTTAAAATTGACAAAACTATGAACTGATGTGTCGACTGTAGTTTATGTTTGATTTTGATGTCTAAACTGACGTATTACCTATGGCATGTTTTGAACAAAGTTGGGCTGAATTTTGTGGCTTATGGTTGAATTTTAACTGTAGCTAGTTGAAATTATACTGTAACTGATGGTGGTTTTTTGGTGTAATTAAATTTAAAAAAATTAAAAAAAGGAAAAAACGGATTAGCCCAACATGTATAATGCAAACGAATACGAGAAAAAAACCCGGCAAAAAACTTAAAAAAAATCTGAAAAGTCAGAAAAAGAAGAAAGACGAAATTTGGAAATAGTGAAAAATAAACCGAAAGTCAGAAGCTTAAGCCCAGACGAGCGGGGGGCTTGTTTGGAATGCACAAATATTCCTGGTTCCTGTGGTAATTAAATTATTTCCTATGAAATTTATATGTAATTTCTGCGTTAAAAAAGGAGGTCTAAACCTTTTTTTTTATTTGGCAAAAGATGGTTAAGTACCAGAAGATTTAAGTCTCACTTTCATTGTATGTTTTATATTACATGAGTAAAAAAAGAGTATTTTTTCACTGGTTCGTAGTCATGGATATGCTGCAACCACCTGGATAGAAATGTTACACAACGATAAGTAGGTTCAACGAGTTGCCACGCGATCAGTGACATGCCCATGCAAGCTTCGCAAGTCATAGTTCGTTTCAGATGTTGTGTTCATAAATCATGTTTTGTATGTAAAATGTAGGACCGAATTAGCAATACAGATGGTGCCTTCAAATCTTCCTAAGTATTCACACAAACTTCTTCTTCGGTAGTTATAACAGCTATGAAGCAAGAAGATTAATGCTCATCAGAAACTACTAACAGAAAGGACAAATGAGGTAATAAAAAAAGCAGCGGCCGAAAGCAAGTAATGAAGCCGGTCTGATCACCAAAAGAAGAGTGGTAGTACCGCCGGTAGAATTCGGTCTGACGGAAGAGCGGTAGTACCGCCGGGAGAATTCGGTCTGACTGAAGAGCGGTAGTATCATTGTGAAGAGCGGTAGTACCGTCGTTGATTTCAGTCCGACCGGGGCAGAGATATTCGGAAAATGCCGTAGCTGATCGAAAGCAACAAAGCAGAGTCAGAAAGTAGAAAAGAAAAGCAAAACAGAGAAGTAGCTGAACTGAACCGAAACGGAAGCTACAGGAGCTGAACTGGCCAAAAGACTGATAAGATCAAACTCAACTGAGAGCATTCAGCAAAGAAACTTCAGACATGCCCAGGCGAAAACAGAGAGGCAGCAAATACTGTAGACAACCGAAAAACAGAGAAATTGCCGAACATTCGTTGCTCTTCTTAGGTCGACGAAAACAGAATTTCAAGCTAAATAGCTGACCTATCTCAGGAAGTGAACATACAGATTGTAAGAGCAGTTCGGCAGGGAGAAAGACAGAGCAGGAGCAAGCGATTTACTGCAACTTTGAACCGAAAACAGATTGAAGATGAAGACAGTGAATACTGAGCCAGCTGCCGGAAACAGAGAGTACCGAAGAAGGACTAAAAGCTGACTGAAACAAAAGACCACAGCTTCTGAAAACAAAAGACATAGTAATATTACTAAGTTGCTGAACCGAAAAACTGAAAAAGAGACCGAATTCCAAATAGGTTGAGGTTCTTGAATCTTTTGAACATGACTCTTTAGATCACTAAAGGGAAATAATCTCAGAAGGATAAAACACAAAGTTAATTCCCTTTTTCGGCCGAGACAACAAGAGAACAAGAATGCTCTGCCTCCAGAAACAGTAAATCTTAGATAGGGGAGAAAACAGAGGAAGTTTGAGCAAACAAAATTTTGGAAAGAGAACTGCGATTGAAATGATTGCTCTCAGGAATGAGCTAGACAAGGGGCTTTGAGAAGATTCCCTAGTTCAGAGTAACATCTCAGGCAAGCCAAAAGAACTAGAAAATCATAAAATGAACATCAACCGGAAACTGAAGAAACCGAAACAGAACAAGGAAAATGAACTCATCATATCACAGGAAGAACAGCTCAAAGATTGAGGAACGTACATGAATGATTACAAAGAAATCTTCTTAGAGCCATCTCATACCCATTCTCACATACTGAGAAAATGCATGCAAAAGAAAATCAAGAACCCCATACCTACTACAGACTCTCACATAGAAATAGGACAAAAGCAACACTGCTCTGCCCAACAACTCCTCATACAGAGAATGGAAGAAAAGCAAAAACTCGCCCCTGCACCAGGGAACAACCCTCCTATTTATAGTCTTCCACTAGCGGGTTCACAATTTGCTTTACCCATTAAAACTCAGCGCTTTACCCGTTATCTCCAACCGAATCCGCTTCTACTTTGCAGCCTTGCGCATTTTATCAGAATACCACTCCCGCATCTTCCTGGAAGCTTCCTCTTTTCTTGCTGTCCAAACCTCGCAACCATCTTGAATCCTCGCCGTCTTCGGCATCTCTCGACCGCTTCGACCTCAGCACCGCCTGTGCCTAGTCCGGCCATCCCATGCCTCGCCACGACTCAGCTTCAAAGTCCTGCAGCCATCACAGACAAGAAAACATCACATAACACCGCTCGAAGCACTGTAATCATACATCAGTATCAGTAGAAAAAGCTTAAGCATGAAACACCCAAATCAAACCCAACCTTTCCAGAACACGTGTCAATTACTCATTACAATCATGGGGCCACCTCCACATGGTCTCTCATAAAAAAATATTGTATTCAGAAATGCTAGTCGGTCAATATAGTCTTTTTCTGATAAATTTATATAGGATTTAATTTGACACCTATCTACATGCAAGTTGCAACTTTACGTTGTAAATCGTTTAATTTCTAGACAGCTGAGTTACTACAATCCGGGACAAGTGGCGACATGATAGTTGTATATAGAATTTTTTGTACGAATAATCTAGTTTTTTATTCGAAATTACAGAAATATATCCGCGGGAAATTTTTTTACAAAAATAGGCATCAGTCGCCCAATGGGGGGCGACTGGAGTCTATCACCCAACCGGGCGGCGACACGTGGGAAATATGGCAACAGTTGGGCGAATTATTGCTATCTCCCGAGCGTTGGGCTACCAGAGTTTCAGTCGCTATACTGTTGGGCGACTGGAACTTCAGTCGCCCAACGCCCGAGCGATAGGGGGTGTTAAAAAGGCAACACGCTCAGCCACCGTCGCCCTGCTCTTCATTTTTTTCACTTCACTCGCTCGGCGCCGAGAAAAAAAAGAAAAGGAGAAGAAAAAAGAAGAGGAGAGGAAGGAGGAGGGGAAGAGGAGGAGGGGAGGAGGAGAGGAAAGAGAGGAAGAAGAGGAAGAAGAGAAGGAGGGGCAGAAGAGGAGAGGGAGAGGAGGGGGAGAAGCGGAGAAGGAGAGGAGAGAAAGGAAAGAAGAGTAGGAGCTATTCCATCCATTCAGATTCTCAGATCCAGGTATTTTTTTAGTATGTTGTATTTGCAGTATTTATTTTGTACGATTGTTAGTGTTAGTAAAAATTGTAGATGTAGAAAATATAGTATAATTTTTAGTATAGAAATGTTAGTACAGAAAAGTTTTAGTATACATTTTTTAGTATGGAACATTTTGAGTATAGAAATTCTAGTACAATTTTTAGTATAGAAAGTTTAGTATTGTCCGAAAGTTTAGTATTTTGACATGTCGCAAAATTGAAACATATATGCAGGCCGACATCAGCAATGGCAATAGCCACTACATTGAGAGTGTATTATGGTGCTGGAATGATTCGTGAAGGCCCGAATGGTGTGGATTTGAGCGGTTTTCCGCAAGTCACTCTAGTACATCCGGATGGCGAGAATGCTCGAATCGCAGATGTGTTGCATTGGCTGACCCGAAGTTTTTCGTTGGACCCCGAGGTGTGCAGCGTCGTCGTGTAAGAGCTTTGGAGCCGGTCTCCCACGGACATCAGATGGGAGTTGAAGACATTGCTGCGCACTGCTGCGTTGAAGGGCTTTGTGCAAGGGTGCCGGCGCTGTGGATATGAGTGTGTCTTGCTTGTGCAACCGTGCTCACTAGAAGCTGCGCATGGTCATGCGTCTGCCCTTGCTCCGGGAGGTGCTAGCAGCTCGGGCGGGCCGCATGTTGGCGAAGATGATCAAGTTGCTTGTGATGAAGCCGATGCGGTATATGGAGGAGAGGTACAATGGTCAAGCCATACAGAGGGAACTGGACAAGCCGACGAAGGGGAGCATATTGAGTACATCGTGCAACAGATGGACCGTGATGACCAGAGGGCATGGACTGAAGAGGAAGTTGTACAAGATGATGACGAGGATAGTTCAGAATAGAATGAAGTTCCTATCCTGCAGGAATGAGACCGGTTTAACACTGAGGGTGTTTTCCGCACATGATAAGCATGAATCAGCGTGGGAGTATCATGAGACAGAGGTTCGGTTGCATTCTATGTTTGCTGACAAGGCAACACTGTAGGATGCCATCAAGCTGTGGGTTCTTTCAATGCAACGGACATTTCATGTCGTGAAATCAAGCCAGGAGCAGTACACTGTGAAGTGCGAGCAGACTGGTTGTCCTTGGTGGGTGCACACATGTAGACCCAAGTTTGAGACTCACTGGATTGTGTCAAAGGTGGAGCCACACTCTTGCATTCTCAACAGTGTTTTGACGAGGCATCGTAACCTAACGTCCAACTTTATAGCCAATTTGATGTACAAGCAGATAGTGGAGAAGAAAGACATGGAGGCCATGCATATCGTGGTAGCTATTGAGAACAAATTCAAGTACAAGATTAGCTACGCGAAGACGTGGCATGCCAAGCAGAAGGCGTTGGAAAAATATTTTGGGTCTTTCGAGGCGGCGTACGACAATCTTCCTCGTATGCTTTAGGTGTTGCAGGACAATAACCCGGGCACGTATATCGCTGTGCAAGACATGTCGTCCACAAGTCCACCATGTTATGCGGTGTTGCAGAGAGCCTTGTTAGCATTTGGTGCTTGCATTGAGGTATTCAGGCACATGCTGCCGGTGATCTCAATTGACGGGACCTTTTTGACAGGCAAATACAAGGGACAGATCCTGATGGCCATAGGCGTTGACGGCAACAACCAAATATTGTCGCTGGCCATCGCATTTGTGGAAAGTAAGAATTATGAGAGCTGGTTGTGGTTTCTCAGACATGTCAGGGTTGGAGTTGTCGGCACTCGTCCTGCTGTGTGCGTAATCCATGATCGCCACGCCGGGATTATAAAGGCTATAAGAAAACTTCAGGAAAATCCCGAGGAGCCCTTTTCTTGGCCGGACATGAGGAACAGGTGGTGCATTCGTCACTTAGGGGCTAACTTTTTCAAGCAGCTCCCGAAACAACCTTTGATGGTAATGCTTGCCAGCACTTGATGAGCCTAACCCAGCTGGTCTAAGAAGGAGGAGCTCACAAAATATTAAGTGCTTCTCGCAGTGGATCGAGGGAGAACCATTGGAGAAGTGGTCGTTGTTGCACGACACGGACGACGCAAGGTACGACATAATGACAACTAACCTTGCCGAGGTGTACAATTGGATTCTCAGGGGCCTCCGTTCTCAGCCCCTCATCGCCATCGTGGAAGATGTTCTTCATAGCACAATTGCCTACTTTAGGGAAAGACACGCGAATGCCGCACTTCATGCGGCCAATCCCCGAGCCCTGTATTTGTAGAAAATTACGGCATACATGGAGACGAAGGCACAGAAGAGTCAATTGCACACAGTGCAGATCATGGGCAACAGGGAGCATCAGTTCGACGTGGTACTCTGTGATAGAGCCGGATTTAGGATTGCTCGTTCCCTTGTTACCTACGAGGTATGCCTTGGAGATCATGCAAACGAACCTAGCTGCACGTGCAACAAGCTGAAGCTGTTACACAAGCCATGTTGCATGCGGGACGGTGGGCATGGATCCTTCGAACTTCATGTCGGAGTACTTTTTTAAGGAGAGGGTACTACAGGTTTGGTGTGGGGAGCTCCAGGGGTTCAGGGTGGTCGGAAACTTCGCCACCTTGAACATTGCAGCGAGGACCAAGATTCCATATGTTAATATGCTGAAGGGTGGGAAGGGTCGGTGATAGAGCCGGCGTATTAGAAATGATATGGACGAATCTCAAGCCGGAACATCTGGTGCACGTTGCGGGCGATGCGGTCAGGAGGGACACACATCTAGACGATGAAATGCATGTGCTGATCAGTAGTTATTGGAGACTACAACTAAATTCTGTAATGTAGTTGGTTTTGTGCTGGTAGTTTAGTATTGCTCTGTTTACTTGTTCTATTTGCTGTTAGTTAAAATGTGATATTTTTATAGCTCATGATAATAACCGCACGAAGATAACAACCAATCCATGACATGCTTAACAACATTGCACATTATTTCGATCAACACTCCTACATACTACTGTACAACCATACACCTCGTTGTCTATATGCCAAACGAGCCTCGTGGTACCCACATGTAGTATTGCTGAGGGGTCATCCTCGGACGAGGCTAGCTGTCGTTGTAGTGGCACGCACATATGCAGCTAGGGTTTGCACAACAACATGTCAGATCGTACGAGCTTCCTATGTTGACAACCTCCTGGTTGCCCCTATCGCGTTGCATCTGTTGGCGGAGGTCGTTGTTCTCCTCATTGAGGGTGTCGAGTCGTTCCTCCAACTCTGAGATTCGATCCCATAATGTATCCACATAGTTGACAATATACAATTCATGAGGAGGGTCGATCCAGCGGGTGAAGTCGTATTTTGCCATCTGCGGGAAATGACGGTAAGCAAGGAGGCTTTATAAGCAGTAACAAAAAATGAACTATTAGCAATTTGTACTGCGGAGTGTGGGCATCGGAAGAAATGTCGCTCGCCATCGAAATGGTATTCGATGACCTGCACGACCGCATCCTCATTGTGTCTGCATTTTGGCCACACTGCTTGAGCACGCCTCCTGGGTATTAAGTAGTAGTTAGGACCGAAGTCCTCCCTCCTTTGCAAGGGGAGGTCTTCCTTTGGTGACCCCGCTCTGACTGACCCCTCAGCGTCTGCCATGGTATGTATCTGCACGACGGAGAACTTAGTTCGATTTACAGGGTTCTGTACTCCTACTCTCATGGAACCCCAACCGTGCTTTTTATATAGAACAAGAGAACTTAGTGCAATCACCACATGATAAAATCGGTCAGCTTTGTCCAAAGGCTTGACAAAAGAGGGCATCTTTGTCTAGAGATATAACAAAATAGGCCAGCTTTGCGCAGAGACATGACAGAAGAGGCCAGCTTTGTGCAGTGATATGACAAAAGGGGGCAGCTTTGCGCAGTGACATTACAACATAGGTAAGCTTTGCACAGAAACATGACAAAAGAGGGCAGCTTTGCGCAGAGACATGACACAAGGGGTAGCTTTGCGCAGTGACATGACAACAGAGGTCAGCTTTGCACAGAGACATAACAAAAGAGGGCAGTTTTGCACAGAGACATGACACAGGGGCAGCTTTGCGCAGAGACATGACATAAGAGGGCAGCTTTGTGCAGAGACATGATAACAGAGGTCAGCTTTGCACAGATACAAAATATAATAGGGCAGCTTTGCGCAGTCACATGGCATGGCGACCCAGCTTTACTTAGTGCCAGGACCACGCGCACCAGCTTTACACGTACGAGTAGAGGAAAAACGGACCCTATAAATTGGGGTGCAATCCATTTCGCAGGGAACACTACACGACCAAACCCCACACTACATCGCGCTTCCTTTACCGTACCGGGATGGACAAAAGGCAGCACAAGAAGCAATGGGACAAGATGGTGAAGTAATAGGAGGAGACCCGTGACCTAGCACGGTCAGCTGCCGCCCGCGATGAGAAAATAAGGGGTATTACGGCCCGGGCAGAACAAGCCCAGCGTGCTACGAGGTCAGCTCCCCGCGATGAGAGCCTCGTAGCAACAACCCCATCTCGAACGTTTCCGCCGAGCGTTTGCCACAACTCCCACCTGAGGGAGAGAACCCCCCTTTGTTGGTGTGGGGACACTTGCAATTCAAGTCTAAGCACCGCATTAGCCTAGGTATGTATTACTGGGGTTGCGCAAACTACTCTAGTGACTACCTCGACCGCCGTCTAGACACCGCAACATATCGGCAGCAGGTAAGGACCAGGTGCACCATTTTCCCCTACCTTTTCTCCTTCACAGCACGCACTAACAATATCTCCCCTGTAAATGGATCGATCTTGAGATCCACCCTAAGGACCAATGGGCCCTCGACTTTGAGGAGTGGAATGTCACAAGGTCATCGGAGATGCAGGAGGAGGAGCGGTGCAAGAATGAGCAAACCATGCGTATACAACGCGAGACGAAAACTCATCTCGAAGCGTGCACGCGTAGGGAGCGGGAGGCTCGCGAGAGGGAGCGCTAGAGGGAGCGCGAGAGAAAGAGGGAAATGACGGCTAAGGCAAAAGAGGCCGCCGAGGAGTTTAACGCTGAGCGGGTAAGGAAGGGAAAATGACCCCGGTCCATACAGTAGGTCGTACGAGCAGTTGGGTGGGTTAGTCGCACATGATGCTATATGTTATGCATGTAATGAAAAAGTACGCGGCATATTACTGCCAACTGTATTATGAAGTTTATTTCAATTCAAACAAGCATATTATCTCGTCTTTTCGCATTCAATCATTCACATATCAAGTTATCTAACAATATTAACATAGGTTTTCTCGGCACACGAATTCTCAGTAACATCAAAATATCACTTATCATCGTATGTACCGATCGTTCTACGGTCAATCGTTGGTAAAAAAATTTCCCAAATTTTTTCGCACCTACAACATATAATGAACATAAACTTTTATTACAACTTCAGCAGATTTTTTCTTAGTTAAAAACTACAAAATTGAAAAAAATTAAAAATTTCACGGGGGACTCAGTGCAGTCACCCAATGGGCGGGCGACTGCACTGCAAGTCGCTTACTGGGGAGGTTTCGGATGCCGTCGCCCGAGGGTAGGGCGACATGCACTCATTCGGCCTCTGGTTGGGTGATAGGCTTCAGTCGCCTCTTCATTGGGCAACTGGAGCCTATTTTGTAAAAACAAATTTCGTAAGTATATTTATGTAATTTTGAATAAAAAATAGATTATTCGTACAAAAAATTTGTTATATATACACGCCTTGTTTCCGCAGCTTTTATAGCGAACATTCTCATTTGGTGGGAAACCATCGAGTATTTCCCAAACCAAAAGCAATCTGCTAGAACAATGGGTTTATTCTTTTTGGTTTTGGTTTATAACTTACGATTTTTTGGGTTATTTATAAGTGAAAATATGGAGTAACAAAAATTCACATGTGGTTTTGGTCCATATAAATAAAGTTACTGTAATATGTACTATAATTAATTTGTAGATTCTATTTTTAAAAAATATATCGTTTGAATGTTAGTTACCACAGAAAAATTAAAAAATAGTTTTTAAAAACTGAAAAGGGGCCGTATCTGTTTTGGACTGGGGCTTCGTACACTTCTGGGCCTTAAATTCTGTGATCGATTCACTAAAAAAGAGTAACAATAAACCTTCAATTGAAGTGTTGCTCGATCGTTTCGTCCGTCATACTTTTCACTTCGTTTCAGTTCTTTTTCCTAGTCGGCGATTATCCTGTCCTCCCCATTGAAGTAAAACATGTGCCGGCCACATAAACTATGATAAACAGGAGAAGAAGGTGGGCCTTAATGGCCCGAAAGAAGACAGTATGAAGGGCTCAAACTATTGACAATCGGTCAAGTGTGAACCAAGACTAGAGCGCAAAAATAAAAAGCACCAAACCGTAAAATTCTCCTGGTGTAAAAGATCTGGCATTTACCTGCTATTAGTGCTATATGATAGGGAGATGTACCGGAAATCGGACGTATCTCAAGTCAATTCTACGCATGAATTTTTAGCAAAATCATATAAAATGTAGGATTTGTCTATACATCAACCAACTGTTTTTTAGTTCAAAATCAGACATTTTTTGGACCATTCGATTGTTATCCAACGTCTTAGATACCTTCCCTATCTCCAATATAAACTAACACCCAAACCTTACCCGCACCTCTTCCCAACATCCGCCACCTCCCACCCTCCCCACACGTTGCTTCCCACCCTCCCCACTGAGCATGCTGCCTCCCCGCTGGCATTGCCTTCGATGCCGGCAAGGCCCTTTGTCCAGCCCCTCCCCCACTGTTGTTGCCTCTCGTGCCATCACCCCCGTCTTCTCTCCTCCTTTACCGCATCTCAACCTTCCGCCACTACCATGCTACCCTTCTTCTCTGTCTCCGGCGGCTACCACCGCCAGATTCGCTAGCGCCGCCTGCCACCTACTAATTGTGTAATATCCCGAACGTCGTTACAGCATAAGTTTTTAAAACAATCGCGGAGTCGCCGATTTTTCGGTAAATCGCGGGAAGGAAAATATGAATTGTAGAACATTGTAAAATAAATTAAAATAATTAATTTAGATGTTTTGGGCTGTCCAGAGGGGTGGGCCAGCCGATTTGGGCCAGCCAGCCCAAATGGGGCCGTACCCCTCCCAAATCCTAACACCCCTTTATAAACCCCTCCTTGGCCCCTCCACCCTCCCCACCCCTTGGCGCACCCCACCCCTTGGCGCCTCCCCTCCCCTATTGCTGCCATTGGTGCCCCAAGTGCTGTTGCCATTGGAGGAGAAGAAAAGAGAAGGAAAGAGAAGAAGAAAGGAGAAGGAGAGGAGAAGAAAGAAGAAGAAGAAGAGGAGGAAAAAAGTGGGGAAATTCTTCATCGTGGTAATTTTTCCCATCCCAAACCCTCTGTTTTTCAGATTAATTAGGGTTCTTGGCACGGATTTTGATGGTAGTTAATAGATTAATTGCCCGATTAGAGATTAGCTGCTGTCTGCCTGTAGATTGATTCGCGCAGCGCATCTGTCCTCGCGGATTTGACCTAGTAAACGAATTTTCCTGCGGACTCTCCCAAACGAAAAGTTGTAGAGGACTTCCAGATGAATCTCCTGTAATTGTTTTGTAATTTGTGGCCGTGGGATCTGGGAGATACGGAGTCGGTAACACCGCTGTCCGTCAGGCGGACAGATTGGTACAGTCCGACTGTAATACGAGTTTTAAAAATAGTAGATTATTTTTATGGTCATGGACATAATTGAGAAAGTTGTAGATAATTTAGAGATTTAGGTTCTGCATAAATTTCAGAATTTTTAGACCTCTGTGCTATTGTTGGCACGCGATTGAGCACCGCTGTCCAATCTGCCAGAACAGAGTTCTTCCTCTGTTTTGGGCATTAAATTACGCCTAGCTTTGATTAAAATAAAAATAGTTGTTCTGCATGAAAATTGTAGGTTTTTAAGTTATGAATCCATAGAGGTATCATTTTCTATATTGTGATTTATATTTTTAAAGATACAAAATTGTGAAACAGCGCTGCTGCAGAGGGTAATTTGCTGAATTGTTGAGCGGAGAAGAGTTTGTGCGGGTTCTGGGTTCTAGCGACGTTCTAAATATTTTAGTCGTGTTTGTATGCTGTGGTTGTGTGCTGAGAGTTATCTTTTGGACAAGTGGTCTTGTCCCTGATCTCTCTTGATTTTACTTCGCTTCATCGGATTGAGGCAAGTGAACGTAGCGGTGGTTGCTACCGTTTAACTTGTTATTCCTCCTACTTGCAATTACATTATTGTCTTAATTTGATACATTATGCCATGATTGCATGATAATTTAATTGTGGAGATGGTAGCAAATATTTATCCATTGATATGTTGATAATATGCTAGAAGACATGTGGAATTCTTGCTTAATGTTATAATGTGGTCATGAAAATGACATGTGGTGGATGTGGATATGTTGAGAGCATGTTAATGCTCCTTGTGGATGAATTAATGTGATTAATGAATTATCATATCATTCATGTCATATCATGTTATTTGTATATGTGAATGTCACCGCACTTAGCCGCTACCGTACCGGTACAACATCGTATATTGCCGTAATACGATGCACCTCTTCGCCCGCGGAAGCATGATATATTGCCGTAATACGATGAACTACAACTCCTGCCCTGGCAAGAGTGATATGGAGCATAGCATGAAGCATTCATATGCATTGCATTGTGGAAAGATTCATTTGCATACATATGTAATATATATTGTGATGATGTTATTTTGTGGAATATACAACTTTCTAGTTGTAATGTGGAATTGGCTTATGTGAGCTATTTGTGGTATGAAGATTGTGGATGTGGTCGTGGAATGAGATTCGTTCCTTGTGTATGGTAAGAGTTGTGGTTGTGGCATGAGATTATTTTCACTTGTATTAATTGTTGATAGCAATTGTGGATGTGAGAATTAATAAAGTAGTGAGATGATCATACATATGTTTAATTATCTTTGATGGTGATTTGAAGTTGAGGATATAACATTGTTATTATGGAAGATTAAATGTTGATGATTAATCTATTGTAGTTGTGGTAGATTAAATGTTTCATTTGCATTTAGTTGTTAATAAAATGACTGCATTCTTATGCCATTTAAATCTGAAATTGAAGAGGTATGATTCATGGAAGTTTATGGTGATTAATAATTATGGACATGAATTGTGGTTGTAGTTGTATGGAATTAAATGATGATGTATAATTGTTTGTAGTTTGAATAGCCTGTTAAACAGTTTGCTTGCTGAGATTTTTTATCTCACCCTTGTTTCCCCCTCCCTATAGGTGGACATTGAGCATACATGGGAAGGGTAGAACGTCACCACACTAATGCATTTGGATCATAGTTTAATACTGTAATAAAGTCGATAGAACTCTAATCTTTGCTTAGCTATCTTGTTGATGAATGTTCATCTCATTAATGTTTAATTCGGAACCGTTCCTTTGGTTAATATGTTGAAGATGATTATGAATATTAAATTGTTATTGCTATTCTGTTATCCCTTAGTTGTTTATGCTTCCGCTTGTATTATCTTGTACTATCTTGCTTAGTAATGTTGCCAGTTTATTTTATTTTGTAAATTGGCTAGTTGTAGAGTAGTTTTAGTAGCATCCCAGGGTAATGTGGGTTCTGGGGTGTTACAAATTGCTCATCGGTTCTTGATACCTCCACTGACCACCTCCCTCCTCCAATCCCGTAGCTGAGACGACACCACCGTCGCTTAGAGGCGCCGCCGCCACCGCCCACCACCAGCCCATCGTCATCCCGATGAACTCCAACCCTAACTAGTGAACTCTAATCCTAACTCAGCGGCTTCATTGAAGACGCCAGCGGCGGCTAGAAAAGAAGACAACAGAGAGCCTCGGCAGATCTTCACCAAAGATGGAGATAGAAGGTGAGTGGAAGCATGAATCTTAGCGCAAATTAAACGTTATGAATTTGACTAATTTTCCTGAAAAAAACAAACTTTGTATAACTCTTCCGTAAAATGTATCATCGATGGATCTGGCATGTGTGGAGAGAGGAATTTCTTTATTTTTAATGTTAGGGAGGGATATTTTGGAGAGTGTCAACTCTAAAGTGTATAGTATAGAGTAGGCAAAAATTATGCAAAACGGGATTTATATATCACCTAACATATTAATAAGCTGACGATGCTCGGCAACCCATTATCTGTGGAGGCGCTAGCATGTCGAGACGGGTTCCAATTATCTCGCCAATTGGGTTTTCGTCATGTGAATTCGTCTCGTTATAAGAAAAAAGCATTTTTTTTTGTAAAACAACTCTTTTGTAAATAATCTGGCACAGAAATGCTATATGACTGGAACATGTACCAACGGTGGCATGGTATTTTTAAAATATTGTTAAAAACGGTTCTATTTTTTTTTGTGTAATTAGCACATCCTAATAGTCATCGCGACGTCGACATACAAAAAGTATCGTACACAAACATTGGAGAAGAACGAAGAGAGATGTAGTTCCGCAACCTTCACTTCTTTATTACTCCAACATGAGATGTGTACAAAATACGAGGGCTCCTGTCCTATATTTATAGGGGGAGAACATTCCTTCTTTGTTCACAGGCAATGTGGTACTAAGGTATTGATGAGCCATTTAAGTGTCCACATTATAGGCCATATACACCACACTTCCCCTTTGACACATTTTTTAGATTAAGAGATATAATCTCACTAGTTAGGTACTCATGAGTTGCAACAGATAAAACTAATCATACATGAGACTTTTTTTGCGAAATAAAATTGTAACCTCAATTGATGTAACATATAAGAAATAGCTCATTTGAAAAAAAAATACATAAAATTGGATGATATTTGATGGGTGTACATATTCCCACTGTCCAAATCGCACAACCGTCTTGCTTCTTCCGGCTGTTGATGCTAAGTTGGCGATCATGCTCCCTAGGGAAGCAGCATTAAAGGTGAGAAAGGATAGCAAGATTTAACTGGTGAAAGAAATCAGTTGGTGATTTTTCGGGAGGGAAGAGATGGTGGACCGGTAGTGGTGGTGGTTATCAAAACCAATCGCAGATATAGGGAGGGGGATGAACCATCCCAGAGACTACAATTGTATACATGTTGCGTTCAAATCTGTAAACAGCAGAAGATTCTCTAGCAGAACAAGCATAATATAGCCATATAATATCTCAAGACTTGTTGATACTACAACATTAGCTATATAACTCCCGCATTTTTTTTTGTCTCGATCACAACTAAAGGTTAGCTAATTGCTCCATTGGTGGTGCATAACATCAAACAACTATTGTGTGCTACAGCCAAAACCCACGACAAAGAATCACCACATGACAGAGGAGCAGTCGAGGTAGTTTTTTTTTTGTTGTGTTGGGATAGCTACCCCCACGTAAGGGCCCAGGCTGAGTTCTTTTTAACTTAAAACCAGTTTATGTTTATACTATCTAATTAGCTTTGAAATGGTGCGTTTGTTTGAGACAGGGTCAATAGAAATGTTACAGTAAAAGTGTATTGAGTTTAGCTGTACCGGCCAAAATCGCATACGACTATTTTTTTGTACATATTACCTCTCGCAAACAGTCAGAACTCAAATATTTAAACCATAAACTATAAACCATCAGCTCAAAAAACACACCATTAGCCGACTCTTTGCTAGTAGTGCACACGTGCCAGCATGATGGTAGTCGACGGTCGAAGAGGATAGAGACACGGGCACATCACCGGAGTCATCGAAAATGCGAGTGCCTGTGTGTTGCATCTAAAATTCAAACTTCATACAACTGTACACTCATCCTATGAAGCAAAATATCATTTTTGTATTCTTGAATATGAACATATCACCTCTGCATGTCTCCGAACATCAAAAACAAGGAAATTTAACTGTATTCTACATAGTTACATGCCTGGCCAAAATAATCCCTAACCATTGGCAATCATAATTAAAACAAAGGTTATAGTGGTCATTATATCAGTAATAGAGATATCAAACCAGAATTTTTGTACATGGAAATCATTCTTTAAGCAAGTTTAGGACACGAAAACCAGAACTTTAGTGCCTAGAAATGGATATATAAACTTTTAAGCAATTTCTTCAAAAATGGTTCGAAAAGAATCATAACTTGTCATACTATGGTAAAAGTAAATAAATCAACTAAGTAAATTTAAAGAAATTTTGTTGTAATACTACCTCAAAAACTCCACGCCTCCTATCCATCGTGCATTGGAGGACTTGATCCTTTATGTTAATTGATTTCTTGGCAAGAACATTCCTTGAACATTGTTCCATCCGAATTTTATCAATGCAAGAAAAAGCTCAAAGGTAGATTTTCTGTTCTGTAGAACCGCAAAATATAGTATAAGTTGATTGATGAAAATAAAGAGCAGTAAGAACCTTGACTTTTTCATCTCTGGGCCTGTTCTTTTGGGCTTTTGAAATCTGCTTTTGACTTTTGCTACAGTACCTAACTTTCAAACGGAGTATTTTCTCAAGATGTGGTCTACAAGTTAAACGATCTACACGTTAAAAGCCCAACATCTGTACCAACCAAAATTGCAAGTGAGTATCTGTCTCTTCATAATCTGTACCGTAAACAGTCAAAATTCAAAAATTTCAGCCAAAAGCCATAAGCTGCAGCCGAAAAGAACAGGTCCTCTTATGTGCTCGGGCTTAAGGGAGATAGGCTTTTCCATAGCCACCAAGTAGAAGACCAAAAGATAAGAGCAATAGTCAATGACCAGAGCTCTCAATTCCTGAAAATAGTAGAATTCTCTTTCAAGGTGTTCTAATGCATAACAGGCAGCCGCTCTGCCCGCTCAGAAGATTTTTTTTCTAACATAAGAACGGTCATGCTACAAAAAATAACCATTATGGATGATTGTGAATAAAATGTTGGGCAGTCCACACAGTAATTAATTGCTACTATAAATTCACATGAGGCAGCAAGTGTACAAAAAAATTGTTTGCAAAATTATGCTATAAACTAAAAGAAGAACATCCAAATATTATCTTTACCTGCAATAAATGGTTCTGAACGATGTCATGAATTATACTGCAGAAACAAAGTGAGACCAGAGATTCACACTGCTAGAAGAGGAATAACAATAAATGGGGGCCTCTAAGAGTTAAGTAACATAAACACCAGAATGTAGTCAATATTTTGTCTTACAATCTCTTTAACTCATAAAGAAATTGTGGCACGTAGCAATGGACTTCGAATTCAGAGAAAATTGGTTAACATAAAGTGAAAAGAACTTTAAGCGTGTTTTACAATAACCAAAGCAATCAGAAATGTGCAATTAGTGTATTTTCAAATGCACAATTGTACAGGATCAAAGGACTTAATAGGACCAGTGGAGAACCATTTGCAAAAATGGAAGTGATGTTCTACACCACAGTTCCACAGTCACTCGTATGTGCTTACAAAAACTATTTTTAGTAAAAGAACTTCCATGCAAAATGTAGTTACTTGTGACATACCCATATTGATGAAAATATCCTCCACGTCCTTCAGTCCCAAAGTCCTCCCTGAATACAATCTGAAGGATAGATATATTACATATAAGTGCACATGGTTGGCCCATCCAAATCTAAAGCTTTTCTAACCGCAATTTATTAATTTTAAACAAATAGCGAAGGATGCACTTTAAGATTAGAAATCTAGCTAAGGTCTGAAAATAGCAAATAAAAGTTTGATAACCAACTATGGAAAGGTGTTACCTGTACGTTATCAATATTATCACAATTCTAGAGAGGCAAAAACAAGCGGTTTGCAAAACAAAGAACGTGCTGCAAATATGACACTATGAGAAACAGTTGCATGTAGGAAATAAACATCTCACTGAAGTCAAACAAATTACCAAGTTTTGGACCAATTCTTTTCCTAAGTAGTGGTCAATTTTATAGAGTTGTTGTTCATCAAATAGCTCCCCAAGTTGGGCACTAAGTTCCTCTACAGAGTTCAAGTCCTTCCCAAAGGGCTTTTCAATAAAAACCCCTATCTAACCAGTACGTGAAGCTGAATGTACAAGATAGTGTAGTATAATTTCAAAATTATCTGAACTTGAGAAAATTAAATATCAATCTTGGTTTTCTTTCTTTATGACTTGTGCAGTATGACTTGAAATTATTTGAACTTAAGAAAATTAAATAATCAATCTTGGTTTCCTTTCTTTACTTGTGTGTTATGACATGAAAGTTCATACAATAGTCCAGAAAAAAAGAATCGCTGCTGCACCCAAATTACTTCCAGAAAACCACAAAATTTGACAGACTACATGAACTCTAGCCTTTTAATTTTTCATCAGTCTCAATGAAAGAGCAATGTGGAGAAACAAGAGTGCACAACTCATAATTTGGCAGCGAATTGGTGTGCTCAGAAGTTGAACCATGCTTACATTAACAAAATTGGAAGTTTGCATGTTTCGATACACAAGATAAACATTCATTTAAGAATAGAAAACAAGAATGGATCGTAAATACTTAATGAAGTCAAGCCTTGTTATTGTATAGCTTCAGTACTTCCAAGTTCCAATGAAGTGCGGTACCTTACAAAGTTCAGAGAGAGAGAGCAAAAAACTTTGTAAAAGTAACTTACAAGGATTCATGCAGTATGATCTTATCATTTTGCACACTAAGGGATAGATTGATGGAGGCACTGCCAAATAAAATATTCTACGGAAGCTTTCCGGTGGGCTTTTCTTGTTGTTTCATGCTCTCAAATCGCCTGGTTTAACAATTTTATTTGGCATAAAACAGGGTAGAGAAATCAAATCTTCCACTGAGAAACCAATAGATCTCCCCAAATCCTCCCCCCCAAAACCAAATCTTTCACCCCCACCACTCCTTCCCCTCTCTATCCATGTGCAAGGAAAGAAAAAAAACAAACATGGAAAAAACACAAGAAATCAAGAACTGACCACAATCAACAACGCGATACCAATGCAACCCACGAAATCCAACGAATCCCCCCAAAAAACCCTCCAAATACCACCAAGTTCACATATTTTTGCCTACTAATCTATCACCTCCCAAGTACGCCCAAACCCAACGTGATCTGCAATTGCCGCGAGGAACGAGCCCATCACGAGGAAAAGATCCCTAAGCAGCACAGATTTCCAAGAAATGGAGAGCCAGGGAGAAGGGTGGCCAGACCTTTCCACTGAAGGAGATGCGCAAGACGTCAACCGACATGATGGAGCCATCGGAGTCCCCCATCCTCACCGCCCCTCGATGCTGGCCCTGCTCCGATGCTCCCACTCCCCCCTCTCTCCTCCTCTCTCCTAGACGATGAGCGACGGCGCGGATGCGAGGGGAGGATGGGAGGAGCGGTGACCCGGATGCGAGGGGAGGAGGGAGTAGCATCGACAACGACTGGTGCTGGGGATTGGGGGTGAGACTGGGCATGAAGGTAGCCATTGTGGCAGGAGGAAGTGGGTGAGAGGGTGGGGGAGTGGGAGGCGGTGGTGGACGACGAGGGTAGGTCGGGAGCACAAGAGGTTCCCACGTATCGACCAGTCAACGCGGTTCGATGGAGGTGAGACCCTGCCACCTACGGGAAGAGGGGGCTGCATGCGTGGAGGAGTTCAACGGACAAACTTCCATGTTATATTAGTAGAGAAATTGCATGGACGGGGGCATGACGAGAGCATGGATTGTCTTGCTACGCGCGAGTGGATGACCTAGATCCTATCTCATGGTTAGATCGGATGACTGTAGAGAAGAGAGGATGGACTGCCATGAACTCGTATTTTTAAGTAGTTGAGATTAACCAACGGGAATATAATCACTGCATATAAGCCAACTAGAAATCTAGGATTTGGCTTAGCCAAACGCAGCCTGACCTAGACCTAGTGTTGGATGCTTGCTTAGCAAATAAATAACTAAATACGCGTCAAGTTCACATCTTCACATCTTGATGTGGACCTCCTCTCCGCCTTAATCTAATGTTATTAATTGCCTTGGTAACCCTGTTGGAGAGAAGTACAAGCTGCTCTTCTGGAATCTCCTCTAATTGTTCATCTGAGATAGAGTACAATACATACAAAGAAACAATAGAAGAACTGTCAGCTTGGTTAGTCACTAAGCCCAAAAAATTAGTCTTGTTTATCTTTGCCAAAACATCAATCGCATGTGTTTTCATCGTAGAATAAAGATCATTCAAAATGAGTGTTTCTATATTAACAGAATGATTGATAGTAGTGACTAATACATTCCAAACAGACATATCCAAAGCATTTAAAATTTGACGAGCAATGTCATAATCAGAATATGTGACATCAACAGATTGCAAATCACTAACAATTTTATTCAAGCGATCAAAAAGAGCATCTGCTGATTCTCCAGGTTTCATTTCAAATTTAGAATATTCCTTTTTGAATTGATTCTGACGCACACCTTTAACAGATTTAGATCCTTTATGATAATCCGCTAGAGTGGACTAAATTTTATTTGTAGATTTAATGTGAGCAATTCTGACAAACTTGTTTCTACTTAAATCTTGCAACAAGAAATTTCTAGCCTTAGCATTAGCTTCAACATCAGATGAATTTTCAGTTGTAACAACAGGAGATACTCATATGTATATTCAACTTTTTACCAGATAGAATTACCTTGTGCTTGAAGAAAAACTTCCATGCATATTTTCCAATAGAGATAATCTGATCCATCAAAAAACGGTGGCTTACCTGAAAAGCGATCCCTATCTGATGCCATTGGAATCCGCTCTGATACCACTTGTAGGATCGTCGATGACAATCAAAAGGGGTGAATGATTGCAGTGCCCATCAAAAGCCTTTCTCAAAATTTACTATTTTGCTGCTAATCACAGAAAGTACCAAAAAATAGCTGAAAAAAATTAATCTCATATCAACGATGGAACTTGTGACTGTGTTCGGCCGGAGCAAACAAAACAAGACTTCTGTTGCTATTAGTTCCTGTCATTGATCTTGCACATAGACCGAAAAACTAGTTGATTGCTTAATGGATCCAAGTGCTAGACCGAAGCAAAAAGCATGGCACGTAAATTACTCCAGCCGCACGCCGAACGAGGGATGGAGGCGACATGCGTTGCTGTCCAACCAAAGCAAAAAAATTCCTCATGTCGGCTTTGCACGTCTCCCGCACGATGTGGAGGCAGAGAAGGACATCGCGCATGACTGTGAACCCGTGAGAAGCTGGCGATGCCTCGGGGCACCACCACACGGAGCAAAACTAGTCGCTGACAATGTCTCACGCTGAGAGACGCACGGGATCGCTCGCGGATCGAGACGACATCAGGAGGATGACAGGAATACAAACGCGCGGCCGGAATCTTCTTGATCTAGATTTTATTTCTAAATTATGGTGACTATAAAATATTCCCATAATATTTCTAAACCCTAGCACAAAATTAATCTCTTCATAAGCTACGGAGCAAACTCGTCGCTGACAATGTCTCACGCTGAGAGATGCACGGGATCGCTCGCGGATCGAGACGACATCAGGAGGATGACAGGAATACAAACGCGCGGCCGGAATCTTCTTGAATAGATCTAGATTTTATTTCTAAATTATGGTGACTATAAAATGTTCCCATAACATTTCTAAACCCTAGCACAAAATTAATCTTTTCATAAGCTACATAGTTAGCCCTTAACTCATCTCTATTTATAGTCTAGACCCCAAAATATGGGTTAAGCTTAAACCTACGAGTTCTAATCTAATTCTAACAGTAAAGGGACCTGAAACCCTATCCAACACAGGTTTTTCAAAATTCCAACTTTTATAACGCGTCACGTGTCGAAGCCTCCAGGACCGTACCTCCCGTAGCTTCTTCACGCACCATCCACCACGTGTCGTAGCCTCCGGACCGCACCTCTATAGCTCCAACACGTATCATTCATCTCTGATCACCATCTCCTGATTTCCTTGTACATCTGAACCTCGCATCTCTCATCCTAGTTCCGGTCCATCTGTCACCGACCATAATCGCCTCTATGCTCAATCTTCACATGCAAAGACCAAAGAACATTTTTTCAGCATAAGTTCGTCCCAACTTATATCTGTCCACACACGCCACATGTCTCATATAACATCGATAAGCAATATTATCAAAAATTTATCATCATAAATTAAGCATTGTCAATTATTTATCATCAAAATATTCTAGATTTAGTTCGTAATCCCCTCTTGTACTCTCTCTCCTTTCTCTCGGACAAAACAAGGAACTGGAAGTGAACAAATCCTGGACCTTGGGCAAAGGATCCGGGGGATAATACTCGACCAACATAGCCCAAATAATTGTAAAACACAAACTGTGATTTCTTGCTCTGCTCCCTTTTGTTAACAACACAACACCAACTGGCCTGTATCAACTGTGAAACTATCCACCACGGATGCAATAATACATCAGGTGAGCCATGAAAAATGCTAAGAATGCAGTCGTTTGCCAATCTAATTAACATAATGAATTTCATAAAACCCAAGAAAAATCCAATCTTTACATATCAATACCACGTTGGAAATATGTGTAATATTTTAATTCTAAATTTTACTATGAGACAGATGCAATAAAAAAACTAGTGATACAACAAACGAATCTAACAGTAGGCAACTCATTGTACTTAAAAAAATACACAATAAAATTATTATAATAAAGTCGATCGATTGCACGAACGACTTACTATTAGGCTTGATAAAGAATAGAAAGCAGGGTAGGCTTGATGTAATGTAAAACTGTAAGATCGGAAACGGCAACAGAGGGGGGTCAATGGTGCGTTTAAAAATCGCCCCCAAAAGTATCCACTAAAAATTTCATCTCCAATAGCTATAGAAGCTATGAAGAAGACATGTTCATGCTCACGAAAAACAAAGCGACATTAAGAAGCAGACTGCGGAAACCAGGCGAAAGAAGCCTTACTGAAGAAAAGCTAACAGCCTGACAAGATTACTATCTAAACAAATCATTCCAGATAGAGACTGAAGTTCACCAAAAGAAATCAAACCAACTTAGATACTGAACAAACTGAAATTGCCAAGAGACTAAAAGTAGCAGCCGAACTGCAAACAGATGATGCTCCTAACATATGATTCCTTCACTGCCAAAACAGTCGAACTGCAGGAAGCTGTGATTGTTGGCAAATCAGGGATGAAGGCAAGAAATTAAATGAGCAAACTTGCTGCTGCAAAGTCTCCTTGCCAAGCACTGAAAAGAACACAGAGGACTGCTCAAACTCAGACTGCAAAGCTGCTGAAAATGGACAGAAACAGTGTATACTTTGCTGCAGAAATTTGAACTAAAATCAGTCAAAAGAAGAGCACCAAACTGAAGGCTGCATGCTGCAAAAAGAACTGAACAGAAACAATTTTGCTGCAGCCGAGAGAGCTAACTGCAGACTGAAAAGAAAAGTGCAGTTCGGCTTAAAAGTTACGGACTAAAAACTAAAAACCGAGTTCACAGCCGAGAGCTCAATTTGCTGCAGACTGAGAGCACAAAAATGAAAATCTGAACAGCATACACACTGCCGAAATCTGCTATCTGAACAGCATACACACTGCCGAAATCTACACAAAATGAAGAAAAACATGATTTCTTCTTACTTGTGCCATTCGGCCAAAAAGAAGGATTTGGAGAAGGTTGCAAAAGAACATCACAGAAGAACTTGAGAAGAGAACTGAATCAAGAAATGATTAGATGAAGCACTCCTCAAGAGAATTGTTCAGGACATGAACCTAAACACTAGAATCATCTTAGAAACAAGAAATCACCATCAAATCTTGATTCTTTTGCACATCAAACTAATGAAAACAGGACATACGCCCAAGGGCCCTCAAGTCTAACAAGAACATCACCTTGTCCTAAGAAGATAACAGAGAGACACAAAGAACAGAAAACCAAACAATACCACATGAAGAGACAGAAAATCAGATTTCATTCTACCCAAAAAAATACAAAGGAGTCCCATACGCATGGATATTAGAATAAGAAGAGTATTTACAAGACTCTCAACTCATCCTCTCCCTCTCAATCCTCAAGAACACCAAGAGCCTCACATGCTTCTTGGGAGGAACACAACACACACAAAGTGATGAATGAACTCTAAAACCATGAAGGGGTATGCAGCCCCCAACACCTATTTATAGCCCTTGGCTAACGGGTCTCCAACCCTAACGGAGCCCGCTCCCGCTTGTGCAACCTTGCAAAATCACCATTTCGCCCCTCCTGCACCTTCCAGGAAGCTTCCGTGCTCCTTGTCGTCCATGACTCGCAACCACATCGAATCTCAGCCGTCTTCGACATATCCGACCGTTCTGACCTCAACACCGCCTGTGTCTAGTCCGGTCACCTCGTGTCTCACCACGACTCCACCTCGACATCTTGCAGCCAACACAGACAAGAAACACATCAAATAGCACCGCTCGATGAAAGCATAAATAGCATTAATGAAACCACATTAAGCCAAAACCTATCAAATCAACAGGATGTGCATCCTAATTCCCATTT
This sequence comes from Bonia amplexicaulis, assembly GCA_036346245.1. Lineage (NCBI taxonomy): Eukaryota > Viridiplantae > Streptophyta > Magnoliopsida > Poales > Poaceae > Bonia > Bonia amplexicaulis. The sequence continues at coordinate 9,073,268 of CM070769.1, forward strand.
GACCAGGTTTAACCAAGTCCGACCGAGCTCGTTACGCCACGCAACGTTAAGGTCCGAACCAACCAACTCAAACTCGACTTCCCTAAACCGATGTCAATTACTCATCATACACATGAGATGACCTCTACATGGTCTCTCAAAAACATGGACGAAGCAGAGCAGGAGCGGTCGCACAAATGCATTGCTCAGAAACCTTATTGTCATCCCGTGCTGGTACTCTCTGCGGCAATGGTTCGAAGATAACCGCTCCCCTCCTTTCTGGTGCACGCCGAGAAAAAAAACCGATGAGATTCGATCGCTCCACACTCAGTACAAACCCACCAGGGAGGATTAAGACAGTTTGAGAAGGAAAATGTAAGATTTCAGTCTCACAAACCTGGATGTCTTTAGGCCTTTTATAGACGTGCAAATTACTCTCCAGTAACTGACATCATTAAATTGAAATAATTCACTGGTAACTGCTCAATTATTCACCGGTAGTTGTTCATATTCAAATCAAATAATGATAATTAAGTAGTCTTATGACCAGTTAAAAGGAGAGAAATGATACATGATTCAGCAAAAAAGTAAAGTTGATTTAGTTTGCCAAGTGACGCACTATGTCACGGTACGGTTGAGGTCACAAGTCACAAATCACGTAATTTTTTATGCGAAAATACACGAATACATATGCGTGCGTTTAGCCCTCCGCATGCCATCCCATCCATGCATAACATGATTCAAAGAGTGATAAAAACTCGGGCTTATAAATTGATCTCTCCACTTTGCCTTAACACTATGATACTAAGACATAAATATTTTGGAATTAGAGAAATAACCCCACTTATATGTGTCTATTTCTAACATACCATGTCTGTCTACTTCGTGGACGTAAGACTCTGTATAGGCCTTGGGAAAGTCGGTGTGGACGGCGTCGAATATCAATGGCAATCTTTAGGTAGAAAGAAATGAAGTGTACAGACCATTGCAAAGAAAAGTACATCTCGATCATCAGAAAGCTGAATATGTTAGCCGCAAAGAACAGGGAACAAGTAAGCAAACAGACATAGGAGCTCATCATAACAAGGACTAAAGCATCTTTGAGAATGCAATGCAACTATACAAACAAGGGCAAATTGCTCCAGTACAGAAATTGAAGGGGTATCAGGAATTTCCCATGTTCATTATAGTTAAAGAAACCTTGTGTCATTCATAATTTCACATACAAGCTGATGTCCTTTTCCTTTCCCCACGAGTCAAGCATAGAACAAGCACTTCTAGCATCACTGACACCTAGAGCACCCCAAGTTGCCATTCAATCCCAGAATCCACAAAGGCATCCATGTATCCTCACCACTACCTGTCATCTTTCCTTCGATTACCTGGTAGCACCTTGAGTTACATGGAAAGGTCAGTGCAGAGGAAGGCATCGCCGTAGAACAACCCTTTGCAGGCCTCGCACTGCTCAGCGTTTTCATACTTCTTGGCCGCACAATCGAAGGAGAGAAATAGCTTGATCTGCAATTGGATGTAGGACAGCAGTGCTTTGGTCCTCATGTTCAATGTGATCACCCAGACCTGAGCAGAAAGTTAAAGGAGACGAGGCTTCTGGCCCAGCCAGAGGAGCTGGAGAGGAGAGTTTTGACTGCGGGAGAGGCAGGTCCAGGTAACGGGGGAAATCGGCTGAAACAAGAGATATGCAAGAGCTCGACTGAAAGATACGAAAATCACATAATAAGATGTTGAGCTGGCTCAAAGGCTTTCCCTGTTAGAACTCCTTGGACCATGTTCAGGCTTATCGGATTAGGCAGCTGGAGAGACGATAGGCTCTAGTTTACCTATTATAAGGTCTTGTGGGAATATGGTCAAATTCCACTAATGCCTGTATGTAATATGACTCAGTGGCGAATCCAGAACAAGAACAGAGGGGGGCTCTACTGTTGAGGCTATAACACAACATAAATATATCAAAACTATATCGACTAGTTTTTTGTCATTAGAATATCAAATTCATACATAATTAGGAAGAGAAAAAAATTAAAAACGTACGATACAATAAATTTAGTGCCATTAGAATATCAAATTCATACATAAATATGAAGAGAACAAATTAAAAATGTACGATACAATAAATTTAGTACCTTGCCATTGGAGGGTTACTGCTAGTTGCATTGTTTGAGAAATATTTGTGCAAAGTTCACTTCTCTATTTTTGTAAATCTAAAAATAATTAAACAACAACTAGTTAATAATTAATTAAACAACTTGACTAATCAAATGTATAACAATAAAATAGAATTTACATTCACATATCTACTCACATTCACAGATGATAGATCACTAGATGTCTTAGTCTCACTCACGGTCGCCGGTGCCCCGTGCCCGGTTGGTCCCCACGGAAACGGAGCACGCGTCAGTGCGTCACGGACGGAGCACGGAGTCGCTGCCTCACTGGCTCCTGGCCTCCTGCGCACCTCAGATCACCCACCTGGCCACCATAAACTCGCCTCGCCCTTGAGTCTTGAGTTCTTGACTCACGAAGACTCGAGAAATTGGAGACCGTGACTCCGTCCTCAGTCCCCCGTGAACTCGGTTGCCTCGCCTCGTCCTCTCCGCCGCGCCTCCCGCCTCCGCCTCCCCTCCCGGCTCCCCTCCGCGGGCGCCTCCCGTCCCGGCTCCCCTCCGCCCCGCCACCGCCTCCCCTCTGCACCAGTGCCTCCCCTCCCGGCTCCCCTATGCTGCGCGGGACGGGGGCATGGACGGGGCAGCGGTGTCACGGTGAGTCTCTCTCTACCCTCTCTCGGTCTCTCCTACTCGGCGGCGGCTCGGCCTGTCCGGCTCTCCGTGACGGGATGGTCCTGATCTACTGTTGAGGGCTCGTGCTGTTCATCTTCTTCAGTCCTCAGTTCCTTGGCCTTATCTACTGTTCTGTGTTTTGGGCCAGATTCATTGGGCCTTCGTAATGCCACAGACTGGGCCTGGCCTTTCTTCAACCTGGGCGACCGAGTTCTTCAACCGGGCGACCGAGTTCTTCATCCTCCGACTGTCCGACAGACCGACAACCGCCGGCCGGGTCTTCTTCCACTGTGGGAGGAGGGGGTGCTCGAGCACCCACAAGCACCCACGGTGGATTCGCCACTGATATGACTCATCAATCCTTATGCATGCGTAGGCTTCACTTATTTATGGGAATTTTTGTTAGAAAGCCAGCAAGATTAATTACCGAATGTTTGTCTTTTTCACCATCGCTGTTCCCAGTCCCACTCACTGCTTCAACCTTTTAAGCGAAATGTGACTATGAACCGACCCGTAATGCTCCATTCCAGGCGTAATACCTTAATCTTCACTCATCGCAACCAAGTACAAATAAAAGAGTCCTCTACAGACCTTCCCAATAGTTCACCTATGCCTGTGAAACTAGGACCCCGCAGTATGAAGTGCAGGACATCCGGGTCCTGGCGCCTCAGTGGGGAATTCCGACACCCAGGGAGGCAGGCTCACAGGTGGCGGACGGTCTGTTCATTTGAACCATGGCATATAGTTTTTGACTATAATTGAATAGTTTTTATCTAAATTTTTCGAGATGGTGGAGAGTGGAGACACTGACATGGGTGACATACTTGATATATCTTTATTACGCTACATTCTGTATAGTTTCATATACTTTCTTTATTATGATTTGTGTTAAAAACTTGAACTTATCAAGTATTGAGCATTAAGCAAAGTTTTTATATCAATGATGTATTTGCGACATACTTTTTTATTATACCATAATATAGTTTTAGACCTGTGGTATGCTAGATTGTTCCTTAGTTCAAATTTAACCCAGGGCGTGCTCTAATCCTAGATCCGCCACTGGTCGAACATACTGTCCTTCCGCCACTTCATCAACGGTGTACGGACTGTCCATGTCTTGATGCTAAAGCCAAAGTACTTAGGCTCTGTTCCAACAAGCTTCTGTCTCTGGTTTATAACTTATTAATTCATCTTTTTTTTTACTTCTTTGTTTTTTATTTTTCCTCTTATTTTTTTGTATTGTCAGTGATATATAATATTTTTAATTTTTTAAATTTAATTACTTAGAAAAAAAGTTAAACAACCGCTATATTGCATTTTCAATCTCTACATGCAAAATAAAACTAGACGCTCGGATTTATAAGCTGGCTGGAGCACTCCCTTAAGCGGTAGTTGTCCACATCGACAAACTTGATGCCTTGCCGACGCCGAGTGTCCTGTATGGTCCGCGGTGGTCGTCGACATCATCAAACACCCTCACCTTCATCACCAGAACATGGAGTGGGACAAGCTGGAGCTCAGGCATATCATCAAACACGTTGCAGAATAGGAGGCTGCAGTTGTAGCAGACCCAGCACACGACGCCATCAAAGGAGACCACGACGTCGTTGTTCCACCAAAAAGGCTTGAATCCCTCACGCAAGCCATACGACATGGCGATCTCCTCCCACCTCCCATCCTTTCCCCTCCCTAACCGACGAGAACCGGGCGAGTTTGGCCACCTGGAATGTCCGGAAGACCGCAATGACGAACTCCTCCCTGCGGCACGCAATGCTAAGCATCCACACGCAGGCGCTTCCACTCGTCGCCCAAAAGAGGGAGACACTCCTGCGATGGGTGAGGACCCAGGACACCCCCGACGTGTAAGCCTCCCTCTACTCTGGAGGGGCGTCGGCACCTGCTCGTAGTGCAGGTGGACATAGGAGGACGCCGATCGACAGCGTGGGGTGCCGTTCACGAGCTCGCGCCGGACATCGAGCATGACCCAGTCGGGGGCGTGTCATGCTAGAAGTAAATTGAGTTCAGGTTCAGATGAAGCTTGGGGGTCAGGAGGTGCTAAGTCTTCGGATGGATGAACCAGATTCTTCCATACCCTTTCACTTACCATCATCGAGCTATCTATAACTGCGCCGTTACTATTTTCTATAATTGTTGTTACTATTCACCGTAACATTTGAAACTCTGTTAGACTGGCTCGCTGACATCATAGGAAGGAAGTGTACTCAATATAAGCCTTTCTCATTGTATTTTTTTGCCCTATCGAAGATATGAAACCCTAGTTTTACCTACTTTTCCTTTGTTGTTTACTTTACCTTTATGTATATTTTTAGTTCCTGAATCCATCTCAAATTAAACCCTGAAATCAATTGATTCCGAACCCCATTTCATTGAGATCTGACAATTTGGTATCAGAGCCTTATGATCCTTGGTCACTTCAGATCTAAAGCTATTCTTGAGTAGCGAAGGTTGAGGAACAAGTTTCCTTTGTAAAATTCCCGAGCTAGCTCTAGAAGGCTTGGATCTGAGTGGGAATCTGGTAGCATTCATCATTTGACAGAGAGGGTTTGGGAGGATTTCTCACTATAAAATTCTGGATCTGTGAGTGGTGGCGATCAAGTTTAGATGTGAGATGTCGAAAGGTGGGAGAACTATGGAGGAGGAGCTCGGATCCAATCTGATGGGTGATCTAGAGGAGATGAAGGAGATAAATCGTATACAACAGCAGATCGAGGAGAACTCCTTCAGCATGCAGGATCAATTGAGCCAACTTCAAGATCAGATGATAAGGAGTTCTACTCACATTAATCAGGTAATGGGTTTGCTCAAAACTTTTATGGAGAAATTTGGACTGGCAGAAGTGGATAGTACAACAGGATTATTGGAAGAAGGAACTCCTTTGGTGCAGACAGAGGTGAGGCCACTTACTTCAGTCCAGTTCATCCAAGCAACACTGAGCAGTGGGCATTCATTTGCGCCACAACCTACTACTATACCACTAGTTTCTCAGGTAAACATTGGCCCTTCCATGGGAATGACAAGACTTAGTATTGCTCCTCCGTTTGTTGTTAATGGTACTTATGGCATTAGTGTCTTTCCTCCTGCTATGGGTCATCATCCTATTACTAGTGGTACTCTAGGAGGCAGTGTAATTCCATCAATGATGGTAGGTAATAGCTTTGCTCCACACAGGCCCGGCCACTGGGGCCGAGGCGGCGCCTGGGCCCCAAAACCCAGGGCCCCCCATAGGAATCTTGCATATTAGGAATTTTCCATAATCTTGCATATTAGGAATTTTTAATCAATAATTAGTGCTTTGTTAATTGTTATTTGTAGTTACTAATTATACTATTGTTCTTTAAATTTTCAGTACCATGTCATCTAGAAAATATGCATCCGGCAGTGAATACCAAAGTTGAAATTGTTGAAGAATCATTTAAGGTCAACAATGTCTCAAGAGAGGTTAAACGGTTTGGCAACTTTATGTATTGAGAAGAAATTATTGGATGAGATTGATATCAATACCATCATCAATGACTTCGCATCTAGAAATGTCAGAAGAAAATTTTAAGGTAATATCTATAAACTCTTTGATATGAATTTTTCTTTAATACATAACGTATTTTAAGTGTTTGTTGGTAAAATTAGATATATATATATATATGTATGTAGATTTATATTTAGATATTTATACTAGGGCCTCTATTCTTAGTTTCGCCCCAGGCCTCTAAAATCCCAGGACCGGCCCTGGCTCCACAACATGTTAATTCGAGTCCCCTTATGTTCCTCATCCATATTTCAATCACCATCCTCCGATGTATGAACAACCAAATGCCGAGGAATATTCGTGGACAAGACCCCAAGAAATGAATCATGCCCTACATAACACATGGCAAGTAAACCATAATAGAGAGGGCAATAGATAAACACAGCAATTCAGTAAAGGCCCAAAACTTGAGTTTCCTAAATTTGATGGGGAACAACCGGAGGCTTGGATTCGAAAGGCGGAGAAGTGTTTTGAGCTTGGAGAAACTCCCGAGGAACAAAAGGTAGCAATTGCGGAAGTGTATCTAACGGGGAGGGCAGATCAGTGGATCAGCAATAACAAGATTAACAAAAACACTTTGACTTGGTCTCAGTTCTGTGAAATGATCAACAAGAGGTTTGCTGTTGAGACGAGATATGATGTGGTGGAATCATTCAGGGCTTTGTCTTAGGTAAGAACACTAGAATCTTACATAGATAAATTTGAGGAGATGATGACCCTGGTGAGAAGGAATAACCCTACATTACAGAAAGGCTACTTTTTAGAATATTTCATTTTGGGGTTGAAGAATTACATTAAAGTTCCTCTGAAGTCCTTGGCACCTAGGAATTTGGTGGAAGCATATGCCCATGCAAGGAATAACGAGAACATCTCACAATACAAAAAGGCTCAGATTGGAACCAAGGAACTATTACTAAGGGAAGCCCAGTAGGGGACACTTAACCAGAGGGCAACTACTAGCTTGAAGAAGGGAGTGAAAAGACCACCATAGCAAGCAACACTAAATGGAATGGGGGAAGTGTTATAAATGCCAAGAGCCATGGACACCTCGGCATAGTAATGTTTGTAAATTCAAAAAACAGATACATTTAATCACGGCTGAAGACGAAGGGGAAGAAGATAAGGAGGCAGAACACACATCAATTGAATTTTGCACCCCACCTACAAGCCTTGAGCCTATGTCTGAAGTAAAGCAGGAAATCCAAATACCCATGCATGCACTTTCAGGAACAAGCTCTGAAGCTTCTACGTTTACACTAAAAATCAAAGTGGGCAGGGTATGGGTTGTAGCATTGGTGGATAGTGGCAGTACTACTTCATTCCTAACACCAAAAATAGCTCTTAAGGCCAATTGTAAGATCTATAATCATGCTCCAATACAAGTTGCCATAGCACATGGAGGAACTATGGTGAGTGAAGGGTAGTGTAGACAATGTAAGTATGACATCCAAGGAAAAAGGTTCGTGACTGACTTCAGAATTCTTAACTTAAAACGGTATGACACTATACTTGAGAGTGATTGGATATATGAGCACAACCCTGTTAGCATAAACTTAAAGACAAGAGAGTTTTCAATATTGAAAGATGGAAAAGAAGTGGTAACTTTCATTGATGAGACTCTTCTTAATGCAAAGTGCATAATAAATGCACATCAATTACAAAAATTAATGAAAAAAGGAGTTGTGGGAGCAATTGTATATGCAAAGCCAACAACAGGTAGAGAACAAGCTGATATCCAAGTACCTGCAGAGATACAACAAGTGTTAGAACAATTTCCTGGAGTTTTTGAAGAGCCAAATGGACTATCTCCTATTAAGGGAAATGAGCACACTATTCCATTATATCTTGGGGGCTAAGCCTATCAATGTGAGACCATATAGACTGCCACACTTTCAGAAGATACCATGGAGGAGTTGATTGCTCAATTGCTTAAATCCAATATCACCAGATCCATCTTTAGTCCCTACTCTCCAGCCATTTTGGTGAAAAAGAAAGATGGAACATGGCGAATATGTATTGATTATCATCAGCTAAATGCTAATACCATCAAGAACAAATATCCCATACCAATTATTGAGGATTTGTTGGATGAGTTACACGAAGCAAAATACTTCACCAAAATAGATTTAAGATCCGGTTATCACCAAATCCAGATGCATCCCGAGAACATACCCAAAACAACCTTTAGCACTCATATTGGACATTTTGAATTTGTGGTAATGCCATTTGGTTTGACGAATGCTCTAGCTTCTTTTCAAGCACTTATGAATGAATTGTTGGCAGCATTCTTGAGGAGGTTTGTATTGGTTTTCTTTGACGATATTCTAATATATAGCCCAACCATGGAAGCACACAAGCAACATTTGAGCCAAGTCTTGAAGGTAATGCAAGAGAACGAATTATATGCCACATTAAATAAATGTGCTTTTGGGAAGGAGCAAGTGGTATATTTGGGCCATGTCATTAGTGGTAGTAGGGTTGCTACTGATCCAGAGAAAGTGAAGGCTGTGAAAGCTTGGCCAATACCACAGAATATCACTCAACTGAGAGGATTTTTAGGGTTGGCAAGCTATTACATGAGGTTTGTGAAGAGTTTTGGAGTAATATGTAGACCCTTGTTTAATTCTCTTAAGAAAAATGCATGTGTGTGTGGGGGAGGGGAAGAGCGACAACAAGCCTTCTAAAAGATCAAGAATCTGCTATTAGAAGCACCTATGTTAGCACTACCAAACTTCACACAACCTTTTGTATTGGAGATAGATGCAAGCGGGAATGATTTGGGAGCTGTGCTGATGCAAGGAGGAAGGCCTATAGCATTTTTTAGCAAGGCTATTGGGCATAGAGCTGCAGCTATGTCCATATATGACAAGGAAACATTGGCCATTCTTGAAGCATTGAAGAAATGGAGACATTATTTGGTGGGAGCAGCGCTGATTATTAGAACTGACCAACAAAGCTTGAGGTTCATCCAGGAACAAAGATTGGTGGAGGGGTCCAACATAAATTACTAGTCAAGTTGCTAGGTTTTAACTACTGAATAGACTACAAGAAAAGGAGAGAAAATCGAGTTGTTGATGCTCTATCAAGGCAGCCACCTGTGCAAGAATAGTTAGCAGCTATAACTGTGGCCATTCCTAATTGGATCAATGAAGTGACCTTAAGTTATTAGGGAGATGAGAAATGTAAAGAACTAGAGGAAAAACTCAGGGTTGATTCAGATTCTTCAACACCATTTACTTTAGTCAATGGGTTGTTGAGGTACAAGGGCAAGTTATACATGGGAAGTAATACCAACTTGAAGGATCAACCGCTTATTTCTTTTCATAACTCGGCATTGGGAGGTCACTTCGGGGAAAGAGCTACATATCAACGGCTTAAGTTACTATTTTATTGGTCGGCATGAAAACTAAAGTCTCTCAATTCATAAAGAAGTGTGCAGTTTGCCAACAAAACAAATCAAAAAAATATGCCCTATCCCGGATTGTTACAACCCTTGCCCATACTTGACATGGCCTGAACACACATTACAATGGACTTCATCAAAGGCCTCCTTAAATCAGAAAACAAGAATGTCATATTGGTTATAGTGGATGGATTTACCAAGTACCCTCATTTCTTATCATTAAGCCATCCTTACAATATTCAGCAAGTGGTGAAGCTGTTTATTGACAATATTTATAAGTTACATGGGTTACCGTGGTCATTGTGATAGATTGTGGCAGGAGTTGTTTAAGGCTATGGGAGTACTATTGCAATTCAGCAATACTTACCATCCTCAAATGGATGGGCAATCAGAGAGGGTAAATCAGTGCTTGGAAAATTATTTGAGATGTATGGCTTTTGCTAGTCCCAAAAGGTGGCATTCATAGCTATCTCAAGCTGAGTGGTGGTATAATACTTTGTTCTATGCCTCTTTGAATATGACTGCATTTCAAGCCTTATATGGAATGACAGCACCACAGATTACTGAACATTTGCTACCAGATTTAGCCACCCCTGAGGTAAGAAACCTGTTGCAAAACCGAGAAACTACAATGGAAGCAATCAAAGCTAATCTTACAAAGGCCTAGTCACGTATGAACAATTTTGCTAAGAAGCATATAATAGAGAGGGAGTTGAACATTGGAGATATGGTGTACTTAAAGATACAAACCTACCGACACAGTACTCTGGGTCTTCATAATTCATTGAAGTTGCACTCCAATGCTATGGACCATAAAGGGTGATGGAAAATGTTGGCAAAGTTGCATACAAATTGTTATTACCTGTTGGAAGTCAGATCCACGCTGTGTTTCATGTTAGCCAGCAGAAGAAACACATTGGGCCAAGAGCTATTCCCAGTCTTGAACTGTCATTGGTTGATGAAGAAGGGAACATTCAGACCGAGCAATTAGCTGTGCTTAACAATAGGGTTATACCACGGAACAATGAACCTGTAGTGCAGTAGTTGATACACTAGGTGAACCTACCAGAGGAGTCTGCAACTTGGGAAGATGATAACTTTATCGACAAATCATTTCTATGTTTTAACCCTTGAGGACAAGGGTTCTAGAGGGGGGGTGGGGGTTGGGGGGAGGATTGTCAGGTTGGAAGTAAATTGAGTTCAGGTTCAGATGAAGTTGGGGTTAGGAGGTGCTAGTCTTCGGTGGATGGACCGGATTCTTTCATACCCTTTCGCTTAGTATCATCGATTGGTTTTGTAATTGTCGTTACTATTCACCGTAACATTCGAAACACTGTTGGACTGGCTCGCTGACATCACAGAGAGGAGGCGTACTCAATACAAGCCTTTCCCAGTGTATCTTTTTGCCCTATCGAAGATATGAAGCCCTAGTTTTACCTACTTTTCCTTTGCTTGTATACCTTACCTTTCTCTATCTTTCTAGTTCATGAATCCATCTCAAATTAAAGAGTAAATTACACTTTGCACCAGGTAAATTGTCACTTGTTTCAATTTGCACTAGGTTTTACATATATTTTTACTTTGCGCCAGGGTGGAGCAAATGTTGTTCCACGTTGCAGGTCCCAAGTTCAACTACGGCTCTGACTTCGACCACGGCTCCCTTCGACCACGACTTCAACTTCGACCAAGGCTTTGACTTTGACCATAGCGTCGACTTCGAGCACGGCCCCCTCGATCATTGCTTCGACGCCGACAACAGCTGCGACCACGGCTTCTACTTTGATCATAACCGCGACTTCGACTTCCACCCTTGTGCAAACTGAAATAACATTTGCTGCACTCTGGTTCAAAGTGAACGTATGTGTAAACCCTGGTGTAAAGTGAAACAAGTGACAATTTATCTGATGTAAAGTGCAATTTACTCAAAATTAAACCTTGAAATCAATTGATTCCGATCCCCATTTCGCTGGGATCTGACAGGGCGACGGATAGGCAACCATGGGGGACCGGGAGACGGAGATTGATGGGCTGCGGCGGCGGGACTGTGAGGAATCGGGACGGATGGGCGATGGCTGCGGTACTGTGAGGAAACGACGGATGGGAGATGGCGGTGGGACTGGGAGGAAGCGGTTGTCAGGCGACGGCGGCGGGACTGGGGGGATGCGCCACGGCGGCGTGATTGGGGCTGGGAGGCTGTGGCGACCATGTCGGCGAAATTTGGGGATCCTCCTTGTCCTTCCCGGATTCGGACAATCACCTGCGCGCCCTCCGCCTCGCGCGCCGCCGCCTCGGGGATAAAGCGCCGCAGGGCCGTATTCGACCTCGAGCAGCGCGAGCGGGCCGCAGCGCCCCTCCACGCCAACGAGGCAACCAGGCGTGAGGAGAAGAGGAAGGCCGCCGCCGTTGAGAGCGAGCTTGCTGAGTGCTTCGCCGCCGATCAATCCGCTGCATTTTATTTGTTCTTCCTGCTGCCGTTTCACTGTCCGTTACCCGACATGAAATTGATTCACACGCTGGATTTGGTGCTCCAAAAATGGATTAGTGCTGATTTGGGTTTAGGAGATTGTGATTGTGCAACTTCTGGTTGGTCTTGAAACTCTGCTAGTCCGGTGCTTTGGTGAATATCAAGCATACATTAGCTGCAAGTTTAGCGGGGTTCTTTTAGGCTTAATGTTGGCTTATGTTTTACTGTATATAGTAACTAGCTTTTAAACATGTATTTTTAAGATGAGGTCAATAGAAAATTGTAGTAAAAAATATATTAAGTTCAGTTGTACCGGCCAAAATCGCATATGACTATTTCCCTTTACGTATTGTCTCTCGTGAACAACTAGAATTTAAATATTTAAACTATAAGCTATTAGTCTAAAAGAACCAACCTTACACTGGCGACTTATTCTTTTCCTCTGTTCACTAGTGTAACTAGTAACGATCTTGTGATTAAGTATAGGAGAGAAACTTGCTGGCTGCATGCAATGTTGTGTTTTACTTTACTCATAGCTGCTGTAGCTAGTAGCACCATTGTCATGTTGAATTGTCAGGCTTCGGTTGGCTTTGCCCTTGCTGTTTCTAGAGCATATTTTAACCACTTGCTGTCACTCTGCCCAGGCACAACGATACAAGATCAAAGTTGCGAAGTACAGTGATGTGAACATGGATAAAACGAAGACCCTGAAGGTTTCTTGCGAAGGCGACACAGATTACTATACTGCAGCGAAACTGGAGGTCATCTTTACGCAGTTTTGGCGAAGCTGAAGACATCGTGATCAGGACAAGGAAATGAATGAGTGGGGGCTCAGCAACTGTCTTCATGGCCTCCAAAGAAGCTGCAGCAAGTTTCTTTCGGCTTCTCTTCTGGTATTTAACAGTTACTCAATGTTTTGAAATGAACTGAAAAATGAATGCTTTAATATTGAGGAGTGTTGAGCTATTTGATTGTACCTACATTGTCGCTTGCCAATCATCGAAAAAGCGTCATCCACCTTTACACATCTAGTTCTACCGAAGTGCCAAACATGGACCTTATTCTGAGTTCTGACGGTCTTTGAAAAATAAGGCATTGTTCATTTGTTCTAATTCACATTAGGATCGAAATACCTTCTAGCAACATTCACCACGCGCACATGCCTCTTTGGTAATCAAGTAAAACTGCCCTGTAGGTTTCTTTCTTTACAGTTCGAGTATGACATTGATTGTAGAGCATGTTTTGGATCTTTGTCATGACGTATTTTCTGTTTGGAAATTCCTTATCATGTTCAGTACTTTAAGGTTTATAACAAACTCTTTTTTTTTTTTTTGCTCTTTCGTCAGCTGTCAGCTCTGAAAAATCAGTGTTGTTGTCTGGTTCCATAGTGTTGCTCCTGTTCACGAATTGGGTGCATTCTCAGCAAGGTTCTCTATAGCATACAAACAGAGGACACACAACATCGATGCAGCAGGTTCCAGTGATTTCGAAGCGTTGGTATTCCAGAAACTTGGGCGGATTCGCAGCAGGGTAGACCCAGACATATGAACCATGAAGACAAACAACTCAAACTGCGGGTCTCAGTAACTTTTACGCGACGCTGCCTTAGGAAG